>JAWNPR010000041.1:19570000-20270000 GCA_035047405.1 Drosophila stalkeri | reverse complement strand
TAATATATATCCCATATATATATTCTACAATATATCAACATTTACTTTACTCTATACGAATATTTGCAGTTGATTGTTGTCAAACATATTTAAATATAAATTTAATACATCTATGATATATATATATATGTATTTGATATATATCTTAACTCTCATACATGATCAGTTTACTATATATATAACTATGTATCTGCAGTGCGCACAACAATCAGCAATCAACAGCCAATCAAAAACATCATGAAACAACACATACAATCTTCATGTATAGCATTTAGCTTTTTGTCTTAAACATCTGCAAATACATTCAATATTCACATATAGCTTTCAGCTTTCTGTCTTCAACCACATCATCAACCATTTCAAGCAGCCCTCAGCTATGTGCAATAGCATTCAGCTTTTTGTCAATCAGCTACCTGCTTAAAAGGCAACGGTTCCACTGTTACTTGCCTCTATCTATCTCTCTCTCTCTCTCTCTCTCTCTCTCTCTCTCTCTCTCTCTCTCACTCTCTCTCTCTCCCTCTCTCTCTGACTTTTTTAGCTCTTAAGCAGTTAGCTTTTGACCTATTTTCACTAACTCTTCGATGCCTTGTCTTGTGTTTTTTTTTTGCTCTCGCTGTTATTGCAGGTGGTGCTGCTGCTTTGCAAGCTGCGTCCGCAATATACCTTCTCGCACACGCGCAAGTCGCAGCCTCCGCTGCTGGGCATGGTCGCCCTGGCCATAGCGCTGCCGCCGCCCTCGGTGCACGAGATACGCTTGGAGTGCGACATGTTCGTGACGCGCGTCAACTTTGATCTGCGCGTGGCGCACTGTGAGCCCAGGTGAGTGTGCCTAATCCCATTGCTCTTCATATTGTCCTTACTGATCTCTCCACTTCTGCTGCAGAGTATCTGACTTGCTGGACTATGCGCCCGAGGACCTGGTCAACAAGAGTCTCTATTCCCTCTGCCATGCCGAGGATGCGAATCGCCTGCGCAAGAGCCACACAGATCGTAAGTTCCTTTCAGATCATCAGCCACAACGATCGCAACGATCGCTAATTGCACTCTGTATTCCCTTTCAGTGATCGAGAAGGGTCAGGTCCTCACTGGCTACTACCGACTGATGAACAAGAGCGGCGGCTACACCTGGCTGCAGACCTGCGCCACAGTCGTCTGCAGCACCAAAAATGCCGACGAACAGAATATCATTTGCGTCAACTACGTTATAAGGTGAGTGAGTTAACTAACTAGAAGTAGGGTTAGGATGAGCTTAGAAAGAGCTTAGCCAAGATTTCTTCGAGCCTTACTAAACTATCAATTTGTGATAAAGAAAAGAATCTAAATAAGACTAACTGAGCTTCCCTTGCCTTAGTAAGAAATGGGTCTAAGCCAAAGGGTTCTAGATGAACTTAGCTTCTCCAGTAAGGGACTTTTAGATGTTCTTAATAATAATATGAATAGATAATATGAATAGATATGAATGGGATCTATCAATTGAGACTAGCTCACTCTTTTACTGGATAAATCTCTATTAAACCCATACTTTATAACTTCTTTGTTTCATCAAATATCCAACTAATCCTATTCTCCCTTTGACTCCCTTTCATCCCACACAGCAATCGTGAGAATGAGAATCTGATATTGGACTGTTGCCAGCTGGAGCCGAGCGTGGACAGCATCAAGCACGAGGAGGGGCTGGGCAACGACAAGAGCAGCGGCTCGCCTGGCGGCGATGCCTCGGGCGAGGGCAATGCCCATCTGAGCGGCGACATGAAGCTGGGCCTTGGCTCGCCCAAGACGGATGCCGAGAGCCACACGCAGCGAGGCCGAGGACGCAGTGCGGCGCATGGCAGCAATCTGAACAGCAGCCTAGCGCTAATCAAGGACTCGCCCACGCCGCTGGGCGTTGAGGTGGATGGCGTGTTGCCTGTTGCTGTGTCGGCCACGCCCACGCCGACACCAACGCCCACGAGCAGCGCGCCAAGCAGCAAGCGCAAGCGCAAGAGCAAAGCGGCGCAGCAGGCAGAGGATCAGCAGGCGGAGCAGCAGCAGGTGGGTCAGCAGCTGCAGGCAGAGCAGCAGCAGCAGCAGCAGCAGCAGCCGCTGAGCAAGCTGCCCGCCCTGGAGCAGCAGCGAGAGCCGCGCAGCCGCCTTCCCTCCATGGTAGAGGATGTGCAGCCAGCAGCCACAGCTGACTCGGCTGTCAAGGACCTCGAGCACGCCATGTCCAAGCACCTGCCCTCGCCCAGCAACAACAACAACAACAACAACCAGCCCAGCACAGACTTTAGCACAGATGCGCTAATCAAGCAGCAGCAGCATCAGCAGCAGGCGCAGCAGCAGCAGCAGCAGCAGCAGCAGCAGCAGCAACAGCAGCAGCTCCATGCCGCCGATGCCAATGAGAAGAGCAGCACGATCCAATGGATCGGCACGCCCTATCAGCAGCCAGCTCCGATGCCGGCCACGGCGCTGCTGCGGCAGCTTTACGCGAATCGCGAGAGTGTGATACGTGCCACGGCCAGGCAGACGCCCACTGGAGTGGGCGTGCCAGGTGTCTTCTACGGCGAGCAGCAAGGCGGGCCGCTGCCCACGCCGCCGGGCAGCGAGTCCTCCTATGAGAATCAATATCTGCAGCTGCACTCGGCAGCGGCTGCGGCCTCTGTGCCGCATCCCGTGGGCCAGAAGGGCGCCAGCTCGGCGGACGCCTTCACGAATCTGGTCTCGACCTATGGCGGCTACCATAGCTCCATTGACTATCACAATGCCATGACGCCGCCCAGCTCCGTGTCGCCGCGCGACTCCAACAACTCGGCCAAGCTGCCCTCAGCGACTGCGCCGCCTGGCCTCCTGGTGGGCTCCAATGCGGGCTACGACTACGCCGATCCCTTGCGTGGCCAATACGCCACACCCGTGGACGGCTCGGCGGGTGCCACTTTGCCCCTGAAGCCGCAGGCCTATACGGCGGGCATGCACCCGCATGCCACGACCACGACGGAGGGCGGCGTCACCTACAGCAATCTCGATCAGCCGCAGTACTTCGCGCCCCACTCCAGCTTCCACTTGTACCACAAGGGCAGCCCGGCGAGTGCCTGGTACTCCACGCCCTCCTAGGCGAGGCACGACTGCCAGCAGCAGCAGCAGCAGCAGGAGCAGCAGGAGGAGCAGCAGCAGCAGCAGCAGGAGGCACAGCGCTGGGACTTTGCTGGTGCTCTGGGCAAGATGGCTCGCATGTTCTTCAATGCGCGCAAAGGCAACCCCAACTGAGCCAAGCAACCACTGCACCACTGCACCACTCGAACCACCAAGTGCTAGCCGCTGCAGCTGGCCAAAACTTTAGCAATTGCTGAGAGCAAGGAAAAGGCGTCAAAAAGTTTGCAAACAAATTTTAAGCCAAGCTTCAAGCTGTAAATAAAATAATTAAAAAAAAAAAAATTACGAATAAAAAAATAAAACAAATAAAAAATTAAATAGAGAAATGCTTAAGCAAAATTTATAAAATAATGTTTAATTATTATTTTTTATTTAAATAAAATTAATTTAATTTAAATTTAATTCAAGCAATAATTTGTAAACTTTTCTTAAGCATTTCCAAATAAAAAATAAAAAATATAATAATAAATATCATTTAAAAACTTAAGCAATATTAAAACAAACAAAAAATAAACAAATAAAATATTTAAAAAAAAATGTATATAAAAAATTAAAGAATAAAATTATAAATCTTAAAAAAAAATTATTTATAAAAAATATATATTTTATTAAATATTTGATTCAAATGCCTAAGCCATGCATGCAAATATTTAATAAAAGAATAAAATATAAAAATTGATTAAAAATTAAAAATAATATATACATATATAAATAAAAAGAAAAATTTGTTTATCAATTTTTTAATTAAATATTTTGGCAAATGTTAAAACATTCAATGTTGTTAAATAATATGTAAGCTTGTATATTAATTACAATATATAATATATTAATTAAGTTTAAATTAAATACACAACAAAAAAACTCACACGGAAAACCCATTGAAATTCTATAAAAATACTCGGCATATATGCAATTAATTATATTTAAAAAATAAAAAATTATCTTTAAAAAAAAACTCTTGTATAAGACTTGGATAGTGTGCCAGCAACAGCAACCACAACAACAACAACAACAACAATATATTTAAAAATAAAAAATAAAAAAATATTAATGCTAGCACTTAAATCTAAAAACTAAATCAAAATGCTTATTCAACTAATTCTAATTGTTATTAATTATTTAAATTAAATTGTATATTTTTACCAGCTCGAATATCACATAACAGTAAATTTACATAAATATTAATTATAAATAATTAATAATATTATAATTAATATTTAACATTTTTACAACATATCAAATGCTTCCTCTTCTAGATTACGATTACAACTATAATTAAAAAAACACTTGCAAAAATATTTCCATCAATTTTCTTAATTGATTTAATTTTAATTTTAAAAATAATAATAATATAAAAAATTAAATACCTCTAAGAGTTCTGCCCAAATTTTATTTGTGTTATGTTTTTCGCCTATACTAAAAAAGTTAAAAAAAAAAATAATAAAAATAAAATATTTGTATAATATTTAAAGCAAGTCTATAAAATTTTAAGCTCTTAAAAATGTAATTTAAATTTTGTATAAAAAACAATTCAAATACGTTTTCCATAAAAAGGCTTAAATATTAAATATGAAGATAAACACATGGCTCGACTTTTTTTCTCTCTCGCTCACTCTCTTTTCCCTCTCTCCTTTAACGTTTCTTCCCATTGTCTCTCGCAGTGTGTGGGGCTTCATCAGCTACAAATCGCTTTATCGTTTGATTAATACAATAGATTGACACACACATGTCCCACTCTGACATGAGGACATCAGCATAACAGGACATTGCAGGACAACAGTTCGCAATGTCCATTAGCTCACTCGATTAACATAAAAAACGCATCAAATGCGAATTTGCCGCATTTGTTGCGCTCGCCAATGGCAAAGGTTTTTTTTTTTGTGTGGCCTTTGGGCTGTCACATTTTTGTGATGGTTTTTTAAGCGAGCAACCCCGACCTTTGGCCCAATGATGGAAGCAATTAATCATCATCCAACTGGGCAAAACGGAAGCTAACTCAATTTTATTGCATCGAATATCCTAGAGTGAGTGTGGGTGTGGATGAGATATCCTATTTAGTTGACTTTTTTGCCGTCCTTCTGTATTGCCTTCAGTATGAATGCATCCAGAGCCTTCCGCTGCTCCTTATGCTTGTGGACCAAATACTGTTCATCTCTTCTTGGGTGTCTTCAATAGCTTCTTCTTGCTATCACTTGACAACTTATATTTCTATTTCAATCAATTTTTCAATATAGTTATGTACACATGTATTTCTATGCTTGCTTTGTTGTTTGAAATTTGAAAGTTAAATCACGCGCGCACATTTCATATCAGGCAGCTTCGGTCAGTGCGCAAGCGAGCGATAGCTAACAGATATTTGGAATATCTTTGCGATTTTCAATCTGAAACATCGTTGATGCCAATAAAACTATCGATTGGAGCGTTGAATCGATACATCGATATGCTGTACGCCCGCATTTAACATCACTAGTTCGTCGCTGCTCGCCTTGGTTTGTTCGGTTTCGGAGAAAATTAAATTCTATTTTATTTTGTTAATTTTGTTCATTATTGAAAGCACAACTGCTTGCGGTTTCGTTACATGTTCCATATGTAAACCCTAGCTCGTGTAGGCAAGCAACCACAATATCATAACTTTATTTTCGTTTTGCGGCTTCGTTCTGCCGTTCAATTTTTTCCTGTTTTATTGTTTTCCTTTCGCCTCGCAGTCCGTGTGCGTGAGCGACCGATCAGTGTGTATGTGTGTGTGTGCATGTGCGTCAACATTTGTATAAAGTTGCGAAGGAGCCTCACATATAAATGTGTTCTTCATATTTGCTGAATTTGTTGCCGTGTAAAAAGAGTAAACATCAGCGTACGACGTACCTAAGTGCTGCCAGTAAAAAGGTAAGCTGCAGTTCCTGCCCAAAGCGCTTCATTTAACTCTTTTTCTTGTGTTGCTCGAGTGTGTGTGTGTGTGTGTGTGTGTGTGTGTGTGTGTATGTGTGTGTGCTTGTATGTGAGTGAGTGCGCTTATCTGCAGCCGCAGGCAGAATCAACGCCATAGCGCGCTGCTTGTTGTTGCTGTTGCTGTTGCCTTTGATTATTATGATTTTACTCTCTTCGCGATGTTCACTCTCACTCACACACACATGCAAGCAGAGCTCAAGATGCCGCCTACTCAACGAACGAAGCGCAGTGTCGCAGCGTCTGTCTGATTTGCTTGGAAATCACAGTTTTGAAATGAGAGGCAAAGACTGTAAGTGATAGAGGGAGAGGGAGAGTATGTACTTGCACTCACACACACACACACACACAAAGCGATGTACATACGCACGCTAAAGCATTCTACATTAATCCCAGAAATAAATGCATACTGACTGCGTTTGTTTGCTTGTGTGTGTGTACAATTAATCATGGTATTGTATTTACAAATCGTTTAATTAATTGAACTATATAGTTTGTTCTTTTTCTTGTAACCACAACTCTCATGCTCTTGCTGTCTCTCAGTCTCTCTTCCACTCTCATACTATGACTTTTGGAACGCATTAGGCTTAGCACAGTTTCGCCGCAAATGGGATTAGTTGACTTAAAGTCGTCGCAGAGTATTAGTAAACTGTTTAGTAGACAAATTTCGTTTGTTGTTGTTGATTTTTTTTCGTTTAACGGTAAAAGCAAAATGTGTAAAACAATCATTAGGAATATAAGAAGAAGCGAAGCGTAAACAACCAGACGGCTCTTCAACTGTGTCTCTCTCTATGTGTGTGTGTGTATGCTCTTTGCTTGTGTGTGTGTGTGTGCAGCCCGGGGGCTGCTTGGCTCTTGGCTCTTGGCTCGGGGGGCTACCGTTGCATGAACACACAAAAATAGCATAAGAGCATCTCGTTGTCGGGGTGCGTGTGCCATGCCGTGCCGTGCCGTGTTGTTCGTTTGGTCGTTCGTCAGAAGCAATAAAAATTAAAAAGCAAACAGCGATAAGCATTGCCTCTGCCCCTGCCCCTGCCCCTGCCCCTGCCTGCGCCCCTTTTACTATAGCCCTGTGCATACATGGCAACCCTGAAGCATAACGGTAAAGCGCATAAAACCAAACAAATGCAAATGCACAGACAGTAGCAGCAGCAAGCAGCAGCAGCAGCAGCAGCGACGGCCAGCAACATTATTGATGCCTCTCTGACACGGCAAATTCAATTGTGCCCTCTCTCCCTCTCCCTCTCTGGTTCACTCTCGCTTCCTTATCAGCTGCTCGCTCGTGGGGTTGCTAAACAGACGAAGCTTTCAAAAGGTTGCACACCTTTGACCGCTTTGACTTTGATAAGGATTGCCAGTCAGCTAAAAATTCTAAATATTTTCGAGGTTTTTTTTTTTTTTTTTTTTTTTTTTAATTATTTATATATTTTTGATCGACACGTTACATAGTTAGTGACAAACTCGAAATCCCCTTGCCAATGCTTCAAGTGATGTGTTTTAATTGAAATTGAGTGGCAGGCAGGCAGACCCAATCCCACGCCCCACGCCCCCTTTCTCATGTTCACCTTTCCATTTGTGTGTTTTACCGTTTCAAATTACGCTGACAGCAGGTTCAACGGCTGCGTGTCCCATTACGCACAAGATAGACTGCACAGTGTGTGGCTTTCGGTTCCATTTCTAGTTCAAGTTCCAGTTCCACTTTCAGCTCCAGTTCTTTCTAAGCGAACACCGGCCGTCAAGTGACCTCTCTGTCTATTTCTGCTCCGTTTCCATTGGCCAATCGGCTCGACTCATCTGCAGCCGCATTTTATCTGCAGATCTACGTGACGTGAGCAGCTCAGCTGACATCGAAGCTCAGTTTTAAGCGCTGCCAAATACTTAACCGGTTCAATGTTCCCTCTCTCTCTCCATCCTCTCTCGCTTTTGTTCTCTTTACTATCAACTTCCAGCATCAGGCAAGCAAATTGGATTTGCTTACGTTGCCATTTCCTCCGTTTGCTCAGCGGGTCACGCGAACAAAGCCAAAGCAAAAGACGCACAGTGGTTCACAGGATGTCGAAACCAATTGTCTATGCTTAATAGTAAACAATTGTAATAGCTGTGCTAAATTAGTCATATATATGTGACTAAGCTCAGCTTATATAACAAATTTTGCTCTTGCTCAAATTGCCTTTGTCCCACTGTGCGCGAACAACGGAAGCTGTTCCCAGCAGCATTTGCCAAACTACTCAAACGAAAGCAACTTCAATCTGCATTCAAATACACACACACACACACACAGACACACACACACACTTATATAAATATTTAAATACTTAACATAATAAACAGAAATTTTGCAATTCGAGCGAGAGAAAAGTGGGAGAAGCTTTGTCAAAAAACTCGGTCAACGAACCAAAAGTTTGTTATTTATTTTTTTTTGCTCTGTTATTATTATTGTGTTGTCAGGCGAATAAATTTGTTATACATATGTGCATGTGTGTGTGTGAGGAAGTGCTTGTGCTTTTGTTTATGCACTTTAAATACAATACAAATGTTTTGCCAGAAATATTCCTGTTATTGTTGCTTGTGTTACGTCTCTTTGTTTTTCATTTCATTTCGTTTTCAATTAATGGCAACAGCAGAGAAGAATAATAATCGAGAAATACATAATACAAACAAACAATATGTGATCACCTGAACACCTCTGCTACAACCCTCCCCCCACACACCCCACATACCCCACTTGCCCACTTGCCATATAGAGAGAGAGTAACTAAGAAAAGCCGTCATAACCACAATGAGAATCGAGTCGAATAGCGTCTATAAGGCTTCCCGTTCATATATGGCCCGTTGGCCGATGTCGCTTTGTTGCTTTGTCGTTTGTCGCCAATTCCCTGAAATGGGGCGATGGTGGGGGCCTTGTGGGCGTTACCAGCGCAAATGACGCAACCTCGTTTCAGTTCTCTTTTCACATACCCTGTAATCCATAAAAGGGCAGTGCAACAGGCAATGGAGCGAAGTGAAAATGATATATGTATGTGGATTACGAAGTCGCCGACTAAATATATAAATAATCAATAATCTCATGATTAGATATTGAAATAATTGATAGATATCATTATCTTTATTACTTCTTAGTCACACACAATAAATTTAATCGCACAGGGTATCTAGTAGTCGCACAATCCATCTCTTTGGCATATTTTTTCAACCTGTTGAACACAATCTACAAAATTATCGACCCATTACCAAACGGTTGAACGGACTACGCCTTGTATGTGCCTAACAAATTTGCATTCATTTGCTGATAACGAAACGGAATTAAGAGTAAACCCCCCAACCCCTACGCCCACTCTCTGACTGCCCCGCCCCTTCTAGTGCAACCCCTTCTCCGTGCACCTGCCTAATCAGCTTAACCTACTGAGCCAGCCATGTGGAAGGCATTAATTGGCTTCATGCCTCTAAGGTAAATAGCTTGCATAATGAGCTAAGGGCACAGCTGGATAGTTTGATATAAAAAATAAAAGATTTTAGTCAAATGTTAACTGCGATCAGATCAGGTGTATCGCAGTGAGTCGAATAACTTAGCAAGAGCAACACAAAGTTAAATTCAAGTGATTGATGATATAGTTAAATGACTTTGCCATTGGTTAGGGTATTCCAAACTTCTTTAACTTTAGCTTTTGCTCATACTGTTCACACTCCCTATTTTGTCATTGTTTACTTTGTGAGAGGTGTAGTACTCAGGTGTGTACATGTGTGTGTGTGTGTGTGTGTGCGGGTGTAAGAGGGAAACACTTCAGCTGACAAGTTGTTTGGCCCAGAGCTCTTCTTACTGGGCTCTAAGACAGCAATCGACGCATATTTTCACGTGCTGGCAAGCAACGCACACACACACACACACACACACACACACACACACACGCACACAGTGTAGACAAAGTCGTTGACAAGTGTAGCGAATGAGTAATATCGTCTTTGTCTATGTGTTCGGACTTCCTTTTGACTTGGTCGCGATTGACTCAATGGAAATAGATATTATAGGCATGTTTTTATATGTAGGTGTGTGCTTATCTTTCTTTCTTGATTGATGCAGCTTGTAATTGGTCTTATGGGCTTTGCCACATGATATATGAACTAGTTAAAAATATATCGAATTGATTTTGTGTTTCCATTTCCATTTGTCGCTGACCTAGAACGTTCAAAGACTTGGTATAAATACTAATTAATGTAGAGGAAACGAATTTCACTGTTATATTTATTGTGCTAAGTACTAAATACACACACACACACACACACACACACACACACACATACACATACATATACATATACATACATCGATTGCTATTTAAGTATTATGCCATTAGTTATAAGAAAATACAAATACAAGTATTTTGTACATGTGACAGATAAAAATATTTATTTGTGCGCACTCCCTCTCTCTCTCTCTCTCTCTCTCTCTCTCTCTCTGTGTGTTCTATATTAATACACAATTTCCGGCTGACAGGCCCAGCCAAAAGAAAGAAAGCAATAAAAACTGAGCGAAAAAGTCAAGTACAAACGTAATTGAAAATGTTTCCATATATTATGAATCCAAGTCAAATGCGTCTCTTTCAATTAGTTTTCAATATGGTATTAAATAATAAGTGACCATAAAGTGTGTTAACATTTGTTATGTTAATGTTAATGGCACTGTTAACTCAATGCTGTTCAAACTGCAAATATGAATGTTAATGGGGAATTATTATTATTTTATTATTATTATTTTTAACAGTCATGAAATTAACAGTTGTATGCAATGTAAACAGGACTGTTAACATATTTTATATATAATTTCATGATTGGAATGCCTAACGTATGTTAAGTTAACAGCGCTGTTATGCCAATGCTGTTAAAAAGACAATCATTTGTTGTTTGCCTCTTATTAAATACGAAATGCTAAATGTCGTTTGCAATCATTATTTATACCTCACTTATGTCAATTTCTTATCGAATCTAATATCTCAATCTCGACCTCTCTCTCTCTCTCTGTCTCATTCTCTCTTTGCAGCACAGTTGAGAAGTATTAAGTCAAACATCCATCCAAAGTCTTAGCCATAACGTTAACGAGACGTCCAAACAAAGGTCGAAAGTCTTGCCATTATTTATTGAATAAACAAACTGCCAGCCACAAGAGGAGTCTTTCATTCAGCAGCAGTTGCTAGAGGAGTAAAGGAACACACGCATAGCCAGAGTCAGAGTCAGAGTCTCAGCCACACCCACAAACTCTCCCTTACGCCCTTACACACACACACACACACGCAGGGAGAAGAAACGTTTAGCCTTGATTGGAAGCAGAATGGAGCGGGACCATGTTTGAACGCTTCCGCTTGAGCAACCTGAGCAAGAGCTATCGACAACGCGGCGCATCCTCAGACCTGGCGCGCGACAAGAAGCAACAGCGGCAGCAATGCGTCACCGTCCTGTTCCTAGATGACATCACGCACACCTTTCGGATCGAGGTAAGTACAGCGAAAGCTTCGAATACCCAAATCGAACCCTCCCCTAACCAGAGCACTCTTAGTACGCTTCCCCTAGACAAGCTCTGCAATTAGAATGAAAATACTTTTCCTAGTCCCAGGTTCTAGCTCAATCACTTTGGGTGAGCTTTCGCTGTTTGCCTTTAGTCTTCTTAACACCCACTTGTGCACCCTGTGGCACTTCATGAGCTGCTTTCCAACTGCTCGCATAATAATTGTAAATTGCGAATTGTGTAAAGAAATCAACGAACTCTCAAGCATAGAAAGTCTACTTGTATATTATAAGCCATTGTTTTCTTAAATACTCTCCCGCCTCACTCTTCGGCCCCCTTCAACTCGTCATTTGCACTTGAAAATCGAATATGAAAAGTGCTTCGCATCTTTATTCGAAACTCGCTTTCATTTTGGGGAGAGGAGACAGCAGACAGACAGACAGACAATCGAAACAATGAGATAGACAGACACGCACTTGTCGAAGAGGCATTCGCATTGTTTTCTTAATTACGAAAACACTTGAAACTGGAAAATAAAGCTAAAGTCATGCCTAACTTAAGATCTGTTTGTATCGATTCGCAGTCAAATTAACGTCAGCTTACAGTTAGGCATTTCAAGTCAACTAAACTGGGTAAATGCTGAAATGTATGCGTGTGGAACGATGCGAAGCGATCCAAATATAATATAAATATATATGTGTAAAGATGTATATATCATATTTTTGTTGGAGTTTTCTATTAGATCCAAGATGATATTTCGAAATAAATATAATGAAAGGCTTTCCTTTATACTGAATCGGGCTCCCATAAGGTCAGCGGTCTCAGAGTCTATAAGTTCTAAAGAGAATTGAACTATTACCTTTGAAGACTTGATTCCCTATAGAAAATCTAATAGGTTAACTTTAACTGTATATGAGATAATAATATATAATAATTCCAATTTATTAACATCTTTTCATCAGAAACGTGCAAAAGGCTCTGAGCTATTGGATCAGGTCTTTCAATATCTCGAGCTATCCGAAAGGGATTACTTTGGTCTATTATTTCCACAGAAGCCGGGTGACGTTGTGGTAAGTGCAACAATTGATTGATCAATCAATTACTCGTTCAATCAATCGATTTAATTTCACAGAGATGGGTCGACGCACAGAAACAGTTCAAGAAGCAATGCAGCAGCCTCTCGCTCGACAACGATGCCGTTCCATTATTAGAGTTTAGAGTTAAGGTGACTCAATTACACATACATATAACTATAGAGTTAAAGGTCTTCAACCTACATCTGAATCTATTTGTCCGCAGTTCTTTGTAAGCGATCCCAGTCGGCTGCAGGAGGAGTTCACACGCTACCAGTTCTATCTGCAGATCAAGCGTAACATTTTGCTGGGCCGATTGCCATGCTCCAGCAACACCCAGTGCCTGCTTGCCAGCTACACGGTGCAGTGTGAGTAACACATCCCATTCCCAGAGTCTGTCTATTGACTCGGCTAATCTGCAATTTGTTTATGCCAACAGCTGAGCTGGGCGACTTCAATGCCGTGGAGCATCAGCCGGGCTACTTGAGCGGACTGCAACTGCTGGCGGAGCAAACGCCGGAGGCGGAGCGAAAGATCTGCGAGTTGCATAAGCTGCATCGTGGCCAGCTACCCGCTGATGCGGAGTACAATTATCTGGAGCATGGGAAGCGCTTGGAGCTCTATGGCATCGACTTGCATAAGGCAACCGACTCCAATGGCAAGGACTTGCAGCTGGGCGTGTCGGCCATTGGGCTGCTCGTCTTCCAGCACGGGCTGCGCATCAACACCTTCTCGTGGAGCAAAATGGTGAAGGTGTCGTTCAAGCGCAAGGATTTCTTTATACAGCTGCGCCGCGAGCCCAGCGAGAGCTACGACACGCTGCTCGGCTTTGGCATGAGCAGCCACAAGCATGCGAAGGCCTTGTGGAAATCCTGCGTGGAGCATCACAGCTTCTTCCGCCTGAAACGGCCGCACCGACTCTCGCGCTTCCTCAACATCAGCCTGGGCAGCAAGTTCTATTACTCGGGCCGCACCGAGCTCCAGGCCGTGCAGGAGTCCAAGCAGCGCGGTCGCATCCACAAGGTCTTTGTCCGCTCGCCCAGCAAACGTCTCTTGGCGGGCAATGCGCTGGCTGCCAACTGCGGCGGCAGCTCGGCCGATGGCACGCCACAGCTGCTACATAACGGCACGGGCAGCGGCTCCGACAGCGCCGCCTCGCACAACGGCAAACCGTCCGCATCCACCATACTGACCATCACGAAAACGAGCCGTCCACATGACACGTCCAAGGTCACGTCCAAGCAGGCCGATGCAATGCCGCGCAAGGCCTGGGAACAGCACAGCGACGAATACGATATACAGCTGTGAGTTTTAGCCTAGGAGAACAGTCAGATTGAGATTCCTTTAGCCACACCCCCAACATTCTCAATTGTGCTAATCTCTATATTTGTTTATTTGCTTCGCAGCGATGTTGGCTTCATAGAGCAATGCACGAGGCGCTTCGAGTCGGGCACGCCCTCGCCCATGCCGCCCGCCTACAGCTCGGGGCAGCACAGTCCCGTTCTGCTGCCTACAACTATTGCGGATGCAGTGGGTCAGCCGGAGAGCGGTAGCGATCTGATTACCATGCGATTGCTGGCCGATGAACAGGGACGCTATGGCTTCAATGTGAAGGGTGGTGTCGACCTTAGTCTGCCCGTGCAGGTGTCCAAGGTGGTGCCGCACACGCCCGCCGATCGCTGCACGCCGCGCGTCTGCGAGGGCGACGAGGTGATCATGATCAACGGCCGGGAAGTGCACGGACTACGCCACGAGCAGGTGGTGGCCATGATACGCGACTGCCGGCACCAGTCGGGCGGCGAGTTGCTGCTGACAGTGCGACCGAAGCGCTCGGTGCCGCTGCTACTCGAAGAGGAGCCGCTCTACCAGTATGTGCCCGAGTCAGATGAGATTGGCTCACACTCGAATCTGCTGGATGGCGATGCGCTCTTCACCCAGAGCCTGTTGCTGCTCAGCGATGGGCTTGCGTCGGGCGCTCTGCTTGCTCAATACGAACTGATGTATCGCAAGAATCCTGACCTGGCCATCACGGAGGCGCGGAAGCCAGCGAATGCGCCCAAGAATCGCTATCGGGATATATCACCCTGTAAGTGCAAGGCAAAGCCACTTGGGAATCCTTAACTTAATCATGTCTCTTATTTGCCTAGATGACTGCACACGCGTCTCTCTGGTCAACTCGCTGACCGGCGACTACATCAATGCGAACTATGTGAATATGGAGATCCCAGGGGGCGGAGTGAATCGTTACATAGCGACGCAGGGCCCGCTGGCCAGCACCACAACGGACTTCTGGCGCATGGTGCAGCAGGAGAGCAGCCACCTCTTGGTCATGCTTACCACCGTGATGGAGGCAGGTCGTCAGAAATGCCATCAATATTGGCCCGTTACGGGGGATGAACTGCAGCTGGGCGATGGCTTCTCGGTGCGTTGTCTCAGCGAGAAACCGGACGAGACGGGCAGCTTTGTCTTCCGTGAGTTTGTGCTGCGGGATAAGCACGAGCAGCGGCACATTCATCACATGCAGTATCTGGCCTGGCCGGATCATTGCGTGCCCTCCGATCCAAATTTGTTTCTCGAGTTTACGGAACGGGTGCGAGCCGCTCGCAATCGCACGCTGCTCCAAGAGATTGAGGAGAGCCTGAAGCAGGTGCGTCTGCTCGACGCAGACGCCGACGAGAATGGGGGACTGATGAGCGAACGCAAGTGCGCGGCAAGCAATGGAGCAACGCCCGAGGACGAGACACCCGTATCGACCAGCGTGCACCAGTGAGTTACATAGATAGATCTAGACTGCGAGTGAGAGAGAGGGCAAAGAGTAATTCGGTTTCTTTTCTCGCAGATGCATTAGCGCCGCTAATCCGCCCGTGATTGTGCACTGCTCGGCAGGCATTGGACGCACTGGGGTCCTCATTCTGATGGACACGGCCCTGGCGCTGATGGAGGCGCGCGAGCCAGTCTATCCATTGGATATAGTGCGCACCATGCGCGATCAGCGCGCCTGCATGGTACAGAATGTGGTACGTATATCGAGTCTATCCAGCCATGGCTACCTAATCTACAGCTCTACTCTTCTCATCCCATCCAGAGTCAATATCGCTTTGTATGCGAATGCATTTGTGCTGCCTACATGAAGATCTCGCGCAGCAGCGCGGCCATCAACGACGAGGACGACTAGGCAAACTGCTCCATAATTTATACTAGCGGACAATCTGAATTCAAATTCTTCCTCCCTACATATATCCCGTCTTGCATGGCGCTATGATTCTTCTCAATCTATATATATATATATATACTTATCAATCAATCTTATTGTTAGTAAACCCGTAGGCGTGCATACATACACCTGCATAAGTATCTATGCTATATATCATTACGGTTATCATTATCATTATTATTGTCTATATATTTATAATGTGCGTGTATGTATGTATAATCAGCTCTGTATATCGTATATCTAATTTGTATATTCAATATAATATATATATATATATATATGGGCAATAATCCACGCAAGTGCTGCTGAAACAACTCGTATGAAAAACAATTCTAAATTTTTACAAAACACACAAAACGAGAACCAAACTACCTAATTCAAGTATACAAAAGAAAAGCAAATTAAATAAATTGCATATTTATTTATACTGAGAATTACAGAGAAAAATATAAACAATCTATATATATATATATATATATATATATATATATATATGTGTGTGAAAGAAAAAGGAAACAGCAACAAAAAAAAAAAAAAAACAAATGAGAAGTAAAAACTGTTAGTATTTTAGCACCAAATTTAATTCATATACATATATGTATTTATGCTGAAAATCAGAACTAAATAAATATTATAAAACACCTTTAATTATTGAAATTGGACTCTTGGACTTTTATGAAATTTGAAAATATTGCCTAACTCTGTTTTAGACTAAGTTTTGTTAAAGGAATTGAAAGGAAACTTAACTTCTTCATATATTGAATACCTTTTGCTATAGATCAATTATGTACCCATATCAGGCTTTGACTTGGATCTATTTTATTTTGATATCTTTTGTCAAATGAAAGGCTCGAAAATATTTCATTTATAAACATATTCGTAGTAAACATAAAACTTTAAAATCTTCTGTGAAATAAACAAAAATATATAAAAAAAGCAAATGGAAACCTGTACCAAAAATGGAACCATGGTCGATGAGATGGAGGTGGAGGAAACGGAAGACTTCCACGATCTGGAAGAGTTCAACGAGGACAACGTGGCCAGTGGCAGCGGGCAGAAGAGGGACCAGCGCTTCGTGGTCAAGAAATGGGTGGCACACGCCCATTGGTCGTGGGATGTGGCAGTGGACAACTGCGCCATATGCCGGAACCACATTATGAATCTCTGCATCGAGTGCCAGGCGGATCCGAATGCGAACAAGGATGAGTGCACCGTGGCCTGGGGCGAATGCAATCATGCGTTCCACTATCACTGCATCGCCCGCTGGCTGAAGACGCGCCACGTCTGTCCGCTGGACAACAAGGAGTGGGTCTACCAAAAATATGGCCACTAGTCTGATCGATAACATTATTTGTATTCAAGTTCTTTTTTCGGTATAAGATTAAAATTCTATGTATATTTTTATATCTATGGCCACGACTATGTCTGCATCTCCTGCTCCAAGCCGAGCAGCTGCTGTGCAGTGGGTCGAGTGCCCGTTAGTAGCTCCAGCTGCTGGAAGAGTGCGTCGCGCTGCTCGGCCAGATTGGCGTACTTCTGCTGCAGCTCCTTCTCACGCTCCATTTGCCGGCGCACGTCCTCCTGCAGCGCCTCGAGTCGGCGCGGCACGGCAATCGCCTCCTGCTCGCCGAGAAAACGAAACGTGGACAGCGAGAGGGAGTTCTGTTCGATCTGCGCGTAGGTGTCCTGCAGCTGTTTGATCAGCACCTGGGCACGTGCCTGATAGCCGCCAGTGAGAATCTTCAGTTTCTTCTCGATCTTGCCACAGCGCTTCGCCTCCTTGGCCATGTGACGGCGATTCTGTTCGAGACGCTTTTCAGCAGACTCCAGGCGATCCTTCTTGCTGGCCAAATTGGCGCGCGTGTAGCGATGCTGCGATGGCAGGTAGAGCACCTGTCCCAAGCACTCCTGCCACACCTGCGCATAGACGTCGAGCGGCAGCTCGCCATGGGACATGCGCTCCTTCACCACCTCCATTTCGTCAGCTAGCATTTGCTTGGCCTCGGCCAGCTCCTCCTGCGAAATTTCCTCATACGGATTCGCCTTAAAGTAGCTCTGCAGCTGCTCGAGCTTGTGCTGCGACTGACCAGGCACTGGATCACGCACAGAATCGTAAACTGAAATACAGCGAGAGAGGGAATTAGATAAGGGAGCTAAGAGAATATCGATGCGAAAGGCAATCTGTGTTACTCACGCTGCATGGTAATCATCTCGTGCTTGATCAACTCCTCGGCCTGCTGCTGTTCGGTGAGATTTTGCTTCTCGGATTGCGGACGCAGAATCTTGGTGTTCACCTCAGTCGGTCGTGGCAGGTTGCGCTGAATGACCTGTGAGCGCTTGGCCAACTCTCGCTTGCGCTGCGCCTCCTGCTCGGCTAGCATGCGCGCATCCACATCTGCCTGGTCTTCGATCGCTGGCTCCGTGCTTGTCTCCATGTCCTCGCTATCCTCCTGCTCCGGCACCACAATTTCGTAGTCATTGCGTGGCGTCGGCAGCGCTGCCAGTCCCTCACGCAGCGTCGACTTCAGCTGCTTTTGGTAGTTCTTGTAGACAGCCGGCGTCTCGGTCACGGCCATGCTCTCCTCCGCATTGATGCTCAGCTTGTCGCGCACGAAGGCGGGCGTTGCGCTGTTGCCGCCAGCAGCGGCGTTCTTCAGCATGGGCACCAGGGCGCCCGAGGCGGGCGTTAGGAAGCCTGCAGGCGTGGCTGCTCCGCCCTCGCGCTGTGTGCGGAAGGGAGTGGCTATGACCGTGTTTGGAGTAGCAATGGCCGCCGCCTTGGGCAGCGCGCCCGAGAAATCCGATTCATGCAGGGGCGTATTGAGACCGCCCTTCAGGGGCGTCTCTGTGTGAGTGAGCGCCATCATGTTCTGCGCCTCCTGCATTATGCGATCCGTGTAGGGCGCCGGGGTGCGAGGCGTGGCTGCCACCTGCGGCGTTATGGAGTAATCGGCCAGCAGAGCGTCTGTAGTCTCAATGCCACTCTCGCCGGCTATTTCCTTGGCCATCTCGCTGGCACGACCCAGCTTGACCACCTGCTGCAGCTCCATATCGGAAATTTGAGGCGTCGGCAAAACGAGCTTTGAGCGCTTGCGTTCCGGCTCTTGGCTCTGCAACATGGCCGATGGAACTTCGTTTTCCTTGCGCTGCTTTAGCTTCTGCTTGTCCCGTTTGCGCTCCCGCTCCTCCTTCTCGGAGCGCAGCTCGCCATCCAAGTCCTGTTGGCGCATTTTGTTAAAGTCCGGATCCTGCTTCTGCAGATGCTCCTCGGAGGTGTCGTAGAAGCCAATGGCAGGTCGCTTCTCAAAGGGTATTTCAGCATTGTAATCAATGCCTTTGATGCGCTTCCTGCTGCCGCTTCCGATTCCCGCAGCGCGCAACTCACGACGCTTCTGTAGCGTAGCCAAACGGCGCGCCTCCTCCAGCTGCTTCTCGCGTGCTTTGCGCTTGGCCTTCTTGCCCTGCGTGTTGGCTAGACGGGCGCGTGCCTCGGACAACATTTCCAGCTCATCCTCGTCCATGTCTTTGGGATCGGGTCGCGCGGGCTTCGTCTCTGGATTGGGATCAATCTCACCCGGCTTCAGTTTGCGTGGATCGTCCATGGTGTCGTCGCCATCCTCCTTGCGCTGCGCCTGGTCGCTGCAATACAAATTATTTATAATATGGATGCAACAACTGTGAAACACAATCTTACAGCAGATACTCGTAGCGCTCCAGGCATTGTGCCGCAGTGCGTCCAATAATCGGCGCAATCGTGCGCCACTGAGTGGGCATCAGTTTGGCCAAATGAAGCAACTTCTCGTCCTCTTCGCGTGACCATTCGGTCTTCTTGATACTTGGGTCAAGCCACTCGTACCAGCGCGCCTTGCACTGTTTGGCTGACTTGCGATGCAGTAACGAGGCAATGCGACTCCATTGATTTTTGCCATATTTCATGACAGCCGCCTTTAAAATCTCATCCTACAAAGAAAACTCTTCATTTATATGGATTCACATAATTTCTCAATTGTGGCTTACCTCTGTGTTGCGCCAGACGCCGCCTTTTATCATAATACGCGGCATTTTAAGGTTTTTATTTAATTTTTTAACGCCTAATAAATTAAAATACAAGTTATTTTGCAAACTTCGTCTGCCGCCGCTTGCGATGTGAGAAACGTTTACGATTGCTTGGCATGGTGCGTGCTGTGAACTATCGATATTTTTACATCTATAACAATAATACTAAAAAGTATCGAGTTGAACAGTGACGTCACAGTTGACATCTAAATATGCAATTTTCATTCCTATTTTCTTGCGCAGAACTTATTATAATAAAATACACTCAACAACTCTTCAGGGCTTCACTATAATTTGATTTCTGAAATTTAAAATAAACAATACATTTTTTGCGTAATTTTCTTATCATGTTTGTATTTATAGACAGTATAATTTATTGGTATCGATAGTCTTAGTATTTTTGTGAGTAGGTATCGATGCATTTGTTTTTGTTGTTGTTGCATTTGTAGTTATCAGATGTTTTGATATGATATCAGATCAGTTACTGCCACAGCTTTTTGTCCCCTAAAATGTAATGCGAAGTTTGCGAAAATGCAGCTATAAACAATTATATATGAACATTGCAATATGAACGCGGATGCGGATGTGGCCTACACGACCTTCTACAGCACCGTGGGCAGCCAGGTGAGCCACGCGTTTAGTTGTACATGTGTGTGGCTGTGTGTGTGAGTGTGTGTGTGTGTGTGTGTGTGGGCAAGATCTCATCGTCGATCTCATACTTGTTTTCCTTACTTTGTTGCAGCTGCAGCATGGCGACCTGTCGCTGTCCACGCCCATACACTCGCTGGAGCCCGACAATTTCGCCGGCTTCTTTGACGACGAGCCCGCCCTGCTCAGCATTCCAGTGGCCATAGCAACTGGAGCAGCTGCAGCAAGCACCCACAAGAGCTCCTCCGCTGGCATCGCTGACTCCCCCTGCATTCCGTTCGTACAAATCCACACAACCGACTTGCAGCAACAGCCCCAGCCGAGTCGCAGCTATCGCAATGGCTTTCGCCGCAAGACAGCGGAGATTAAGTCTGAGGCCGAGCTGATCAAATCCGAGCTGGCCGAGGCGGCGGCCAAGGAGCGCACCAACGCCACGCCCACGCCGCCCACAGCAAAGGCAATAGCCAGCGATAGCTGCCAGTCGGACTTGCCACTGAACAAATGTCCCAGTTGTCCGTTCCTGAGTCTCTGTCCGCTAAAGGCACAAACGCACATCAGCAGCTGCTTTGGCATAGATGCACAGCATCGTCTGCCCTGTCCAGGTCACGCTCCCCAGCATTCATACCCCACATACACATATATAATAGTTTAGCTCTTGCAGGCTGTTCGAATGTCTTCTATAGCATAGATGTGCTTAATCTGCATCTTAGCGCTGACCATCAGCTGGAGCCGCAGGAGATTGCCGCCCTTGCCCTTGCCAAGTCGACTGACTCCTCGGCCAAAAAGCCACAGCCGATGCCCAAAAGCCGCATCTATATCAAAAATGTGAACTGCCTGCGGGAGCCGCAGTTGCCCGACTTTCTGCCCACGGACGACAATATCTTAGACCTACTAGACGATGTAGAGGAAGCCAGCAACTGCTCCAACCCTCAGCTACAGCAGCAGCAGCAGCAGCAGCTGCAGAGTCAGGTGCAGGAGGAGCCGCCCAGCTCAGCTGTGCAAAAGATTTCCATCAAGAGCGTGGATGTTCTGAGGGAGCCAGCGCTATTGCCATTTGATTTTCCCATGCCCAGCAATGAAATACAGCAGCAGCAGCAGCAACAGGAATTGGAGCAGCTGCCTCCTCTGATGATCAACGACAATCTGGTGGAGAAGCCGCGCCAGCCGAAGATCTACATAAGGAATGTGGACATACTGAAAGAGCCCATGCTGCTGCCAGGCATGGGCGGCTTTGGCAATGCAACTGCCTCGACTGTCGCCAGTCCAGCGGAGGTCTACAATGCAGAGACACTGCTGACGCCAACAGGTGGTCCGCTGCCTGGCTTTGAGCCCCTGGCCAGCATATGCACTGATGCCTTCAGCTTTGACTCTGTGCTGAGTGGTGCAGCTGGTGCGAGCCACAGTGCCAGCAACGGCAGCAGTCACAATTTCAGCGCTCTGGATCTGGACTTTGGCGTTGACTTTGATCAGAGCGTGCAACTGGCAACGGAACCCGATCATTCATTGCCCAACGAGCAGCAACAGCAACAGCAGCAGCAACAACAGCAGCAGCAGCTGACGGAACTGGCACCACAGGAAGAAGAGTTCAACCGTGAGCTGGATAACTATTTGCCGACAGCAGTGCCAGCAACAGTTGCAGCAACAACGACAGCAGCAACAGCAACCACATCGAAGCAGAAGATCTTCATCAAGAACGTGGACATACTGAAGGCGCCGCAGCGTGGCACGCTTCATCTGCGCACCGTGGACGAGCTGAATCTGATGAATCGCAACGAGGTGGAGCACTTGATTGTGCCGAACCGTGAGCCGCTGCCCCTGGAGCTGCCACTGAATCAGCCAGCGGTGGCCTTGGAGCCATCGCTGGTGGACCTGCCGCCGCCGCCGCCAGCTGCACCGCTCAGCTATGATGATATCCACGATTTGGCCGACGACCTGGAGTGCTGGCCCTGGATGGACGACGAAGTGGACGAAGCGGAGCAGCAACCCGCGCAGCTGCAACTGGAGCCGCCGTCCAATGATCTGTTGATCAAGGACTTTCCTCAGCTCTATCCGCAGCCAGCAACCACTTTGGGGCCTGTGCCGCCCCTGGTGCCAGTCACCGGTTCAACCGAAGGCGCCTCAAGTGCTGCAGAGGGTCTGAGTGGACTGCCTGTGCCACCGTTGGTGCCTCTGCCCAGCGAGAAACCCGCACGCATCTATGTGGCCAACAATCTGCTGCCCGCTGCTGCCGTGGAACAGCCTCTAGCTGGCGGCACCTCTGTGCGTGGTCGACCCTATGGAGCCAAGCAGTCGGGGTCGAGCCAGGCGAAGCGTCGACTGGCCCAAGGTGCAGTTGCTCAGCCCCAGGAGGCCAGTGGCAAGAAGTGCACCGTCGAGGGCTGCATGTTCCGCTTCAAGTCGCCGGCGACACTCGACTACCATGGCCGCTGCCACAATGGAGCCCTGGGCTCTGCCCAGCCCATGATCTGTCCGGAGTGCAAGTCGACGCAGTTCAGCAACTGGAACTGCCTGCACACGCATCTGTGGCGGACGCACTCCATCGACATGGAGCTCTATTGCTGTCAGCTGTGCAGCTTCAAGACGCCCATCTACTCGCGTCTGGTGAATACCCACGCCAAGATCCACTCCGAGGAGCGCAACTACAAGTGTGAGCAATGTGGCAAGGGCTTCAAGAACACCAAGCAGCTGAAGAACCATCGACGCCTGCATCGCACTCAGGGCTTGGGCATGGGTAAGCCAGCTAACGAGGACCAGCAGCAGCAACAGCAGCAGCAGCAGTTGCCCGTGCTGCATCGCTGCGAGGATTGTGGCGCAGCTTTCAAGCATCGTAAGACACTGCGCGAGCATCTCTGCAAGCAGCGCAACGAGCAGCCACAATGCCCAACCTGTCAGGTAATGCATTTGAGATTTGAGATTTGGGTGCTCATTCGATCATGATTCTTTCTTGCAGCGCGTCTTTAGCTCAAAGAGCAGCCTGAAGCTGCACATGCGCAGTCACCAGGCGAACAAACGCTTCAAGTGCGACAAGTGCGACTACGAGGCGAGCGATCACAATGCCTTTCGCCGTCACCAGGCCACACATCGGGAGGCCAAGCGCTATGCCTGTCCGCATTGCGAGTTCCGTGCCATACAGAGCACTGCCTATCGGGTAAATAGCATTCATGCAACAACGTCTGCTTGCCCCACTCACTCCATTTTGTCATCTCTTCTAGATACATCTGCAAAAGGTACATCCGGAGCTGGAGCTGTCCACCATTATACACAAGTGCAATGCGTGCAAGTTTTCGAGCATCAATCACGGCCTGCTGCTGGTCCATCAGGCCAAACATCATCCCGTCGAGCCATCAAATCCCAATTCCAATTCCAATTCCAAGATCAAAGTGAAAAGCAGCCTTCAGCTCGCACATTCCGCAGATGCTAAAGATCTGTCTATCTAGACATCCAATGGCATCAACATTTACAAAGTGCGTGCGCCTAGCTAATAGAACTTTTATACCAAATTATATATATATATATATACATAATCTGTATACTATGTGCACGTCTGTTTGCGCACATAGTATACGAAGAACCAATGTTAGTTATGTCCAGAAACCGTTGTTGAGTCTGTTCAAGTGAGACGATCCACGTTTGTGATCTATGCATGTTTTACATTTACAACAATTTTTATATAGTTTTAAAAAGATTCAATTGTATGTTTTATATATACACACATAATATATCTATATTGTGAGTCCTGATTTGGTGTTGTTATTGTAAATACGTATATATCGAACGAAACAAAAGAAAATACATTTCAAATTTATAAACATTGTGCTCCACTTTCTCATCGTCATATCTGATATTCGTATTGCCCATGGATCGCACTCACGCCACGCATATAGCCTCTGAGGTCTTTTATTGTCTTATCGCAATCTGCAAAACGAATTTTTTCGGTGGTTAATTCTTAATGTCTCCTAGGCTTTGCCTTCCTTCCGCGAATTTTATAAATATTTCATTTTAAATTAAGAGTCTAAATACATATACACTTGATGAAGCATAGAGAGAACAAAAATAGATATTCCATTTGCAAATCTCTTGATTTACTGACGAACTGCCGAACTGCCGAGTGCTTTTCTTTGGATATAGCAATCTCTAATGGGGTCATATGAAACAAATGAGTCGAAAGGGGCTCAAAACTTAAGCATATTATAGTAGTTCTCAACGGCCCGGAAATAAAACCCATTTCAATTTCAATTGCAGATTCCTTCATTTTATTTATCATTATCTTTCACTTGTGTCATTAAGGGCGTCGTCTGCTGCACCTTCTGCGGCATTCGCGAAGGGAGCAAAAGCGATTGTTGTTGCCGCCACAGCCCTTGTAGGCCAACCTCTTGCAGGACCGGGATCTGCTGTCGAACCACCACATCCTGGCATTGGCATTCCTGACGCAAGTGCGAGTGTTGTTCCTGCCTTCGTCCCTGCGTCCCATACAAACCCTCAACCTAGCCGCTAAAGAAGACAGTGAATGGTTATAACTAATGACTGATGACTGATGACTGATGACTGATGATGATGATGATGATCGTCATCTGAATCAATTCACTTACGCACTTGGCCCCTGCAACGGCCCCGCTGCGCCTCAAGGGTGGCCACATAGAGGCAGAGACAAGCCAGGAGTAGAATGATTTGATTCAAGCTGAATGTTGAACTGATTTAGAACTGAGAAACCCAACTCTTATATACCAAAAGGGAACAATGCACCTCCCGTCCACCCATCCAAAGGAAATCTGTTTTGTCAATTGAATGCAAGCTGTGAACAAAGGCCCTACACTAAAACTGATCCACATCTATGGCATATTTTCGACTATTCAGGGCCGATTGTAAATAGTAGAGCACGTGCTTGATTGTTAACATATTTTCCAATAATATTTTTTACTTGGGCTACAAAGGAATATTATTCTATATCTATCAATTATCATATATTGAGTAATGTTATTAAAAATTTATATACAAAAACGTATCCGAGTTTCCATCAAGATCATTATCATCATTATCATCATCATCATGATTATTCAATAAGTATGTTATTGTAGCAGATCTGTTCAGTTTTATAAAGAAAATAAAAACAGATGTGCGCATGTGGATCACAATGTGGATATATATATATATATATGAATTATATACTTTTATTTTTTTGTAACCTTTCAGATTACAGTTTCAAACTTTTCACGTGCTCTATCATAAATACAAAAGATGCCAGAATAACGAAGAAGCTCGAATGATTTAATGAAACCTTTTTAACACCTTCAACTTATTGCGTGCATAGAATTTTAAGATTCGATTGACTTATAAGATATGTGATACAATAGTTTCATAATCCGTTCTCCTCTCATTTGCTCTGCTCTCCTCGTTTCTCCTCTCCCTTCCACCCGTTTCCACTGCCTAAGACCTGCTGTACATTTGCCTGAGCACAGCCACAATGGAATAGGACTTGCTTATGATATAAGTGAAACTGGGCAAAGTAAGACCCATGAAGCCGCCAGCTGTAAACAGAAATGGACGATCCGCATTTATCATGAAAATCAACAAAGTCTTTTTGCATTTCCTGTCGAGCGAATACCAATTGCAGCCAAAGCCAGAGTTGGACAGAGTTTTGCTCTGAAATGAATACATTATAGAAAGAGAGAGAGATAAAGAGAAAAAAATAAACAGAGAGAGAGAAAATATAAACATAGATTTCAGACTCACCTGCTCGTACACCTCATTGCCGAAGTAGCAATACATAAATAATTGACAGAGTACACAGCAGAGCATAAGGTTCATTAAAATTGAGCTCTTCGATCCATCGCCGATCACGATGACCTGGAAGGCGGTCATGGCCACAATTAAAAGAGAGGTGAGGAACTGCAGCATCACAGCCAGATTGAAAATGCGTTCCACTTGCTGTCGTAGACTGTTCAGAATGCACATATATATATATATATATATATATATAGATATATATCTCTCCATAGAACTCTTCTCTCTGCTTACAGAATCAGTTCGCAATGGTATTTCACTGTGGCCACCAGCCAGCTGTAGGCATCGATCTCGCTGCTCTCGTGCAGCTTTTCGAAGGCCAAGCTGAGCACCTGCAGATGCATGCATATCTGCCCCATGACCGAGATGTTGAGGAAGTCAATGCTAGTCGTCTCTAGTGCCAAGAGCGCAACACTCAAGCCCTTGAAGAGGGACTGCGCGATGCGAGGCAGGAAGTGTGGCATTTCGGCTCGGTACGGAAAACGATTTCCAGCAAATTCTTCGGGATCTGCAAGGTAAATCATACCAACTATTTGAATCAAGTGGTTTCTAATAAACTTCGTCACCAATCAATACGTAGATAATGCTCAGGAGGCCTGGTGTCAACACGAGATAAAAGTAAATTAGATTCGCCAATTTGTTCTTTAGTTCAGCTCTTTGAAAGACCTCCAGTTGGCGATCGGAGAGAACGCAGCGACGGGCGATCTCACGCAGCTTCTGTAAAATACTTTTAAGCGACCCGTAGTGATAGCAAATGTTGCAGAACTGGAAGAGAAATCACAGTCTAAATATATTCAGGGATCGGAAATCTATATTGAAAACAAATCACTGTCCAATAAACCATTGACTGCTGAAGTTTGGTCTAGTACTGTTCTACAGATCATTTGACAGAATCCTAGATCAGTCATCACTCACTCATCTTACCTTTATCAGAAACGCAATGTGAGTAAAGGATAGGATTAGGTTCTGAGTCATTGCGTCCAAGTCATGCCAATTGAGATAGAGATCGTAGAGCTCTAGAAAGACGTAATACCAAACGGCGAACACAACCGGACATCCGGCCGCAATGATGCACAGCTGCTGCAGTGGTGTCTCCGGCTTGAGACCCACCAGAGGCAAACCTACCAACTGGGCCAGCCACAGGTTCAGCTCGATGGAACCGAGTTTTCCCTCAGCCGCATTCGAGGGCAAAACGCGTTGAATAAGCCGCAACAACTTCTTCATTTCACACTTGGAATCAGTTCAGCCTTACCCAGCATGGCCTTATATATATATGAGTTAGGCCCGAATAGTGTGAGGAGCATTGCGTGCACTTGACGCCAGCCCGCGCTTGAATGAATAATCATTTTAAGAGCTCGACCATCTAATTACTATCATAATACTAATAATGTAATTTCAGCATTTAGCCTTTAGCACGTGACAGCTGAAATTATTCCTAAACTGTTAGTATGGACTCAAACTCAAAGAAGAGAAGACTTTATGCTGTCCGCCGTGCTGTTTTCTGTCTGTCTGTCTACATTCCTCTATCGTTATGTATGAAAACCATTTCGTCGCTCTTGCAACTTGAATATACTTTGAGCTTATTCTCGTTTCGATACTCTTTTCTTCATAAGCGGGCCATTCAAGATCTGAGATCTGAGATAAGGGACTACACTCTAGATTAGAAAGGAAATCAATTAGTTTTCAATTATGAATCATATAAACGGCCCGGAAATAAAACCCATTTCAATTTCAATTGCAGATTCCTTCATTTTATTTATCATTATCTTTCACTTGTGTCATTAAGGGCGTCGTCTGCTGCACCTTCTGCGGCATTCGCGAAGGGAGCAAAAGCGATTGTTGTTGCCGCCACAGCCCTTGTAGGCCAACCTCTTGCAGGACCGGGATCTGCTGTCGAACCACCACATCCTGGCATTGGCATTCCTGACGCAAGTGCGAGTGTTGTTCCTGCCTTCGTCCCTGCGTCCCATACAAACCCTCAACCTAGCCGCTAAAGAAGACAGTGAATGGTTATAACTAATGACTGATGACTGATGACTGATGACTGATGACTGATGACTGATGATGATCGTCATCTGAATCAATTCACTTACGCACTTGGCCCCTGCAACGGCCCCGCTGCGCCTCAAGGGTGGCCACATAGAGGCAGAGACAAGCCAGGAGTAGAATGAACTTCATTTTGATTCAAGCTGAATGTTGAACTGATTTAGAACTGAGAAACCCAACTCTTATATACCAAAAGGGAACAATGCACCTCCCGTCCACCCATCCAAAGGAAATCTGTTTTGTCAATTGAATGCAAGCTGTGAACAAAGGCCCTACACTAAAACTGATCCACATCTATGGCATATTTTCGACTATTCAGGGCCGATTGTAAATAGTAGAGCACGTGCTTGATTGTTAATGGATGTAGACTGGCCCTATTTAGAAAACAAGTATCGAAACAAGAATAAGCACAAAGTATATTCAAGAAGACAGCAATGTGCACTGCAAAAAGTCTTCTCTTCTTCGTGTTTGAAGTATTTAACATCTATATTATCAGTTTAGGAGCTGTCACGTGCTAAAGGCTAAATGCTGAAATTACGTTATTAGTATTATGATAGTAATTAGATGGTCGAGCTCTTAAAATGATTATTCATTCAAGCGCGGGCTGGCGTCAAGTGCACGCAATGCTCCTCACACTATTCGGGCCTAACTCATATATATATAAGGCCATGCTGGGTAAGGCTGAACTGATTCCAAGTGTGAAATGAAGAAGTTGTTGCGGCTTATTCAACGCGTTTTGCCCTCGAATGCGGCTGAGGGAAAACTCGGTTCCATCGAGCTGAACCTGTGGCTGGCCCAGTTGGTAGGTTTGCCTCTGGTGGGTCTCAAGCCGGAGACACCACTGCAGCAGCTGTGCATCATTGCGGCCGGATGTCCGGTTGTGTTCGCCGTTTGGTATTACGTCTTTCTAGAGCTCTACGATCTCTATCTCAATTGGCATGACTTGGACGCAATGACTCAGAACCTAATCCTATCCTTTACTCACATTGCGTTTCTGATAAAGGTAAGATGAGTGAGTGATGACTGATCTAGGATTCTGTCAAATGATCTGTAGAACAGTACTAGACCAAACTTCAGCAGTCAATGGTTTATTGGACAGTGATTTGTTTTCAATATAGATTTCCGATCCCTGAATATATTTAGACTGTGATTTCTCTTCCAGTTCTGCAACATTTGCTATCACTACGGGTCGCTTAAAAGTATTTTACAGAAGCTGCGTGAGATCGCCCGTCGCTGCGTTCTCTCCGATCGCCAACTGGAGGTCTTTCAAAGAGCTGAACTAAAGAACAAATTGGCGAATCTAATTTACTTTTATCTCGTGTTGACACCAGGCCTTATGAGTATTGTCTATATACTGATTGGTGACGAAGTTTATCTGAAATCGCACAATTCACAAAATTGATATGGTTTTCCTTGCAGCGCCTGAAGAGTTTACTGGAAATCGTTTTCCGTACCGAGCCGAAATGCCACACTTCCTGCCTCGCATCGCGCAGTCCCTCTTCAAGGGCTTGAGTGTTGCGCTCCTAGCACTAGAGACGACTAGCATTGACTTCCTCAACATCTCGGTCATGGGGCAGATATGCATGCATCTGCAGGTGCTCAGCTTGGCCTTCGAAAAGCTGCACGAGAGCAGCGAGATCGATGCCTACAGCTGGCTGGTGGCCACAGTGAAATACCATTGCGAACTGATTCTGTAAGCAGAGAGAAGGGATCTAAAGAGAGATATATATCTATATATATATATATATATATATATATGTGCATTCTGAACAGTCTACGACAGCAAGTGGAACGCATTTTCAATCTGGCTGTGATGTTGCAGTTCGTCAGCTCCGTTGTCATTGTGGCCATGACTGCCTTCCAGGTCATCGTGATCGGCGATGGATCGAAGAGTTCCATTATAATGAACCTGATGCTCTGCTGTGTACTCTGTCAATTATTTATGTATTGCTACTTCGGCAATGAGGTGTACGAGCAGGTGAGTCTGAAATCTATAATATATTTATTTCTTTTTATCTTTCTATAATGTATTCATTTCAGAGCAAAACTTTGACCAACTCTGGCTTTGGCTGCAATTGGTATTCACTCGACAGGAAATGCAAAAAGACTTTGTTGATTTTCATGATAAATGCGGATCGTCCATTTCTGTTTACAGCTGGCGGCTTCATGGGTCTTACTTTGCCCAGTTTCACTTATATCATAAGCAAGTCCTATTCCATTGTGGCTGTGCTCAGGCAAATGTACAGCAGGTCTTAGGCAGAGGAAAGCAGGGTAGAGTATGGGATATTTATTTCCAATCGCTTCTAATATATAATTACATTACTAACTAACTGACTACTACAAATGTCAGTAGTTAATCGAATTTAAAATTCTATAGCACGCGATGGACTGAAGGCGTTAAAAGGTCTCATTACATCATATATATATATAAATACATCATATAATCTAGAAATGCTTCATGCTTATGAGGAAATTTGTATAATAAAGATAAGCAAATAAATTAATGTGGCAAAAAGCAGAGAGAGAGAGAGAGAGAGAGAGAGAGAGAGAGAGTAAGAGAAAGTGAGAGAAGAAGAGATAGAGATAAGTGAGAAAATGAAAAATAATATTGTTGACCTAAAGGAAACAAAATATTTCCACAATAACTTAACTAAACTGATCATATAATTATACACATATATATGTATCGTATATAAAAACTATATTTCACAGAATTCAATTGAATACAATTGAAATTATATATATTGTTTGTTTGCTCTAAAAGGTTTGCATATTATATGTTTATTATGGATCCCATATGGGTATGCTCAAAGCAGGCACAGAAACTAATGAAAGAGAAAGGTATAGACGCCGAGAGTGTGAAAGAGAGAGAGAGAGAGACAGAGAGAGAGAGAGAGAGAGAGAGAGAGAGAGAGAGAGAGAGAGAGAGAGAGACAACAGACTGTTCAGCATTTCAACATTTGGTTATAAAATCAAACTGTTTTTAACATGAACGTCAATTGCCGAGACAGACTGTAAGACTGAGAGAGGGAGAGAGAGAGAGTGTGTGTGTGTGTGTGTGTGTGTGTGTGTGTTTTTGCGCATATGTACATTCCAGCCGTACTAACATATGCATGTATCTTATATCTGCTCTGAGAACAAAGCGACAAGTGTGTGATACAAAGAATGACATCAGCCGAAATCAAAGAACGAATACATTTATATTTATGCTCTTTAATTTCCTTTTTATTAATTTTACTTTATAATTTTAATTGTATCACAAGCACGCGCACATGAGTTGACTGAGAATTTCAGTTCGTAATCAAACATGTTCTTGCTTTAGTCTCTCTCACACCCTCACTCTCAGCCACACACACACAAACACACACACACAATCTCAATCTCTCTTTCTTTCTTTGTGCAAATATTGTTGAAAGATTTGCTCAACTAGCTGTTCCCCATTACAAATACTTGAAAGTTTTCTGTACATACAAAAGCAGCTAGATTTGACCAAAAACTGCTATTAAAAAAAAAAAAAACATTCAATATCCAAACGATAGATATTGATTTTCAATTATTTAATTAGCGCTGCGGTTTAGCATAACAGCAAGTAATAGAGCTCTAGTCGAACATACCCCACCACAGCACATACAGGTTTAATCACAATAGAATTCCAGCAATATTTATTATTTGTCAATATAATTTACTAAACTGAATGAAGAAGAATCAAAACTTTCGCTCTCATACATACAGCAGAGAAAGAGAATCAATGCGAATGAATCTTAGTCGAAAACTGTCGTTCGTGGGTGAAAGCTGCGATTGCCAAAAGCCAAAAGCCAAAAGCCAAAAGTTTCTGTAAACTTAATTCAATTATGTAACGGAAGTGTGAAGAAATTTATATTATCTTAAATAAAATTCGAATAAAAAAAATATAATAATAATAAATAAAATATATATAAAATAAAATAAATAAATAAAATATTTTATATATTTACAGCAATTAAAAATATTAAATATATAAATTATTATATACATATGGAAAATATTATTAAATATATTAATATTTTTATTATTAAATATTATTAATAAGAGAATTCATTGAAAATAATAATAAATAAAATAATAATAAATACAAAATCTACTACTACAACTACTATGATTTTACATGCATTTTATACAATTTCCAGAACTCACTTAGACTCGGAACAAAAGCCATCGTAAGAGAAGAATGCTCATGCGATAAGATATGGAGTTGAGCGTGGCATTGCTCTTTGACTGTCAATATATATATATATATATATATGTGTGTGTGTGTGTGTGTGTGTGTGTGTGTGTGTGCTGAAAGATTTCGCTCACAGAAAGCTAAGAGACAAGATACAACAAACAAGAGAGTTAAACTGTCGGCATTTCCATAGAAAGATCAACGATCGCAGAGGCCGCAATTTGCTTTAGTCTCGAATTCGTTGCCGATGGTGGATCACGTTTCGCGAGTCTGTTTGAATTAAAAGTTTATCTTACGTCACTTGTTGGTAATTAATATAACAATCGTATGTATACTTTTGTATATAAATTCATGTATGTATATAAATTCATGGAATAACAAGTAAGAAGGCTCTAGTCGAGACGGCTCGACTACGAGATACCCTGAACCCTGCAAAAAAATTAATATTCTTCTTTACGCACGTATAAGCGCACGCTCTGCTAACCGCGCGCTCTGCTAACCGCGCAGTTGCTGCCGACGGTTGGGGGTGGGATGGGCTGTACTTTGAACGCTTATAACTCCATTTCTAGATGGACTATCTTCATGAAACTTTCAGAATATATTAATAGCATTCAAATCTGTCCATTTGCCAAAAATCTGAAAATTACTAAATCTGCGTATCCATAATATCTATCTAAATATACAAATTTAAAGTCTCTAGCTAAAACAGTGTAGAAGTTATGCTCGAAAAACGTAAAAAACGTAAACGAATTTTCGATTTTTTATCGATAATTAAGGAACGGGATGAGTTATCGAAAAAAACAAAATAAACTTGTACTGCGTAACTAAGATACGAGTGTTCATGTAAAATTTCAGCTCTCTAGCTTTTGTAGTTTCCGAAATCTCGACGTTCATACGGACGGACGGACGGACGGACGGACGGACAGTCGGACAGGGCTATATCAACTTATTTTTTTGTGCTGATCAAGAATATATATACTTTATGGGGTCTGCGACGTCTCCTTCTGCCTGTTACATACATTTTCACAAAAACATTATACCCTGAATTCCCATTTTCAATGGGTTCAGGGTATAAAAAAATAAACTCTGATAAATCGGTTCGCCAAGGCGATAAGTTTTTCTTCTGTGCGTTCATACACTCGCTTTAGAAATAGTATTCCCTAGCAAAAGTCCAATTAGAAATAAATTGGGAAAAAGTTCGTACTGAACTTTAACAATACAACTATACAATAGAGCTCTCAATTTATGTATGTATATATAAAAAAAAAAACAAGTAAGAAGAAAATCTGAAAAATTCAAAATCTGCGTATACATAATATATATCTAAATATATGGAGTTAAAGTGTCTAGCTTAAACGGTGTAGAAGTTCTGCTCGTAAAACGTAAAAAATGTGAACGAATTTTCGATAATTAAGGAACGGGATGAGTTATCGAAAAAAACAAAATAAACTTGTACTGCGTAACTAAGATACGAGTGTTCATGTAAAATTTCAGCTCTCTAGCTTTTGTAGTTTCCGATATCTCGACGTTCATACGGACGGACGGACGGACAAGGCTTTATTAACTTTTCTTTTTTTTTGTGCTAATCAAGAATATATGTATATTATTTAATTTAATGGGTTATAAAATTGTTCGATTTAACATAGCGGTCATCCATACAAATTAGCTTAACATTTTTTATCAGCATACATATTTTAGCCGGGATAAGACGACTTACAGATACACTAACTCGTCAGTAACCCAATATTGGAATACTCTTCAATTGATGTTCTTTTATAGAACACATTAAGTCAAACTACAGTTTTACATTTGGGAGTATACGACTTACAAATACCCTGATCTATTGGCGATTTAGTTCTTTGCTTCCGCTTCTGACTCATAACAGTACAAATTTATTTCGAGCATATCCATAATTTAATCCATAAATATTGAAACACATGCAAATCTGTTAGGCAGAACCATATGGCTTCGAAATAGATATAGATATATGGAGATATATATATGGAGATATATATAGATATATGGAGTCACCAGTTATGGGGATTGTTGTTTAGGTGCTTATAGTTGTAAAATTGTAAGACATCAATCTCCATATCATTTTGATAATTTATTTTGACTAAGTTAATACTACACGCATTGATGACGAATATGATCATGCGCTAAGCTTTTTTTTTTTTTTGTTGATGATAATTCTGATAATGATAATAGACTATTGAGTAATCCGATAATAAATATAAGAGTTTTGCCAGATCGCCACAGATATTAGAGAAACGAAAATTGCTAAGTCGACTGTGCGTAGTTGTTGGAAATATTTTTGACTACTCACATCATGCGGCTGGGCCTAGTGATAGCTCTGGCGATTGCCAACGTTGTAATTGCCGATATACCGGGATGCGACTACTTCGACACAGTGGATCTGTCGCAGAGCGAGCGGCTGGCGAATGGCTCGTATAAGTATGAAGGGCTGATCATACCAGCTGATCAGGTTGGCGAGTATGACTACGAGATACTGGAGTTCGGCGAGAAGGAGCCAGTGCCCAAGCATCTGAGGGGCTGTGCCTGTCGTTTGGGCACCTGTATTCGGTTCTGTTGCCATCGGAATCTCTTCCTCGTTGAGGGCGAACGCAGGTGCGACGGCGATATATCGAAGGCAATCGAATTCGATCCCATTATCAACATCACCCTGAGCGATGGCACCCAGGTGAGCAGACACGTTCTGCAGGACTTTATCATACAACAGGATCTGCCCGTGCCATGCGCCTCACACTTCCATTTGGATGCGGTAAACGACGAGAGTCACAAATGGACCCTATTCGAGGTTTGACTGAAATTGATATTGAAATACTCTGCTCGATGAACTCATGCGATTCTCTCCTCTCTTACAGAACGGAAACCTGATCCGTCACTTCGACGATAAAATATTTTCCAAGCAACAGTATTGCCTACAGCCCCACCAGATCGAAACGAACGACAGCGATGCGCAGTACACTCTGGTGCCCCACAATTGTGAAATACAACCCCCGAGTCAATGGTTAATTAATGCTCGTAAGCCCAAAGCCGATCAAAGGAGGCCATAACATTTCTCTGATCTTTGTATCTATGCAGTGCGTGTGATTTCGATCGTATGCCTATTCCTCACAATCTGCGTTTACCTCTACTTGCCGAAGCTGCGGAATCTGCACGGACTGAGCTTCACATGTTACATGATCTGCCTGATGATTTCATTCGCATTGCTCTTAACCGACTCCTGGAGGAACGATTGGACGAAAACTCTCTGTCAAGTGAATGGTCGGTAGAGCAGCCCCTATATAAATAGAGCAATCCTCAATCTATTTCGTTGCTCAGGCTACGTCGGCTACTTCTTCGTCATGGCCAGCTTCCTGTGGCTAACCGTGATCAGCTATGATCTGTGGAACAGCTTCCGCACCAAAAACTGGCAGGTTCCCCGACACACGTTCAAGTATCGATTCCTGCTCTACAGTCTTTATGTATGGGTTGTTGCTGCCGTACTTACCGTAATTGTGATAATCGTCGACATGTCGTGGGATGGCGAGGATAAAGATCAACTTCTTTGGATACCAGGAGTTGCTGTCTTCAATTGTTGGGTTAAGAGTACGATTTAGCCGCGCAGTTTCACAGCGAAGCAGTGAAGGACTGTGAAAGTATTATTTACAAATTCTTTTCTCGAAATATTCTCAGCTCATGATTGGTCCGCGGCACTCTATTTCCATGGTCCGATGGCACTGCAGATCCTTTTCAACGTCGTTATGTTTATACTCACTGTAAGTTATAACAAGTTCAATCAATCTTCAGTTAATCAACCAAAATTTGGAAGAAGAAAGTTATGCAGGTTATCCATAATGAGAACTGATCGCCAGCAAAAAAAAAGCACCTCTTTAGTCCGAGAATTCCTGTTTCTTACCTACCTAGTCCAACATTCCCCGGAACCAGACGATATCTCTTAGTCAGACGACCAACTACTGCTCCAACCGAGCAATTGCGATAGATGATAATATACTTTTCACTGTTTTCTCGTAGGCGATTCGAATTCTGGAAGTGAAAAAGGAACTGAAGAACGTGGCGATACGCGGAGAGCCACAGCAGCGACTCGATTTGAACAAGCGAACGTAAGGCAAATGATATATAGATAGATTTTAATCGTATAGACTATTTAAAAATATCGACGCACTTCACGCAGCTATACTCTGTTCTTGCGCCTCTTCGTTATCATGGGCGTTACCTGGACTTTCGAAATAGTTATGTACCTCGTGCAGAACAATGATGTCGTCTCCTCTGTATTACAATTCTTCGATTACATCAATTGTGCGCAAGGAGTCATAATATTCGTAATGTTTGTCTTGAAGCGAAGTGTTCTAAAGCTAATTTCAAATCGGTAAGTAATCAGAGCGAGAGAGAGAGAGAGAGAGAGAGAGTGAGTAAAAGATATGAAAGCGTGAGATTATAATGCGACCCATTATTCTATGGTAAAAGTATTCGGGGCATTGAAGACGATGCCAGCGACACCGAAGAGGAAATTGCTCTTCAAGATCGGAATGGATCGGCCCAGAAACTTTGAATTAGGTAAAACAACAACAAAATTTTTTCAATTGGTGTCTTTAATATTTTGTTTTTGTGTTTTTGTGTTTCCTTAAATTACTTTTGCACTAATTTGATCGCTTCGCATTTTGAATTTGCTTCTGTGTTTTGTTTTCTTTTGTAACTTGTTTTATGCTTCATCCAAGCACTGTAAATGCTGTACTGTAATGGCAATGTGTATATAGTATATATTGAATGTCTACATTACCTTTAGGATTAACTAACAGCTAATCTAACACGTCTCACGTTTCTTGTTTTACATTTAATATTTGATATAGAAGCATTTACTTTCAGAAGGCGCCAGGCTGATCGATTTAGTCGAAACACCGCGATTAACCTATGCCATCGAAATTGAGATTAGCAACTCCAACTTTAAGCCGGTAGAAGCTATGATCAGGTTCGTTTAACTGAGTGTAAACAATTTACACAACGCATTTAGCTTGTATTCTTACATTAACAGTAAAACAAGACTTCCAACTCTTTTAATTAATTGTATTTGTATTTTTATTAATATACTCGCATATATAAGACATTCTCTTTGTTGTTGTTTCCATGGGTAAATGTTGAACCGTTCAAAGGTAAGTAAAGATTGAATTTTCCACATCGCCGTTTGAAATTCGCGCCATTTGCAAATATCGATACTTACGACTTGTTATCGACTCTTCGTGCACTCTTAGCAATAAGCCCGATACATATATATCGAAATTTAACTGGAGATAAGAACTTTTCAAAAATGTATAATCAGAGTCGACTTTAGAAAATATCAGCCAATAATTTTGCTTTTCGAGCAGATATTATATCTAGTTAATTAATAACTGAAATGTATGCCATAGAAGGCTGATATTAAGACAAATTTGCATATGTTTTTAATTAATTAATTCGTAGACTCCAGGTATTCTGTTTTCGTCCAGACCTAACAAGTTAATGAGGTGCGTATTCATGGCTGCGCCCCTTGCTTTAGTTAATTATATGCTGAAAGAGAGTAAAGTAACAATTAGGTGGACTTTCATTAATGAAAGCTCCTAAGCTGCTTGCTGGAATAACCAACAAGGGCTAACATTCGTATCTAGATACAATTTTGAAGTTTCGCCAATAATTGAATTTATGAAACCGTTAGCAACAATAATTATTAGTAAAAGTTTCGATTTCAAAAGAGCTTTTTATATAGAATGTGGCGCTGCGTACAGTTTACTTGGAGAGAAGCTTTTGTGTGTAGAGCAAACAGCTTTTGTGTGTAGCCACAGATTCGTGTGTTAACAGTGCAATGTTGTCAGTTAACAGTCGTCGCCTTGTTAACAGTCGTCGCTTAATACGCTCAGTTGCAGCGAATTCGCCAAACAAGAAGTTTGATCGCGGTCGAATAAACAAAGTGCCCGACAAGATTTTAATTAAAAGAACCATCCGTTGAGTTCAAACCATCAAAGTTTAAAGATAGTCAAAGTTGATCGTGTTGCAAAATTAATGTAGATGGCATTTTAATTGAACTGTTTAAATATTTGTGCCGTAGTGAAGATCGGTTTAACGTTGACTCCGATAAATATTTGGACGTCTGTGCGGAAATTAAGTTAAGCGCCCGCCTCTCCAGCTGCAGAGAGAGGGAACAAGAAAGAGAGAGAGAGAGAGGGAGAGAGTCAAGGTCAGTTAGAGTTTTGTTTCTTATTTCTTTCATTTGGCATCGGGCATTGTAATCTTCAATGGCGAAGAGCCTTGGATGCCAGGTTGACGATTATATTTTGTGCCCACAACTTTAAATTGAGTTTTTTTTTTTTTTTTGGCGGTTTCTTTAGCAATTGAATTGGATGTAGTCGCAACTCAATGTTAAGCGTGAAACCAGTTTGCGTGACACTCTTTAGCCTACTCTTCAGAGCTCTGCCAGTGCCTCTGCCTCTCCCTATGCCTGTCCCACTCTCACTCTGTCATCGAGCATAATTCGGGAATACCCTGGAATATAACGCTATCCATTTATAACCGATCCGGCTGGAAGGCTGTGAATGGCTGAATGGCTGCATGGCGGGTGGGCGAGGCACGTTTTGCACATTTGAGCACACTTGATGGGCTTATTAATACATATACGAGCAAACATAGCTATAGGTCTATATTTGTATGTACTTACGTACAAACTCATGCGTTCAATTGTTTTCAAAGCCATCAAAAATTAATTGGCAATTGGCATTTGCTGTTGCTTTTGGGTTTACGTTTGCGTTTGCGTTTGCGTTTGCCAAACTCTAAAACATATTTTGTAAAATAAAATAAATGAACTTCGCAATTATATATTGGGTATTTCCGCTGATTCGATTTCTCATCATCTATCGACATTTTTGATCGCCTAAACATATTATATCATAAACAAATAAAAGCTGACTATAAACACGTACGATCCCTGCCACAAGGCGACTTTATTTCCCTGCATTAACCAAAGCTTCAGCCCTACGTGTCTTGCGACGTTGTTATAACTATAGCATATGTGGACATATATACATATATACATACATACATGCGTACATACATACATGCATACATATGTATGCATGCATTGTATTCAACATGTTCCATGTATCCAGATGAATGGCTTTATCTTTTGAATCTACAAACTTCTGTAAACAACATAAATTCCTTAAGGGAATTTCCCTATGATAAATGGGGAATTTTACATTTTTGAAATAAGAGGTTATCTGTTTATATATTTTTCGTCAATTTTAATATCAACTTTACTTAATATATGTATACCCATGCGTTACTTGATCTGTCAGATATATTAAATTATTAATTGATTTCACTCTTACGCTAATTTCTAACAGCCTATTTTCCATCGTAAACTAATTCAATATTGAGCATTGTATGCTAATGTAAATGTATGTACATATGTATAAGAAAACAAAGCTATTATTTATCACATAATGCCACCCACAATAGTGCACATGCAGCTCACTTATCGGACTTACAGTTATTGTTTTATCTCTTCTATAGCGCGCTTTGAGAGCTTTCGATCTGTGACTGGCATCGTAGCAAAGGAGCTTTTGCTGTCAGCTCTAACTGGCTAATTGAATAATTAAATTGCCAGCAACAGGTCAATTAAAACGATAAATACACAACATTCAAAAACACTTTGAATCACAGCTTCAAATAATTGCCCTCAGGGCAAAAGCAGACACAAAGAAAGACAGCAAGAGAGAGTGAGAGAGAGAGAGAGAGACCACTTGACCACTGGCTAGCATCGAAATTCATATTCATTGATCACTTGACAGTTTGTTTACATTTGTGACTGGCGCGAGCTGCTGGCAAGCGTCTATCAATTGCCATTTGGCTTTTGTTTTTCGCCTACGTGCGAACAGGGTGAATATGAAGCGCCGACAATTATCCAGCAACAAAGCTAAATACGTTGCGCAGCCGCAGTTCTTAATATGCATATATGCATATGTATGCATATGCTGTACATGTGTGTGTGTCTGATTGTTGATAAAGAGCAGCACGAGGATTTCCTGCATGTTAGAATAACATTGAACTGTAATTTGTGGGTCAGCTACCTAAATGCAAATTCTCTTATAAACAATCTCTCGCGCTCACTTAGACTAGGTGCATTTGCAAGAGCTCGAGGATGACAGTGAACTGTAATTTACAGTTCGTTTTGCCTCACTGAATGTGCTCATTTAGCCTCAACACTTTTGCTGTTATTGCACACCTTCTCTCCCTCTTCATCCATCAACTGTTGTGCTTATCCCCGTTTATCTTTTGCTTAACTTCACTTAACAGAGCTGTATAACAGTTGCTATTTATGCCTGGCACGTTAACAGCAACAGCGCTGATACGCTTAACAGACGGAAACTAACCGATGTCCAGACGACATTCAGTTCGCTTTAATTTGTCGAGCGTTGTGGCAGCGTCGCGGAATCGAGTCGGACAAAAAGCGCTAAATAAGAAGCACAAACTTCATAATCGAGTTGTGGATGAGTTCATTAATAATATAGTGTGCGCTTTACGCTTGCTTTAATTACAATGATAATAACAATAACCGGTTGACACGAACTAGGGGTTTGTGATGCTCGGGAATTCCCAGTGTTAAGAAAGTGCCTGTAGAGAAGATAAGTGAATAAAATAAATAAAAGAAATACAAAGCAAGTGCATTGTGAAACATATGTATTTCGTTGCGGATTTCAAGTTTTACTTGTATGAGAGTATGTTGTTTTATTTAACAAATATTCACAAGTAATTTGCTAACAAAAATAATAAAGTTCAAGTTTCAAGAACTTAAAAAAAAAACAAAGCAAGAAAAAAAAAAAAAAATAAATAAATAAATAAATGAAAAAAAACCCAAGCTTAAAAAAGAACCGCGAATCAAAGACATTTATTTGTTAAGCTTGCTTTGCATATCTAATGACAAGGGGCTACCGTGCTTAACAATATATCTATATATATACGAAGCCTACATATACATATATATACATATGTATCTCCTGTACTTTGAGTTAAATGCATTCTAAATGCAAATAATTTAAAGTCGATGACAAAAGAAGTTAACAAAAAATATATATATTAAATTTGCGAGCAGAACAAACAGTTTGATTGAAGCAAATATTGTGTGCAGTGCCATACGAAAGGTACATACCTACAAATATATAGACGTCGATATAGCTATACCGACATTGAGCTCAGCGGTAAGTGCAAATGGAGAGAAAGATAAGACACTTCGAGTTGACTTCCTCAAGAGCTGATTGCAAACAGCGCGCTACAGAAATATTTTTTTTTGCTCTGCCATTGAAGTGGGCGTTACCCATCCGATAATGCGTTTCCTTATAGATATATATCTATAAATATATAAATATAAATATACATAGTCTAAGTCTATATATATACATAGTCTAAGAGTTTTACAGCACGTGGAAAATATCTATATATATTTTATACTTTTACTATTTTAATGGTATTTCTCTGTTGTCACATTAACATTGGAATTTGTATGCTTTGTATGCCAGACGTTTTATAGCTATAGTTATAGTTGGATCAGTTGTTCTGGGATGCAGGGTTCAGGGGATCTACTGGCCGAGCAGTTTTGTTGTGTCTTATGTTGTGCACTTTCGACTGTAGTAATTTCAGTATTGGCAAATATCTAATATTCAACTGGGGTCGAAATGCTTCTGTGAGAAAATTAAAAATGTTATCTTCCATATACTACTTATGTATCGATAAGAAGATTGATCGATTGCCTTTTCCTTACCATCGTCATATTGGTATCAGTTCCGCACTCGCTTTTCACCGAGGGATAAACTGTGACCTATAAATTTGTTTGTCAAATATCGATTATAGCTAAAAGCTCTATCCCATTATTATATTACAATAACAATATGAACATTAATTATCAATCTTTAACGTCTAATTGAATGCCTCTTTGGTCATCAGCATTTATATTTATGATTCCTCTATTTGATTTTGATTTTAATTTCTTGTTTTACATTTAGAAATATATTAACTTTATTATGATGCTGCTGCTATGTATGCTCATTTTAGGGTATTTGTTAGTGAATCTGGAAATAGATCTTCTCTGTCTTTGTCTAAATAAATTATATATATATTTGCTTTCTATTTATGGACCAATTAGTTAGGATCTGGGTAGTTAGGTGACTCAATTTGTTAGAATTCGGACTGCTGCAGTCAACTTACTCGTAATTTCTGTTAACTTGATGATAAATAGTCGAAGTGTGTGTTTAAAGCTGTTTTTCTAGCCCGAAACTCGGACTGCAATACCTGCTGCACTTTGAGTCATCCCATCATGCCACTCCCCCACGCCCCTGGTGACTCTTTAATTTATTTACAATTGTTGCACATTTGCCAAAGATTTGTTTAAGATTTCATATTCGTTGTTTTACTTTTCATTTAAATTGTTTACTCTTTGGGATTTTTGTTTATCACTCGAATGCTTTTTAATAGGAATTTCCCTGCCCTGGAGAGGCGACTCGACTCGACGTCGTTTTGTTTTGTAAACATCATTCGGGAAGGATAGTAATTGATCTATCGAAGAACTTGAAATGTTGTGTGACTGTGATTGTGACTGTGATTGTGACTGTCGTTGTGACTGTGATTGTAATTGTGATTGTGACTGTGATTGTGATTGTGAGTGTGAGTGTGAGTGTGACTGTGACTGTGACTGTGACTGTGACTGTGACTGTGACTGTGACTGTGACTGTGACTGTGACTGTGACTGTGACTGTGACTGTGACTGTGACTGTGACTGTGACTGTGACTGTGACTGTGACTGTGACTGTGACTGTGACTGTGACTGTGACTGTGACTGTGACTGTGACTGTGACTGTGACTGTGACTGTGACTGTGACTGTGACTGTGACTGTGACTGTGACTGTGACTGTGACTGTGACTGTGACTGTGTATGTGACTGTGTATGTGACTGTGACTGTGACTGTGACTGTGACTGTGACTTTGACTGTGACTGTGACTGTCGGCTATCATTGGAAAACATATTCAATTTGCCCTTCCGCTATATACATACATATGTATATGTATATTTATATATATGTACATATGTAGACATATATCTGACACTCACTCTGCTCTCCCCACTTTGAGTCTGCGGAGAGAATTCTCTCTCCATTTGTCTTTCTGTTGCTCTGATCCTCAGCGTCTTCAGCCAATGCCAACTGCTCCGCATGTGATTTACTTTCAGACTGACTTTGTGATCCAATATAGAGCAGAGCTAAGGCTTTTGGCAATTAACAAGTCTTATACATATATAATGATATATTTCTGCATTTTCATTTTCCATTTGTCATTTGGCATTGTCTCTTCTCTTCTTCATTGGCTCATGCTTTCGTGATAAGCGTTCATAAAACTGCAATTTAATTAGCTAAATGCACAAGTTGTCAGCTATATATATATATATCTAGTCCTGTACCACTTATTAACTATTATGACTTATTACAGTTAAATGGAAATATAATAAAATTCTTTCTTTTACCTTTATCTTTTCAATTATGCTCAAGTGTGCCGTTAAAGTTCTTTAAGGAACAGTTTCAATCGTCACATGAAGCGTGCGGGCGATAACCTAATTGCATGCTATATGTATTGCATATCGGATTGCTGTACCATGGGACATACTATAGTTATAGAATAATGTTTTTATGTGCCTTGAGATAAGCCAAATTTTTTATAAATCAATTTGGCGGCTTGATATGATTTCCATATGTAGAATTTACGAGCCAAATATTTTCTATATGCTATATAAAGAGTATTATAAAATGTGAAAATGAAATGTCAATAGTAAAAAACTGTGCAAAGATCTTTGCTTCATCTAATATTAGCTGACATGTAAATCGATATATTTTAGAGAAAGTTATGTAGCTTAGCTATATGATATATTTGGTAAATTTGATCAGCATATTCCTTTCTCATTTCAAGTCACAATAGGGAAACGTCAAATTTTCACACCCAAACCAATTGATGATTGATTGATTGATGAGCCAATTATGATAGAAACAGTCAATGGCTTTTCCCAATTTTAATATGGTAACATAATATGGTCAGAAGGTTAGAAACCCCAGTTAATATATAGAGAGAAATGTGGGGTGACTTAAGACATAGCAATATGCTGAACACCTATTAAAGCCATGTCAAGAACTTTGATTGATGAGCAGGTACAAATGAAGTGAGAAAGAAAGAGAGAGAGAGAGAGAGAGAGATGCTTCTGTTTAAACACATCAAAAACAGGAATTAAATATCGCTTAGCAAACTATTTGGCGAGCTCTGTCGAGTTTATTGTTCTGGCTGGCGCCTAAAAATAATTCTGCTGGAATTTTCACACGAATCAAATTATTCCAAAAATAACAAAAACCACAAAATTTTTGAGTAGCGAAAAAGCCACAAACAAAAAGGAAAATAAACTTGAACAAAACTTTTGTTGAATTTCAAAATAACAAGCAAGTGTCGAGCGATTGTGACTGTGAGTGTGTGAGTGTGTGTGTGTGAGTGTGTGAATGGCTTGTTTATCTAACTCACCCCCAACATATTATGTGATTGTGGTGAGTTTTTAATTTTTGGTTCCAGTTCAAGTTCACAGTCTACGCGATAAGTTTGAGGGCGATCCACAAACGACTCAAAGCAAAAGATATCAAATTTTGGTGCTCATTGAAAAATTAAAATTATATATAAATAATAATAATAATAATAATAATATATAAACATATCTGAAGTGCTTAAATGTTTCGCAAAACTCTTTCAACTTGTGAGTGAGGCGGAATGTTTTTTAATGGTTTTCTGCTTTCGTGAGTTTCATTATTGATATGATTATTACTATATACATATATACAAAAATATATATCATATGTGGGCAGCGAATTGTGTTTTGTTAATGTTTCGTCGCAATTGCCTTTTGCGTATTTTGAATTTTAATGGATAAATTTTATTAGAAATATTACGCATACGCCGCGTGACACGTTCAAAGTGCTCACTCCGTTTGTCTATCGCCAAAGCCGCTTTATCAGTCGCCGATAAATCTTTGTCAAGCCTCATGCATTTCAGCATACATAATTATCACGAACAACTAATTTGCTAGCTGCTCTGCTGCACAGCTGCTGCCTCAGAATCCAATGGATTCTTTCTAATGCGAATCTCTATTTATTTTCGAATCGTATTGAGTGTGGTGGATAGCGCCGCATGAATCACAATTCATTTGTCATTTAAGACACTTACTCAACGCCTCGTTATCAGAGGACATAAATAAAAAAAGAATAAACATTCAGACTGAGCCCAACGGAAGCTCCATAAAAATCAACGAAAATAACATAATTAATTACTCATTTAATGTTATATGTGCAGAGACTGGAAATCAAATATAGATATTAGAAAAAATAATAGAATAAATTAAAAAAAAAAAAATATAGATATAAATATGTGTATTGTGCCTCAGATATCTGTATCTTTGGTTTAAAGAATATTTATAATATTATAAATTATCTGTGCTCGATAAATCCTCAGCTGGCTTTCTTTGACATGTGTGAAGCAACTCCAAATCGTGAAGTCTCAGCCATAATCATATAAATATTCCATTTCTTGGAATCAATAAGTGCCTAGTAAATGCTTTTTGTCTAACATTAGAAACTCTTGGCATTATCTTATCGGAGTTTTTATGAGACAAGCGAGGCACGATTATGCCTTCAGCACTCTCTCTGTGCTATTCGCTCTCTCGCCATTGTATAATAATAAGCTGACTGACTGACTTATATATCAGCGATAGTGTACCAGGCATGGCAATATATGCTGGCATTATCTGATATCTGGGGAATCCATCAATTGGTATTCTGCTTGCCAACAGCAGACGCGCCCATTTCCATAAGTGAATCAGTAAAGAGAAAAAGTGAAGGTTGGGAAATCAATTTGCCTGATCGGCCTGATCAGCATTATAAATCGATCGATGGCGTATCTCCCATATCACATCTGTTTCTGGCATAAACACATACATATACATACACATATATATATATATATCTTATATGGGCAATCGCTGGTTGAGCGAAAACAGCAGTTGTTGCATTTATATTTATCAGCACGCAAAACAAACAATAAATATGCAACAAAATTAAACAAATAGTGTGATGAAGAAGAGCAACCAACAACAACAAAAATTAAAGCGCTGCGCGAGCTTCAATTGAAAATCCGGAAAATCGTAAAACAATTCATGAAATTGCGGGTCATAATTCAATTTTATAGCCACATTTAGGCGTTTATATTTTCCGCTATATTCAAATTGTTTCGGAGCGGGGCAAAGAATGAGAGAAGAAGCCTCTTCGATTATACATGGCATGTTTGCTTTTGCGGTTGGCCATTAGAAACAAGTATTGCCCAATATAAAAAATATATATTTTTATGCTCAACATTTTTCTTGTAATTCATTGAAAATATTTGTAAATTTCAGCTCGAGAAAAATCGAAGTTTGATTGGCATTTCATATAGCATAATGTTTGCATATTTGTGAAATTAATTATGACAACAAATTTTAAGTTTTTTAAAAGCGAACTAAATCAAGTTTCCAAATTGTATTATATGTAATTTTAAAATGAACCAGTTTCTTTTAGCTCAAACTCAAATTTTTTAAGTTAATCAGCTACTGAAAATGAACTAGTTCATTTAACCAATAACTAAATTCAAATATCTCAAACGAATTATAATACTTTCATATAAAAATTAAATTCTCTTCAAATGAATTATTTCTTTGGTTTCGTTTTAAGTTCTAGATTCATGAAATGGAACCAGTTCAAATCAAAAATTCTCTTCTTATTTATACAAAATTTCTGATATCTTTAAAAAAAATTTTAATACGTGAGCTGGCAACTCTGACCGAATTCCTTTTGCCTGATGAAAACGATTAATTATGTTAACTTTTTGATTAATATTAAACTGTGCGAATTGGCAGGCATTTAATGTCTGTTTACCCATTGGGGGCCAATAAATTTCATGTTAATTCGAAGGTGCGCACTGCCCACTGAGCTGTCAAACATATATACATGGCCTCTCCCTCTCTCTCTCTCTCTCTCTCCTCACTCTTTCTCGCTCTTTCTCGCTCTCTGCCGTTTGAAGCAATGCAAATAATTAGCGATCAATGAATTAAGTAAGCGAAATTTGACTTTCACTCCCAACCCCAACAATAATGGGGCCTCCCTAATGATGTTAGCGTGCGATAAGATAGTGTCTATTGGGACAGGGGATTATTGGGAAATGTGGGGGTTGGGCTGTTGTGTGGTCTGTGGAGGTCTGGTAATGAATTTATTGGCGACACATTAGCTGCAAAGCGTGGGTGTTTGGGTATTTGGGCTGACGTAGACAGCCGCTGGGAGGACATGCGGACGTGATATTGATGGGGACAAGCACTTAGTGTCAATTTAACACGCATTCATAAATATGTACTGGCACTGATGATTAATGTCCCCCCAGGAATCGGGAGTTGTGAATCAACAGATAGTACAGATGGGGCAGCACAGGAGTCGGAAGTTACAGCGCCAAAGGACGCCCATTCGCATTGCGTGTGGCCAGCTATCTTGCTGTCTACATGTGGATAGTTTATATTGCCCTCCCTCTCTCTCTCTCTCTCACGCTTTCCCTCTGTCTCTATCCGTATGTTTACGTGGCATACACAAGGCATGACCCCAAGGACTTGTTGCCCCAATTACGCCGCCAAAACTGACGTAATTAATCCACATGTCCTGCTAACCTGTTGAAGAGATATAAGGTAAAAGGCATAAAATGCCTTAACAGTGAGATTTTGATAGATGGCAACAAAGTTTATTAGCTAATACTCTAATGGGAACAATAAACAATGATCTGATAACATTGATTTCGACATAAAAGAGCAATTGACATGGCACTACCTTACTAGTTCCCTTACCTTACTAGTTCCCGTTTGTAATTTTTTTGTTCTATCATTCGCAGAGCCCAGAAAAAAATGCAGCAGCATCGTAGATCGGGTTCACTATACTGTGGCGTCACCGTAGCCGGGGTTGTGCTGCTAGTGGTACTGCGTCTGCTGCCGGGCAGTCCCTTTGGGGTCTATGCCATGGACGATGAGTGGAACTACCATGAGCGAAATGGCATACACATCAAGTGCAGCTTCTTCGACACAGTCAACTTGACTGGCTACCCCTCGTTTCCGAATGGCAGCTACAACTACGAGGGTGTAATTATACCCAGCCACTACGTGGGCACGTTCGACTACATCTACAAGGATCTGGTCGATCGCATTGATGTGACGCCGCATGTGCGTGGCTGCATCTGCAAGCTGAAGCCCTGCATCAACATCTGTTGCCCGTGGGGCCACATCTACAACAACACAGAGTGCGAAAAAGACACGAACACGAAGCAAATGTGGCCAGAGCCGTTGATCAATGTGACCCTCTCAAACGGATCGGTGCAGAGTGTGAATATCTATGAGCAGTTCGTGGTGCAGAGCTTCAGGCCCTGCACCGAGATGTTCTCGCTGGTGCCAGAAATCAACTCGTACGACAGCTTTCAGCTCTACGAGAATGGGACGCTGTTCCGCGAGGATGACCAGCATTACATCTTCAAGAACGAGTTCTGTCTGGTGCCCACCAATGTCAACGACACCGATCAATATTACACGATAAACCCGGCCAACTGCGACATGTTTCATGAGAATACGACGGTGAAGATCATCAATGGATTTGGTAAGTGAAAACTCATGGGGTTCAAACTTTTCTACTTATCATTCTTTCTTCTTCCATTCGCCACAGCTATGCTCTTCTCCATTCCCTTTATGCTACTCACCATAGCCGTATACCTCTTGATCCCCGAGCTTCGTAATCAGCATGGAAAGTCTTTAGTATGCTATCTGGTGGGCTTGACCGTCGGCTACTCGCTGCTGTGCTGCCTGCTGCTCGTCGAGGGCATAGATCCGCTTGGCATGTCCTGCAAAGTGTTTGGCTACACGACTTACTTCTTCTTCATGTCCGCTTTCTTCTGGCTGAATGTAATCAGCTTCGATTTGTGGCACAATTTCCGTGGTACGCGAGGGATCAATCGGTTTCAGGAGAAGAAACGCTTCCTGCTCTACTCGCTCTACTCGTGGGGCTTGGCTCTGCTCTTTCTGATCTTCACGATGCTGGCGCAGGAGTATACCGAGTGGCCCTATCAGCTGAAGCCGGGCATTGGTGGAGGACAGTTCTGTTGGCTGGACATGACCAACTGGTCGGCGATGATCTACTTCTTTGGACCCATCATGGTCATCATTGTGGCCAACACAGTGATGTTTGTGATGACGGCCATCAAGATTCATAGCGTGCAGCGCGAGATGGCTAGGATCATAGCACGTGAGGATAGCACCAGAAATCTGCGTACCGAGAAAGACAAGTAAGTAAGAAGTTCGCTCTCTGCGAGTTATGTAATAATGCGATTTCTTACAGATTCGGTTTGTTTTTGCGCCTGTTTCTTATCATGGGCGTTACCTGGTCTTCGGAAATCATTTCCTACTTTGTGGGCGCCGACAAGAAGTGGTCGAAGATCTTTTATGTCTCCGACTTGTGCAATGCCATGCAAGGCTTTCTCATCTTCATGCTGTTTGTGCTGAAGAAGAAGGTCAAGCACTTGATAACAAACAGGTATGTTCCATCATTGACTCCATGCAGAAACTATCTACACCCAAACCAAGAAACTTGTGCTGTCCCTTACCCCATTCACAATTGGAACGAGCTGTATTTGTAATGTGTAACACACGAGTGTCTACTGAATATGTTTATGTATTTGACTCACGCTCCAATTATCCACACACCCTACCACTCCCCTCTCTCTATCGAATGCCGAATGCCACGCACCCACTCTCGATTAGAACTGTGCGAGTGCGCAGTCTGAGACAAACGGAGAGCGTGACTGTGGCTGGAAGCAGCTACTCGATGAAGCAGCGCTTTATGGACGCTTCCCAACACATACGCAAGCTGGTTGTCATACGCAATGCGTTTGCCAACACTGCCAGTGGCGTGCATTCACATGCCGTTTAATGGAACCGAACGAAACGATATAGAATGGAACGGAACGGAATGGAACGGAATGAAACGAGCAAGCAGATAAATAGCTGCAGCAGTAAGCGTTGCACTCTCATTTCGCTGTTCAGTGTTGTGCAACGAAGACCTAACCCTCTCTCTCTCTCTCTATCTCAATCTCCTGCTGTCCGAGTGTGCGTGTGCGTGTGCATGTATGTGTGTGTGTGTGAATGGCATGCACCACTATATTTGATAGCTAATCTATATATAAACATATATATATATATATATATATACATATATGCAGAGACATATAGTATATATGTATGTGTGGCTGTATCTCAATTGAATTTTCTTCTGTATTCTTCCGTATTCAGCCTGCTTTCGGTAACGCTATCGCTAAAGAATCGCAACCAGAACCGCAGCCAAGCTGTTAACCAACACACATCACAGCTAGCAAGCCTTAATACTAGAGTGTTGTAAATATAATAAAAAACAGAAAAAAGCTAAATGACCAGAGGCTAAAACCCCCTACAAAAACACAAAACAATCGAACAAATTCCGTCCATTTAGATGTATACTAATAAATGTATATATATATATATAAATATATATTTAAATATATATACCATGTGTATCACCTACTACTATGTAACCCAAACTCCACCAAGTGATATTTTTCTAATATAAACACTCATATGAATAATATATATAAAATACTATATATAACAATTGCAAATCCGTAATTTTCGTTCACGAAGACTCTTGAAGCAAAAGTCGCCCAGCTCGAGTCAATCGACCTCAACAAACTCGACCTCAACCGAAATAAATATACACCAGGAAAAGTTAAAAATGAAGGAAAAGTCCACTCGACGGCCCCCGACCCAAACAAAAACATAGAAAAAGAAAAAAAGAAAAACAAATGCAAGAAATATAAAATAGTGCTACAAAAGGTAAAATAAAATATTCTAAAGTAGTTAGAGGTTTTGCTGAAGCGAAGCATTTGTAAATAACCCCCCAGCAATAAGCGATAAACCAACCAACTAACTAACTAACTAACTAACCAACCTCTAATGCTATCTATATTGATAAATAATATATATATAATTGCATGTAAATCAATTCAAATAGTTTTGCTGCCCGCTGCCCGCTGCCCCGATTCGGTTTCCATTGAGTCAGTCACTCTAGAGACTTTTGCATTTCCAGCTAACACTCCACACATCTATTATCATATTTATATCGAATCATACTATCATATCTATCAATAATTAACGCTGTTACGCTATAATCTGTGTTATCAATGCCTGCACTATTTGCCCCGACTCTAATCTGATTTTTATGCCCTCCATTTAGATGCTCGAGTTCGCGCGATGGCAGCCACCAGAGGCAGAGTCAATACTCCACCAAAACCACCTCCAGCAGCGTTGCAAATCTAACTTTGCAGGAGAAGTGCTCCGTGGAGAAACCTCTTTTCTCAATTGATCAGCAACAACAACAACAACAACAACAACAACAACAACAACAGCAATCACATCGCACCACCAGCTTCCACTGAGAAACATTGTGCCCCACACTGTGGTTAATGTCTTGCAGCAGGTCCTAGTCTTTGATGACGTCATCGCGTCGACGTCGTGCTAAGCATCGAATAGCTGGGCTGTCCCAGCGGCCATATATCTATATCTATTATATTCTAGACTTATAAAAGACACTATATATACATAATATATATATATGTAAATCTGTATATTTATATGTATTTCCAATTCACATTTGTCATATCTGCGCCTTCACTCTAAAATTGTTTTACATCAATTTTTACACTGCAAAAAAAAAAAAAAATATATTGAAAAATTATATATAAATAAAAAAGCGAATTTCGTAATCTATTGAAAAGATAAACTGAGCATTGTGAAACGCAGACACACTCAAGCACATTTTTTTTTAAATACATATATATGAAATGTTTGTTAAAAATGTATAAATATATCAAATAAAGCCAAAGAAAACAAAAAGGAATAAAAAAATAAAAAAAAGAAAATAAATATTAAACTCAGCTAAAATTGTTTTCAGAATAATTAAATGTGATGCCCAAAACTATAATTTAATAAATATATAGCAAGCGTCATCAAACTGTTCTCCAGTCTAAACTCAAAACTGTTCCGACTGTAAAAAAAAAGCTTTACAGCACTGACAATGTTAGCATACTGTGCTTGCTAGCAGAGACAAGAACCTGCGTATGCAGTGGGAACAGTTTAATAACTATATTTATCTATATTTCTTTCTGTTGCTCAAAACTATTCTCTTTGAAACTATTACATTTAACATTTATTAACACTGATTTCCCGCTTTAATGTTTTTGTTGATTTTATTTTATATTAATACTAAGCGTTAATTGATATTTATAGATTAGCAGAAAGCAATTTGACATGTAGACAGAATAATGAATAATTTGTTCAAGAATCGACCGTCTCCAGAGAAAGCTCGAAGCGAAGTGACTATGCCATATCCCATATTTTCGTTGTCTGAATCTAAAAGTAAACAGGACGAGCAGATAAGAAGTTCTGAAGCCGCTAGCTTAAATTTTATGGCAGATGTCGTTTATGGTTAGTGGTTGAATACAACCCAGACAAGACCAAAGGACTTATTGACTTAATTACGACTTCGATAAAGTGACGTACCACATGCTGTTGAGTCGATTAGCTAATATGCAAAATAGAGCCATAAAAAATGCTTGATAAGAGTAATTACAGAATAGATGCCGATTAGGTTAGCGGGGGTAACTCAAAGTCCGCTTTGGGCTAATCACTCATCATTAAGGTTCTGCTCAGTTTGAGGACTACCAACTGTTAGAAGAGTTTTAAGCTTCAAGCCAATCGGTGACAACGTCTACAGAAGCTATGTGTAGCATCTAATAAATAAGCAAAATAATTAGTTATACTTACATCTTACTCAACTGAATTTATTGACCTTAGGTTTTAATGAAAGTAATTTATTCTAATCATTCTCTTTCTCTATTACCTTTTTGCAGAGCCCAGACAAAAATGCAGCAACATCATTCACTCTATCGTAGCTCCTTTTTGAGGGCAGCCCAGCTACTTGTGGGATTTCGCCTGTTGGTGGGAAGTCCATTAGGGGTCTATGGGATGGACGACAATGGCAGTGGCCTACTAACCCAGTGCAGCTTCTTCGACACTGTCAATGTGACTGGCTACCCCTCGTTTGCGAACGGTAGCTATAGCTACAAGGGCGTGGTAATACCCAGTCACTACGTGGGCATCTTCGACTACATTTACATTAATCTAATTGAGCGCATCGCAGTGGCGCCGCATGTGCGAGGCTGCGTCTGTCAGCTGAAGCCCTGCCTCAATACTTGTTGTCCGAGGGATCAAATCAATCCTTCATACTGCCTATTGGATACGAACACAAAGCCAATGATCAATGTAACCACAAATAACGAATCGGTTCAGAGTGTGAATATCTATGAGCAGTTCGTGGTAAAGAGTTTCCAGCCCTGCCGCAAGTTGTTCTGGCTGCTACCGGAAGTCTACTCGTACGACCGCGCTGAGCTCTACGAGAACGGTACCCTGTTGCGCTATGACGGGCCAATGGGCCAATTCATAAGCAAGAACGAGTTTTGCGTGCTGTTCATCAATACTGGCGAGTCATACTTTATGATGGGCCCAAAGAATTGCGATAACTCCAATGCGGCTGCGACAATGAGGACCGTCACAAAGCTAAGTAGGTTGAAAATTGAATTTTAATATCGAATGAAAGCTAGTCAGCTTATCTCTTATGAGGCATTAATCCTCATATTTTCAGCTATGCTCTTCTCCATGCCCTTTATGTTGTTGACCATAGCCATATACCTCTTGATCCCCGATCTCCGTAATCAGCATGGAAAGTCTTTGGCGTCCTACCTAGGGGGCCTGGCCATTGGTTACTCTGCGCTGTGCTATCTGGAAATCGAGGGATCCATAGGACCGCATGATTTGTCCTGCAAAGTGATTGGCTACACGGCTTACTTCTTCTTCATGTCCGCTTTCTTCTGGCTGAATGTAATCAGCTTCGACTTGTGGCACAATTTCCGTGGTACGCGCGGGATCAATCGGTTTCAGGAGAAGAAACGCTTCCTGCTCTACTCGCTCTACTCGTGGGGCTTGGCTCTGCTCTTTCTGATCTTCACGATGCTGGCGCAGGAGTATACCGAGTGGCCGTATCAGCTGAAGCCGGGCATTGGTGGAGGACAGTTCTGTTGGCTGGACATGACCAACTGGTCGGCGATGATCTACTTCTTTGGACCCATCATGGTCATCATTGTGGCCAACACAGTGATGTTTGTGATGACGGCCATCAAGATTCATAGCGTGCAGCGCGAGATGGCTAGGATCATAGCACGTGAGGATAGCACCAGAAATCTGCGTACCGAGAAGGACAAGTAAGTAAGAAGTTCGCTCTCTGCATAGTAAATGGGAGTTATATACTCATGAGATTTCTTACAGATTCGGTTTGTTTTTGCGCCTGTTTCTTATCATGGGCGTCACTTGGTCCTTGGAGATCATTTCCTACTTTGTGGGCGCCGACAAGAAGTGGTCGAAGATCTTTTACGTCTCCGACTTGTGCAATGCCATGCAAGGCTTTCTCATCTTCATGCTGTTCGTGCTGAAGAAGAAGGTCATGCAGTCGATTAAAAGAAGATATGCTCCATCCAAAAGGATTACTTCCTAATCGGACACTCCATTTAATACCTTTTGCCACTCATTCAATTAATTATTAATGCTATTCAACTGTTTCACTATTTTTTTTTGCATTATCCATTTAGACGCGTTGGCAGGAACTCGAGGCTGAGTTAATTCTGGTAAAATCTGGTAATCGCTGCCATATAACAATATAAATAATTACAAATTTCAAATTAAAACACGTTACACTCCCAGTCTTAAAGTGTTCCCAGTGTAGCACTATGAATAGCAATATGAATAGTTCTTTAAAGACTACACATAATCATTAAAGCAAATTATATTAAATATAAATTTAAAGTTTAAAAATATTTGACAATAATTCATGCACATTTATAACAAGTATCTTTTACATATACAAAAGTTGTTCACAGTGCGCATAAACACAGCACTGTAAACAACTTCCGCTGTTAGCACAGACAAATACCTGCTGTAATCTATTCCCTCTGCTTAGCTCTGTTAGCAAAAACAAGGAGCGGACAGCACGAAGATTGATCGTTAACATAAGAAGCCAATAAGCAACAACAAACTGTTCACACTGTGCATAACTAACTGTTCCCAATTGCCTTTGCTTTGCTATAGCACGCAGCTATCTCTTCTGCATTTTAACATAAAAGCTCTCTTCACTGCGCACACAACTTAAGCTTTAGCCGAAGCCAGCTGCTGCTGTTGTTGTTGTTGTTGTTGTTGTTGTTGTGCTTGAGCAAGAACGAAATGAATTTTGAATGAGGTTCGCGTCCGACTGAGATTTCAATTCCAATTCCAATTCCAATTCCGATTCCGCAAAGTAAACACATACGAAATCGAATTCCTCTTGGCCCTCATTTTGGTACGCTCTGCGACTGCGACTGCGACTGCGACTGCGACTGTGGCTATGGCTATGGCTATGGCTATGGCTATGGGGTCTGCTTTTGCTGACTGACTGGCTAATCAGTTTAGTCTGTTTTTTATTCTTGGCCGGCATGGTGCGTTGACGTCTCTGCGCCGCGGTTTGCCGGTTTCGTTTAACGAGAAAGTCAACAACAACAACAACAACAGCAGCAACGACAGCGCATCACAAAGTTCGTTTCCCCCTCACCCACTCTCTATCTCACTCTCTCTCTCTCTCTGTCTCTCTCTCTCGCTCTCTCGCTTGCGCGCCATATAATTATTTGTCGTTGTTGTCGCAATCATATAGCCGTTTTTAGACGTCGTTGTCAGCGTCGCCGTCAACGTCAGCGTCGGCGTTCTCGCTGTCCGCGTTGATTATTGTATTTTTGTGTATATATGTGTGTGTGTGTGTGTGTGTGTGTGTGTGTGTGTGTGTGTGTGCGTGCGTGTGCGTGAGTTTAAAATCCAAAAACCAAGACAAATATTTCGTTTGGATACGATCGCATTTATTTATTTATTTAATTCTTGTGCTGCGCTGACGGCGACGCCAGCGCCGACGTTGACGCTGACTGCGCTATCACTGCCAACGCTATAGACGCTGTGACGTCACGCGCGTAGCATAAAACTTAAAACTTAAGCCACAAACAAATACCACACCTTAGGCTAAAAGCAAATACAGTGAGCACTCGGCTAGCGAACAGCTACAGCATCATAGCTTGCATTTCATTTCATTTGCAGTTTCCAATTGGAATTTGTTTCTAATTTGATTAGTTATGTAACATAGCACAAATTATTTATTTTTACAAAATATTCTATGTTTATATAAATATAGAACATCTTCTATATGCTGACATTATAGTCTGGGCAGCACAAGATCAAGATCAAGTGTTCGTTATAGTGAGTGCCCACTGCAATAACCGCGCTTTATGAGCGCAGCGTGTTTAATTGCCAAATTAACGCTAGATCAAGCAAAATGTGGGTGGTGCTCGTGTGGTTCATTCTCATTAGCACAAGATCAACAACACCAGCAGTTGCCTTCGCCTCCGCCTCCGCCTCCGCCTCTGCCACTGATGGCAAGTTTCCCTGCGCCTATGCAGACACAGTTAACATCACGGACGGACTACGGCTGAAGGATGGCTCTTACTCGTACGCAGGTGTCCTGATACCACCTGAGCTGATGGCCGAGTACAGCTTCAAGGTGATTGACGGCGTGGAATATCGCGCGGAAAAGCATTTGCGTGGCTGCGTCTGCCAGCTAAAGCCCTGCATCACATTCTGTTGTCCGCCGGACTTGGTCTTCAATACGGAGAGCTGGAACTGCACAAAGCCCAAGCAGGAGCGTCTGATCAGCCACATCGAGCTGAGCTACGCCAACAGCAGTGTGGCGCAGGTGAAGATCAGCGATCACTTTGTGGTGCGCACCGAGATGGGCTGCCGCAATAAGTTTGTGGACAAGAAGCACGAGACCTTCTGGCAATGGGATCTGCATGAGAATGGCTCGCTGCTGCGGGACGGACGCCTCTGGAGCACGGACGAGTACTGCTTTACGCCGCTGGAGCACAATCAGGCCTGGGAGCTAACGCCACTCAACTGCGAGCGCTTCCAGCGGGGCTACAGAGTCTGGATCTTTGCCATCTGTAAGTCAGGTCTACGTACTCTCCCGTACTCTCTGCTAATGCCCTTCTCTTTATTCTCTCCGTAGGCAGCATCATTGCTATACTCATCAACATCTTCGTACTCTCCCTGCTCAGCTCCATCAACGAGGCACGTCGCTCGCACTATGGCCAGCTGATCATCTACTATCTGCTCTCGGCGATTTGCGGCTACTCCCTGCTCGTCTACCTGACGCTCAAGAATCCCATGAATCTGTCCCATGAGGCATGCCGCAATATCGGTAAGCTAGTATAGCATAGCCTCTTCCATTATACATATCTAACTTATATATCGCTCACAGGATTCTTGGCCTACTTCTGCATCATGTTGTCCTTTGTCTACTTGGCTCTTTGCAGTCTGGACTTTTTACTAAAGTTCCGCCTGAAAGCTATCAAAAACTGGGTGCGCACCCTGTGCTATTTTATTGCTCTTGGCTGTGCGATAGCTCTGCGTTTTCTGGTCTCCTTTGCGCAGGACTCAAATTTGCCGAAGCACTTTAAGCCCGGCATTGGTGAGGACTATTGTTGGTTCGATGGTGAGTTGAATCGTGAATCATATATCATATATATAGTCTAGCCCATTAAGACATTTGCCAAGATATTCCGCTATAACTTAGCCTAACCACTATCTCTCGTCTTCCTGCTTATCAGCTCTGTCAATCTATATATGAGGTTAGATTATGATTCTAATCTAACATTATTTATATGATTTCTACATACATAATAAAAATTTCTATCTAATCTATATGCATCTCCCCTTTGGCAGTTCGTCTCTGGGGCATTCTGATCTACTACTACGTGCCCATTCTGTTGTTGTTGATCTTCAGCATTGGCTGCTGTGTCAAGGCATACTTTTCGATATTCGACCTGCCTGCAGACACGCAATATATCTTGGGCACTCAGCTGCGCATCATGAAGACCCAGTGAGTAGTTCTCAACTAAGAATCTATTAATATACATTCCTTACTCCCCGACCCCCGTTAGTTTCTACGCCTTCTCGGCATATCTGGTGGGCGTGACATCGGTGTGGGTGCGCGAGATGATTGTCTATATATTGGCTCGAATGAGGGAGCACTTCTTCATCATCGACTTCTGGAGCGGCATCTGCATCCTGGTGCTGGCCATAGCCGGATTTATTCTGCTGCTGGGCAAGAACATGCACGTGAAGACCTGGTGGTCCATCAATGTGTAAGCCTCGAAGTAATTCCGCTCCATAAGCAATATTATTAAGTTCTATTTCACACAGCGAATCGAGTCAAACGGATCTGAGCATAATAAATGCGAGAGTTTACAAGTTCGATGAGAAGGGCGATCTCAAGTCTCCAGGTGAGTGAACATCCGAGCTCCGGTTATTTCGATTGATCTAGCCCTATCTCTATCCACAGACTCACCTTATAGACCGACGGTGACATCACTCTAACTGCCACAGCTTTGCTCAAAACTCGTGATTCATCCGCGAGCAGTTGCTCAGCTTACTTATGAATCATTCTGAATGATAGCAAATAATATACGCATTAAGCATTATTAAGACTTGTTATACTACGATATATATTTTTATATCTATATACATATACATATACACATACACATACATATGCCTATGCATATGTACAATACACTTACAGTTTATGATTAAACAAAAGTTTTTACTCTGGAATTACTTGTATTTACTCTTTATCATCATTAAGCATTAGTCCCAGCATGATTATTATAATTATCATAATGTTGTTGCTTTTCTCATCTGCATTTTCTCTCCCTTAGCATTTTCTATACCAATGTCATTATCAATCGTCATCAATAACATTTACTTGTTGTCAACTTTAATTACAATTATATATCATTCTCATTGTCATTGTCATTGTCATTATTATTATTATAATTTGATTTCCTTGCCTTTCCTTCCTCGAAAGACGAAGCGCTTATAAATACCTCACAAATGATTGCCATCAATGTCAAAAAACAAATGTTAAATCAATGTTAATGGACAGTTTCGGTCTGTCAGATATCCATCAATGTTTCCATTAAAGCCACAGCACAGAAATTATTATTACGTCAAGCTTTTCCCTTTCGTTGAATTTTTCGTAATTAACTTATTTTCTTTTGGCATTTACCCAAACCTAAACCCAAACCCGAATCCGTCCTATAGTTCCAGCTTAGTAATATACGCTCCTGGCTCTACGTTTAGTATACTAAACATTTATGGAGCACTAATGAAACGTGTTCGCATAAAGGATTCGCTAACCCATGAATTATTTGTTTGAACAGTTTTTCCCCATGACAAACAGGTGACCAGCCCCCTAAAACTATTCGTAGGGCCACGTATAAAACGAGCAAAAACAATTATAAGGGGTCAGCTTGTGGTCAAAAGGGGCGAGCATGTGGTTCACTGGTTCGGCCACGCTGTCTCGTGTTCCTGTTCGTGTTCGTGTTCGTGTTCGCCTGTCAAGTGGTACGCAACAAATGCTCTGTTTATGACGCCATTGAGTGCTGTCCGTCTCGGTCTCTGTCCAATTGACGACCTCACAACGACGCGGTCTATATCTTCGAATGGCTCGTTAACATGTTTATGCAATAGCCAAAATGGGTCAGTTAACGAATTGCAAATGCTCTCTACGAGAGTTTGAGGAATAAGATAATATTGAGAGTAGAGCAAGACGATGATAATAGATGAAATACCAAGCTTGTGAAAGGATAGGTTCAAAGATGGGTTAAATGTTGGACTTTATTGGAATGGATGCACGGATAGAGTTAAGAATGGATTCACGCGTAATCCCAAGCAAAAGCTAAAAGAGGGCTAAGTTCAAGGAGAATAGGTTTGGAAGTGGATAAGAATGGGTTGAAAGTCTTTACATATCTCTGATATCCCTATCGATATCCCTATCTATATCCTTATCTATATCCCTATAGAATATCCCTATCGATATCCCAATCGATATCCCTTTCGATATCCCTATAGAATATCCCTATCTATATCCTTATCGATATCCCTATCGATATCCCCTATCGATATCCCTATAGAATATCCCTATCTTTTATAGAGTAGCTTCCACTTCGATATGCTCCGCCTTTTGTTTGTTTCTAAGTTTCAGTTGGCCTTTTCGTTGTTGTAAACAAATCGCAATCGTTAGAGGCAACAACAAAAACAGCATCAACCACATGTGTGTGGATAAATGCGAATGAAAATGTTTCGATTCCATTTTTCAATTCGATTCCATTCAGTTGTTGTGGGGACACAGCGAGCGCAGTTCGTGTTGAGCCAGTGCCAGGTGTGGATGAAGCATTTCCGCCGTATAGTTGCCGTAGAGTAGAGAGCCGCACAGCGCGACGTCATTAGTGTACGAAAGCGGTCTGTGTTTTGATTTCTATTTTGGAAACGCTTTTGATTATTGGGTAAACTGCAATTGGACATTGGGGTAAACAGTGAATGGATTGGATTTGACGTTGCGATGAGTATTTCTATGGCCACGGCGCAGTTCCTAACGCTTGGCTGCCTCTTGGCCATGACCCAGGGCATCCACGAGGAGGCGCGGCATCCGTGCGCCTTCATCGACACGATCAACATCACAGGCAGCTACAACATGGGCAGCTCGCTCAACAGCTCCTACGTCCACAACTGGACCCTGATACCTCGCGAACTAGTCTCAGCCTACGACTTCATTATCGAGAACGGAATTCGTGTGCCCGCCAGGCGCCACTTGCGCGCATGCGTCTGCAAGTTGAGGCCCTGCGTGCGCTTCTGCTGTCCGGCCGGACAGTTCTACGATTTGCAGGAGCGCAGCTGCCTGACTGCACAGGCGCAGCTGCCCCAACTCCCTGGCCAGAGCCACATGGCCATCGAGCTGCAGAATGGCACGCAATTGAATATAGAGCTGCGCTCCCTGTTCAGCGTGTATGAGGAGACGCCCTGCGATCATATGAAAGCCTACACCAAGGATAACACATACCTCAACTGGACACTGCATGAGGTGAGATGGTGAGATGAGGGATAGTATTTACTACTAAAACTCAGTTCCCAGCTAAACCAGCTCTTTAAATATCCTTCTTGACGTAGCATTAAGATAATAAATTCTAATCTTCACACTCTACACCCCACGCAGAACGGCTCGATCATCCATCGCGATCATCTATTTAGCAAGCATTACTGCTTCACCCCTCTGCTCATAGGCAACAGCAGCTGGAGCTGGCAGCCTTTGGCCTGTGCCCCAGAGAAGCTACACTTTGTACTGGGCGTTAGGGAGTGGACCTATGCTGTATGTGAGTGCTTTAAACAATCGATTCGATTTCGATTTCGAATTTCCTTTTATCTTACTTTATGAACTGCCATGGTATATCTAATATCTATTATAGCACCTATATATCCAATTGTTAATTGGCTTGCCTCACACACATAATCGTAAATGTTTGCGCGAGTCGCTGCCAGGCAGCATGTGCCTCAAAAATAAACACAGTTTGCTTTAAAAGAAAAAAAAATATCATTGCTAGATTTTCATGGATCAATTCCATTAGTAGAAAACATTAGCTACGAAATTTATTTTGATAATTAAGAGCTAAAAACAATGAGTCAGTGATAACATATAGAGAGAGAAAGAGAGAGAGAGAGAGAGAGAGAGAGAGAGAGATAACATATGATCAGTAGCTTCCCATATCACATCTAATCTACAAGTATCATCAACAGCTCTTCCTCTTACATATTGATATTCGCTTGATCTCTCTTCTCCTGTTCTTTGCTTTTATATATAGACAATCGATGATCGATTCATTTCGATTCTGTGCCGTTGCACATCACTCTAAGATCACATTTATATATGATTTTTTTCATCTTCCGTCTCTCCCCCCCCCCTTCGCGTCGTCTGTAGGCCTGCTGATCTGCATTATATCAATGTTCATAGTGCTGATCGTTCATTTGCTCTGCTCAGATATGCGCAACAGCTTCTACGGCGTGGCGATCAAATCGTATACGACGTGTGTTATCTTTGGCTATGCACTGCTGGCTCATCTGACACTCCACGATCCCGCAAATCTGTCAACGAGCGCCTGTCGCATCATACGTAAGTGCAGCGAATGCAAATATTGATTGGGAATATGATTGATTGATAGATCGATGATCTGTAGCCAGCTTTGCGCTGCTCTTTCTCGTGCTGTCCTTCTACATACTCAGCTTCATAGCCTTCAAGCTGTATGTGAGCTTCAATGGAGTTGTCTTCACGAAGCTCATGTTCTGGCTGATCTTTGGGCCGATCGTGCTTATAGCTGTGGCCTGGTCCATTTTCGTGGGCCTCAGCTACCACGGGTCGAGGCTGGTCTTCGGTGGCGACACCTGTTGGTTCGATCGTGAGTGACTATGCACGAGCTCACACTCCTGTCCGAGTCTGACAATGCTGCTGTCTCTTTCTAGCACGTAACTGGAGCATAATGATATACTTCTTTGCGCCCGTCTTTGTTGCCTGTGCCATCAGTGGCTTCTTCTACGTGCTCACACTAATACGCATCAGCGACGAGCCGGATGTCGATGCGGAGAAGAGCTTTGAGTCCTTGGAGAAGAATCGCCTGAAGTCGTTCTGGAAGTTCTTCACCTACACGGCTCTCACCTGGTTCGTTTGCGTCTGTTCCTTTGCCTTCAACTACTATCGGGACGAGCGTTCGCACTTGAACTACGCCGTTTGCCTGTGCACAGCTTTCCATGGATTCGCGGCGCTCTACGCGCTGATTGGCAAGAATCAGCAGATACAGTACTTTCTGCGGCGCATCGAGGAGAACAAGTGAGTGGTGGAGCAGACGTATGGAATATATATTCATATATATTTACTCATCATTTATTTATCTAAATATATTTGTTCCAGCGACGAGGACACCTGTGAGAACTCTGTGCCCTTGAGCATGTATTGAATGGAACATTCGTCTTCCCAGTTCGGGTGCCACTGTGGTACAGTTCTGCATGCACTGTGCACAGATAGCCGTGACACAAACCGTTTCATTTGCAGTGCTTAGCCAAGACACACACCCAGGCAGCTTTCAGCCAGCTTTCGTTTCGTATTTCCTTTTTCCCAAACAAAAAGTTTTGAATTAACTAACGGCAAATGAAGGCGGTTGAAAATTGTTAATATAAATAAATAATGTGTGCAACGGTTATTATGAAATTGAATCGATTTTTATTAAATAAAACAAATAAAACTTTACAAATTAAATACATAAATATAACAAAGTCAAAATAAATATATTTTTTTAGCATTTTTTTTTAATAATTTATAAATTATATTTGAGAGCACAAAAATTAAATTCTATTTTAAATTCCATTTTAAGTTTTATAAGTCTAAAAAGAAAATAAATTTTGTATTCCTTTTTTTTTTTTGGTACTTTAAAATTCAGTATATAAAATATTCATTGTTGAAGTTAGAGTTGATAAAAATTGTAACTATCTAAAATATATAAATAATTAAATAACTAAGAAATTTTTTGATATGATTTTTTTCCAGCTTAACCTTGCCTTAGAACGAGTGAGGGAAATTTGATAGCATTCAATACGTATCTCTGGTGAGCTTTCAGCTCAATCAAAGATTAAGTATACGCATCTACAAACCCATCAGGTTCATTTGCTTATCTCGGATAATTTGTTATTAATTGCACATACAAATAACTAGGAGACTAATTCATGGCAGTGTTTTATATAGCTAAACATTCAACAGATTTCAACAGGATATCAGAATCAGTGCAGTTGAATTAACAGAGCTTAAAGTGTTTGAACGTCCCCCAAACAAGTCCCAGCACTCCAGGCCCCAACTCCCGTTTGGTAAACACAAACACAAATACAAATACAAAATTTGTAGCCAGGCTCATTCGCAACTCAGCTCGGAGTTTAGCATCCCGAGCAAACCCCAAAAAGTATACAACAATACATAACGTAATTTACACAACAAAAGCAAACTGCCCGTGGGCCAGAGCAACTAGCTCGAGAGCCTTGCTTTCTCCCTTCCCTACAGCTCAACCTCCCACTCTTTTCTCTCTTTAAAGGGAGTTGCAGTCGTCGTCGTCGTCGTCGTTGTTGTTGTTGTTGTTGTTGTTGTTGCTGGCTCGTGGACCATGGCCGAGCTTCCCCTATCTCTCTCTCTCTCTCTCGCTCCCTTTGGACTGCCATATAATAAGTGCACGCCGATTTTGTTTGACATCAGAGGTCAATGGCCGTTGCGAGAGCGAGATACAGAGATAGAGAGATAGAGAGAGAGAGAGAGAGAGAGAGCGTACGCCGCAAGGGAATGCCAGGCACAGCCCTGTCTGATGCCATATGCAGCCTGCATTGAGCTGCAGCAGCGACAGCGACAGCGACAGCAGCAGCGGCAGTGGCAGTGGCAGAGGCAGAGGCAGAGGCAGAGGCAAAGGCAACGACAGCAGCATCCAATCAGCCGCCCACTGTCGCCCCGTTTGGCTGTCAAGCGCAAGGAATCAAGTGGAAAGTGAAACGAGAGCGCAACAGAACTCAACAACAACAACTTACATAGCACAAACAAAACTCTCACCCCTTCCCCTTCCCCTTTCCCCATCCCACTATCCTTTTCACTCACTCAGCTCGCACGCTTTGGTGCTCTGTTGATGTGGCCTCGCCCTCGGCCGCGCCATCTAACCAAAAGACCCGTTAACTGCTGCCCGCTACCCGTTAACCGCTTCTCATTTCACATATTATCTCGGAGAGCTTCGGCTCCTGCGCTTGTCGGCTGGGCATACAGCAGCCGTGGCGCTCGTGTTAGTGTTCGTGCCAGCTGCGCTGTATACACACACACACACACACACACACACACACACACACACACACATACACAAGCTGCATACGCTTGGATCGATAAAACGTAGTAAAAATTCGTAGTATTGGAAGCTGGAAAAGGCGGCGCTGCATCCAAGCGAAGCGAAGCCAAGCGAAGCAGCGGCATTTTCTGTTAACTGACGTGCGCACTGGAAATTCATGCGAGGTAGGACATGTTTGGCGCGTTTTTCAAAGTGCACACATAAACACACACACACACACACACACACACACATCACAGAAATTTCTCTCTCATATATATGTATGTGTGTGTGTGTGTTTGTGTGTTTGTGCTTATGCTGTTTTACAGTTTGAAAGGCAGGCACAGGAGCAGCAAGCAGCAGCAACTCATAGTAACTGCACATGCTTTTGTATGCATGTGTGTGTGTGTGTGTGTGTGTGTGTGTGTGTGTGTGTGTGTGTGTGTGGAATGATGCTTTAATATTGGCATTGCTAGCCGCAGTGTTAAGACCGCGCCCCGTTTAGTAGAAGCACCTGCACACCTAGCAACTCCCAACTCTGTCTCCCTTTCTCTCTCTCTCTCTCTCTCTCTCCCTCCTGCTGCATCCCTACTCTATCTCTCTCTCTCTCTCTCGCTCGCTCGAGCAGGACATGAAAATTAATTACTAAATGACTTTATGCTTTTTAATGGCTTGGCTCGCAGTTAAAGGATATTAGACAAGCCATTAAGATGGGCTAGCTAGCTAACTCGTTTGCCTCCGCTGCCACGCCCCCATTTCGCCTCCAATGAAGTTTTCAGCTTGCTTTGATTGGAAATTTTTAATTCCATTTTTAGTTTTTTTTTTTTTTAAATTTTTTTTGCTGTCGTTTGGTTTGTCAGCTGAGAATTGAAATGGCATTGAATTGATTGAATTCCTCTGTGGCGAGGGGGCTGGCATATGAAGGGGTAGAGCGGCAGAGTGGAGAAGAGAGAAGAAAAAAAACAAACAGACTTTTAATGATCATTGCTAATAATTGCGTCGATGTTGACTCGAATGGAGCTAACCTCTATTTAAATACTCTGCTTAGTAGTGCATAGATCAATGTGTTAACTTCCGATTGATTTCCTAGTCAAAGAGCATCATTATCGATATATTCTCAATATCTTTTGCTTGCCTTCTTCTCCACTACAAGACTTTATCTCAACACAAAGCTAAATATCTATTTTTTGCTCCTTCAAGCTGTTTCTCAAGCCGTTTCTGTCGTCCCTCCACCCCTATATCTTTTTCTCTCATCTTTTTAAATATCTTTCTTCTTCTCTCTTACTTCTCTCTCTTATCAAATCCATGTATCTTTCTCTATCTCTCTCTTTTCTCTCTTTCTCTTTCCTATTGTAAAGCTATCTTCCTGTCAACCGATCAACCACAAATACGAAACGTAAGTTTTGAAGAGGGGAGCCATCCGTAAATAAAGAAAATATAAAAAAAAAACATAGAAACAATAACAAATATGTATATTTGAACTAGCTCTGATAATGTAGTCATAGTCGTAGTTCCGCTCGATTTAACATCGTGGGAAGCAGCAATCAGTCTATCAGTTCATTTCGATTCTCAGTTCTCATAACTGTGAGTTCCCAGTTCTCAGTTCTCGGTTCTCGTTTCTCTCTCGATTCTCAGTTGTCAATTGTCTCCATTTCCGGTCACATCTATGGCTAATGACTTGTTTAGCACCGACGAGGCGGACGATTGAAATGCTACGCACGCAGGTCAAATCAAATGCCATAAATAACTTATAATTAAACATTTCGAAAAATTTACAACTCGAATAATTTATGTTGCCCGAATGTTCAGCGGGCAATTGACTGGAATTCTATATATAAGTGAAAACAGAAACAGAGAACGCTTTAATAATCTATGAGCTGAGTTAGCTATGAGCGAGACGAATGGGATGGGGGCGTGGTGCGTGGTGGGCGTGTTGGGTGGGGCGTCAGACGTGAATTCAAAGCGAAATTAAACACCAAATATGTACGTGTGTGTATGTGTGTGAGTGTATTTGATAATAAGTCAAAATAACAGCAACAAAAAAAAAACTGAAAGAGCCTCTGTGGAGTGCCAAGTGCTTGGCCCCCAAAGGCGGTTTGGGATGGGGGCGGGGACAAGTCATAAATTCATTCATGAAAACGAATTTGTAACGATTCTTCCTCTGCTTCTTCTTTCAAATATTTACTCAAGACAGAAAGCGATAATAGCTGCACGATCCATAGCACATAATCAGTTTCTATGACAATCTATTCCATAAATATTTTTCCGATTAGCTGAACTTACGAGTTACCCTGTAAATATTACTGATCCAAGAAGTTGTCTAATTTTTCTCAATACGATAGCATCTCTGTGCTTATATACCTTATAATAGTAGCTATCTAGGGTATTCAAAGACTTTTCACTTTTAGCCTTGTCTTCTTCAATGGCTTTCGGCTTCGACTGCGACTTCGACTTCGACTTTGACTTCGGTTTTTTGTTTTTAATTTTGTTTTTTTTTTTTTGTTGTTGTTGTTGTTCATGTTTTGGGGGTCTTAAGCTTTGGGGAACACGCGTGTGCTCCCATTTCTCACCTTCAATGACACCTTACAGCAATAATCATGAAAATTATATATGACTTTGGTTTTCGTTGCTCACAATTTCTTTTATACAACATATTCCAAGAGAGCAGTTTGTTGCTTCATTATTTGTTGTGGTCGTTGCTGTTTGTTGTTGTTTATTTGTTTGTTTTGCTACAACTCTTCAGATTTATTTCGTGCCTTGGCCAAAACTTACGTTTGTCGTCGTCGAACAGATGCTCTAACTATGGCAAGATGCATGTTGAAATGGGAGAGAAAAGCAAAAGGTAAATTTTTTAAATAATAAATTGGATCTACTTGGAGTAGAAATACTGAGAAATGCAAATAATATCTTCTGCAGTTAACTTCTCCCCCAAATGCTCAATTTGCATTGACAGAGAATCAGAGTGTAAACTGATTGCCGAGATCTGACTCAATAATACCTTTACCTTTGTTTCTATATTATTTATATTTGTCTAATAATGTTTACTACTTCCATTCTTCGATAAATTTCTTGCTTCAATCGCTGTTCATCTTGAAATAGGTCTCTGAGCATCTGTGATTAATTCCATCTAAAACTTCTACTCATATGCCAATATACTATTCAGATCAATGATTAATGTAAATGATTCCCGATCCTCTCAAATCGTCCCTGCTGATTGATCTGTGATCACTTTTCGCTCACTTTATAGTAGCTTATTCAATAGTTCAGCTGATGGATGGTCAATGATTGTAGGGCAATACGCAGTTTTCTCTATAGCGCTCGGCTGTCTGTTTATGGGCAACGCACGTGTAAATACTTAACACCATTTTTCATTCAGTTGCCGTTGCTTTTCGATTGTCTTTTTTTTTTTGCCCCTTTATTTTTGTGGGGGAATTTTTGTACCTCTCTGTTATGTTGTTGGCTTTCGTTTGGCTTTCTATGACAATGCTCCGTAATCGCTTAAACTTCCGAAATTATGCGAGCAATTAAGATTACAGCAATGCCTTAAAATATGAGGGCCACTCGATTAAGATATTGTAGATGCATATGATGATCTATCATCTCAAGTTCAACGCGAGAACCGTAACTGCGAACCGTAACTGCAACAGCTCTAATCGATAACATCGACTAAGAGATGTCCTGAACCCCGTCCTAACTGAGCACTCAAATATACTCTCTCTTAAAGAAGTCAGTGAAAGCGATAATTAATATCGATTACAACTATCGTAAAACTATCGTAAAACTATGAATGCATATGCTAGGGCTGCAACTGAGGCTGCGAATTAATCAACTTATACACTACCATGATTTGTATCTGTTTATTTACAATTATTACAACATTAATAATAATAATAGATAATATATAGAATAATATAGAATATGTATAGGTAAAAGAAATGCCAGATTGAATAGATCATGGTCAAGACAATTGATTAAAATTCAATATTTATATTTTGATGGACTTTTTAGGAGGAATACTGAAAAATAAAACTAATATTTTCGGTATGAGAAATTCAGGTTAGAGCTACTACATAAACGGTATACTCTAGATAAGATTGTGTGTCAACCAATGTACGATTAGCAAATCTTCTAAATCCCACAATTATTCGATATTCCAACCATTCTGAATTCTTTTTGCAGTGTTCACAGGGTATCTCTCGTAGTCGAGCCGTCTCGACTGGAGCCTTTTTACTTGTTTTTTTTTTCTTTTGCTCGTGGATTCGAACTTCGAATGCCGCAGAATCACCATTTGACGATGCCGCGATTCACCAATGTCGAACTTCTTGCAGGTCAGAGCGAAGAAGCAAAGTTTTTGTTGTTGTCATTGTTGCAGCGTATCCATTAAGCCAAATGATGTGCAGCCTTCCTTCCGAATGAAGGCTTGCGCAACAAAGTTGCAAATCGAAGACTTCGAGTCGCCGCAACGACGACGGTTGCCATATGCAATGCATTAATGAAGTGATTTGCACTTTTTTCTCTTTATTTTCAGCTGCCTTTTCTTGAGCTACTTTTGACCAGCAGCAACAACGGCAAAGCCAAAAGCGAAACGTAAGCCACCAAGCGATTCCGCGAACAATCCCATCAACTGCCAGGCAAGGTAGGTGAGATTTATGACAGCCGTTGTGGATCATGTCAATGTCAGTAAGCAGCAACAAGAGCAAGAGCACTTACCTGGATCTCGCACAATATCTGAGAATCGTATAAAGCAGAAAAAGAAGACTTCGAACTAAGCTGAGAAGGGAGACTACTTTGGCCAATTGTTTAACCAGGTTAATATAGAATTTACTGTTACTTTTCAGGAAGATATATATGTGTATAATAGTATATAGCAATACTAATTACTGACAAATTGAGAGTATATTACATGAATATGAATTGATGCTCACAGTCATCAGAGAGCAGTGGAGCACCAAAGCAATACTGATCAATGTAAACTGTTCGTAATATACCAAACGATCCATGATAATAATAATAATAATAATAATAATAATAATAATCATAATAATTATAATATTAATAATAATAATCATAATAATAATAATAATAATAATAATAATAATAATAATAATAATAATAATAATAATAATAATAATAATAATCATAATAATAATCATAATAATCATAATAATAATAATATTAATAATAATAATCATAATAATCATAATAATAATAATAATAATAATAATAATAATAATAATAATAATAATAATAATAATAATAATCATAATAATAATAATAATAATAATAATCATAATAATCATAATAATAATAATATTAATAATAATAATCATAATAATCATAATAATCATAATAATAATAATAATAATAATAATAATAATAATAATAATAATAATAATAATAATAATAATCATAATAATAATAATAATAATAATAATAATAATAATAATAATAATAATAATCATAATAATCATAATAATAATAATATTAATAATAATAATCATAATAATCATAATAATCATAATAATAATAATAATAATAATAATAATAATAATAATAACAATAATAATAATAATAATAATAATAATAATAATAATAATAATAATAATAATAATAATCATAATAATAATAATAATAATAATAATAATAATAATAATAATAATAATAATAATAATAATAATAATAATAATCATAATAATCATAATAATAATAATATTAATAATAATAATCATAATAATCATAATAATCATAATAATAATAATAATAATAATAATAATAATAATAATCATAATAATAATAATAATAATAATAATAATAATAATAATAATAATAATAATCATAATAATCATAATAATAATAATATTAATAATAATAATCATAATAATCATAATAATCATAATAATAATAATAATAATAATAATAATAATAATAATAATAATAATAATAATAATAATAATAATAACAATAATAATAATAATAATCATAATAATCATAATAATAATAATAATAATAATATTAAGTGCTCGCCTTGATCACATGTTCATAATAAAGAGTAACATTGAAGTGCATTTTCCAAGCCATCTTATGATATGCAGATCCCATACATACATATTACATATCTCATCTACTTTAATTGATATATGTATATATTTAACTGTTTGATCTGGGCTACTGATCGTGATCTATTGAAAAGGAAGAGAGAGAGAGGCATTGTCGCTGCTGCTGCTGCTGCTGCTGCGCTGGCACACGATCTCACGATATCCCCAATCGCCTTCTTAGATCCTGTCCTTTCATCAGCAGCAGGGGCAGCTGGGGCAGTAGGGGCAGCTGGTGCAGCAGACCGAAACCAAATTTTGCGCATAATTCAAATTTTCATTTGCCCTGGCCGTTGTTAAATGCTCAGTCTGCCCCCGTCTGCCTCTGCCGCATCTTTTTAGAGATGCGTCTGGGCAAAAGGTGGACATTGACCGTCTGCAAGGCGAGTCAATGATCTTCAAACGTGTCAACATTAAAAATAGCAACCAAATGCACCTAGTGCCGCCTTCTCAACTCATGCTTCCTCTCCTTCACTGCTTTAGCTTAATGCCCCAATAGCAGACGCGGACTCAGTCTGTGCGCCAGCCAGTCAGATTTGTAGACGTGCAGACATTTGCAAAATGCCAAACTGAAGAGAGACCAAAGACACAATTCCAACAACAGCAACAACAACAACAGCATACACAGTCATAGCAACAAGAACAGGATGTTTGGCGGCTGTTTGGCGCTATCAACGAAATTCCAGCATTTGATCGCGAGCACCTCGAGAAGATCGCAGGCCAAAATGCAAAGAATAAAAAAAAGAGGCAAGTAAGAAGGAGTAGGAAGGAGACTGCACGACTGCGAGATACCCTGAACCCTGCCCAAAAAAAAAAAACTAATACTCTTCTTCTACACGTCTCTAAAGATGAACGAAATATAATTTTATCACATGTTCTCGATAAATGTTTTAATTGATAACTCAGAAATGGATAAAGTTATCGATTTCCTGAAACAAACTCGTATACCACGTGCAATACACGAACCTAACACAACAAGAATGAAGTCTCCAGCTCTTTTAGTTTCTGAGATCGACGCGCTCATACATACAGACGGACGGACGGACGGACGGACGAACGAACGGAGGGACAGACGAACCGGACTATATCGACTTTTCTTGTCACCCTGATCAAATATATACTTTATAGGGTGTGTCACACCTCCTTTTGCCTGTTACATACTTTTAACAGAACCATTATACCCTAATTTCCCATTTTCAATGGGTTCAGGGTATAAATACTTTATATATATATATATTCGGCTGACAAAGCCATTAATTACTGATTGGCGATATTCGCGACGCTCACTGAATTTTGAAGACAAAATCAAGAGGGGCCACCAGAGAGAGAGAGAGAGAGAAAGAGAAAGCGAAAGAGAGGCGAATAGGAGGGGAAACCTCATCGATGGCGCTAAGCGGAGCAGACATCAAGCAGCAAGCAGTTGGTTGGCTCCACAATAATATACAAATGCACATAATTCCGAGGGCTCCACTTGTGCATATCTGAATGACTTCCGCTCGACATGAGCTCGGTGAGGTGGTCAACTTGAACAAGTCAACGATCTGCAGACACAAATTCGAGGATCGATTTAGTTATTCAGTTTCTTCTGATGATATTCGAAAGAACTGAATATGAAGCATTCACACTTCTCTCAGTGCATATTAATGGATATTTATATACATGTCTCTACTTATGTATGAGTCATGTCCATGATCAAACAAACAACATTCAATAAGCGACATTGTCCTTGAGCGTTTAGTCGAAAAATTATTAAGACGGACATGGCTATATCGACATTTTTCGTCATCCTGATCAAGAATGTATATACTTTATGGGGTCTGCCACTTTACAAGCTTTTAACATAACCAATAATATAAGCATAGTGAATCTCAGTTATTGAATTGTATCTAAGTACGCATATCTCTTCTTTTCATTTTAAATTTGTTGAAATCGGTTTAGTAACAATAGCATTCGGGTCACGTGTGTTTTTTGTTTGTTTTCCCAATTTTATAATTTTATCAAAATTTCCTGTTCTGAAAAAACGACATGAGCAATATTATGGGTGCATCAGTGATTTTGATCATTCCCATCACCTTATTATGTCTATTTACAATGGGGAATACGAGTGAGTCGTAGGAATAGCAATTAAAGATTCACCAACTGGGAGATACCCTATGAATGAAATCTTCTGTAATTCAATAAACTTTGTTCACTCATTTAGCTCAGCACGGGTTCGATATCACCATTGATCAAGCTCCTTATATGGCCACCTTGCGCGAATACTCAAAGGAGATTGAGGAAATGGGCAAAGGCGTGTTTTGCACGGCTACGATTATTAGGAATCGTGTGCTCCTCACAGCAGCTCATTGTGTATTGAAGTGGGTATACCTAAAGTTTCGAGGTTTTATTCTGATGTTAATCTTTGCAGAAGAAAGGTGACAGATGTAGTGGCTATTATAGGGAGCACCCACTTAAGAATCAGAAGCCCAACAACGAAAATGCTGAAAATCTCAACTTGGCGTTGGCATCACTTATTTAACTATAAATTTGCCTATAATATTGCACTGGTCTTCACTTATGATGATATAAAACCCGTTAAAGGGGCGATTGCATACGCACCTCTTAATTTTGACGAGGTGCCCGAGGGGACCAAATGTTTAGAAACTGGCTGGAGTAAAGAGGAAGACGTAAGAAAATTAATTAATATCACTATACCAAAATAATGGCATTTGTTATGTATACAAAAGTAGCAAAGAATCATGTTTAACCTTTTCCTCATCTAGGGTCATCCAATTCTGCAAGCAGTATGGGTAACTTCAACAAGCAGAAAGAAATGTTATGAACTACTTGACACATTTGGCCATATGTGCACGGACCCAAACGACGATACTATTATTCTCACCAAGTATGATATTGGTTCCCCGATTATGTGCAATGGTAAAATATCGGGTGTCGCCCTAAAGAGGCTAAGCACCTCGCATACAAGTATAACCGGAAATACAGCTATACATATGTTTGAAAAATGGATAAGATCATCCATTTACCTCTACTTCAAGTCAACTACATCATCACCAAGAAAAGCATGAATACCAACAACGGCAAACACTAACAACGTCAACTTCAATACCAAATCGATCCATTTGCGTTCAGTGGACAGTTGGCTCCAAAATTTTATTTTGATTGAATTTTTTAGTTTTACAATAAAATAGTTTTACTCTACCTTTCACTTATAAATGGAATGTAGAATCTGTCATTCCAATGGAAGGGTTTTAGGATTTATTCTGATATTAATCTTTGCAGTAAATCGGTGGATGATGCAGCAGTTGTTATAGGGAGCACCTACTTAAGCATCAGAAACCCAACAACGAAAATGCTGAGAGTCTAAGCTTGGCGCTGGCATGCATTGTTTATTTATGGTGGATTTGCATACGATATTGCTGTGATCTTCACTTTTGACAATATAAAACCCGTTAAGGGGGCCTCTTTATATGAGGAATATGCGCGCGAGGACTAAATGTCTAGTATCCTGCTGGAGTCCAAAAACTTACGTAAGAAATTTAATAATTTGATCGAAACATGAACATTGTGTTACTTATTGTACCGATAACAAGATTAATCCATAGGTTTTTCATACTTTACGATGGAACTGGAAGCAATATGATTCCAATAATTGCCCCGATAAAATGCAAGGGACTGGAATTAATGTAGGCGGTTCGCCAGCCATATGCAATGATAAACTTGCGGGTGTTTTCAGCGCAAGAATACCTGGGATAAAATTGGTCCATTTTACAGCTGTAAATATGTCATTTTCCATTTTCAATGGAGTCAGGGTGTGAAAACACTATTCAGATTCGGCCAGACACGCCCCATAGAATCATATACGGGCACAATTTGGAAACTTTAAAGCTCTACATTGGCATATGAATGGTCTGAGTCTATAGAAGTTTGCTCAATTTAAAGTCAAATGTCAACGCAAACTCCTCGGAACAGCTCAACAGTTCTTGACTCTACAGGACCTCTTTGGTTGCCACTCTTCGAGGTACCCTCCATCCCCATACCCCTACCCCAACAAAAAGCGCGCCTGCATCCCTCTTGGCTATTTGCACACTTTGACATGCAAAACGTGCGCTTCATTTGACATTTTTCTTATTTCTTTCTAGTTCGCCTTTTTCCTACCAGTTTTCCTTTTTTTTTTCTTCTTCTTTTTTCACCTCCTATCCGTATTTAAAAACGTTGGCAACGCGTGCGCTCGTATCGGGTCCTTATGCACCGCTAGAGTATGCTAACCAATTTGCCACCCGCCACATTATTTTCAAATTTTCAGTTCTTCGTTTTTATACCCTGAACCCATTGAAAAATGGGACTTCAGGCTATAATGGTTTTGTGAAAATGTATTTAACAGGCAGAAGAAGACATCGCAGACCCCCTAAACTATATATATTCTTGATCAGCAACTAAGCAAACTACAAAATCTAGAAAGCTGAAATTTTACATGAATACTCGTCGTATGTTAGTTACGCAGTTCCTGCTCTAACATATATATAGTTTTACGATAGTTGTAATCGAAACTAATCATCGACAAATATCGAAAATTAATTTACTTTTTTTTACGTTTTTTGAGCGTAACTTTTACACCGTCTGAGCCAGAGTTTTCAAATAATATACAATTATGAATACACTGATTTTTTTTATTTAATTTATATTTTCGTTAATATAGAAATTAAGTTATGGGCGTCCAAATTATAGCCCAACCCACCTTCAAGTCACGGCAGCAACTGCACGGTTAGCAGAGCGCGTGCTCATACGTGCCTAAATAAGACGAGTATTATTTATTTTTTTTTTTTTGCAGGGTTCAGGGTATCTTGTAGTCGAGTCAACTCAGCGTGAGCCTTCTTACTTGTTTGCTCTTTGCCTTGTATGGGCTAGGGTGGGGCCCTGGTGGTTTGTGCGGAGAACCCTTTCATCAAAGGCGCCCATGTCTACGGTCCACGGCATTTTTTGCGGTTGCCGTTAATATGATTTTCTGCCCGAGCTTTTCGCATACCTTGTTTTCCATCTCTTTGTATACCGTGAACCCATTGAAAACGGGAATTCATGGTATAATTATTATGTTAAATGTATGTAAACAGCCAGAAGAAGGCGTGGCAGACCCCAAAAAGTATATATATTCTTGATCAGCACAAAAAAATAAGTTGATATAATCCAGTACATCTGCCCGTTTCCTAATTTCCAGTTCCTAATTATCGATAAAAAACAAAATCGAAAATTAATTGACTTTCAATTAAAAAAAAATACATTTCAAATACTAGAGACTTGCAATTTGGCAAATAGACACATTTGAATGCTATTAATATATTCCGAAAGTTTCATGAATATCGTCTATCGAGAAATTAAGTTATAGGCGTCAAAAGTATAGCCCAACGCACCCTCAGAAGAAGAGAATTAGTTTTTTTTTTTTTGCAGGGTTCAGGGTATCTCGTAGTCGAGCAGTCTCGACTAGAGCCTTTTTACTTGTTTTGAATATAATTAAATGGAGTATAGATAAAATCAGCTGGTGAACGAGACATTTAATGAAACGAAATACGAATACATCTAAAAGTTTCAATTTAAATTGGAATCAAATAGATGTAGACAGAGATTCACTATAGATTCTAGTAATTTAAGTAAGAACAAAATGCAATAAATAGATGGGAAGCATATGGAAATCGTTTGGACAGCTGATTGGACTTGGCTGCAGTATATATTTTCAGCTCAGCTGCTTCGACCCTTTGGGGTAAGTAACGTAATTTCAGTTCTTAAGTCAAGCTTAAGTAAGGCGAGTATCAAACAGTTTTCGGTAATCAAGTATGGGCAGCGTTTATTTTAAAAGAATTTTGTGTTGGTGGTTGTTTTGTTTTTGAGCAACCTTTAAGATCTATTATATTTCCGCTTCTTCACCCTTTCATTTCGTTTGATTTTTAATTACAAGCTGTCAATTGCTGTTCCTTTTTTAGATGCGAGCGAATACCTGCACCTTCATGTTGTCTAGAGTTACAAGCACTTTGAACCCTGCCGTCAGTAGGGCAAACAGAGACCGAAATTCGTAAACGCCCTCCCATCCAACCCCCAGCATAACAACCCTGCATCGCTATCAGCCATAATGTCGTTTGGTACTAAGTAATTGGCGATTGCTCATGAAGAGCGCCTAAAATGAAGTCGAAGCTCGTCTGGCAAGGGGATTAAGTGTCACTGGCAACCAGGAGCCCCCAACCCCCATTTTTCAACCTTAAATCTCCCAACCCTTAAATCCTAATGGGGTAACTAACCTAACCTAGCAGTGATGTTCGGAAATATGGAAATTAATTATTATGCATGCAACTAGGCACTAATCTGCTGAAGGATGACATAGAATGCTTCAGTTTAAGGCGTGGCAGTCCATGAAAATAGGACAATGCGCTTTTGCCAACGAGCGAGCATCGGGAGCAGCAGTCAGCAGCACGATGCCAAAGTACAGTCACAGCGAGCATGGAAAACAACAACGGGCCATAAAGACGTCTGCTGCAGTTGTATAGCCCTGCCGTGCCGTGCCGTGCCGTGCCTTGCCGTGCCGTGCCGTGCCTTGCCGTGCTGGTTAGACGGGTAGCAAGGCGTGGCGGCAAGCCAGCCTCTTCAACACCCGTCTCCTGCTGGCCATGCAGAGGACATCCTTGTGACTCGACATCTGCCCTAATCATCAGTGATCCCTCCCCCACCTATCACTCTCTCAGTCACTCTCTCTCACTCTCTCTCTCTCTCTCTCTCCTCTTGCGCGCCGCTCGCTCCTGTGTTAGTTTTCATGGAAGCTTTTAGTTGTCTGCAAAATTTTCGGCGCCTTTTTTTTTTTATGTGTTGTTGCTTTCCCCCTACGTGCCCCGTGCGTGTGTGTGTGTGAAAATTTTGGGGGTTGAATTTTTGGGTTTTGTGTTAAACAGCAAGACAGGAGCCCAGCGATGAGTGGAGAGAAAGCGCTACTCGGCTAACTCTGCCTCTGGCTCTGCCGCTATGCCGCTCTGCCTCTGTGTGTGTGTGAGAGAGAAAGAGAGAGAGAGACAGAGAGGGAGAGAAAGAGAGAGAGTTGTAAGCAGGGCATTGCACTCAAAGCTTCACACACACACACATACACATACATATGCATATATGCTTGTCTGCATAGTGTTGCAAAAGTATTTCTTTTATCTCATTTCATTTTGGCTTTTCGGCTAGATTTGCGCCAACCGCGCTGCCTGCCAGCCTATATAATTAACCGTTAAGCTTGGCTAGTCAACGGCGCTCAGAGTTGTCGCAGGTGTCGACGGCTATTCCGCAGCAATTTGTGAATGAATGAACTTTCTGTCGTTCACTATTGTGCGAGAGTAGTAGACGGTAATAAACAGTTGTAAATTCCCCCAATATTGGTGTGTGTGTGTGTGTGTGTGTGTGAGGAGAGTGGTATAAATAGTATCAATAGGTATACAAGTGATCCAAGTACTTCTTGCTGTAAACGCTGTTTGAATCAATTTCAAACAATTTAAGTCTTCTTCTTCATAGCATAAATTCATAAATTGCCTTCTCCTGTACTCCTGCGAGCTATGAATAATGTTTATTGATGCTAAAGTTTATATTAATATAGTTTATTCAGTATCAATTGTAATTGGAAATGGTATCATAAATGTGTAAATCAAAATACTGCAAAATATGTATTATTTGAAACATTTGGTATCTTTAGGGTAAAATGATATCAATATGAAATCCTATTCTTATCTATTCCATGATTTCGACCGAAATGATAGCAACATCCATTGCCTACTTTTTCTCTTCCTATTTCACTCAACGATATCATATCTAACACTTTACGTTTATCAGGAGCTCTTTGTCAACTCTGAAGCTTCAAAGTCGTTAAAGCTTTTTTCATAATCTGAATCCATTGAATCCCGGAAAAGCCGGGCATATTGGTTTTCGAACTGAATAGATAGAATCTAGAATGGAATTGAAGGTTCCTCAAATGTAAGTTTATAACAGTAAATCATGTACTATTTTCGTTTTAGTGTTCTCGAATATACCCTATAGTTGATTCAAGTTTTTTTTATTTTTTTTTATTTTATTTTGATTTCGAAAATATTAATATCATCTACAAAAGCAATTATTTAACAAATAAATGTAGATATTGTAGTCGAGCAGTCACGACTAGAGCTTTCATGTTTCACTTTGTTCATATTTATATTCTTTTTGTGGATGGTTTATGGCAACAAAGGCCAGCGCACATAACGTTCGAGAGATAAGGCTTTGTCTCCGCGTCTCTCTGATGAGCATTTCACATTTAGCATTCTAGTTACAGTTACATAGCCTCATGCAGGATTCAATGTGGCCGGCGCTCAGCAAACGCCAACAGGAGCTGCCCAATCACATGCGCACACAGGCGTGGGAACAATGGGGGGAATCATGTGGATACCGAAACAGGGAGCGGCAGAGGCAGCGAGCAGCGAGCAGCGAGCAGAGCCGCTCAGCAGCAGCAGCAGCAGCAGCAGCAGTAGTTGAAATATGTTGGGCTAGCATAAAGTGGGAAAAATAATATCGATTGCTTCGTTGTTTGTTTATTTGTTTTTGTATTTTTTGGTGAGGGAGGTAGGCTGACTGGAAAGAGACCTCTTGGAATTTGAATGTTGTATGGAGAGAGCGGGAGTTGTTAAGCGTGCGCAGCATGGACTTTGGCGCGCGAATTTTCGATTCATGAAAAGCGCGCCAAGCGTTCCATCTAGCTGCAGTGTCACTCACAAGAGGGGGACGGGGGGGCGGGTAGGTGAGATAGACAGGATGGCCGTAGGAAATGGGGGGATTGGTTTTACATTCCAAATGCGCTTTCAACTGTCAACGGCGTGTGCCCGGCGTGCAGAGAAACTCACAGAATCCATGAATCTTGTGGCACAAAAGAGCACAGCAATCGGACAACAGCAACAACAGCAACAACAACAACAACAACAACTCGAACAACAACCAAATCTGGCAATCAGAAATGCTGGCATTCTCACAGCGACAGCTGTCAAAAGGACGAAGGCCGCACCAATGGCCAGTCGATTGTATACGGATCGAGATATTTATGTGTATATAGAGTGCGAGAGGACCTTGTAGGGGACGTGTGGAGTGATGGGATGATGCGGATGAAACGATGGTAGGGTGCGGTGTGAGGGTGTGCCTCCATCTTATGGTAGATCTCATTATGCAAATTTTATTGATATAGCCAAGACGAAACGTTTGCATGGAAAACTTTCGTCTGGTCAAAGTGAGTTTTAATATGCACAGTTTATTTTGCTGTTTGGCCTTTTGTGTTACACAAGGGAGTCATGCCCGTACACCGAATCAACCACCCCAACCCATCCTTCCATCCTTCCATCCTTCCATCCACTTGAGCCACAAGCAGCTGTTCATGGTAGCTGATTATGACATGGCCAAACATGTTGACTATCCAGCAAGGACAGCGATCTGATTAGGACCCTCTCAGCTTGTAAGGGGGGTGGGGTGTGTGCGTGGTAGGCTATGTAGGGGTTGCGCTCACTTAAATAGCTTGTTTAAAAATAGCACAGGCCAGGCTATTGATTAAAATTGTACTTTAAAAATTCATTGAATGGCCCGCTTAGCCTGAATTGCACATCAAACGCAAACCATATTTGGGGATAAGAATATTTATCTCGAGAACTATAAACAATTCTACCTCAAACGCACCTCGATGTCACTTGACTTAGTGACTGGAAAAGGTTTACTCAAACCACAGCTCTTATCTACTGGAACCTTATCTGAAACACAGTCAAATTCCCATGCATTGCGAGTGCAGTCTTAAAAGGTCTCAGGAATTTCATTCACAAAGAATACAAAAAGAAAAAAAAAATTATTTTAAAAAAGTCAATAATCAATTTTGATGATAAGTTATCGGAGCAGCTGCTTAGTAAGCGAATAACTGTAAATGCAATGCGCCGGACAGGCCCTCTTTAAAAGACAGGAGGGGCAGGGTGGAGAATGGTTGTGGATCTGGCTGGTTCCGGGTGTGACTGGCAAGGAGGGAATTGACATTATCTGCATTAAAGATTACAAGTTGACTTCTCGTTTGGCTTTGCCTTTTTGACTGGTTGTCTTGAAAAGCTTTTATGATACGCCGTCAACAATACCAGGGGCGCAGCGAGAGGGGCAACGAGAGAATGAAGAGGAAAAAGCAGCAATAGTAGCAGCAGCAGCATCAGAGGCGAAGTTTTTATTTGCTGTTTTGTTGCATGTTACTCGCTCGATATCGTTTTAGAGCTGTGATTATATATTAACTTGATTTACGTTTACAAATGTTAAAGGTTCCTTTACCTTACCGTTAGCTAGCCTACCTGGCCCCGTCTTTCTGCACCTACGGAACGCGCACAGTCACGGGAGGTCACTCAAGACTTCCTACAAACAATTTCTGGCTCATCTTTTATTTGTATTAATAATATGGCAACGAAGAAGGAAAACTGAGGTTTGACTAAAAAATAGACTTTGTAAACAATGTGAAAACAAGTAAAAGTACTCTTGTCGAGACAGCTCGACTGCGAGATCCTCTCTCTTGTATCTCTTGTATTTGAAATATACCTACAGACCTATAGACCTACATACGTCGGATGTTAAAAAACCTCAAGCTTTAGCGGTGTACAAGCCACACTTAAAAAAACAAATTTAAAGAATCGATAATTATCGATAAGAAATGAATGGGATGAGTTATCGAGAATAAAAGATAACCTCGTACTGCGTATGTTATGCACGAGTATACATTCGAAAACTGCAAATGTCTACCTTCCGTGATTTACGAGATTCCGGTGCTTATACGGACGGACAGACGGATAGAACTAATTAGTTAGCCAGCCGGAAAGTAGGTGTCTGTCACATGAATTTAAATTGGTACAAAACCCCATCCCACTACCATTCGCAGTCCACCCACGTCACCCACATAATCATTAACATTGGATAAATGGGGAAATTGCGAATTGGGAACTGTCGTTCCCTCGTTGAGTTGCGTTGCTTTGGCATTCCTTTGGGGCAGAGCGGAGACAATGACAGCACTTAGATACATCAAAAAGCAATGCAAACGCTACAATAATTATCTTTCTATAAGTCTATCTAGTTCTGTGCCACGCCCCCACGCCCTCACGCCGTGCTCCAGCCCCATCTTTCTCGCACGCTGCAGAATGCTACGCCCTTTTCAATTAATATAAAGCGATTGAGGGGAATCTCAAATTCAATTCAATAAACAATTTTGAGTGTTACACGCACACATACGGTGGACTAGCTCAAGCACTGAGAAAAACTGGGAATGATTTGGGTTCCCCGATTATGTGCAATGGTGTCGCCTTAATGACTCGTAACGACCTCGCTTATAGCAATACATGTGAATGCTAAATGGATTTACCTCTACTTCAAGTCAACTACATCTACATAACCAAGAAAGACACGAATACCAACAGAAAACGTCAACTTCAATACCAAATTTATCCATTTGGATCCAGTAGAGAGTTGTTTGTGCCATCAGCATTTATGGGGCATAGGCCACAGAGTATAAGCTTTGGTTTCAAAATTGTATTTTGATTGAAATTTTTAGTTTTACAATAACATATTTTTACTCTACCTTTAACCATCATCATCATAAAAGGAGTGTAGAAATCTCAGTTATTGAGATCTAGTACGTATTTATTTTGTTTTCATTAGAATTTGAAATCAGTTTAGTCCCACAAACATTCGAGAATAAATGTGTTTTATTTTATTAGTTTTTTAATTTTAAAATTTAGCAAAATTTCCAGTTCTGAAAAACGACATGAGCAATATTAGATGTGCATCAGTGATTTTGATCATTCCCATCACCTTATTATGCCAATTTACAATGGAGGGTAAGCGTGAGTCGTAGGAATAGCAATTACAGATTCACCAACTAAGAGATACCCTATACAATGAAATAACCAATGTTTACTCTTTCAAGCCGGAAATGAACTACCTGCTGAAACAACTATTCATGGGTTCAACGTCACCATTGATCAAGCTCCATTTATGGCCTCACTGCGTTACTACCCAAGAGAGGCTCAAGACTTTGGCGTCGGATACCATTGCCCGGCTACGATTATTAGGAATCGTGTGGTCATCACATCTGCCCATTGTGTACATGAGTGGGTATATCTAAGTGAAGTTGTAAGGCTTTATTCTGATGTTAATCTTTGCAGTAAATTGTTGAACCAATCAGCAATTGTTGTAGGGTGCACCTACTTAAGAACCAGAACCCCAGCAACGAAAATGATGAGAATCGAAACTTGGCGTTGGCATTACTTGTATAAAAAAGGTACAGCGGAATACGATATTGCACTGGTCTTCACTTATGATGATATAAAACCCGTTAAAGGGTCTATTGCATATGCACCTCTTAATTATTTGGAAGTGCGTAAGGGGACCAAATGTCTTGAATTCGGCTGGGAGCGAGGTTTGAAGGTAAGAAAATTAATTAATTACTTGTATATCCATAAAAAGACCAGACTAATCGATTGGCGTTTCTTGATCTAGATCCACAATACAGTACGTGGAGTTATGCAAGCAATATGGGTAACTTCAACAAGTAGAAGAGAATGTTTTGATAAGCACGTGTCCAACAAAATTGGACATATGTGCACCGTCTCAAGCGGCGCCTTTGGTGATTCAGCTGTCCCGGTGATGTGCAATAATAAACTTTCGGGCATCTCCTGCGTGTCATTTAAAAACCAAAATGTAACCCTACATATAGCCATACATTTGTTTACTAAATGGATAAGAGCAGGCATTTACCTCTACTTCAAGTCAACTACGGATTCACCAAATGCACGAACAGCATTGAAAATACAAACAACGTCAACTTCAATACCAACTCGATCCATTTGGGCCCAGTGGACAGTCTTTTGTGCCATCAGCATTTATGTGGTGGCTTATATTTTGGCTCCAAAATTTTATTTTGATTGATTTTTTTAGTTTTACAATAAAATAGTTTTACTCTACCTATAACCAACCTATAAGATGAGTGTAGAATCTGTCATTGCAGTGGAAGGGTATCTGCTAGTCGAATACTCTTTATTAACAATAAGAATTTAGGGTATATTGGAAGCGTGGAAGACCGCACAAAGTATTTCTTAGTCCCACAAGCATTCGAGAATAAATGTGTTTTATTTTGTTTGTTTTTCGATTTTGAAATTTTATCAAAATTTTCAGTTCTAAATAATATCGGCAATATTATGGGTGCATCATTGGTGAATATGGGTGAGTCGTAGGACTAGCAATAACAATAATCGAAATCCTTTGTGATTAAATAATCGATGTTTATTCTTCAAAGATATGAGAATTGAACAAGTGGGGGGTTCGGGAAGCTCCTTATATGGCCACACTGCGGTATTACCCATGGGAGGAGGAGGAAATGCTAGCTAGCTGTGTATATCGGTGGGTACATAAAGTAAAGTTTCAAGTTCTTATTCTGTTGATGTTAATCTTTGCAGTGAACAGATCGAAAATGATGTAAACCCCGTTAAAGGGGCTATTGCATACGCACCTCTTAATTGTAAGGATATGCCCGAGGGGACCAAATGTCTATTGCTGTCGTAAGAAAATTAATAATTGATGAATTGAATCATTGAATAATTGAGATTAAAATAAGGATATTGTGCTTGCCTATACGTATAGACTAATAATTTGTGGCCTATCCCTACTTTAGGAAATAAATATCCTTACAAACACTATGCAAGCAGCATGATCATCCACCACAAACAGAATATCTTAAATTATATGGCTATATGTGCTGCAGCAGCTCAGGGAGTATTAATATTGGACTAACCATGAGTAAACGAGGTTCCCCGGTGATGTGCAATGATCAACTTTCAGGTGCTTAATGGATAAGAGCAAGCATTTACCTCTACTTCAAGGCACCTACAAACCCCAACTTCATCCAGTGGAAAGTTCTTTTGGCCATCAGCATTTATGAGGTTAATATTTTGGCTTTTATATTTGATTTGATTTTTGATTTCAATGTGTATTTCGATACTATAGTAGATATTATAAATAGTATATTATGTGGCCTATGCTACGTATGCAAGCGGTAAAGTATCTGCTAGTCTATCGAGTGCTCTAAAGTCTCCTGCCTCCTATGTCTCCTCTGTCTCTTCTGTGTCCTCTGTCTCCTATGTCTCCTTTGTCTCCTTTCTCTTTGGCGCACGCCCATCACCACAATTTTTCGGTACACACTATTATTTCAAAATTGTCAACTGTGGAAAGAAGTCACAATTCACAGGACTCGCAAAATTCGCAGAATGTGCAAGGAGCAAGCGCTACGGCACGCGAATTGACAGGCGAGGACAAAGCGCGACCGAAATGATGAACGGACTCTGGAGAGTTGACTAGAGGAAGCAATATGTAGGATCCAGGGACAGCATGAACTTAAGAGCTAGTGACATGGCTAACAAGAACGAGATGCCCGTGCGTCGAGCCTTGGTTTGGTCTAAGTTTTTCTACGACTCATTGTCTGTCTCAAGTGGGTAAAAACGTTGTGAAACGTTTATAAAGTACACACACACACACACACACACGCACACAAACTTGACCCAATTCCTTGTGTATGTGTGTCTGTGTGTTTATCCTTGGCGCTGGTGAAAAATGGTGTTTATGAAGCGCTTATTGTGTTTGGTTTGAAGCTGCTTCCGTTTCCGTACTCGAATGGCGTGCACCACAATGAAAACCAGGACATGTCACACACACACACACACACACACACACCCCACCTACCTCCCCCATTGCCAACAACACCCCTTGAGCACATGCGCCTCCGCCTTTGGGCAGTTTTGTCGCACGCTTCGGGCCTCCACAGCCGCCACGCATCCGAAACATTTTACGCGTCTATTGGCTTAGGCGTGCCCACGTCCAGTCTAGTGAGTAGTCCTGCCTATGTCCTGGGCCACTTTGACAGCAAAGGGAAACGGAAGCGGAAATTTCGTGCCCATGCGTTTTCATTTTTTTGTTTTTTTTTTTTTGACGACTGCCGCAGGACTTTAGCTGCCACTTCTACCACTTTGTCTGCCTCTACCTCTGGCACTACCTCTGCCCCGTTCAGGACGTGGGCTCTTTTGTGGTGTGGCAGAGCACTACCCCAAGTGACATGCCTCACAAGCCATTGAAGTCAACCGCAAGTGTTTCACATTAGAACATTTCACGAAAAATTGGATGGGGGATTCCCCCATCGGGTCGGCTTGACTTGAAGCAAGGTCGTTTTTTGCCCTAAATATATTGTTGAAATCTCATTTTTCTTTTGATTCGTGCGACTGTCGAGCCGTAGTCAAAAATAAAAACCGAAAAAGGAAATGAGAACTGCTGTAAAGGGGGTCAGACACACCACTACCACTTGAAGCTACTGAGGAGTCAAAGGAAATTAGCTAGGACTAATCAGTCTATCAATAGTAAACATGAACTGTTAGTGAACTTAGATGAAATACTCTGCTAGATACTCTCTAGATATACCAGAAACCCTATTAGCACTATGATACCTATATACACTACCTGACCTGTATGGGTTCATAATCACTCTATGCTCTATTTTAACTAGCTGAGATGCTCGACTCACTTTGTAATCACCTAGGCCTACTTAGAGTTTCCCACTTAAAATTTTAGTAAAAAGCTATGATAAGCGTACTCAGTTCTCTCTCCATTTTCTATCTACCAATTTTTTTTTTTATCTCATTCCCCATTTCCATCAAAGCGACCCTTAGCAATGTCTCAAAGTATTTCATATCCCATTTCGGGAAACATTTTTTAATAAAATGTAAATTATGCGTCCTCGTTTGATAAATGTCCATTGAAAAAGTTTTTAGTTCAATGTATTGCCTTTGTTTTAGGAAGGATACATATATATATATATATATATATATATATATATATATACATCTTTCTACTACCGCTTGTTCTTGTGGCTTTTCAGTGGCTCCAATATTTTATTCATAGTTGACACGAAATGCGTAACAAATCGTTTCAAAGTCGATTCCTTTGACTGGGCCATGAAATTTATAGTTCCTGGCCCGAACACATCAATAGAGGACGAGGGTGTGAGGGTGTGCGAGGAGAGGCGTGGCAGTCGAAGAAGACAAATATGTATGTAGAGGAGACTAGGAAGTTGCCTACAAGCAGATCTGTTGGCCAATGCCTTGTTGTTGTTGTTTTTGGAGCTTGAATCAAAAATAAATAAATATAAAACCAGTGACAGGCAGCTAGACATCTGAGAGGGGGCATGGGTGGGGGGGCTGGTCGTGTGGCTTGAATAACTGCAAGCAGCTGGGGCTAATAAAAAGCGAATTTGCATTAAATTTCCACGCACGTCGCCAAAGAAATGCGTGGAGCAGAGCGAAGCAGGAGGAAGAAGGAGAAACTTATAAATATGATCGAATAGTTAAATAACCGTCTAATGCGAGCAGAGAGCATTGGATTAGCGAATGCATAGAGACACTAGGGACACATATTAAGTGCTTCACTAGTCGACATCGAAGACTTCCGAGGCTACGCCCATTCCCTAGTTAAAGCTAATCAGAGAGGGCGACAGAGAAACAAACTAGTTGAAAGTGCACAATTTATCAGAAATTTTATAATTCAGCTCGATTAGAATTGAACTCACCTTGTCATACCGATCTACTGCTGTCTACACTGACTTCCCATTACCGAAGGGTTTCAGGGTATAAAAATAGTCCTAGAGCTTTTGATTAAAGGAATTTCTACATTATGTGAAGTATCTGCTCAAAGCTAAAATTGAAATTTGTCGTGAATATATATATATATATATGGTTGACTTAATATTCGGATATTCAATTTCCCGAAGATCGTCCCAAAAGAGTTCATTTCGTTGCCATCCTCCTTGCTTATTATGCCATCTCTGCAGAGCTTACCTGTCTCCTTCTCTCTCTCCTTCTCTCTCCTTCTCTCTCCTTCTCTCTCCTTCTCTCTCTCTCTCTCTCTCTGTCTCTCTCTATCTCTCTCTCTCTCTCTCTCTCTATCTACCCCTATTTTCAGTTGCTACTTCGTCTGTCGCATACAATTTTTGGTGTTCCCCTTTCTCTCTCTCTCTCTTTGTATGTCTCTCTCTCTCTCTCTCTGTCTCTCTCTATCTCTCTCACTTCTGTCCATCGGTTGCTTTTAAAAAAAATGGGCCATCAGCAAAGTTGCTTTCATTTGGGATGTTTACAAACAAAACGCTGCGACAGAAACAAAAGCAAACAAATCTGTTACCTAGCCTATCCCCATCCTTGTCTCTCTCTCTCTCCGCTTTCGTATTGGGCTACCTACACCACTATACCATCCCCCCACCCCCCTAATCCAGTTAAAAAACTGCAACTCGGCATTTGTCCGCTCGCCTTTTCGGGCTTTCAATTTTTGCGCGCTAAATCCAGATAAGGCTGAAGTCCGGTCCAGGCGACGGCGGCCTCGCAGTTGGCTATCGGGTTACAGCTCCACAATATATATTTGCCCCGTCTCCACTGCACTCCAGCCCCATTCCGTTCCCTCTCTCAGTTCCCACTGTAATTCAAGTCCCTTGCCCCGCTCTTAATTGAAAAATGCCCGTGCAAGCCGACGAAGTTGCAGCTCGTAACTTGACATCGAAGTAGGCGACGCTGCGTTTGTCGGCCGGCCAGAGGGGTTGGAGAGAAATATTGGTGCAATAGGCCAAGGAGGAGGGGAAGGTGGTGCTAGGGTACATATTTAAGTGCTTGTGGCATCTGTGGCAGCGCACGTGCAACGGCTTTTTGTCAAAGTGTCGCCAGCGACGTTGCAAATTTGCGCGGGAACTTTTTTTTCCACAAACCGACAGAATTCTCCCTTACCCCCGCTTGCAGCAGTTGTATCCCCCCGCCGTTGCGGCTTCATATTTATTCAAACCCGGGCGCCTTGGCAGAGCAGAGCATGTCAGCTTTTATGAAAGCCAAACATTTGGTCGGTTCATGTGAACCCACGCTAATCCATTTTCGCAAACAGAAGAGGTTTGATGCGGGAGCAGGAGGAGGGATCCAGACCCCTTACAGCCTGCTGCTGGACTGCTGCGATGGGGGCCGCCTAATGCAAACAGATCTGGCGTTATCAGGGCTATATGGTCTGGGGCTCGGTGCTCGGGCCTATGGAGTCTGGAGTCTGCTGTCTGCTGGCTCTCGCTTGGGTGGCGACTGGTTATGTAAGCTGAGCATTTGGCCCCGTCTTTTGGGCCGAATTCGCATTCGCAAAATTAGTTTTATGCAAATGCTGAATGCCACATAAATTTGCTCTACAAAACTGCAGCATGCAACAAAGAAACCATGGGGCCAAGGAGCAAAGGGGGTAAAGGGGCTTGGGGGCCTGGGGGCCTGGGGGCCTGGGGCAATTTGAGTTGGACTTCTACTTTCGCCTGATGTCTTTTGTGACCACAGAGATTGCGTTACAATAGCAGCCAGGTGAGCAACCAGGTGGGCCTAGGCCGATAAAGATGATAGACAATCGCATAGAGTTGGTAAGGGAAAGGAAGTGGGAGAGGAAGGGGGAGAAAACGGGTGTGCAAAAGTGAAATTGAATTGATGTAGACAAAAGTACCGAAGCACTGTAGGGAGGAACCGAAAGAGAGAGAGAGAGAGAGAGAGAGAGAGAGAGTGATAGACAACGGAAAGAATTGATTTAGATATCGATCCAGCTAAAGGGTTAGATCAGGAAAAGAAGAGAGAGCTAATGATCTCTGAGCATCGCTAAATCCGACTAGTCTTTCAGCTCATCCATTTCTAGCTCTTTCGTATAATGATTTAACTGATCCCCACCCAACTGTTGCCTCTTGCGAACTCGGAAGTTCCCATCATAAAGTACTGAAAGGAGTCTCTTCAATTTCAATTCCTCAGATTTGTAACGTAAGCGAGCAGTCAATGTCATAAATCAGTCAATGTCCCATAGCAGGAGGAGGAGGAGGATGAGGAGCAGGAGGAGGAGGAGAAGTCATTTAGAATTCCATTGGTAAACGATCGTTTAGCAGGAGGCGGAGCAGGCGTAAGGTAGGCTAGGAAGTAGCTGAAGGATACACGCACACGCGACGGCGAGGAGGGCGAGGGGGTCAGAAACAAATATAATAGCTGTTGGAACAGTCGGCCTATACGTCTGCTTACCCGCGTGTCTGTGCGCCACTGTCGACAGCTGAATTATCGCTTTGTTTACTTGATAATGAAAAATGCAGTGCGTGGAATGCGCGACAGACCAGAGACGTAGACAGGCACGGGAGTATCGGGGGGGGGGGGGGGGCGGCTGGGAATAAGGCAGTCGGCGGTCGGCGTGTGAAGTGCGACACGCAACGAACGTCACGTACGCACTTCAAGAATATGAAGTAAAAGAGTGTGAAGAGCAAGAAGCAACAACGGCTGACAGTGCAACAGCCAAGCAAACAACACCCACTGCATTACCCCCACCCCCCCCCCCTCTGCATTCTATGTATCTGTATCTTCCTATCTACGATCGCATTAGATTTGTTGCCAGAGGGGGCTACGGATGTACAGATGGCCTGGAACAGCCATCGAGGTCTGCCACCCCTCGACGCAGCTGGTGGCAGCGGTGGCAGTGGTGGCAGCACCTGCCACAGGGATTAGCACGTTCACCTGGGTCGCATCCATCAACTGGATTAGCTGCACACGGTAAAATTCCATTCGAATTGGGGGCGTCCAAACACACACGCTCACACACACACACACACACACACACATGGAAATAGGCAAACAAATGCCTCTAGTGGAAAAATTTCACTTTCTTTGAGCTTATCCCATTCTCACTCCTAATTTGGATTTTTATAAGAAATTTCTAGAGTATTTAATCAAAATTGGGAAAGCAAATAAAAATGGTTGGGAATACATACGTTCACAATTTGGAAAATTTTGAACATATCTAGATTTTCCGACCCACATATAATTGACATTTGGGATATACGTAATAGATTTCCTAAGTACATTTGCCCTTCTGTTGTTTTCGACAATCAGCTATCGGACTATCGCATCAACCTATCGGCGGGCATTTCTTTCTTTCCAGAATAGTCGCACAGCAGCCCCTGACCCGCAGCACGCAAGCACACACACACACACACACATACACACAGAGAGAGAGACACGCTAAACAAAGCCAAGAAAAACAACAATTACAATCTGCACAAGGCATTCGTCAACAGCGTCTGCTGCTGCGCTGCTGCTGATGCTGCTGCTGCTGCTGCTGCTGCTTCTTCTTGTCTTCAGTTTTTGTTTTTATTTCGTTTTTCGTTACGAGACCTTTTACACGCACACACAAAACGACAATTCGTCTGCCGTCTGGCTTCAGCCCCTGTTCCACAACCCATATCACACAATCAAACACACACACTCACACACACACACACACACACACACACACGCACGCAGCACGTCAGCGTTGTAAAATTACAACAGCTCCGAGCACAAGTGAAATTGGCACGAGGCTCGCTCCGCTCACTCATTTGCTCGCTCGGCTGCTGTTGTGAAATTCCCATTCCACACATACATACATACATACACAGGCAAAAGCGCACGCACACTGTTGCGGCTCGCTCACACGCATACAAATTATAATTGTTTGTTATTCTTTTGTCTCGCTCGCACGCTGGTTATCGGATTTCAGAAAGGCGCATCAGAAGCAGCAGCACAACAGCAACGGCAACGGCAACGGCAATGGCAGAACAACAACAGCAATAACAACAAAAATATATACTCAAATACTACTGCATACTACGACAACAACAAGTTGAGAGTGCGCTCGCTCTCTTTAGCTCACACACAGAACCATGTACACACACATAAACGCGGCCCCAACCATTCCATTCATATATCGCTTCGCGTAGTAGAAAGAGACGGAACACAGTGTGAGAGCAGCGCGCGTACAGACGCCGCCGCCGCCGCAACAAAGAAGAAGCAGAAGAAGGAAAACAAAATTATTTACGATTTATTTTGATCCAAGACAGATAGGCGAGGGGTTTTCATGTCAGTGGCAGGTCGGGGCTGCTCGCTTGCCAGCCAGCGAGCGTTTGTGTGTGTGTGATTCGGATTGGAATGGAAGCGCAGCGCAGCGCAGAGGGTACAGTTGGCAATGGCACGCAAAGAGTAGAGTGTGCGGTAATAAACTAAGAGAGCACAACGCAAAATGAACTGTGGAACGTAAGTATTCATTTTGTTGGCGCTTCTCTTTCGGCCCAATGCCACATCGTTCCACTGAGCGTTTTGGGCTCTCTTATGCCTTGCATACACTTTCGTAACATTGCCGTTGTTGTTGCGCTCTTTTGCGTCGCTTGCCTTCTCTGTTTTTGCTGGCATTCTGTCTCTCCCCACTCTAGTTCGTTACAAACTGCTTCTTCTTGCGGCTGTGACGCGTCGCTGCCGCTGCCGCTACCTCTGTCGCTACGATTGCGACTGCCGCTGCCGTTGCCGCTGCCGCTGCTGCTGCTGCTTCTGCTGCTGCTGCTTCTGCTGCTGTTGTTGTTTTTTGTTGTAAACTGTACGCGAATGATTTCTGTTGTTTTTGTTATTGTGCTTCGAGTACATTTTACGTTATGTTATGTTTGTAAAATTGATCAACTCTCCGCACTCTTCCCCTCTCGCTCACTCACTGTTGCCCACGTTCCATTTCCATGCCCATTATGAGTTCATAAAATTAGAAATGTAAAGTTTATTGGCGCGCTTTCTGTGTCTTACACACAGAGCCACACAAGGTGCAAGCGGGAGTCTTTTGTCTTTGCTTTGTCTTTCTCTCTCTCTGTCTCTCTCTCTCTCTCTCTCTCTCTCTCCCTCTCTGTCATCTGTTTTATGTGCTGTGCTTTGTCTGCTTCTTCAAATGCAGCACATCAAAATCAAAATAAACAATTTACCGTTCCTCTTTTCCACTCTCAAGTTGAATGAACCAAAGCAGTGGAGTAGTCTCACATTAGCAAAGGGGATGAGCACAAATCTACTTAGTAAATGTCTGTTTTAGAAACTCTCACTAGGATATATTGTCACTTTAATTGCCACCAAATGGGGCGTGGCACGTGTAAAACTTTACGTTATTTTTATATCACTCAATGCGAATAACAGTAAATGCGTAAAAATATATATGAATCTGAATGTGAATATGATTAGGGATGGGGCTAGGGGGCTAAGGGGCTAAGGGTCTGGGGGTTGTGGTTGGGATGAGATGGAATGGAGTTGGGTGTTTTGGCATTGATATAGATAAGATATTGGAATATGTTTGTTTTGCTTTTGTTGTGAGCTCCATAACTTAGACAAGAGCGCTCAAGTTTATTATAAACAAAATCATTTGAATATTTATTAGCAATAAAGGCCACAAAAAAAAAAAAAAAGAAAAACAACAACAACAACAAGTAAAGAACACTAAAAGAAATCAATCAAAAAACAACCCTGAAGGGAACAAAACAAAAACAAAGCAAGAAAAAAAAACACGACAATGGGAGATACAATATATTTATATATATATATATGTGTATATAGGAAATCAACTGTAATGTGCGTGATGAGTAGCGAATATAGCTGTAAATTGGAAAAGTTGGAAAAGGCAAGGAGAGGCGGGGTCGGTGTCGGCATCGGATTGGATAAACAGCTCTATAAATATCCACTTTTATATAGATTAAATATAAAAAACAATATATTTTATGTTTTATTCAAAATATTCTATTCTAAGCCCTCTTCCTACATCTTCCCACAGCTCACTCTCTCACTCTCTCTCTCTCTCACACACACACAGACTCGCTTTTTCACTAATCCTATGCTGCAGTGTTGGATCTTGTTCAGAGCATAAAAAAGCTAAATTGCAATCAATTCACATCTGTTTAAATTCTCATTCATTCCAAAATGAATGCATATTTAAAGCAACTTTTGCTATAGAATTTGAAATAACTACGATTTCGATTAATAAACTACTTTTATTTATACTCTTTCCCGCCAGATCTGGCATGAAAAAAGCGAGAATGGCATCACTGTATGTGTGTCTGTTTAAGCATCTTCAAGAGTTGCAACCGTTAATCCCCTTGAAAATGTCCCACTCTCTTTCGCATCTTCTCTCTCTCTCTCTCTATCACGCTCGCTGTGCTGCTGCGTCGTGCCATCCAAAGCGCGACTTGACTTCCCATTCCCATTCATTCATTTCCAGCTTAAGCTCAAGCTACAGTTACAGTTGCTGCTGCTGCTGCTGCTGCTGCTGCTGCTGCTGCTAGCGAAGAAAGCAACAACAGAAATGCTAAAGCACCTTTCCAGTCGAATTTCCAATGCCAAATTTCTTGAATGCCACTGGAACACAACTGTGTTTCCCTTGCATTGTTGCCCCCCCCTTCAACAGAAATTAAAATTCTTTGGCAGTGAGACGCGTAAATGCCGCAATGGAACGGTAAATGCCTTTTACACAACTTACATGCACATATACATTATGTATATATTTCTTTTTTTTTCATATTTTTTTTTTAATTTTATTTTTATCGTCGCAGTTCCAGTAAACCGAAAGCAATTTCAAATTCGCCAGCTCGATTGCGGCGAAACAGATGTCTAAAAATAAATCAAATTGCAGCGAATTCGCAAGAAATTCACTAAGCTTAACGTGACTACAACAACAACAACAACAACAACAACAACAACAACAACAACAACAACAACAACATTCGGGTAAAGCCCAAAACAGCAGCAAACCGCAGCTGACGGCCTGAGCGTGTGTGTGTGTGAGTGAGATGGCAATAGGCACAGCCCTGGTCAAGATTAAGTCGTAAGCGTGGAAATTCCGCATGCAACTGGCGCCGGGGCCTGGCACTTGGAATTTATTAATTGATCAATAATTAAACAAAAGCAGAAAAAAACTATAAAATAAACAATTTACATTTGATTTAATTTATTGTAATTAGCTTTGATTAGATTCCAGATTGGCTTCACGATTTATTGAACTATTTAACTTGATTCGAGGTATTATTTAAATAAGTTTCAATGGATGTTTTATCTCTGAAATAATTAGTTTCAATCTACATCAATCAGAACTGTCTTTAGAGAAGAGAAACTTCCTTACGATTCAATACAAGTTCCCCTGAAAATAGAAAATATAAATTCAGTTTTTCGTTAAGTTCACGTTAAGCTAACAAACAAGTTCTATGTGTGAATTAGTTCCGTTAAGATAGTTCCATTAAAAGCATTCACATTTTTCGTTTTCTGCATTATTCTGATTCATAAGGTAATTCTCTAAGAAAAGTAGTTCCTTTAAGGCTAAAGAGTTACAGTTAAAATATATCATCAGAATATATGTTTCGTATCTGTGACAATTTCATAGAAAATATTTAATAGGTTTTATTTTGTTATTTGGAACTAGTTCCTTTTAAGACTTAGCTTCTCATTCCAATATATTATCTTCAGTGCGATCTGGATACCTTATAAACTCTGATTCACTATTAGAACTAGTTTCTTCCACACTATCAGTTCCAATCTATCAGCTCCAATCTATCAGTTCCAATCTATCAGTTCCAATCTATCATTCAAAACGTAACACTAAAAGTAGAGAAATTCGTCTCTCGCCTCTTAAGACTCTTAGACAATTTTCTCAGAAAATGGAACATTTTCTTTTAAGTAGCCCGGCGATAGATATCATTTTACAACATTTTCACCAAAAATTTCCCACTACAGATTCTCTGTGTGAGAACGGAAAATGGGAAAATTCGAATCCGAAAATAGTTTCGAAATGCAATTTCTGCTTTAGCAATTAGGAAAAGTCTCAAGCAATTTTCTTGAATTGTTTTTCTTCGGCCGGGGCAAATGACTTCCGGGTGCAGCGCATGACAAATGATGACATGAGCTATTTGACATGAGCTATTTGACATGCGAATTTGACAGGCGAAGGGCGCAGGGCTAGCGCTAGTCAAAATAGTAACAAAAATAGCTAGAAAAATCACCAAATACGGGGAAACGAGACTTTTTGAGCAGAAAGTGCCAAAGGGAAGCCAGCCCACTTGGCTCTTATACCTATCCTGTCACTCTTTTTTCCCCGCCTCTGTCCCTTCTTCTTCTTCCATTCTTCAGCTGTCAACATTTTGAGGCGTGGTACAATGATGACCAATTACTTGGAAAGTGCAACAAAGTTGCAAAAACCAAGTGAACAAGCTGCAAGCGCAACCCGCTCATTCCCTCTCTCTCTCTGTCTGTCTCTTGTCTTGTCTTCTTCTCTCTTGTTGCCTGCGCCCACAAATGTCAGCTATTAAGTGACAGGAACAGGGGCGGTGGTTAAGGAAGTGGGGAGGAGGGGGGGGGGGCTGGTTTCGCACTGAGACGTAGGATTGTCGCAAATTCAATTTCCGCAAACGCAAAAACAACAGCAAAAGTCGATGCACTGAGCGAAATTTCACTGCAGTTGATGAATACACAGAGTCTAGGAAGAAGCTAAAGAGTTTGGGCTGAAAAGCAAAGGCAGAAAATTTTACACTTAACTTTTGACTTATCTCATTTCCCCCCCTTATGAAATATGTATTTCAAAAGCAAATTAAAAATCAATTGCAAATTTTTAAAAATTGTTTTTTATATATATTATTTATTAATTAATTTTACAATTTAATAATTTCTCATAATAATTATAATTTATTATTAATTATAATTTATAAAATAATTAAATATAGATTTTCTGTTTTCATTTTTTCGCACTGTAGTTAATTGATCTATTTATTTATGTATAATTTCTAATTTCTCCCAGCTTAATTCTATACTTTTTCTGAATAATACTAAATCATGTAAAATATATTTGATTTTTAATTTTTTTTATCATTTTTATCTAACAACTAAATTTTCTTTTAGTTGAATTTTTTGCATATTTAACTCTCTTTGCTATCGATTTTTTCGCTCAGTGCATTAACGACGTGCACTAAAAACCTCAAGACTCCAAAAGTCCAAAACGATTCACACATTGTCGCAGCAGCAGCTCCGGCTGTTTTATGCCACTCTCTCTATCTCTATCTCTCTCTCTCCTCTCTCTCTTCCCATTTTGCACTAGCCCCCCTTTGACTCTACGCCTCTGCACATTTGGCCATTTTGGCTTTGGTGTTAATTGCTGTCACATGGCAAGCGAAAGGATCCATGCGGGCTATCTCTCTCTCTCGCTCTTGTTCTCGCTATCTCTCTCTCTCTCTCCCTCGCTCCTCGTTTGATGATTTAATTTGTGAGCAACTGCAGCAGCCTTTTCCCCCTATCTGCCTCTGCCTCTACCTCTCGCTCTCTTTTCTCTTCTTTACATTTGACACTTGTCGCCGACTGCGATTTTGTGTGTCGAGGCATGCTTCTGGCCATGCCCACACGCCCACACGCCCACCGCCCCCATCGCCCCTCATCTTGTCTCTGTGCTCTGTCATAAGTGATTTTTACAAAGTGTTTTGCGTGAATTGTTGCGCATTTCTTTCCATCATCCACCTACGTCAGCTCCTCCTCTCCCTCTCTGTTGTATTTTGGTTGGATTTACAGCGTGCGCCACGTGACATTCGCCAGACACTTAACGGACACTTAACGGACACTTGCCACATGCCACATGCCACTTCTGCTGCTTCTGCTGCTCAGCTGCTTCGACTTGGCTGGCAAATAAAAGCGCGTTACGCATACGCCCCGTGTCAACGAAGCAATTGCAGTTTGTTCCCCAATGGGGCCTGGACTTTGTAATACCCTGTACAAATAGAACCTAGCGAGTAGTTCGAAGAACTTTTGTGATACTCTGTTAAATTTGAGAGCCATCAAATTGAAGTATGTAGGAATTATTGATGATTTAATAATGATAATATCTCTTGCTCCATATTATTATTAATATGATTCCTCCTGCTAGGTGAATGTTTTAGTATATATCAATCTATTGGGTTTACTTCAAGAGCTTTAACTACGATTATTAGTTACGTTAGTCTTCAATCGGAACTCTCTTCGAACACATCTACCCAATCACACACAATCCACGTCATTTACAGGGTATGCCTGCACATGCTGATTGCTGAATGCAATGTGGGAATTCGTTAGCAAGAAGCAACAGCAGCAGCAGCAGCAGCAGCAGCAGCAGCAGCAGTAGCAGTAGCAGCATCAGCTGTAGCAGGAGTAGTTGCCTGCCTCCTGCCTCCTGCCAGCGGCCATCTTGCCACATGCGACGCGTTAACATTGTTGTTGCAACATTTTGTACTGTTAACTGTGGCCTTCAATGACTTCCCTTTAGGTTGCCTTTTGTCATTGCTGTTTGGGTGGCGCAAACATTGTCGCCAGCTGCAAAGCCGTAAAGAATTCGTGAAAAAATATATGCAACGTGGCGTATGCGCAACGGCAGCAGGAGACGGCAACAGCAGCAGCAGCAGCAGCAGCCTTTGGCGCCAGCCTCGCAGTCGACGCGACAAATAACGAGCGAACGAGAGAATTTTAACGAGTTTCCAAATAAAAGAATGATTCGAACCACCTCTGCTCCCACCCATTGAATCCTCAACCCCTGCTCGGAGTCGCGTTCAAACAAGTCCCACAACAATTTCTCAAGAATCCCTCAAAGTGGAGTAAGGGAATAACAATAAGCGAATGGACCAGAGGAAGGAAGAGCAAAGGATTGAGACGAGGCGAAAAGAAGAAGACTAGATCAAAGAATCATAGAGATATGGAAGATGGAAGATCCAACTATGAAAAATCTACAATATGTTTAATGAATTTATATATGGAAATCCAATTACTTTGCACATCATTCACGAATTGTAACAATGTGAAATAGTCGAGTGCTCGATTAGGTTATTATATAGGCTCAGGCCATAAAATGTTAACTATCTCCATACAATGTGGCATATGCCTGCACAATCAACTACAACTACAACTACAACTAAAGCCCTGATGACCTTTGATAAGAACAGTTCAATGATTCTTGGCTGAATGTTGAAATGCCAATGCCAAATGTTAAAGCTTCCTGTTCAATAGTTTATCAGACAAAAGTTTACAATGTGGATAACATGAAGCACATGCCGCTGATCAACAAAAAGAAAAAGTGACTATGTACTCTATATATGGGTCTCTCTCTCTCTCTCTCTCTCGCTCTATATATACATAGTTGTAGTTAATGTCGTAGTTAATGCAATTGCAGAATTGATTGCAAATAAATTTACAACATGTGACGCTCGTTTAGAACACGTGTGTGTGTGTGTGTGTGTGTGTGTGTGCGTATGAATACACTCGAGACGCCTCAAAGTACTTGAGTTGTCTACACGCGCAGTAGCAAATGCAGCGCCCTCCCTCTCGCAAACCAAAAGCTAACATGATCTGCCCAAAGTACTATGTAACCCCGCGCTCCGCTCCTGTACGTTCACTGCTCGCTTCCGCGCTCACTCTTCCTCTCTCCAGAGCCCAAAAGCTTGCTCATGAGCAGCGCGCAAAACAAATAAAGAAAAGAGAAAGAACACACACACACACACACACACATGCACACAGCGAATAGAGCATAATAAGAAAACTATACGATAATGGCAAATGGCAGGTAGGTGAGGAGCGAGCGTGTGTGTGCGGGAAGAGAGCAGATAGTGATGGAGTGACAGACTGAGCGAGTGATTGAGTGAGTATGAGGGAGATGGGGAGAAGAGAGAGCGCGCGCGCACCCAGCGCTGTCCAGAGCGATTCCCATTTTCAACAAAACTGTTTCTGGTTCCTGCAGTTGTTTTTGTAGTTTTTACGCGAGGTTTGTTTTTTTTTTTGTTTTTTTTTTTTGTTTTTTTTTACTACAAGTAAATGTCAAGTGCGAATCAGCAAGCGAGTGAATGACTGAGCGTGTGAGCATTACAGCCGACTCGCTTGCTCACTTGTGTAGTAAATGGCCTTGGGAACGGTTTTTAACCTCATTTTGATAACCAAAACAAAATACGAAAAACAAAAAAAAAAAATCGTCGCTCGGCACGCAGGCAACACGCCAGCCAGGGCGGCCGTTATGTAAAGGGTGCGGTCAGGGTTACGAGAAATGCAAAAAAAAAAAAAAAAAATAAAATAAAAAAAAAATACGACTTTGTAATATTGTAGTTTAGACCACATGAGGAAACCCCCCGCAACCAAATAAGCGTGCCAGCCAGTTAATGTGCCAGCTAAAAAATAAAACTAAAATGCGCAAACAATATAAATATAGCATAATAAATAGCAGAGAGTACATGGAATAAAACATATATATAAATAATAATGAAAGTCAATAATAAATTGAAAATATGCAAGAAATTTAAACTAAAACAAAAACATAAATAATTAAATATAAAATTAAACAAAATTCAAGGCAGCTATGCTAATTTTTTCTACGAAACTAAATATTAAATATAAATGAAATTAATAATTTTTAAAAATCGAAATATTCATATTATAGTAGATAAATATAAATATTTTATGAAAATAACTACGGAAAAATAACTATAAAATATTAACTTTTTCCAGTTGTTATTTTTAATGACCCAATAAGAATTATATAATTTGAAAATTCAATAAAAATTTACATATAACGTATACAAAATTATGTAGATTTAAAAAAAAAATTTTTATTTATATTTTATATATTTTTTTTATTTATATCCCAGGAAATAAGAATATTTTGGATATAATTTTTTAGTTTTTTTTTTATTATATATTTATATTTATAAATTATACATATATATAAATTATAATCTGAAAAATAATCGAAATTCTCAACTTCTATTCAGTTTTTTTCGCTTTGATCTTTACTCTTTCATTTTTGGTCTAAATTGCTCTGCTCTTACTTAAGCTTCAGCAAACTTATGATGCTCCGTCGTGTAGGGTATTGGATAGCGCGAGCGAATCAAAAGTGTTTAATAAGTGGGTGGGTTGGTTGGTTGCATTGGGTGGTTGGCTGGCTGGATATGAAGTGGTGCTTGGCCATTTGGCTCGCGGCTTTTGTGGCTTATTTCACTTCGCAAATATTTATTATGGCGGCAGAATGATAAGGATTGCAGAGAGGGAGCCTGAAGTGGGTGCTGCACATGGGCGACAATATATGTCTCTCTCTCTCTCTCTCTCTCTCTCTCTATCTCTGTGTGTGTTAGTGTGTTCAGGTAATTCTAAGCCAGATAATCACGCTCTCACCTGCCACGCGAAGGCGTTTCTTATCACGAGTCGAGCCCGCCGATCTTGTGACTGGGGGAGGCAAAAGCAAAATAAGCTCCCATTATACGTTCGCCCCCACCTTTCCCCATTTCCGTGTTTAGCGTTTCCCGTTTTCCGCTCATTATGCAATGCCAAATGCCGCGCAAATGCCAATGGCCGCTAAAGAGCTCAACAGATAAGAGAGCCCATAAATTACGTATACGCAATATTTGGGACTAGGCGTGGGAAAGTGAAAAGTGAAAAGTGAATAACTGTGGAAGGCGAAGGCGGCAAATGCATTGACCACTATAATTGAGAGAAATTGCTCGACCTCGAGTTACCCTGTAATTTACTAAGCTTGTTTGTCGGTTCGATTCGACTATGAAAAGTCTCTTTCGGTTATCATTGCTGCTCAATATGACTGTCAGCTTCTCTCTCTCTTTCTCTTTCTTTAATTTTCTCTTTCGCTATTCCACTTTTATAACTCTCCCTATTTCGGCTCTCTCTCTGTCTCTGTCCTTATCTCTCGTTCCTTTTCTGAGCACTTTTCTTTGGTTCACTCTCTTTTTAGGCTCTATCGATTTTCCTCTCCATGTTGGTTCTCTCTCTCTCTCTTTGCGGTTTTCATGATCTCTTTATATCTTTCTCCAGTTATTTGTTTGTTTATGTCTAAGTATCTCTCTCTCTCTGTCTCTCTTCTAAATGCATCTCTCTTATCCAAGTCTTTCTCAGTTTCCTAGAGTTTCGTTTTCTCCAACTCTCTGTCTCTTTCACTCATTTACTGTTTTTCTTTTTGTTTTAATCTATCTCTCTCCCTCTCTCGCTCTCTCTCTCTCTATTTCTTGTTTTCCCTCTCTCATTTCCGCTCTCTCTCCCATTTAGTCCTTCTTTTCCCTTCTTTCTATCTGTATCTCTCTCACACTTCCTCCAGAATTCTCCTCCTCCCCACCCTCTCTACCCAAATCCTACGCCTCTTTTCTCTCTGTTTTCCTTTCGTAGTACACATGACCCTAAATAGCTATTTCCCTTGATATTCGCACACGTGGTAAGTATATATTTTTGGGTATTTCCGTTTCCTTTTGTTACCTCATAAACAGCTCCAGCTCCATGAGCCCAAGCGCACAGGGTAGATCGACCAACGCCAAAGTTCATTGCCTCACTATATTTGGCGCCAAATTTCGCTTGGCGACTCATCGCCAAGCGTTCGCATTGTTGTAGTTTTATTTATTGTTGTTGCCGGCTCGTGTTTTGATTTTTTTCCTTTCGCTAGCTACTCATACTCACTCTTATTATTGTTGTTGTTGCTGTTGAGTTTATTGACTTGGGCGCCGAGAAGCGACTCACAGAATGGGAGCAGCGGCAGAGGCAGCGGCAAAGGCAGCGGCAGTGGCAGCGGGTGGTGTTGCCAGTGGGGCAGAAATGGCTGAAGAGGTGGAGAAGACCTAGCCCCTTCTTTGAATGGGGTAAGCGAACGAACGCTTATGGAATTTGCCACCTTCGCGGCGATACGGCAGCTTTGTCGACTGTCGACGATCGGCGCTCGGCGCTCGGCGCTCGCTTTTTGACCGCACATGAACCGCGGCGCATGAATCGGGGAATGTGCTGTGTAACTGCGTGCTAATGCCACAGCACTGCCCCACGCCTCACGCTGCCATTCCTAACTCCTCCCTCCTTTGGTGCCCAGTTCCATGCAACAATAACAACAACAGCTGGAGGAGGCCAAAACAAAACGGGCGCAAATAAAAACAGAATATGGGGAAATACGTGCGAAAAAAAAGCGAAAATTTTTGGTTGTCGGTGTTTTTGGCTCGAGAACCACAACAACAACAACAACAGCAACAACAACAACAACAGCAGCAACAACAGCAAAAAAGTACGCGTTCCCAGTGCCAAGTGCCGGGTTAATGACATCAACAACAACAACAACAACTAGTATAAAAAAAAAACAACGAACTGAAGTCACAGCAACAACAAAAAGTGCCCATAAAAATGAAGCAACAACAAAGCAAATTACAACAACATCAACAACCACCACCAACACCACAACAACAACAGCCAATCAACAAAAAGGCAAAGTGAAACAAAAAGTGTATTTAATGTCGTTGTTGTTGTTGTTGCTGTTGTTGTCTTCAGCAAAAGCTTCTAGCCCACGCTCCAAACCCCTCTCAATGGCCCTGATCAACACTTTAGCCATCCCTCGTCGCTTTTACGGCGTTTTGCTGTCTCGCTTAGACCCTTACGAAGAACCTGTTCGACAAGTCCAATCTCTCACCCGCCTCCCTTGCCCAAAGTAGCGCTAATAGAATTCTTGAGCAATGTCAGGCATAGCTCTCCATATAGATACTCTACACCTGGAATGGAATATTTGTATCTGTATCTGTATCTGTATCTGTATCTGTATCTGTATCTGTATCTGTATCTGTATCTGTATCTGTATCTGTATCTGTATCTGTATCTGTATCTGTATCTGTATCTGTATCTGTATCTGTATCTGTATCTGTATCTGTATCTGTATCTGTATCTGTATCTGTATCTGTATCTGTATCTGTATCTGTATCTGTATCTGTATCTGTATCTGTATCTGTATCTGTATCTGTATCTGTATCTGTATCTGTATCTGTATCTGTATCTGTATCTGTATCTGTATCTGTATCTGTATCTGTATCTGTATCTGTATCTGTATCTGTATCTGTATCTGTATCTGTATCTGTATCTGTATCTGTATCTGTATCTGTATCTGTATCTGTATCTGTATCTGTATCTGTATCTGTATCTGTATCTGTATCTGTATCTGTATCTGTATCTGTATCTGTATCTGTATCTGTATCTGTATCTGTATCTGTATCTGTATCTGTATCTGTATCTGTATCTGTATCTGTATCTGTATCTGTATCTGTATCTGTATCTGTATCTGTATCTGTATCTGTATCTGTATCTGTATCTGTATCTGTATCTGTATCTGTATCTGTATCTGTATCTGTATCTGTATCTGTATCTGTATCTGTATCTGTATCTGTATCTGTATCTGTATCTGTATCTGTATCTGTATCTGTATCTGTATCTGTATCTGTATCTGTATCTGTATCTGTATCTGTATCTGTATCTGTATCTGTATCTGTATCTGTATCTGTATCTGTATCTGTATCTGTATCTGTATCTGTATCTGTATCTGTATCTGTATCTGTATCTGTATCTGTATCTGTATCTGTATCTGTATCTGTATCTGTATCTGTATCTGTATCTGTATCTGTATCTGTATCTGTATCTGTATCTGTATCTGTATCTGTATCTGTATCTGTATCTGTATCTGTATCTGTATCTGTATCTGTATCTGTATCTGTATCTGTATCTGTATCTGTATCTGTATCTGTATCTGTATCTGTATCTGTATCTGTATCTGTATCTGTATCTGTATCTGTATCTGCATCTGCATCTGTATCTGTATCTGTATCTGTATCTGTATCTGTATCTGTATCTGTATCTGTATCTGTATCTGTATCTGTATCTGTATCTGTATCTGTATCTGTATCTGTATCTGTATCTGTATCTCTTTATGTATATCTATATCTTTTTCTCCATCTGGATCTGCATCAACGTCTTTAATTTACTTCGACAACTACTTCGGCATTTACCAATACTAAATTTAATTGTCATATGACTTGTCAACACTGGAATCGATATCAGCTCGATTAGAGCAGCGCTCAGCACTACTTCATATACCCCATTTATTGTTTTGTTTTTGTTTGTGTTTTTCGGGCTATGGCACTGTTCGCTTAATATGTAGTTGTTGTTCTTCAAGATTATCTATTTTGGCTAGTTCCCGGTCTATGTGGCCTGTTCCCATTTTAACTGGGCTATTGCGACTTAAGCTCAAGTATCACATAGCAAGAGCGACAGAGACAGTAGATAGAGCGTGTGTTGAAGAAGAAGACGCGGAGTCAACTTCGGCAGCGACGACGCTTCAGGTTTTATTGAACTTTGCCAAGTTCTGAGCTCTGAGCCGCGTCCGCTCCCTCTCTCAGCCCCGCCCCCTGAGTACTCTACACCCCCTGCTCAGCCAATACGTCAATTCGTGTTTTTTTTTTGTTTTTGTTTTTTTTTTTTTTTGCTGATTTTGCGAAATTTATTTAAATTGTATTTTGGCTTTTTCTGTTGTGTTTTCGGTTTCTTGTTTTTGTAATGAAAAGCGCCAAAAAGCTAATGATGAAATATTTGCCAGACTTTGCACTGCGCAGTTTCAATTCTGTTTTTGCCTCTGTTTTGTTCTCTGCTATTTGTCTTGGCCGCTTGTTTGGGGGCCAATAATCTTACACGAGCAAGGTTCAAAGCTACTCTCGATCCATCTCTCTCTCTCTCTCTCTCCATCTCTCTCACTCTGTTTTCCTCTTCCAATCTTTGTCGCATTCTTTGGCCGATCTGTGGAACGTGCCAGAAATTGAAATTTCGTTAGTTCTTCTTGAATTGTAGAATGATCTTAACTACGTTTCAAGGTGTCATATAGTTAGATATATTGCTCGAACTGCAGATCTACAGAGCTACAGAAGTGGCAAGGCGCAAGTTGTGTATGCGTAATACACACATAAGTTCTGCGAGAGATTCAAAGCTCTACAGGTTATTGACATTGAGGCGAGACTTTGCTTCCAAGAATTACGTCCACATCGAACATGAGCTCATTTATGAATCAGCTGGAATGAGAATGTTGAAAGTCAAAAGCTGAGTTATTGCGCCTGAATTGGGCAAGATATATACAACTATATATAATTGTGATAGTCACTTGATGGGTGTGGTAGAATGAGGTATGGTGATTTAAACATATTGATAAGTTGATATAGTCTAAATAGACTCCTGATTGGTAAATCAAAAACAACTCTCATATATTAATAGTTCATTGCTGGCATAATATGGCATGAAATTTCTGATTCCCAAAGATATTCTTCTCCTATACCTTTATTTTTCTCTTTCATTTTCATAGTATCTTACTTTCATTGTATCTTAGTACCTTATTATCAAAGTATTTCAGTATCTTTTTTTCAGAGTATCTTAGCATCTTAGTATCTTAGTATCTGTGTAACTTACTATCCTAGTATCTTAGTACCCAGATATCTGTCTGATAATGTCTCAGGATCTGTCTTTTTGTATCTCAGTATCTTAATATCATATTATCTCGATATCATATTACCTTAATACCAAAGTATCAATATTTTACTATCTTAGTACCTTATTTTCATAGTATCTTGCTTTCATTGTATCTTAGTAACAAAGTATCTAAGTATCTTATGTTCATAGTATCTTAGCATCTTAGTATCTAAGTATCTTAGCACTTTAGTATCGTAGTATCTCAGTATCTTAGTATCTTAGTATCTTAGTATACCAGTATCTAAGTATCTTTGTATCTCAGTATCTTATTTTCTTAATATCTTAGTATCTCAGTATCTTAATATCATATTACCTCAATACCATAGTATCTTAGTAACTTAATATCATAGTATCTTAGTATCCTAGTAACTATGTATCTAAGTATCTTATTTTCATAGTATCTTAGTATCATAGCATTTTAGTATTAACACGCAATTTCTCCACTCTCATCAATCGCATTTGAAGTGGCACAATTATGGATTCACTGAGAGTGTTGGAATTCGCACTTTATCTGTGTCCGCAATGTCAATTGGAAATGTTGGCAAAAGGTTAACTATATTTGTGTGACATTACGTTTGCTTATCGCAATTGGCTCAGTTTGTTAAAAATAGATGGAGGCATCAACAACAATTCACAGCTCGTACTTCCCACTGATGAGGGGGCGGTCGGGGTGCGTCAGTATCTGGAGTTCCCATGAGCGCTGGCAAAAATACAAAAATAAAAAAAAAAGTCAAGTCGCAAAAATCAGTTAGCAAAGTTATACCCAAACGGATATTGCTGTTTGTTGTTTACGACTTAACGTGTCATTAACGCGGCTGAGAGAGCTGTTCGAAATTCGTGGAAAACTACGAAAATGAAATCGTAACTCCGAATCGTACGAAATCTGATGAGTTGACTGATTTCGTCGAATGGTGGACGCAACGCGCGTGCCGCATTTAGACTTAGACTCGGACTCGGCTAATTCACACGCGGACACTAATCAAATTGTTTGCCCAATAGTTTTTACACACGTAATTAACGTGATCGCCGCAGAAACAACAAGTGAGTGGGCCTTCAACTGCAAAAGAGGGGCACCATGGGAATACTCTGTAAATAGCTGGGAACTTTATTATTATTTTTTTTTTTAAATGTAAAGTTATATGCTCCCTTCGTCAGTCTATATATTTCTATCCGCACTCGATAGTTATCGATTAGGTATAAATTTGAGATAAACTCACCTTGATTCTGTTACGCAAGATTCTCTGTAGAATCGGAAACCTCCAATTCACATTCCTCTCTTGGTCTGTTACCCCGTCTCTTCACATTCCATGGCAATCGGTTTAGAATCTGCGAAAAGTTAAGTTATTGTTAGTCTCTGTCTAGTAGTAAGCCATATATTTAGTTTCATACTCAACCCAAATCGATTTGACCGATGAGTTTTATGTCAATGTTTTTCAAAAATTAAAAACATTTTTTTGTTTTTTTGTAAATTTCCGTTTTCCAACTTCCATAAAAGCAATATTATGACCACATCAGTTATCTCAATAATTCCTATCGCCCTATTAGGCCTATTTACATTGATGAATACGGGTAAGTCATAGCAATAGAAATAATTTATGTTGGGATTGCCTGACTAGGATAAACCCTGAATCCTGAATAGAAGTCGAAATGTAAAATGAATAATTATTCCTCTTAAGTCATATTAGCTGTAGAAGATGAAACTAGAATTATTAATGGGTTCGATTGCGACATTAAGGAAGCTCCATATATGGCCTCATTGCGTTATAAGGTTGATGAAATCAAAAAGCAGGGCAGAGGACATTTTTGCGGTGGAACTATTGTTAAAAAAAATATGATTATCACAGCTGCTCATTGTGTATACAAGTGGGTATTGCCTGAGTGCGAGTTAGTATGAGGCCTGTTATTCAGATATTACACTCTGCAGTAAGGAAAAAAGAAGTATATTGGTTGTAGTGGGATGCAATTTCCTTTCTATCGATTTTCCGGCCATTCAGAAGCTGCGCATCTCAGCTTGGCGTGTCCATGAAGAGTTTATAAAGAGCTCACTGAGAAACGATATTGCAGTGATATTCACTGATAAAAGTATGAATCCAGTTAGTGGGGCTATTGCATATCTGCCCCTTAACACAGAAATGGTAAGACCTGGTACCTTATGTCTAGTATCCGGATGGGGTAAAACTGATCGTGTAAGCAAACAAATCAATTTATTCGCCATATTAGAACTTTGGCATTTACACTTCTGTATCGATACAGCAAGGACTAATCTCTTCACTTCTTCTTCCTTCTTTAGGGAGGCACGTCAAACACTCTGCAAGCACTATGGGAATCGACTCTAACAGCAGAAGTTTGTCGGAAGTATGTGCCTGAAAGTATATTTTTGTGCGCCGGCACATTTTCTCTAAATGGGAGTAGCTATGCTGACTCTGGTGGTCCGCTGAGGTGCAACAATAAGCTTTCTGGTGTCATCGTTGGGGCGAAAGGCAAAGGCAAAGGCCCGACCGTATTCACAGACGTGCAGAGATATGTCAATTGGATAGATAAACAGGAGAGGTCCTTCAGTGGCATTATGCCACTTCGATCGCTATGCATTCAGAGCCACATTGCCTTGTCCATCAGCCTTTATGTGGCCATCATCTGAAAGTCGTACTCAAACTAAATCGATTTACAACTACCAATGAGCCACAAGAGTCGATAGGTAGGTTTAATAATTTCATTGAATACGCTATTGTATACGCTATTGGAAGAGTATCTGCCAATCGAGCATTCCCGACTAAATTTTAGCATATATGATTTTATAATAGAATATATTTATTTATATGAGCTACAGATTCTATCTATAATGTAATATAATGTAAGGATTTGTAATTGAAATTAAAATCATGTTAAGATCAAGTTTATCTTTGAATGTTAATCCATTGCAAATTAAGTGGTATCTGCCCATCGTTCATTGCCGTTCAGGTTTTGGTTTTGGTTTTGGTTGCTTCTGCGAATTGCGATACGATGAGTTTATTTGTTTTTGTCGCACAACGCGCAATAAATAAGTAAATTTACATTCAACGCAAATACAATAACAAATGCATAAATAAATAAAAGCAATTCCAAAAATTCGCACACGACCTCAATGAGTCACAATGAGTGGTAAAAAACATGAGGCAGCGATAGAAAGAGAGAGAGAGAGAGAGAGAGAGAGAGAGAGAGAGAATAACCAGAGGCAGAAAATGCCACAACAAACACCTCAACTTGCTGCTGCTGCTGCTGCTGCTGCTGCTGCTGCTGTCATCGGAAACCCCAAGCTCCCCTCTCCCCACTTTCCTACTGCGCTGCATTGTGGATCCCCTTTAGCTGTAATGCGCGACCAAAAATAAAATTTGTAAGAGAAACCAAATTAAAAACAGCGCAAAAAGTAAATATATATATATATGTATATGTATGTGCATATATAAACGATTCTGTTTGCAAACAATTTGAGAGTCTCGAAAACAAGTTGGATGCATTTGGCCCCCGAGCATTGCGCTCCCATAAATAATTACCAAATACGACATATATATTGACAATGACAAATATGTATATACACACACGCGATCAATGAGCTATAAATATGAAAATATTGCCAATTTGTAATGGGTTCAAGGAACTAAAACTGTATTGTTGCGCTCTTATCAAGCCAATTAATCAAATGAACAAACTGCGAACTTTGACCAAACATCAAATCCAAACAAATGCTCAAAGTGTCTCACGGTTCCATACAAGAGATCTCGAGAAACAAAATATTTCCTATTTTTAGTTCGCACCTTTATTGCCACCATAAAACTGAGCATTAAGCTATAATTATAGCGATTAGCTATTTTCATCGATTTTCGAAATGTGAATTTTCATATTCGAGCTGACATTGTTCTATTTATAGCCAATTATTTAGATCCATTAGTCATTGCTCTTTGCATTATCATACAATATATATATCTTGTCTGTGATTCTTTTATATTTATTATTGTATATATATATATATATTCGCTATGGGCCAGATCTGCTTGAATTGATATTGATCTAGTTCAGCTCCTTCTCCTTCCCTAAATAGATTCAGATAATCTAGACTTTGTATCTTACATTCTCGATCACGACCCAAATTTACTTGGATAATTTGCAAGATTTAGTTCACACTTCAGGATTTTCTATCTATCCAGGATCTACAACAGTAGTTCGATGTAGTTCCTTCTTGAAATCTAAAGCAAAATTTATTATTGCCAATTTTGAGGTTCATGCCCGCTGCTTACATAATTGCAGCTGCATTGCACCGTGTTCAGGTAGACAGATGTGCGCCCCTTAGCGGCCACCACAGCCGCAACAAGGACAACAACAAGACAAAGAAGAAGAAGAAGAAGAATATGAGCAAAAAGTTGCGGCAGGTGCGCGAAATTTGGTTATTTGTTGAGTTGGGCATTGAAGACAAATCGAAACGAGATAAACTCCAAACAGGCAAATGGTTAGCGTATACCCTGTAAAAAGGGATGAGGGTATATGATTGATAGAGTGCGCTGTTGGAATGCCCCCAAGAGTATAAGTAATACTTGGATATGTTAAATATATATATGAATGTGTTCAAGAGGCATTCAGTACTTGAGAGTCGAGTCGAGTTGTGAAAAATTGGATATCTTAAAGTCCATCATAGCCATTACAGCTTTTCATTATAGACAATGCATCATTGTGTTTCTATTTTCTCATTATTATAGTTATTTACCCATAAACAGAATCACATTATAGTCATATACGTGGTATCATTATAGTCCATCAGTGTTTGATGCGTTCTGGAGCTTGTCAGCGCAAATAAAGTGGAAGTAAGTGGAAGTAAATATTGGCCAGGTCGCAGCCATGTAATTTGACAGTTGCCTGCTGCCTAAAAGGGATGCAATGAGTCCAATAAGTGAGAGAGAGAGAGAGAGAGAGAAAAGAGAGCGAGCGAGAGAGATGAGGGACTCTTCCGTACGTGTCCAGCTGTTGCCTGTAAATGCAACACGTGGCAGGTGTGGCAGTCACTACCTTGACGTCTTGCAGCTGCTGCTTTTGTTCTGTTGTTGTTGTTGTTGCAGCTGCTGCCAGACGCTGACAGGCAACAGCAGCAACAGCAGCAAACGCATTTGGCAATTATATTAAGAAGAGCTGAAGACCAAAGAGCCACAAGGATAAAGTCAAGCGCCGCCGCGTGTTGCACCTGTCCTTTAGTTGTTGCTGCTGTCGCGTGTTATTGTTGCTGCCAGCTAGTTGTGATTGCGATTGCGAGTGCTTAAAAGGAAAACTCAGTTCATTTCTGCTAGAGGCCTAGCCAATTAGCTGCGTTGTTTCGTTATAACTCATTTGCGGCAATAAATGTCGCTGACTGCAACAAGCCAACAAAGCCAACAAAGCCAACAAAGCCAACAGTCAGCCAACCAATAAGCAACATTCAACATGAGCTAAAGGGCGACTGAGCGGAGTAGGGGGATTGATTGCACTTTGGCGTGTTGCTCAAGTTGCTGTTGCATTGTTGCTGTTGCTGTTGCTGTTGCTGTTGCATTTGGTTTTTCTTTGCCTGGAATGTTGCACACTGAGCGCGCACGCCAGCAACAATGTTGCCCAAACAATGACAGCGACATTAGACGCTTCCGCATTCCAATTTAATAAGTCACTCGAGCCAACTCGACTCTCACAATGCATAATAACAACAATTGCTCATGCAAAACAATTTGAATCAAAAAAAAAAGTAATTATGCTGTCGAATGTTTATTTGTATATATCAGGTAAGAGAGTAGAGACATAAAGATAGAAATACATATGATATATGTATATTCCAATACAGAGCACTCTAATTACATTTCTATTCATGTATCTCTCTTCAGTAAAACATTATTGCCTCTAATCTAGTTCCATTTGATGGCATTCACAGCTTGAATTCCTTCCGCTGACTGAATCACAAGTAGTCAACGATCTATGAAAAAAGATGAAAAATGATAATTGTGTATTCGTAGATACAATATCACATGATGTCATATGGCATATTTCAAGCATTTCATTCATCATGTCTACTCGTCTAGTCTAGTATATATGTATATAGAGAGGCCTTCAATTGCATTATTGACTAATTCGCTTCCTGGCCAACAGCCCAAAAAGTGACTCAGCCCTCAAATTGTGAATGTGAAATTCAATGAATGTATTTTTATTCACAATGCTACCCGCCCCCACCCCCCCAACTACGACTACGACTACGACTTGCAAAAAGCGAAACAAAAACAAAGAAGCAGAAAAAAAGCAAACAATCCATCAATTTGAGCGCTCGCAAAGCGCAAAAGTAAAATAAAAAAATTAAAAAAAAAAAAAATGCAAAAGATATTCGCAACAAACGTCACGAAAAAATTTAAATTTAATTAATATTGATTAGTGACTGACTGGGAAATACCCTGCGAATGAAATTGATATCTCATATTGAGATTCATAATGGAAAAGCTAAAAAGCTGGAGAGATGCATAAACGGACGGACAGATATTCAGATCGACAGATCAATGGATAGAAGTAAAGATGGAGTAATAAAAAAAGTCGTATCAATAATATGTATATATCCATCATAGCCATTCTCAAAATCAGGTGTACAGGGCATGAAAATGGGCTAAGATTAGTAGAGAAACTTTTTCGTCATTGAGTTTCAAGCATGTGACTAAAAGATTTTTGCATCAACAATGGCTAAATTTGGCAATGCCCAGAAATCTATAATATAATAAACTCGAATAAGTCAATATGCAAAGAACAGAAACAAAACGATTTCGCAACTGAAATAGTATTTAGTACCAGAGATAAATATACATATATAATATGCACATACAACAGAGAGATTGAGAGTGATGTGATTGAGGAGGCATTTGGAGAGTTGTTTCAGGTTGTTAGAAAAAAAAAAGTAAAAGTTACAAATAATATGTGAGAGATTCTCCCTTGAAAACAAGTGCGAAAATGAATGAATTATGAGTCTTGTTCTGTTAGTTCTAACGATTCGTCTCCTGCTCCTCCTCCTCCGCCTCCTCCGCCTCCTCCGCCTCCTGCTACTGCTACTTTTACACTTGTCTGTTTTTTTTTTGGGGTGCTGTTGCGAAATCGTATGAATATTTTGCTCACGCGCTGCCAACAATCACTCATTTTGTTGAGGCGACAACGCCCTCCCCCCTCAGCAGGCCCGCCTCCTCCTCCAACCATTCGGCACGGCAGAGAAGTCACGTTTGTTGCTCGCCAGCTCGCATGCACCTCCCACTACGCATCACAAAGCCTCGCATACAAAGTCAATTAGTTGTGATGCCCCGACGAAGGCTTCTCTTGTTCTTGTTAACGTCTTTGCTGTTGCTGTTGCTGTTGCTGTTGCTGTTGTTGAGATTTAGGCCAACAATGACGCACAGTCGAGAGAACAGCATTGGACTATTTTTTATGATGTTGCCACCAGTGCCACGTTACCCCCACTTGCCCCATCTCTGGGCTAAACCACGCACTCAGACACTGTCGCGAATACAATTTTCTTTTCCTTTTTGTCTCGCTTCTTCTTCTTCTTCTGGTCGTTTTTGTGGTTGCAAAGCGAACGTCAAACGTCAAGTCCCAGACGCATTATGCCTAAGTGTTTTCCTCTCATATACAAAGAGGGAGCCAGAGGGAGATGTAGATGGAGAGAGAGAGAGAGAGAGTCTTAGGCGCTTCGACCTATAAACTAACTATATAATGCTGGAATATTATTTGGCTTGCGATCTATGCAATGCTAATTTCGAAATCGAGTTTTAAGATATGAGATTAATTTCAAATTTAGTTGTAATATGAAAAATATCAAAATCATATTTAAAGTCATCTAAACCATCTATACATGAAACAAATTTCTAAAGCATTATAAAGATAAGCTAAGGGTAAGGGAGGGGTAAAGATAGCTGTGAAGCTAATATAAGGCTAAGTAAGGATTTACCAAACAAATCAACTATTTTAATTGGCATATAAGCATTTCGTTCGTAATTTCTTCAGCTTTCTCTAGTTGTTGTTGTTGTTGTTGTTGTTGTTGCTGTTGCAGGCGCTCTAAAGATGTCAAAATATTTTTAGCTGGCGCCGGAAATGCGAAAGCCTTTTGAATGATTTCTTTTTTCATTTCGAGAATATTTTTTATGTTTATTTATTTTCATTCCATTTTTTTTTTTTTTTGGCTCTAGCCTCTTTTGGCCTTCTCGTGGACAAGAACATGACGAGAGCATTGCATAGGAAGGGGTGCCAGAGGCGTGACTAGGAGGGATGGAGGGTGGATGGGGGATTCAACGATTGGTTTGTGTACCTTGTATTTTTAGCTAATCACGCGGATAATGCGGCACACAAACTTTCTTGCGTATTTATGAGCCAAAATATTATTAAGAGCATATAAATATCATTTAAGAGACCCTTGGCAGAGGCTAGACTAGAGAATGCCCTATAAATGGCAGACGGATGAGCATAGCACAGATGAGGGGAAATGGATTCAGAAATAGCCTAAAAAATGTTAATTGCAAATTATAAACGTATACGCTCTGAGCACCCTAATAGCTACAGGGTATTATAGTCGTAAAAATAAATTTTACGCTTGGGAAAAGTTTTTTTTGTTTTTTTTTTTTAAATATATTCTTAAATTTAATGTGCGGCAAAGTAAACAAGCGATACTTATGTACTAACCCAATTGGTTTATAATCCATGCAATACTCGTAAAACTTGCTCTGTGTGTGTATGTGTGTGTGTGTGTGTGGATTAAGTGAATGAGTATTATTAGAATGCTCATTAGGAATGCTTGGGGGCTTAGCTGGGATTTGTGCAGGAATGTATTTAAAATAAATAGATCAAGAAATGTATTTCAAAATTTCGTTAGAGAAAGTTTGTGAAAACTATTAAGAGAGAGAGAGATAGAGAGAGGGGGGAGGGAGAAGGAGAGAGAATTTTCGATAAGCTTCTCTTAAAATGAAGATTTCTTACTGCAAATATCCATTACGAGCTGTGGCTGCTGCTCATCCTTTGTGGAACGTGAGTGGATAACCCAATGACAGCAGGCAAGCAATGCTGGTCAGCTTCAATAAGGTGATAGGGCAAGGGCAGGAGGGGGGAAGGGCGGTTGGTAGATTTGCTGCAATTGGAGCTTGCGGCTGGTCGATGACAACTCCATTTAGGGTGGGTAGGGGGCGGCTCCGTGTTGGCCATAAGTCACCCTTCAATGCTAGCTGGAGCCAGACAGCAGAGAGCCAGAAATGAAAGTTGGGCAGAGTTAAGCGGTTGACAGCTCACACAAACAGGAAGAGGAGGAGGCATGCGGCATGTGGCATGTGGCATGCGGCATGCGGCATGTAGCTAAGCTGGGAACGTGCGTTGCGTTAAGTGAAAATACAAGAAAATTGAGGCACGCGACGAATTACAGCTGAAAATGTGAATGGGAAACTTTGGAGCTGGGAATTAGGCGCCTCTCTGAGTGGCCAATGGGTATGTGACCTGATGACATATGAGTGTGTGTGTGAGTATGTGTGTGAGTATGTGTGTGAGTGTGTGTGTGAGTGTGTGTATTTGTCAAATGTGAGCAACTGTACGCTGACAAGATTTATGTGGCAGCAGCTGGCGTAAGAAAGGGGAAGGAAAAGGCTGAAGCTGAAGCTGAAGCTGGAACTGGAACTGGAACTGGAACTGGAACTGAAGCTGGAGCTAACGATAAGCAGCAGGCAGAGGCTAAGGACGAGCTATGACAATGGCAAATAAAAGATTTTTATTATCACATTATGCGGCAGCAGATTTTGCCCCAAGAGCAGACTAGTTTACGTTTTCCTTTTGCCACGCCTACTGCTGCAGCGCCTCATTTTGGATTGGGGCCAAGTTGTTAAGTTGCTTTTGGCATTTGGGTTGGCCAAATTCAATTTGCCAAATGAAATTTCTAAATACAGGTCCTCCAAAATACCGAATACTAAACGACTACATAGATACCCTGTAAAAGAGCGTGAATTGCTGACAGAGCAAAATAATTTTGAGCTGCTTCAGAAATAGATTTTACTTCGACTTGCCAGATATCCTATCCTAAAGGATCAACTTAATGAATAACTATTAGTTTGAACTACCTTCACATGCTTTCCAAATTCACACAGGGTATACATGTGTATTAACAACGACGTCAGCAGCATTGCAGACATCGTGTGTTCCTCTTGGCTGCGTCGTCCAACGTCTGTTGTCTATTTCGGTCGGCCGACTAGCCGGGAATTACTAATTTGGATGTTATGCTCCCGGATTTGTTGCTGCATTACATGCTAATTATACAAAAATAGAACACGTGAGCTCCTCAGGCCAGCCTTCGTGCTGTGCTGGGCGCCTCAGGCCTGCTCGCCTTTTGCCGACGGGGGAGGGGTGTCAACTGTTGCATGTCGTCGCCTGCTTAGAATTGGGGAGCTGACAAAAGTTTTGCGCGCCTGGTGTCGCATCAGTCAACCACACAGCTTCAAGATTGATGCGACGCCACCTGAAGGGGAGCGAGTCGTGGCAGGGAGAGGAAGAGGCAGAGGCAGTGGTTGGTTCAACTTGCAGACAGGAAGAGAGAGCAACAGCTGCCGGAACGAAACTATTTGGGTCAAACTTGGAAGCAGGCAGAGATGCACAACTGAAATGTCCAACCGAGCGCGGTGTGAATCACCATGGAGCATAGCTAATGCCCCAGACAGAGAGAGACAGAGAGAGAGAGAGGGAGAGGGAGAGGGAGAGGGGTTGTGGGTGAGCTCTTTTGGCTGTCAGAGAAATTAATAAAATTTTGCGAGCAATTGCAAAAAATTAGCCATGGCCGATGATTGTTGATGTTGCAATCATTAATAATGTAGCTCCAAGGGGTGGGGACTAGGTGCACTGGTGGGTACAAGGGGAGAGGGAGGCACAGCGACGGAATGTGGGGCGTAGTCGACATGATTAATGTTTGGTTTGTGTGCGTGGCATATCTATAAGGCAAGGTAATCACGAGCAATGCGCGTCTGTTATTGTTGTGGGTTGAGAGATTCTAATTGCAAGCCAAGCCGTACACAAATTATTTATGTTCGCTTTTTTTTTATACCCTGAACCCATTGAAAATGGGAAATCAGGGTATAATGGTTTTGTTAAATGTATGTAACAGGGAGAAGGAGGCGTGGCAGACCCCATAAAGTATATATATTCTTGATCAGGGTGACGAGAGAAGTTGATATAGCCATGTCCGTCTGTCCGTCTGTCCGTCTGTCCGTCTGTCCGTCTGTCCGTATGTTTGAACGCAAGGATATCCGAAGATACAAAAGCTAGAGACTTCATTCTTTTTGTGTTAGGTTCGTATATTGCACGCGCAGTACGAGTTTGTTTCAGAAATTCGATAACTCTTATATTTCCAGAGTTATCGATATATCAATTTATCGAGAATCAGTTATAAAATTATATCTCGCTCATCTTTAGAGTTAGAGTCTCCAAGTCTTCTACATTTATATAGATATTAATTTAATACAATTTCGGTTTTTGGCAGATTTTGGATTCCGGTCCCCAATTCATCTCCACACCCCCAAATGTGTAAAAAATGTATTTCAAATACTAGAGACATACAGTTTGGTTTGGCATATAGATATGATTGTCATGATCATAATCTGAACGTGTGATTACAAATGTCCATCTAGAAACAGAGTTATTAATCATAGAAGTTGTCGCAACGCAACCCACGTGGCAGAGCAAGCTAGGCAGCGCGTCAGCAAGACGCCTGCAATGCTTACACACATACAAAAATACATGTATGTATGCGTACAAGCGTAGATCAGCGTGTGGCTGAGTGCATATTTGTACATGTAAAGCTAATTGTAAAAGAGTTCAGATTTTTTTAAAATCGTAAAATGTTCAATAGAATATCTAGATCATATGCTGAAACTTTTAATACAATTCCTTAAATACGTTCATATTTATTAAACAAAATAAAGCAATTAAAATCGCAATGCAAATGCAAGCAACGTTGGCAACGCAAAGCAATTTTCTTATGCGTGTGCACATATACACACAAAACAGCTTGGGCTGTTTTCTATGTTGCCATCCATGCAGATTCTTAGAATCAGAATTGTCTTTGAATTGTGTTTAGCATTGTCTTTGAATTGTATTTGTATTTTCAGCCTCTGCTTTAGTTTTTGTTTTGTTTCGTATATGACGCATATCACTGAATTTCATTCGTTTTCGCTATTGCCAGTTTAAGATGTGCCGTGGTGTAGATGGCTAGACTGTTGCATGTAATGTTAGATCATCGCGAGTTCTACAACACCGATGTTAAGTTTTATGTCCATTGACAAGTTCTAAGTCCATAATAATTTTTATTTTTTTTTATAAAGATATACATAGATACTAATTTAATACAATATCGGTTTTTGTCAGATTTTGGATCCCGGTCCCCAATTCACCTCAAAATGTGTTAAAACACTTATTTTAAAGTCATACAGTTCGGTTTGACATATAGACCTGACAGTTTGATTACGAAACAGAATTATGAATCAAATAAGTTTTCGCAGCTTAACAAACGTGACAGAGCAAGCGAGACAGCGAGACAGCGAGTCAGCAAGACGCCTGCAATGCATACACACATGCATGCGTACAAGCGTAGATCAGCGTGTGTATGCATGTGTACTTTGCTATGCGTGCAGAAACGAATCGAATAATTCTTAGAATATTATTCTTTCTAAGAGGGGTTCGGGGGATTTCGTAGTCGAGCAGTCTCGACTACAGCGTTCTTACTTGTTTTTTTTTGGCTGATTGATAAAGATTGATTATCGATTGACATTGATCGCAGTCACAGCAGAAGCAATGCTGCTGCGTAGTCAATAAGCTGAGGTCACAGCTAAAGTGTGTGAAAATGTGTGAGCAAAGTGTTAACATAATTTTTTATGCTGATGATTGATGATTGATTGACAAAGCTAAGATAGACTGATCGAAGGCAAAAAATCAATTGTTTACTATAAAATAGAGGTAAATCTAGATTGCAGCCATCTAAATATTGAAAGCTGCAATTGTTATCAAATGATTGATAGGTATGTCAATCAAATACTCGATTTAAGGTTAAGCTAAAATGGCATCTAAAGCAATGATTGATTGATATGATGAAGATGAGGAGTAATACAATCATGGCTTGAAAAGTTAACGAATTGAATTGAGAAGAAACTTCAAGATTGATGATGATTGATTGAATTTGCAACTTTTTGCAATTAATTTATGCTTGATTAACATTAGCAACTAAACTAATTGAATGCCATGATTGAAATTGATTGATTGAAATTGTAGCAAGTAAAACAATTTAGCTGAATTAATGATTGATAATGATTGATTGTCATTTATTTAGCAGAGCTAGTAAAACTTTTACTTGCACTGCATGATTGATGATGGATCTAAACAAAATTGCGTGATTGACAGTGATTGACGCATGTAAATTTTTAAAGAAATTTAATTTATTAGACAAATCAATGAGGACAACTCGATTGCAGCCAATACAACGATTATAAGCGCCAGCAAAACAAAGCTTAATTATAGAGAATTATTTCATCTCTTTGAATCAAGCAAAAAACAAAAAAAAAAAATAAAAAATAAAAAACAAAAAACAAGAATCGCAAATGTGTTAATTAATGATGTGCCAAAGTATTTGCACAAAAATGGCATTTGATATTTTCGATTGCTGTCAAAATAGGAATTTATGAAAACTAAATAAGTTTTAACAATTTCATATTAGGAGCATGTTTTAACTGTGCCAGCTCCCTATATAGTCAGTCAGTCGGTCAGACATCAATATATATATATATATATATATATATATATATATTTTAGTCAATTATGATTTCAACTAGAAGCCAAATGCATTTTTGTCTGTCAAATTGCAAAGTTGCATTTAATAAGCTTTATAAATTGCCTTTATATATATATATATATATATTTTTTTTTTAGGCATTTTTTTTTGTTGCCTCAGTTGGGTTGGCTTTTGGCTTGTGGGGTAACAGCCATAAGCCACCCGCCGGTCCGCCTAGTCCAGTCGTCCACCTGTCAGCTGACAATCAAAAATTTCAGACAGACAACCAGTGAAGTGGATTGTATTGCAACTAAAACTTGAACTAAGCAGAGGCAGAGTGAGACAGAGAGACAGAGATAGAGAAAGAGAGAGAGAGAGAGAGAGCCGTCGCTGCTGCTGTGTAATCCGTCATTTGTTCGCATTCCATTCAAGGCTGCCTGGCTAGATCCGCCTCAGTGGGTCTAAGTCAGTCAAGCCACTGGCACTTTGTCTCGCTCTAAACACGATCTCTCTATAGCTCTCTCTCTCTCGCTCTCTGTTGCACCTGGACAGCTGGCTGGCTGGCTGGCTTAGCGGCCATTTGGCAAATTGCAACTTTTCGATATATTCGAATCATTTGTTATTGACACAAATAGCTTTCAAATTGCATACACAGCTAGGCACGAGACAGTCGGGTTGTGTGTGTGTATATATGTGTGTGTGTGTGTGTGTGTGTGTGTGCTGGGAGAGGTAAGTATGTAATTGTTGTGCAGCAACTGCTGCAATCGGCGACGTTTCAACGGAAATTCCCAAATGCAGCCAAACAAACACCAAAAAAAAAAAAAACAGAGCTCAGAGACACACACACACACACAGCTAGAGATCAGACCCCAATAACTCTCGCGGCATGAAATGCTCTAACTAAATAGGATATATTAACTATGCCTCTGCAGAGAGTAATTTTTGCAGAGAGCAAACCCAGCATATAAAAGGTCTGCAATCCAAGGCATAAAGTCAGAATCGAGACAGCGAAATGGGCTACATGAGCTCAGAATATAAAAATATAGCTAAAAAATATATTAATATTTTGTTCACTTTAATAATATATATATTTTCTAATAAAGTATTTTTATTTTTTATTATTAAATTTAACAAAAATTTTAAAATATTTAAAATTTTAAAATATATATTTTGGAGATGTGTTTATTAAATATTTACTTTAACTAAATAATAAATAATAAATAATAAATAATAAATAATAAATAATAAATAAATAATAAATAATAAATAATAAATAATAAATAATAAATAATAAATAATAAATAATAAATAATAAATAATAAATAATAAATAATAAATAATAAATAATAAATAATAAATAATAAATAATAAATAATAAATAATAAATAATAAATAATAAATAATAAATAATAAATAATAAATAATAAATAATAAATAATAAATAATAAATAATAAATAATAGAATAGAATAAATATTAATATAGAATAGAATAAATATAATATAGAAAAAATATTAAATAATAAATAATAAATAATAAATAATAAATAATAAATAATAAATAATAAATAATAAATAATAAATAATAAGTAATAAATAATGAATAATAATATAAAATTGTAATTTAAGTAAAAATTTTACTACACAATTTTTTTAATTAATTTTAATATTTACTTATTTTATATCATTTAATGGTAAAATTAAAAATAATTATTAAATTTATAACAAAAATTCAAAATATATAATTTGAAGAATTGGTTCAATTAAATATTTACTTTAACTAAATAAATAAAATTAAATTTTAATTCTAGTATAATTATTTACTAGATTATTATTGTTATTGTTATTTTTGCACTTTATTTATATATTATTGGTTAATTATAAAAGTAATATCAAAGCACTAATAATACTCTCAATAAATTATTCCGATTGTTATAATATTATTATAATGGAATTTTGTTAATAATTATCATAAATTTTGCTATTTTTGGCAATTCATTAATTTCCTCCGCATAGTTAGAGCATTTTTGCACGGCTTTGATGTTACGTAAATTGTTGTTTTAGCTCAGTCTTTCGCTTTGATTTTGTTGTTGTTGTTGTTGTTGTTGTTTCTGTTTTTTGATCACTTTGTTGTTATCGCCGCTGTTGGGGCATGCCCCACGTTGCCATCGTGTTGTTGGCGATTTCAAGCTGCGTCCCAGCGCGGCGAACAATCGCCTAACAACATTGTTATTGCCATCTCGCTCGCTCGCGCTCACAATGACCCAGTTTCCAAGCGGAATGTAAACAAATTTGACCTGGAAAAAGCGTTAGCTTGTTGTTGTTGCTGTTGTTATTTTGTAAACAAAACGCAACAGCGACTGAGACGTCAGCAGCGCCAGCAGCGGCTCACTGAAGTGCTGTGTGTGTGTGTGTGTGTGTGTGTGAATCGCGTTTTCATTGTGGCCTTTAATGACAGCAACAACAACAACAACAAATTTTGCACTAACAAAGTCATTTTAGTCCAATGTGAAATTGTTGCGGTCTACAAAGAGCGAGGAAGAGAGAGAGAGAGATACATTTATATACATACATATATATAGAGAGAGACAGGAAGTTATAGAGTCAGAGCGAGAGAGTGAAAGGGAAACAACAATGTAATGTTTGTTGCAATTCTTCTCCTCCTTCTCCTCCTCCTCCTCCTCCTCTTCCTCCTCCTCCTCCTCCTCCTCCTGCTCCTCTTCCACCTTCTCCACCATTTTCTTCTTCTGCTTCTTCTTGTTATTGTTGCGTGTTGCCTGGTTGCATGAACAAGATACAAACAATCAAAGTGCAAAAGGAAAACAAAAGCTTGCAAAAGCAAATATAAGCAAATATAAATAATCAAGAGAGCCAAAGACAACAATGGATCATTAACATTAACAATGCTTCAGATATATATATATATATATATATATATATATATATATATATATATATATATATATAAATATATATATATATATATATTCATGTACACGACATGTACCTAGGACACCTTTCGAATTAGCCTGAGGATTATTAATGCGCCAGCCACGCCCCAATATTTCGTTGGCTTAAACAAGGTTTTCAGGGTTTTCAGATTTGCCGCTTAATGGGTGTGGCATATTTTATATATATAAATATATATATATATATATATATATATATATATATATATATATATGTATTTTATTTTTCTTCATTTAATTACAATAAAATATTGAAATATGCATTCCATTAACAGTGTTATAAATATTTGGTAGATATATCTGCGACTCATAGAGTCTTCTATAGATGGGTACTCGCCACCATAGGGCCACCTCTTAGACCATTCGCTCGGACATAATATGTGTACATGTAGATCTTCGAATATATTTGCTGGTTTAATCACAGAGAAGAAAACAAAAATCGAAAACGTTCTTGTTTTCTCAATCGCCATCCAGCGAGATGATTCTCGTTAACATATAGAGGCCTATGGCCAATAGAACTTGCCACTGGATGTCGAACGGTCGGAGTGGCCAAACTCCACTGTAGGATTCGAGCTCATGGTTTATCCATTTTTTAAAGTACCGTATACTTGTGTACGCGGACGGACCACCGTAAATTTGCCCCAAAGAGACGATACCCGATAGCTTATCGTTGCACCTCAACGGGCCGCCAGAGTCACCAAAGCTGGGCCCAGTGGTCGTCGAGTCGCCGGCGCAAATGACTCCGAGATTATATATTGATTGACATATATTCTTTTCGACAATCGGTACCCACTGTGCCTGCAGCTCATTCGAGTTTACTAGCCAGTCCTTGAGTAGGGAATGAATGGCCAAATGGCAAAATGAACCATTTCAAATATGACGGATGAATTTATTCATTCGCTTACGTGGTCGAGTCGGCCCCAGCCAGATACTAGACATTGGGTATTCGGACTTATTTCCTCTGTGTTAAGGGCCAGAAAGGCAATCGCCCCATGAATCTGTTTAATATCTCTTGAAGTGAAGATCATTGCAATATCATTCAGACCTCGCCTATATTTCTTATGGGCAGTCCAATACGAGATTCTCAGCCTCTGCATTGTTGAGCTTCTGGTGTTAAGCAGCGAGCACCCTAATACGACAACTGTATCTCTTGGTCGGCGGGCCCTGCAGAAAATAATAACAGATTAACACAGCCGAGGGACTTATTTACGTGCACCTTCTTTAAGCAATGAGCTGCTGTGAGAATCGCGCGATGGCCAATTATAGTCCCACCGCAAAAGTGGCCACTGCCCAGTCTATAATTCTCCCTATGGATATTGCGCAATGAGGCCTGATAGGGTGCTTCCTCAATGTCGCATGTGAATCCGTTTATGATTCGGAATAAGCTCTCTTTAAAGAATAAACAAGATCGTTTGATATTTATGCAAGAGATGCACCTGGCACACCTTCATTACCATCATCAGCCTCATCAGTTTCATTCCCCAATGTTGATGCACATAACACAATAACGTGAATCATCAATGTAACTAGCAAACGAAACATAATATTTGTTTTTTTCTGGAAATCTGAACACAACAATTTGGAAATTGAAAATTTGTTGTTTGAAATTATTGAATCAACTGACATGTTACTCATGTAGTTGATCTAGTAAATCTTATCTAGTAAATCTTATTTCAGATGCTGGCCAAATAAAGTGTCTCCATTCCATATTCTAATAGAACTTTTTACACTTTTCATTTCCATTCGATATACATACACATACACATATATATGTATGTATCTCTCTCTCTCTCTCTCTCTCTCTCTCTGAATATCAACATGCTGAGTTTTATAGTTAGGAATTTTCTAGCTTCCCTCTAGATATTTGCGTAAGGCATTCAATCGAGCGATGACGCTCGTTATGCTTTAACTATTATTTAACTAAGTAACCCCAAAATAGTCTGCTTTCAGTTTTAAGACACTTTTCATCATTATATGCATTACTTTCACAGTTGTTGTTAAAATTTTAGTTATTGCTGTTTCGCATAAGCTGCGTTTCTCTACATTCCTTCTGCGCTTGGCTAAATGGCAATGGCCAGAGAGCGTGAGGGGGCTGGGGGGACTTTACTTTTTCCCATAATTCCACATTTCGTGATTGCAAAGATTTTCACCCATATCGTTTTTATACCCTGAACCCATTGAAAATGGGAATTCAGGGTATAATGTTTTTGTGAAAATGTATGTAACTCATCCTATTCCTTAATTATCGATAAAAAATCGAAAATTCGTTTACGTTTTTTAAGTTTTTCGAGCATAACTTCTACACCGTTTTAGCTAGAGACTTCAAATTTGTATATTTAGATAGATATTATGGATACGCAAATTTTGTAATTTTCAGATTTTAGATGCCACGCCCCCTTCGCCCCCAATTTGAAAAAAACGTATTTTAAATACTAGAGACTTGTAATTTGGCAAATGGGTAAATTTGAATGCTATTAATATATTCTGAAAGTTTCATGAAGATAGTCCATCTAGAAATGGAGTTATAAGCGTTCAAAGTACAGCCCATCCCACCCCCAACCGTTGGCAGCAACTGCGCGGTTAGCAGAGCGCTCGCTTATATGTGCGTAAAGAAGAAGAATATTCATTTTTTTGCAGGGTTCAGGGTATCTCGTAGTCGAGCCGTCTCGACTAGAGCCTTCTTACTTGTTTTAATTAATTTTAATATTTACTTATTTTATATCATTTAATGGTAAAATTAAAAATAATTATTAAATTTATAACAAAAATTCAAAATATATAATTTGAAGAATTGGTTCAATTAAATATTTACTTTAACTAAATAAATAAAATTAAATTTTAATTCTAGTATAATTATTTACTAGATTATTATTGTTATTGTTATTTTTGCACTTTATTTATATATTATTGGTTAATTATAAAAGTAATATCAAAGCACTAATAATACTCTCAATAAATTATTCCGATTGTTATAATATTATTATAATGGAATTTTGTTAATAATTATCATAAATTTTGCTATTTTTGGCAATTCATTAATTTCCTCCGCATAGTTAGAGCATTTTTGCACGGCTTTGATGTTACGTAAATTGTTGTTTTAGCTCAGTCTTTCGCTTTGATTTTGTTGTTGTTGTTGTTGTTGTTTCTGCTTTTTGATCACTTTGTTGTTATCGCCGCTGGTGGGGCATGCCCCACGTTGCCATCGTGTTGTTGGCGATTTCAAGCTGCGTCCCAGCGCGGCGAACAATCGCCTAACAACATTGTTATTGCCATCTCGCTCGCTCGCGCTCACAATGACCCAGTTTCCAAGCGGAATGTAAACAAATTTGACCTGGAAAAAGCGTTAGCTTGTTGTTGTTGCTGTTGTTATTTTGTAACAACAATGGATCATTAACATTAACAATGCTTTAGATATATATATATATATATATATATATATATATATTCATGTACACGACATGTACCTAGGACACCTTTCGAATTAGCCTGAGGATTATTAATGCGCCAGCCACGCCCCAATATTTCGTTGGCTTAAACAAGGTTTTCAGGGTTTTCAGATTTGCCGCTTAATGGGTGTGGCATATTTTATATATATATATATATATATATATATATATATGTATTTTATTTTTCTTCATTTAATTACAATAAAATATTGAAATATGCATTCCATTAACAGTGTTATAAATATTTGGTAGATATATCTGCGACTCATAGAGTCTTCTATAGATGGGTACTCGCCACCATAGGGCCACCTCTTAGACCATTCGCTCGGACATAATATGTGTACATGTAGATCTTCGAATATATTTGCTGGTTTAATCACAGAGAAGAAAACAAAAATCGAAAACGTTCTTGTTTTCTCAATCGCCATCCAGCGAGATGATTCTCGTTAACATATAGAGGCCTATGGCCAATAGAACTTGCCACTGGATGTCGAACGGTCGGAGTGGCCAAACTCCACTGTAGGATTCGAGCTCATGGTTTATCCATTTTTTAAAGTACCGTATACTTGTGTACGCGGACGGACCACCGTAAATTTGCCCCAAAGAGACGATACCCGATAGCTTATCGTTGCACCTCAACGGGCCGCCAGAGTCACCAAAGCTGGGTCCAGTGGTCGTCAAGTCGCCGGCGCAAATGACTCCGAGACTATATATAGATTGACATATATTATTTTCGACAATCGGTACCCACTGTGCCTGCAGCTCATTCGATTTTACTGGCCAATGCTTGAGTAGGGAATGAATGGCCAAATGGCAAAATGAACCATTTCAAATATGACGGATGAATTTATTCATTCGCTTACGTGGTCGAGTCGGCCCCAGCCAGATACTAGACATTTGGTATTCGGACTTATTTCCTCTGTGTTAAGGGCCAGAAAGGCAATCGCCCCATGAATCTGTTTAATATCTCTTGAAGTGAAGATCATTGCAATATCATTCAGACCTCGCCTAAAATTCTTATGGACAGTCCAATACGAGATTCTCAGCCTCTGCATTGTTGAGCTTCTGGTGTTAAGCAGCGAGCACCCTAATACGACAACTGTATCTCTTGGTCGGCGGGCCCTGCAGAAAATAATAACAGATTAACACAGCCGAGGGACTTATTTACGTGCACCTTCTTTAAGCAATGAGCTGCTGTGAGAATCGCGCGATGGCCAATTATAGTCCCACCGCAAAAGTGGCCACTGCCCAGTCTATAATTCTCCCTATGGATATTGCGCAATGAGGCCTGATAGGGTGCTTCCTCAATGTCGCATGTGAATCCGTTTATGATTCGGAATAAGCTCTCTTTAAAGAATAAACAAGATCGTTTGATATTTATGCAAGAGATGCACCTGGCACACCTTCATTACCATCATCAGCCTCATCAGTTTCATTCCCCAATGTTGATGCACATAACACAATAACGTGAATCATCAATGTAACTAGCAAACGAAACATAATATTTGTTTTTTTCTGGAAATCTGAACACAACAATTTGGAAATTGAAAATTTGTTGTTTGAAATTATTGAATCAACTGACATGTTACTCATGTAGTTGATCTAGTAAATCTTATCTAGTAAATCTTATTTCAGATGCTGGCCAAATAAAGTGTCTCCATTCCATATTCTAATAGAACTTTTTACACTTTTCATTTCCATTCGATATACATACACATACACATATATATGTATGTATCTCTCTCTCTCTCTCTCTCTCTCTCTCTGAATATCAACATGCTGAGTTTTATAGTTAGGAATTTTCTAGCTTCCCTCTAGATATTTGCGTAAGGCATTCAATCGAGCGATGACGCTCGTTATGCTTTAACTATTATTTAACTAAGTAACCCCAAAATAGTCTGCTTTCAGTTTTAAGACACTTTTCATCATTATATGCATTACTTTCACAGTTGTTGTTAAAATTTTAGTTATTGCTGTTTCGCATAAGCTGCGTTTCTCTACATTCCTTCTGCGCTTGGCTAAATGGCAATGGCCAGAGAGCGTGAGGGGGCTGGGGGGACTTTACTTTTTCCCATAATTCCACATTTCGTGATTGCAAAGATTTTCACCCATATCGTTTTTTTTTTAAGTTTTCTTTGTTTAATATTTTACTATTTCTTTCAAGTTTTTTTTTTTTTTTGGCTTGCATAAAAAATGAAAATTTCAAAAACTTTTCATTAATTTTGACTGTTGTTGCCGTAGCGTTTCGTAGTTGTATTTTTCACTATTTATTTAATTTTTTTTATATTTCATATTTCGGCTGGCCACGCCCCCTTCTAGCTGTCTATCATTTGGCTGGCGCAAGACAAAAAAAAAACTGTTAAAAAATTTGCGAGTGACTCACGTAATAAATTCCATAAATTGCGTTTTACTTTGACACACATAACGACGACGTTGTCTTTGTTGTTGTTGTTGTTGTAGCTGTCAGCTTTTTTTTTTGTTTTTGTTTTTTTTTTTTTTTTTTTGTGGCATTTAGTTCACAGTTAGTTTGCGCTCACTGTGAATGTTGTTGCTCTTGCTGTTTTCACTTGAGTTTCATGTTCACTTTTCAAGTCTGTGTGTGTGTGTGTGTGTGTGTGTGTGTGTTGTTTTTCACAGTCTCTGTTTTTATCTGCACATTTGTTGTTTATTATTGTTGATTTTGCCCGCTTTCGCTGTACGCAACAAAGAAACAACAATAACAAGGGCAATGGAAACAATAACAGCTGCCAAATTGCTGGCCAATTGACAACATCTATCTATGTCGTGACAGTCACCACAAATGTCATCATCATCATCATCATTAGCATCATTATCATTAGCATCAACATCATCATCATCATCATCAACATTAGCATCATTAGCATTATTAGCATCTACGTGGGCGGTCAGAAGGTCAAATTTGCAATTTTCTGCGTTTTTTTTTTTTGCTTTTTTTTTTTTTTGCTTTGACTCATTTAGCCGCTGCCGCTGCCGCTACCATTGCCAAAAATTAAAGCCAACAGCAAAAGCAACAAAATAAATAAACAAAACAAATAAAGAAACGATCGAGCATGATCGACTGCCAAACACTCGCCACTTGCAAGGGATCAACAAGTGGAAAACTGATGTCCTGTGCCACGCCCACAAGGGATATAGCAGCAGCAATAAGGTTGCGCATTGCTGATCAATTATAAATAGTCGAAAGCCAATATACTCTCTTTTACTATTGGTATGTGACAAAACGATCTATGGAAAATGTTTTCTTTTTCTCTATTTCTTTTTTTTTTTTATGTTGAGCGCGTTTCACGTGGCGTATGAGTAATTTTTGGCATATTTATTGCGAAAAAGGAGGCAACACACGTCAAAAGCAATTGAAAACCAAAATTATTGCCATACAACAGCAACAACAACAACAACAACAGGAGAAACAAACAATAACTAAGTAAAACGCAAAGACCAAAGAGGCCAATATTTAAAGGGGCAACACGTGGAAAGTGTAAGGGAGAGAGAGAGAGGGAGGGAGGGAGAGAGTCAGAGAATGAGGCAGAGAATGAGGCAAAAAGAGATAAAAAGGCGACTGAAATGCGCTAAAAATAACAAAGTGGCAAAAAATGTTGACAGGCCAGCAACAACAGCAACAACAACAACAGCAACAACAACAGCAACAGCAACTGCAACAGTCGTGTCTGGCAAAGTGTGTTGTTTGGCCGTTGTGTACACAACATTTGCAACATTGTTGCAGACACCGCTGCAGCAATGGAAATGGATGAATTGCATTAATAATGCGCCCAGACGAGACTTGTCGAGGCCGCGCCACAGACACATTAACAACAACAATGACAATTGCAACAGCAACAGCAGCAGCAGCAATAACAACAACAAGTGCGACGGCGGTATGCAGAAAGTGAAAGAAGATCGTTAAAGAGAGAGAGAGAGAGAGAGAGAGAGAGAGAGAGAGTGGGGATATTGCAATGAGAGCGTGAGTTGGCAATATTCGATATAATAGCAACTGTTGCTGTTGTTGCTGCTATTGCTGTTGCTGCTGTGGCTATGCAAAATTATTTCACTTTTCAAGTGCGCGCATAGCTCTAAGTGAGAAATATAACAATAAAAAAAATAATATATATATATATATATATATATATATAAATATGTATGTATAAGAGGACAGACTAAGCTGCACTCAAAGTTGAAAGATAAGAAAGAGAGAGAGAGGGAGAGAGAGAGTAGATAATGGGAACAGGAAATAGATGTACATGGATGGCAAACCAAGTCTGTGCTAAAAGAAACCATTTGAACGATATTAGATTTTTAGCAAATACCTGTTAAATTTTCCAATAATTTCACACTTTTTAAAAGTGTTGGAAAAGTACAAAAATGTGAAATACTTTATATATAGAAAAACAAAAATTCCTTACGTCAAAATGTTTAATTGATGTCAAGAGCTTGCATACATGCCTAACTCTGACAAGCTAATATACCTCTCTCTCTCTTTCGCACACTCTGTTTCTCTCTCTCATTAGTATACAAATAAAATTGAGAAGAGTAAAAAATCTAAGTGCTTTTGGTTTTAGTCAACACAGAATGAGAAGTTCGCTATGATAACTATGATATCTATTTCTATTTCTAGATCTCCCTATCTCTCGCTCTCTCTCCCACACTATATCTCTCTCTTACAAAGAGAGTGACGGGGAGCAGCAATGAAAGAGAGAAATACGTAGTAGATGTATGTTAAGTTGGAGTGCAGCACAATAGTCCTTGCTTGACTGCAATTTCTTGGCTAATGGCTGAGCGATTATTCAGCTACTTTCCGTTTGCAATTTGTGGCTGCTGACGATTCGTTTGTGGCGAGGGGCGAGTGGCGAGGGGGGGAGGGGCTGTGACTGGAGGAACTGCCAACTGTTGCAAATAGACGTGCAACATGTATTTGTACAGCGAGTTGCGAGTGTGAGTGCGAGTGCGAGTGTGAGTGTGAGTGCGAGTGAGAGGGTCGTTAAGAGCATCATTAAGACTTTGGGTACGTCCCGCATCGGCCGTCTCCCAGGCGGGGCAGGAAGCGGGGAGACGCAGACTTAAAATAAATAAAAACTTCAACTTCAAGTTAAGCGTTTAAGTTGTTTGTTCCTCCGCCTCTTGAGCATTTCTCAACTGCAACATTGTTGCATGGGGCAGACATAATGAACGCCGACTGAAAGCAGGGACTCCGCCGGAGGGGGCGACGGCCTTATATAGCTTTATTTTTATTTTTTTTATTTTCAGTTTTCTCTGTTTTCTGTGCATGCCAAGCGGCTGTTAATAGATCAGCCAAACAGTGTGAACTGCCCGACAGACAGAGACAGAGACAGAGACAGAGAGAGAGAGAGAGAGAGAGGTAGAGCGGGAGTGAGTCAGAAGAGTCTCTGGAGCAGCTCTTCTCTGTTAATTTGATTTGTATTGAGCTTCACACTGGGATTCGGCTTCCTGTTGAAAGGGTTTACTCACTCTTTATCTGTATTTCTTCGTAGAGTTCAAGTTTTTTCTTTAAAATTTCTCTTAAGGCAAATGTTGTTTATGATAATTGCCAACGGGGGGGCGGGGCTTTGAGATAATGCTAATTGAGAGTTTGCACAAGTTTTTCATAAATAACTCTCGGCTTAGAAAAAATATGTGTGCTATAAAAGCTCGACTAGAAATTATAGATGGCAAAGGCTATTCAACTATGAACTCGCTTCGAGTCCGGACTGCATTTTCCCAAACCCAATTGTGGCTTTAGCGAGAATATATGTAACAGCCAGCAGGAGGAGTGCACGATCCAGATACTCCTGTCTGTGCCACAAATTGAGTTATTCCTAAGCCCCATTTCCAGAGTCTTGGTTCATTGAAAGGGTATATCTTAGTCTAACTCACTCTTACTTCTTTTTCTATATATTTCATAAATTTTGATTTACAACAGCTGCTCTGCTCGCTCTGGCACTCTTGCTCTTTCTCTTGCTCTTTCTCTTTCGCCTGTCACATAAAACATTCAAACTTTTACCAAAAAAATTGTTGCAGAGTTTCCACGTTTTTCGTTTTTCGTTTTTATCGATAAACTGGTCCGCGGACCACACACAGGCAGGCAGGCAGGCAGTCGCCATAAGACACGCCTTCCATTCACTGCAAGCACGAACAAAATATAAATAAATAAAAGCCAAACAATTCACAATTTGTGCAGAGTTTTTTTGTTGTTGCTGTGGATTGCCAGAAGACAATTATGCAGCAGCCGCAATGCTGGCCGCGGCAACAATGTTGCAACTGCAGCGGCAACAGTTGCTTCCGCTTCAGCAATGCAAACGATTTGCATGCGCGCAATATAAATTTAGTCAGCTGTGCAAATTTGTATGGCGCATAGATAAAGGGCGTCCAAGGGGGCGTGGGGAGTGAGCGCTGTCTGATGGGCAGACCGGAAGGCATGTAGACTGCACAGAATTCATTTATTTTAATCTGCGCAAAAAAATGTTAATTAAAATGTCACAAGATAATATGCAGTATATGCCTGCCACGCCCCGCTGCCCCGCTGCCCCGCTGCCCAGCTGCCCAGCTGCCCGAGACGCCCCCACAGGGCCGTGTCGATAATCAAAAACCAATATTAAAGCTGATTTGTGGCTGCCACAAGGAGCGCCATCAGCTATTCATGAGCGAGGAGTCCTAGCCGGTCACGTTCTGCGGCCAGCCAAGGCAAAATTTAAATAACATTTCTTTTTCGAATTCCTGCTGCTGTTGTTCCATTGGCATGGAGCGGAGCATATTTGAAGTCCATTAACGCGTCCGAGGGGCCAGGTCGTGTCATAATCACCTTGTTTGTCGGCCCAAACACCTATAATGGGAGGGCGGGGGCGGGGGCGGGGGCATAGGCATAGGCATTGTTGCCCAGCTCTCCCCTGTGGCAATCGCAGTCGTTACGCCGGATAATCAGCGAGTCGTACGGCTCACCCGACCTCCTGCTCGCTCGTCCTCCTGCTCGTGCGTCCTTCTGCTCGCTCGTCAGCCCGTCAGCCATCAAATAAACGTAATTCAATGCACAAAATGACAACATTTTCATTTTTGGACAATTTCGAACACGCCCACCGCGCACCCAGGTCGCCCACAAAGTGGAATTTTGGCAGCTGTTGTGGAGTCGCTTCGAATTTTCATTTTTTTCTTACTTTTTGGCAGCCAAGGCATTTTCGAGTGCGGCGGCTTTGTCTGCCATTTGCATACGGCCAAATGGGCAAAGCTGACAAGAAGTTGTTGCTCCTGCTCCTGCTGCTGCTCCTACTGCTGCTCCTGCTCCTGCTGTTGTTGTTGTTGTTGATGTTGTCCTTGAAGTCAGCCAAGAATCCAATGATTACGAATTATGCTTATGGCCTGGCTCATTACATACGTTAGTCCTTCTAAATTAAGTGTCTATTTGAACAGCAGTAATTTGCTTAGTCATAAGAATTTATCATATGGCATCTGCCACAGCTACAGCAACAGCAACAGCTACAGCTACAGCTAAAGCCATTGTAAGCCAGCTTTTAAAGCCCCTTTGATTCTAACCCTAATAAACTGGCCAAGTATATGGGCTATAAAATCTGCTGGGAGCTTCCCAAAAGGAGAGCTCAGCGAACTGTAATTATGTTTGTGCCCAGCTGACGGATTCTGTTTGATGAGCGTCCAAGCAGTTTGTTTACATAGTATTTAGAGACTTGTAAATTCATAATTTATGTATTATTATTAGTATTTAAGGGAAACAAATAGAAATTGATTAAATTATGCTCAAATTTAAATCAGTATACACGCTTGATGGATTTATCGAACATATACTCTTAAAGCTTTAAGCATATTTGGGGTATTCCATGTGATAATATTTTTTAGAAATATTTTTCTATTTTACAAGTCTTTGAGCTATTCTTCTTCTCTTGAAGCCGTCAAGCTCTGCCTGTGGCCTGCACTCGCATTTCCAACCAACATCAGTGATATTCCACTCGATAACTCATTAAATTTCAACTCTTCAAATATTTTGTGTTGGGGTGTTGGAATAAAACTTTATTTATTTGTTATTTGGAATCGTTACAAATATGGCAATTTATCATCAACATGATGATGATCAATAGAATCGATAACTACAACTAACATTTATCGATAACAAATATCTATGTTGTGCTTGGAAGATAAACTTATGCACCTAAAACTTATTATTTGTGTGTATCTGTGTGTGTGTGTGTGTGTGTGTGACATTTGCTATATGTATTAACTAATTAGTATGTTGGATTATACATGGTGAGTGAGTTAGTAAAATGGAATTCGTATTGTTGCGCGAAGAGATACTCTGCACCAAATATAGTTGCTTCATAACAAGTTGGCCACATCGCTCGCTCGCTCGCTCGCTCCGTCTTGCTCGGCTGCATGCCGTTCTCTCTCTCTGTCTCTGTCTAACTCAGTCACTCACTCGCACTCACTCAGTCAACTGAAAACGTTGTACATACGACCCGTATGCACGCTAGTTGCTATCGTCGCAATTTCACCCTCAATCATCCATTAGAGACGCTGGCAGCTCCGCCGAGGATGCAGCCAAGTGTTATGCAACTACTTAAAGGACTTTATCATTTGCTTGTTTTGCTAGTTTCTGTTTGTTGCATTGTTTGAGTTGTGATTTTTAATGGTGCTGGTTCGCTCTCGCTGCTCGGATCCTCCTCGCAGCATCCTCCTGTCAGGCTGTCAATGTCAAATGTGTCTCGATTGGGCTTTAGAGCAGATAGCATTTTCGGCGCCAACAGGAGCAGGTGCAGTGCACATGGCGATAGTAGCGACACAGGCACTTCAGATACTTATAGCCAGCACAGCAGTGGTGCGAGTGCGAATGGGTATGGTAATGGCTGTAGCAGGACGTCGTGTCGTGCAAGCAGTACGAGTAGCAGCCGCAGTCGCACATCTTGCCAGGATCTCAGCTCGTCTCTAATTGTCAATTGCAGAACAACTTTTGGATTTGAATTTCCTTTTTCCTTTCCTTTCTATCTTATTGCCCTTTTTGCCTTTTCCCTGTTCCTCTTCCAGTCCAGTTGTCGTCCTAGCTCGTTGCTGCCTTTGGCTGAACTGATTTCTGGCCAACGCTTTGCCTTTCAACTTGGCTTAGGTTAGTGGCGGCTGTTGTCCTCGACTGTTGCCCCGGCCAACCCAACAGCTGTTTGATCGATGCATTCGTTTTGCGTATTCGTACCACGCCCCAAATATCAGCCATCAGCTACTGTTGTTGTTGCTATTATAGAAATCATGTCAATTGATTTTGGGGCCAAACTTCAACTGTGTGTGGCTTATTTCGCCTTTGCCTTTGCCTTCGCCTTCGCCTTTGCGTTCGCCTGGCACAGCGGCACACTCGAGAGCTATATGATTAATTCACAATTCTGTCGCCGATTTTTACGACCAACAAAAATAAAACAAATATTATAATTTGTATCTGCCGACTGGCCAAAAATAGAAGCCGTCGCCATCGTCGCCATCGTCGTCGCTAAGCAAACGCAAATTCATGCCTGACCCACATTCATTGCACATTTGACTCGTATTAGTCACACAGCTGCCGCCAAAAACAGATGAACGTAGGCTATACGCAGCTCTATTAGATGCAGCTGGTATCGTGATGCAATCGCCACACACACACACACACACACACACACACACACACACACTCGCGGACAATCGATGACACATGCAATGACGCGACATTCGCACGCGCCAGATGCAAGTTCCGAGCCGTTGACGTCATTCAATTAAGCAGGTAATATACGCTGCGTATACGTCATTTCATAGGCAACAGCCAATGCTGACATCAGATACCATCCCAGCAATGGGCCTATTAATAAAATGCAATTATCTACAAATGAATATGTGCAATTCCGAATGAGGTCAGTTTACTCAGCCCTATGAAGTGAGCTCATGATCAACGATCAACGATCAATGATCAAAACTCTTAGCGAATGTTATGCTTGTGAAACTGTTAATTGCAACTTTAAATATATATATATAGAATGATCTGAGAGGATCGCAATATGCATAGCCAAAAAAAAAATAAAAGAATAAGAGTTTGCCTCTAGTCAAAGATCTTGCATTGATCAATGACTGGCAATGAGCTCATAGCACTTCTGGCTGCAGTCACAAATATTTATATATATTATATTGATCAAGCTGTTAATTGCATTGATCAACAAAGTAGTATGCAATAATAGCATCGAGTTATGATGAATTACTCGAAGGTCTATTGTTCAAATGAGATCAGCTTGAAGGCCAACTTTATGGAACTAACTATAAGCATAACACTTAATGCACTAAAGATTATTATGAAACTAACAAAGATCAGTGACTAAAATCAACATTCTTTATAAAGCCAAAAAAAATCAATAAATGTAGATCAGCTTAGATAATTTCTTAATCATCTGGATTTATCATTAGGTTTGATGTTTTATTTACAACTCAAGGCAGATAATTCTATATAATTCTATAAATCTATTGCAGATCAGTGTCTCTAAAGATATTTAAAGTCTCATATTTAAGTGTCCGAAGAACCACTTAAAAGTTTAATTCAAACATAAATTAAAATCTCAATGAATTTCATTCAATTTTCATTTTCTTTCTTTCCCACGATCACTTGATCTGATTTTTATTTGATTAAAATTGAATAATATAAAATGAAAGAGTTTTTTAATTAATTTTCGGGCCAATATGCTAACTTTCTATTTCTCTCTCTCTCTCTCTTCCTCTCTTTCTCTCTCCCCCCCCCCCCTCTCTCTCTCTCTCTCTGTAACTCTTTGCCAATTACAGCAGGTGCTTGCCAGCGAGATCTTCAATCATTTACAATTACAAATTCTTCAGCTTATCAGTGAGGGGGACAAGAGAAACTTCTCTTCTTCTTCTTAGTTTTTAATGAGTTTTTTATTAAGCTAATTTGCTGGACAGTTGCAGCAGGTGCGTGTTGCTTATCTGTCCGCTGTGGCATTATAGTCGTGTTGCAAGCTCATTAAAGTCAGCTCCTGCGATTCGAGGACACGTAATATCAGTTTTAAGGCCACGGACATGCAGTCTATGTATAGATATAGAAGTTTTTGTTTGCCGTTAGGGACATGGGCAGCTCACAGAGTGTAAAGTGTCCTTGTGCGCTTAAAAGTCTTTCGACACGTATTCGCATTGGCAAAAGTTTCTCAGAGTCAGAGGCAGAGGCAGAGCTAGAGGCAGAGCTAAAATGAAGAGTGAACTGTTCAGGTTGAGGTTGAGGTTGAGGTTGAGTTGCAGGTAAAGTGGCAGCCGAAACTGTGGAAAGGGTCACACACTCAGTGGAGTGCAAGTGCATGGCTTTCAGCCGTTTAGTTCAAGTTGTTTCAAGTAACACTTGAAGGACAACGGGGCGAGCAAAACGACTCGACCATGTGCACTAGGAATTTTGGGCTAGGATACGGCTAGGGCTAACTCTTTGAAGGGGGAGAGATTCGGACATGGACAGGACGGAAATGCCGGCTGTCAGTATGTGGCAAATAATGGTGTTGCGTGTCGTTTTGGCCACCGCAATGATAACCAACTAAATTTCCAACAAGAGCAACGGCAGAGAGCGGAAAAAAACAACAACTAAAGAGAAGAGAAATGAAAAAAAAAAAAAAAAACAACAACAAGAAGCAGAGGCAGCAGAAGTGGAAAGAAACTTCCTCCATGGTGGACGTTGCGACGTTCTCGACTGCGAGTTTGCAACCTCGTGAAAAGCGTAACTGACACTTAAATTAAATTTGTTTTCATTTTGGCTCGACAGAAAGTCAACGCGACACATTTTTGGTTTGGGGGCCAAGAAATCAGCGCAAAACACAAAACACAAAACACAAAACACAAAAACCGAAAATGCATTTCGCAATAAAATAAATTAAAACGAAAGCCAAGCAAATTTTCTGCACTGAAAGTTGCCCAAAACTCAACGGGGCGTGCGATGGGAACTGCCAAACATGCTGGCAAGAGGGGCGCCGCGAGCAACACGAGGGCACACGAGGGGGGGGGGGGAGGAGGGGAGTGGAAAGAGGGGCGTAGCTCACTGATGACTTGGTTTTGCCCCAAAACAGCCAAAAGTGAAAAGACTAACCGAAACAGCTTGTGACGCCGTGTGCTGTTTGCAGTTTGTTGTGAATGTGAACGCAGACGCCCCCTGGCGGACAGAATTGTCGACACACACACACACACACACACACACGCAGTTGTGCTTTGGTTTTGGATAATACCATGCCTAGAGCGACATTTGTTGAATTTACAGATGCTTCGGGGACTCTTGCAGAGCATTTGTAGTTTTATAATTTGATTAGCACTCGATATGCAGAACTCGCAGTTTGAGCTGGGGGGGGGGGGGGGGAAAATCGAGCAAGCAGTTCGCATTTAAGCTCAAATAAATTGATGCATTTATCGATTAAAGACATATCGAGATGGATAAGTGAAGAGCTTATGGAATTTGTTCAGAATGGGACGAGTTAATTCAAATTGTTAAGCTCAGTTAGTAATAAGTCCTTGAAGCTGAAGCTTAGATATAAGAATAATTGTTGATAGAGGAATTATATTATTCGATATTATTCGAATCGATAATTTATATCTTCTTGAATCTAGCGTTCGATAGAGGAGTTCGGATTACATTAAACAGCAGCTTGAAAGAAACTTAGCTTATCGATAAATTATCGATGGATAATCGAAATATATTGATATATCAGGAATCAGATCAGGATTCAGGTTAAAAATCTTAAATATAAATTAATAAGTTTGTCAAGATTCAACTGAAATTCCTCTTTTGAGAGTTCTGAATAGCCACATAGATAAATCGATAAATAATCGATAGGCATGTTCAATTATATTGTAGAGTCGAAGCAAGTACAGAACTTGGTTCTCTACATCTGGCAAGCAATTAAGAATTTCAGTTTAAATTCATTTCAACTTTTATATTTTGTCTTTTTATTGGAAAATGTTTTGTGGTAAAGGAAAACAGTTGTTTTTTGTCCAGCTCCAGTTCAGATATGTATATGTATGTACGTATGTATGGCTGCTACAATTACTGTTGTTGCCTGGATGTTGTGGATGCACCACTCGATGCTTCAAAACGTCAACAAAGCTGTCGGCCAACGGAGTCAGAAGCCAACTACTGCCGTAGCATCACAGCGTGCATTTACTGAGGTCTCTCTCTCTCTCTCTTTCTGTCTCTCTTTCTATCTCTCTGCTCTCTGCAACCTCCTTTCGTTTGGCACGGTCTGCTCGTGTCCATGTACATCCGTGTTCTTTTGCCATATTGTGTTCATGCCAAAGCGATTGCCCGCCGCATTTAGCTGTAGATTGACTGGGTTGGGTTGGGTTGGGTTGGGTTGGGTGGTTCGGAGGGCTACGGTTGTTGCCATGGTCATGTTGGATTTTCCATCGTTTGTTTCGCATAAAATTCCTGCTTCCTCTCGCATTTATTGTCGGTTGATGTGTTTTTATTTTGCGAGTTTTTGATGTGTACGCACAGCGCTGGAATGCCATTGGCGGAGTGGGCACGGTGAGGTGTCAGGGAAACAACCAAAGCCGCAGCCAAACAAACACATTTCAATCAAAACGCTTAACGGGCTGACTATGCGAGGGAAACAGCAGCAAGTGCAACACAGCAACAGCAGCAGCAGCAGCCACGTGGGTGGCCACGTTTCCCCCAACGACCACGACAAAGTTCAGGTGGAGTGTGGAGCGAGGGAGCTATGGAGCGATGGACAGTGGCAACTAGGAACAGGGATCTGGGAACTGGGAACTGGGAACTGCGAGTCTGGGCATGCGTCGCACCTATTTGCACTGCATTGCGGTTCGCTTAAGGCATTGCACTCTGATTCCAAACAACGTAAGTTGAGCATAGAAAATATAAACATACTATGTATAGAATATATATCTATATACATTCTTGAGCTCAAGCTCATGAAATTATTAGTCGTATTCCTTAGAAATTCGTTATAGAATTTAATATAATTGCAGAATTTAAGGCGAGAACTAAATTATATAAATGATTCTTCTTCAATATGAGTTTTGCTTGAAAGATAGGTTATATAAAGAGAGAGCGATGGAGATGGATGGATATGCATGTAGACTATGTAAGTCCTAGACCTTGATCTCCTCTCAATTTAGTTGATATAGGAGAGAGAAGAAAGAGAGCGAGAGAGAGAGAGAGAGATAGAATTTTTGATTTCCTGTTATCAGTAATTGAGTTGTAATAGAACCAATGTGCGCTGGCTGCAACTGTTGCTGCTCGCTGTTGCAGTTGCAGTTGTTGTTGTTGTTGTTGTTGTTGCAGCATGTTAGCCATGGTCATTGCCGCAACTACCGCAAAATGGCACTTGGTTGGTTTTTGACACAAGTTGACGCGCATGCAGCGCGAGAGCTGCGACTGCCATTGTCAGTGGCACATGCCACATGCCACATGCCACACGCCGCATGCTGCATGCCACATGCCAGCCAAATGTCGTGTGCATTAGGTATAGAGTTTTAGCTAAAGCTACAGTTTCAGCTGCTGTCCACGCGCCATCGCCCAACGGATTTTTGGCCAAACAAAATGAAGACATGAGGAGCTCGACCAAATACCAAATAGCAAATGTTGCATGTTGCACCTAAACCCCCTCTCTGCCCGCCCCATAGACTAGGAAACTTTTGTCCTCAATGGCACACGGAGCAGAAAGCAAGCCAAATGCATAGCAGAACTGACATCTGAAGTGTTTGAAACACAATCACGACTTTAACTGAGAGAGACAGAGCAAAAAAGAGAGAGACAGAGAGAGAGAGAGAGCAGAAGTCGAGTTCTATTTGTTTGGCATGCTGAAAAACCCTTTGATTAGACAGACTCTGATTCACATCTCTGAGCTTCGCGCATCACTCGACGTTCGGAGACCTTAATTTAACTGTACATTGCACATTGCTCTCTTCTGTCGGGCAAATCCCTTTAGTCTTGCCGAAAGCAGCTTTTGAAGAGGTTTGTGACCCCAAACAGAGGAGTTGCCTCTTTGGCATTTGGTCATGCCATGTCAACAGCTCGTGAGGATTACTGCAGAACAACATTATTATCGTGGAAGCGAAACAAGGAAGTTCATTTAGAGCTACAATTCGGCTCATTCTTATTAAATTGAAATACAAATATTTCAAATAACTGAGCGAAAAGTACATACTCTCTCTCTCTTTCTCTCACTCTCTCACTCTCTTTCTGTAGCTGCATGTAGCACGCAAGACGTCATTTAAAGCAAGTGGAGCTGTAGCTCTCTTGGCAGCTCCATGTTTTAGTTCCAGTCACTCAGCAGCAGCAGCAGTTGCAGCAGGCCATAAAGAACCGAAGTATGAAGCAGAGTAGACCTGCAGCTCAGCTCAGAATGACAAGAATTTCGCACACACAAAAAGTCAAACAAGACACGCAGTCACATGCAGCAGAGCTAGGGAGCAGGAGGCAGCAGGAGGCAGGCAGCAGGCAGCAAGCAGGAGGCATGCGAGAGTAAACAAAAATGAAATTCCGCACTGCAGTCGCACACTCTCTTTGAGTGCTTCAGTTAGATCTGCAAAGCGCAGATCGAAGACGCAGATATTCAAGACAACCTGCCAAGCTCTCTCTCTCCCTCTCTCTCTCTACTGCTCTCTCTCTCTCTGACAGTTCGATTACAGTGGCAGCTAGTGCCATTGGCATTGGTTCTGTCTGCGAGTGGAACTAAGAGGCGATTATTTCACTTCGTTTACAACTTCAGCTTCGACTGCATTCCTTCATATTTTGCAACGCTAAAAAATGCCAATGAGCGGGCGGGCAATTGTTGTTGTTGTTGTTGTTGTTGTCTCTGATGATTCTTGGAATTGCATTTTAGTACCGCAAGCTGAAAGCCTATTGCTGGAATACGAGCATTGGGCCTGTGGTATTTGGGTTGGCATTGCGCGTGCGCAAATTTGTGAACTGAATATGGCATTGCACACTGGACTTTGACTTGGACGTGAATGTGAATGTGAATGTGAATGTGGACGAAGATGTGGTCGTGGTTGTGGTCGTAGTCGTGGACTTGCACTTGCATTCGGTACCAAATCTGGGCACGTCAAGGTGATGGCTCTGGTATTTATAGCATATAGTATATAGCCTCTAGCAATAGGTGAACGTGGGAAACGCACAGCCTTAGGTGATCAACCTTAAGTTTCAATAGAATTGCTGCTAGAGCCTGCTGATATGACTAAGTAATTGATTAAGCTATTGAGGATTGAATTCTTAAATGAGAATAACCAATAGCAGAAGAGATTCATTCAAGTAGAGTTATCATAAGCACAAGATATGTGTTCATTACTTATCTTAAGCAAACAACTCTGACTGGCTGACAAACTGTTGTAAATCTCAAGTGGAGCTACGTCTATAGCATAGCTGTCTGTAGTAGTTCTTTGGGGGTTTTTTTCCACTCACACGCAAGTGGGTTAATATGATGTGATTATGTCACGAGCTGTGCATTCCAATTCCAATTAAAACGATAATCAGTCGACGCTCAGACTTTACCTTTTAGCTCGATGCGACTGTCGTAGCGATTGTGTTGGGATTATCACTGCTCATATCATTGTCACTATAACTACATACACATATGTATATGTATGTATGTGTATGTATGTGTGTGTGTGTGTATATGTAATGCTACACATTCAGTTGGCTGCTGATTGACCCCGCGTAGAGTCGAACAACTGCAGTCACTTTTTGAGCCCTTTCGAGTTTTGTTTACAAATTGTGATGATGGAAACTTTTTGAAATCTTTCCATGCAATGTAAAAAATATTCCAGAAATCGTTTCATTCATGCAAAATGAATAGCACAAACACCTACGACTGCAGTTGTTGCAAGTTGTTCGAGTGCTGTGCATGGGGCCTAAGCAAATTGTTACACTCGAAGGAAAAGTACTCAAGGAAGCAAATACAAACAAATGTATAGAAATAAATAAAAAGCAAAATAAATGATCGAGTGCACAAAAAAAAAAAAAAAACGTGCCAACTGGGTAAATTTCCATTAGAGTTTTGAATTTTGTTGCCTCGTCTTTATTTTTTTTTTTTTTTTGTCACTCTTGCTCTGGTTCTGCTAGCTGCTGCTGCTGTTGTTGTTGTTGTTGTTGTTGTTGTTGTTGTGTTTGCAATGCTCATTAGTGTGAGCTGGTTTATGTGGCTTTCAAATAAGTACATATCAAATGAATTAAGGTTTCGTCTTGTTGTTGTTTTTTAAAGCCATCTCCTAAACAATACCCAATTGACGTCATGTGCGAGCGAGAGAGCACAAATCGCATGCTCGTTAAATGACCAAAAATATGCGCCGGTCATTTGTATCTGATGGATGCATGCATTGACATTCGCCACGGCTGTTAAGCAACTTTCATATAAATCATAATGAATAACCAGCAAAAAAACAAAAAAAAACAGCAAAATATTTAAATTAAAGGCGGATAAGTCGGTTTCACAGCAGCAGCAGCAGCACGAATACCCTGTGTGCTGTTAAGCCAGAGAAACCGAGAGATAAACCAAGTTTTTAATAGAGCATTATTGAGATATTCATTAGATGATATCGAGATGTTAAAATATTAAGATGTCAATTTTTTTTTGTATGATTATTTTTGTTTTTAATAAAGATGCGATATTTGGTATTTGTGCTATGGGAACATTTAACTGAAATTTTATCATATTAAAATATATATATTTAAAAAAAAATATTTTTGTGTATGTTTTATACGTTTAATTTATATTTTTCTTTGAAATTTTGTTTTGAATTTTAATAATTAATAGTAATTTAACTAAAATTTTATCATATTAAAATATTAAAAAATATTTTAGAGTATGTTTTATACGTTTAGCTTATATTTTGCTTTAACATTTTTTTTATTTTAATAATTTAACTGAAATTTTAATTATATTATTAAAATATATATCATTATTAAAATATATACATTTTATAATATATGTTTTTTTGCACATATTTTTTTAATTTATATTTTTTTTTTTAATTTTAACAATTTACAGTAATTTGTTATCATAATTTTAAAATATATGCATATATTAAAAAAAAATGTCCTGCTTATGTTTTTTTTTTTTTTTAATTTATAACGTTTATATACATATATATTTTATATTTAAAATATTTTGTTTTTTAATTTGAACATTTTTTATATGCATGTGTAATTTATTTTTAAAATAATGTTTTAGGGTATTTTGCATATAAAGATAAAAGAATGTTTACAAAAATTGTTTTTCGTTTAATTTTAATTTCAATTTTTGTTTTTTGTTTTTTTTTTTTTTTTTTTTGTGAATGCGATTTGCGGATTTGCGAATTCATTCACCTTTTAATCAGGCAACTGGTTTGCAGTTGCTGTTATGATGTTGTTATTGCTGTTTTTGTATGTTGTCCGAAAAAAACAAGCAAACAGAAAAAAAGAAGAAGAAGAAAAAACAACGAATTTCCCTTTTTGTATGCGCCACGAAGTTCGTGATTTTCGAAGCGAAGCCGGGCCAAGCGAACGATAAGTGGCCAACAACGTGAGATAAATACACAAAAATATTTAGATACGATTAACCAAACAACAAACCCAAAGGAGCTACAAATACGATGACTAATCATAATTGAGTCGCTCTTTGCTTTGGGTGCGCGCAAGTCAGCAGATCTCGAGACACAAGTCAAAGACCTCGATCGATCGATGGATCGAGCGACTCACAGATTCGCATATATCTCATAGATATCGAATATATCTCATAGATACTGAGTAACTATCTAGCAGATACTGTTTGAATGCAATGCAAATACATTACATTGCTTCAGCTACAACTCAAGGGAATTATAATTGAACACGTAATGAAATTTACAAATCTTTCAAGTTTTTTGCTGTTTGTTATTGTTGTTGTTGTCGCTGTTGTTGTCGCATTTCATGAATGAAGCAGCAGCAATTGTTGTCGATAATATTGAACTCCATTGCGGACATCATTGTAATTGTTGTTGTCGCACTCGTTCGTCGTCTGTTTGCACTTCACACCAATCCGCGTGGCCGATTCCATCCACCCGTCCATCCCACTGCCCCCGAGACCCTGTGTGAGCATTCACATTTGTTTTGTCTGATTGTTGTTGTTGCTGTTGCTGTTGCTGTCGCTTTGCATTTGCTGTGCGACTGTTGGTGCGTTCACTGTACGTGTTTTGAATGAACATTTCTGTGGCCCTCGGCTCGGCCCGGCCCGGCCCGGCTCGATGTTTTATTTTTGCAAAATTATCTTCGACTAAAAATCTACCAAAAATTCATGAATGAGACGACAACACACGCACGCAACAGAGACGGCAGCAGCAGCAGCAGCAGCAGCAGCAGCGAAAGCAAAAGCCCCCGAAGCCAAAAATGTCAATACAAACAATACAAATTCAAATGGATGTGGATAATACGATCTTGTGTGCCAAACTGTGATACGGATTTTAAGCTAAGTATATACACAACAAACACTCTTAACTCTAACTCTTTAAATACTTCTTATTTTTTTTTTTTTTGCTGTTTGCTGAGATTGTGGGAAAAAATGAGCTTTGCTTAAATTAGCGAATTTCTGGGAAAGAATATGCTAATTTATAAAAGTCGAAAATTTGCTTGAAGAAAACCAGCAAAATGATATGCGCAGAGACTTGTAGAAAGTGAGAATGGGAACTTGATTAGCTATTTATGATTTAGACCGTTAAAGTCATTTATAAAATATTTATTTATTTTCGTTATTATTAAAGATCTCATCAGACTCGTGGACTACATCATTTCCTACACATTTTCAAGTTGTTCAACTGTCGCGAGTGGCGCTTTCAGCTAATTTGACTCTAGTTCATATGCCAGCTGCTTGCCCTAGTTGTGTAAGTTAAAGGCATTTGGCTTTCCCAACTACACAGCTACCGTATTACGCTGGCAGAGTCCATTAGCTGGCAGCCTGGCCTGGGCCAGCCACCTAGTTAGCAACCTGATGCTAGAGACAGACCCTTCGAGAGGCGAACATGGTCGCGGTCTTGCGGTCGCGCGATATCTCGAGTACGTTGTCTGCGATCTTGGCCATTTAAAAGCATGTCCAACATGGGCCACTTAATTTCTCTAAAATGTCATATTTAATTTCGCATTTAGACGTCTTCATTGCCGTATTTGAGGCTTCTTCTAACGTGTTCGACTGGGGCCAGCCTGAATGGTTGGCTAACTCGGCGTCTGGTTCACTGACTACCTGCATAGATATCATGCCTTGGACTTGTCGCTATATATATATATATATATTTTTTTTTTTTGCTGTTTCAGCGATTTCCGGTTTGGTTTCATTGTAAAAATTTTGTACGTTTTGGTATTTTCGGTTCACACGTGCGCGGGTAATAAACTTCAAATGACCGAAACTGAAACTGGCGCTCAGCGCTTTAAGTGGCCCGTGTGCGTGGTTCGAGGCACATACATGACCGAGCCCCCCCCCAGCCCCCACCCCCTCTCTCTCTCTCTCTCTCTCTCTCTCTCTGACCAAACACAACCGAGCCCCCTATATACCAAGAGCCACATACAGGCGAAGATAGACGCGACCATTGCTGAAATCAAGTCAAGTACTGAAAGCAAACACTTTTGCAACTCACTTCACGAAGAAGAAGAAGTAAGTAGTAAGAGAGTTTGCTGAGGTGAGATACCCTATTATCGAGAGAGTATGTATTTTAGAGAGTTCCGATGATGAGGAATGGATATAGAGCAGAACTTCTTTGAGAATGAAGATTATATATATATATATATATATCTCTAGATATAGCTATTTAGATTACTCTTATTACTATATCTCTCTCGTCTCTTCTTCTCTACACTCGAAACCAAACTACCTCATTGGCAACACTCTTGGGCTTAACTGAAATACATACATACAAAAAAAAAAAAATGTTAAGACCCGTCGATTGGCCATCTCGCTCGCACCCGTTTTGTGGCAGCTCATTATCAAGTTTAGCTTTTTAATGTATCTTCTGTGTTTATCATTGTCGAATTTTTTAATTAAATTATGTTGAAGCCAGGCCGGGCCAGGCCAGGCCAAGACGAGGCGAGGCGAGACACTGCACACGTGTAGCTCTAGCAGCTAACAGCTAACAGCTAACAGCTAACAGCTACTGTTTCAACAGCTCGTCGTTTTGGCCGCAAGTTCAATGTCTCTGGCCACAATTGCTGGCAATTATGTAGCTACTACTACACCATATGAATGCCCATTTTATTGGGCCTCGAAATTGGCCTTTATGGGGGCGCAAAACGGTGCCAAGGTAACAAACAGCGGCCAGCCAGGACGACTCTCTGACCCAATAAACCCTTCCCGGCGACTTTATTACACGGCCTCGGCCAGGTTGGAAAATTAGCTGAAAGTGCTAATTAAAATTGTGCATGAGACCCTTCGCCACAGCCACAGCCACAGCCATAGCCACAGCCACGACCATCCCATCTAACCCTCGCCCCATGCAAATAAGCAATTTGAAGGTATTGAATTACATTTTACATGCCACTTGTGTGTATTTTGTGCTTTGCTCCTGGTTGGGGTTGGGGGTGGGAGTGGGAGTGAGAGTACTCTGGCTTAATGCATAAGCATGCTGCCGAGCAACATCAACATTTAATTTATTAATAACCCTTTCATTTGCACAATATGTTTGCGGAGCGTGGCGTGGGTGGCTGAGACTCGCGCCGAAGGCGCTCGGCAGAGCAAACTCTCTATTGGCCATTCAAATGGGTAACGTAAGCGTTTTGTCGCCAACTGTCATTAAAGCAGTCTGTGGCTAATTTAGGATACACACACACAAACACACACACACACACACATACGTAAGTGTCAATGCTAATGTTAATGCCTAATGTTAATGTTCATATCCTGTCAAAGTTTACACTGGGTCGGGCGAGTAGCTAAGCTGTGCTGAAGTGCAGTGGGAGATATGCTTATTATTATAATTTCAAATTGTTTAGACATTAGAATGGAAAATTGTAATGAAACTGGGAGGGAATCTCTATTAGTGAAGGCAGAGAAAAGTCAGCAATAAAACCAAGATATATAAGGAAAGCAAGGCTTAGTGTGAACGTATGAGTTAGTTAAGCTACCTTGATAAAAGATAATAAAAGATAAAATAAGATGATAAAAGTAGAAATGTATCTTGTTGAGCAACTTGAGCAACAATTCTCTAAGCAGCTAGAATGCTGGATTAGGATTCATTATGAATATACTCTTAAGAGATTTTTTATACATAAAGACTCGAAATATTTATTATAACACAAAAATGCAACTAGAATAACCAATATAATTGAAAATAATTTTGATGCACTTCCGCAGTCTAAACTTGCAATGCAACAATTAAATTTGCTATCTTTTTCATACTATTTGCCTCACTGTGCATTCGCATTCTATAGTTGTACGTTGCTAATAGACTTCACAAATGATTTGTCTACAAGTTGTAGCCTTTCCTCTCAAGCTCTAACCCAACCTAACCTTATGTAAATGAAGGTGCTTAGCCATACATATATGCATATATATATATATATATATAAAGAGCATATGTATGTATGTTGGTGCGACGTCAGCCAGCCCCATGTGCTGATATCCTGTTTCCGCATTTTATGGCACCCAGCGCTGCTGCTGGCTCATGCTCCAATGAGAAGGCTTACTGCAGTTGCTGCTGCTCTGGGGCTGGCGCCTGCTCGAGTTCCGTTTGTGTTCGGGCTCATTTCCGTTCAATCGAGTTGAGTCAACAAGCTAATTTCACGTTAATTTTAAGTGCTGCTGCTGCTGCTGCTGCTGCTGCTGCTGCCGCTGCTGCTGCTGCTGCGCGTCGAAAGTCCAAGCTAAACGATTTTGTTTTTATTTTCGGGCAGCTTTCGCTCTATGCTGGCCTAATGAATATGCCTGAGTACGTCGAGAGTTGACCCTACTCCTGCTACTCCTGCTGCTCCTGTTCCTGCTCCTGGTGCTGGACAAAGTCTTGCGGAGCGAAAGCGTTTCCGACTCACTCGGAAGTAAAATTTTATGCACAAGTTTTTGTTGGTAGCGCGTAAAATTTGATGGCCTACTAAAATTTCTATAAAAGTGTGTGCATAAAATTTTTGGCCTCCCCACTTTGGTTTCTGTGCTCTGCTCTGGGCTGGGGTGAGCAGTGGGTCGACTCTATAGCGACATATTAAAACTTTATATGCATTATAAAATTGGGTTTTATGTCACTCTCCAAGCTGCCATTAGCTTTGGGTTTGCCCTGTTGCTGCCCTCTGCTCGGCTTAGAGACAGCAAACAAATAAAGCCAACATCAAATTTTGATAGTCAATTGCGTGCAAAAGAAGTTCCAATGCCATCGTCGTCGTCTCGCTGTCTCATTGTTTCCGACAACAAAATATACATATATATATATATGGAAAAGAAAACTTATCCATAAAGCTCAACATGTTTCAAATGCCGTGTAATGCACGGCATATCATCGTAAAACGGAGAAACCCTCCTCCGACTCGGAGTGAAATGAATATTTGCTCGGAAAGTGCCCCAAATTACAATGTGAAGCGAAGCAGCTCGTTGCGAGTGGTTCCAACGAGGGCTAAGCTGTAAAATGGAACATTTTAACCATTTTAACATTCTTTTTGGTTTTTTTGTTGTTGTTTTCTCTCTTTTTGTATTTTTACATATTTATTGGATACGCATCATTTGGCATAATTCCCAGGGTTGATTTTTGTAGGGTTTTTACTGCAACTGAATTTAATTGGATATGTAAGTTAGATAGGCGGCAGAGCAGCAGACGGGGCAAGGGTTTATCTAAGTGGAATAGTCTGTCACATCTTTATGGTTTTTTATTTTTCACAGAACATTAAAAGCTTTTCTCAGATGGGCAGGCAATGAGAATCAACTACTACATATGGCTGTACTTGAATTCAAGTTCAATGTTCACAGAACAAAATAAAAATTGAAGCGCATTCATAAACTTTTAGTTGAAAATAGTTCTTATAAGTGCTATTAGTGAAACGATTAATACATTTATGAGAATTACATAGAAGTGCAATCACATCTCTCTCGCATAGAATACATTTTTATTTAGCTTAAAATATAAAATATAAAATATAAAATATAAAATATAAAATATAAAATATAAAATATAAAATATAAAATATAAAATATAAAATATAAAATATAAAATATAAAATATAAAATATAAAATATAAAATATAAAATATAAATAGAATAGAAAATAGAAAATAGAAAATATAAAAAATAATAGAATTTTGAGAATTACATAGAACAGCAATCTTTTATTTCTGTTTTCTCGCAATTTTCATCTCACAGAAATTTACATTTTAAATATTAATCTAGTTTTGAGCATAACATGGATGGATTTTGTGTTTACATTTTCTTCTTTCGCAAATTTTCTTCAATTACTTAATTCTTACCCTAATTTTATAGCCTTGCAGTTCGCAGAAAAATGCCCTTTTTCATTGAAATGCGTATCGTATTGAAAAATCTACGAATATTTGTAGAGTGAAGAGGTTCTAGGTTCTAGCTTTATGGCTTTATGACCCATACGGCAAATGGACGAGAGTCAATTAAAACATTGCCACAGCTCAAATTCAGCAGTCATAAAACGGCACCCCACAACGAGCTGTCTCTGCGATATGCCCACAGCTGGCAAAGATCAGAGCTGAGCTCAGAGTATTTTTATGTTTTATGGCCGCGCCGCGACTACCTTCGGAGGTGCAGGAGCGGGTTGTAAATGTCATAAGTAGGCATTTTCCAATTGGCCAAACAAAGTAACGGCAATAAAAGAAAAACTGTGCCACACAAACTGGGCCCAATCGTTGGCCTCATCTCTTGACCATTTGCCTGCTCTGTGACGGTGTGTGTGCCTGTGTGTGTGTCTCTTTATATAAATTGGTCTTTTTGTAATTTTTAATGCTTTTACGAGCATATAAAATTATTATCATATTTGCTCTGCCTGGCTGGCTGGCTGGCTGGCTTGGCTTTGGTCCTGCCTGGCCCTGGCATATAACTCATGCGACATTCAGATCTGAGTGCTAAGATAGGCGCCAGTCGAGCCAGCTCCAAAAGGCAACACTTGAGCAACGGCAGCCATTGCCGCATTCAAGCTAAATGACATTCTTTTTGACTTATGAGGCGGCATTTGGTGCATTGCCGTTGCTGATTGAGTGTCGAGAGATGTGGCACACAGTGCAGAAGAAGAGTCTCGGCCATTATGCTGGACCGCCTGCCAACAAGGCCATCAAATTTGATTGCCGCAGCCTAGAGTAGAGTGGACTAGAGGCTGGCTAGAAGGCAGCCACGACAGCTACGAGAGCTACAACACATTGGCAGGTGGCCGCGAACCCTCGCGCGTTGCCATAATAAACCAATAAAAGCGGCCACTTGCAGTTCCAATCAAGTGACTTTTATTGGGTAGCCAGAATAAATTGCCATGGCCCATGGCATGTAACCAAAAATAAAGTCAAGTGCCGCACTTGGCCAGGTAACAACAATAACAAATGACAGCAGATGCTAACGAAGCGAAGACGAAGGCGAATCGCGAATGCTCTTACTTGAGAAAGTAGTGAAAACCCTAGTAAATATAATCAGATTATTTATAGATATATCTGCTGGTTAGAGTGAGATATATAGAGTGAGATATATAGATCCCTGTATGGCATCAAGTCTCTCAAGCCATAGCTCTTTCACTTATCATAAAAATAATCTTGAAAAATATATTTGAAGTATTTATCTAAATTTTCTAAATTTTTAATATGCTCCTCCTTCATTGCTTCTTTACTGATATAGCTAGAGCTAGAAATATATTCATATATATTCATTCATATTCATTGACTGATTGAAATATACAAGTAATATCTGCATCTAAATAAATAACAATTTAAATACTAAACAATTGTGTTGATTGAATGAATGAATGATTCGATTGATGCAAACTTAAAACTCAGAGAATACTCAATGCCTCAAGCCTCCCAGTTTACTCATTTGCCTAGCTAGCAGCGACTACTTAGCTAATATGCCTCGCCTGCTTTATAGAGTATGCACCGACTACAATAATAAACATGTAATGAGCCGCTTTCTTCACCGGGTCGGCGCAAATGCATGGTAATAGATTTCGATTGCATGCCGCGTGCCTCAAACCTCAAGCCTCCGTCCCAGCCCCAGCCCCAGCGCCAGCTCTCTAATGGCAGAAGGGAGAGCCACAAGACTGAAGCCTTAAGCCTCTAGCTGGGCAGCTGCTGACTTGGAATTCAATTTCAACTTCGATGCCGCTGCCGCTGCCGCTGCCGCTGCCGCTGCCGACGCCGATGGCGACTTCGACTTGCGACTTCCAACTCCGATTGCGACTTTGTCCGGCGATGGACGCGCGATTGCTTTAGTCATGGTCTGCGGGCCATGTGCGATAATTATGGTAATATTTGCATTTGCGTGTGGCTCCGCTAAACAGTTGAGTGAGTCGGCGGGCGCCAGCGACTGACCAACTGGCTCCGACTCTCTGAGTGTCTGCAATTGAGCTATGTTTCCTTATTGCAGACATGCAGTTCGAGTTGCAGTTGCAGTTGCAGTTGATGTTAGCCTCCCCCTCTCTGTTTTGGCTTTATTTTAATGGCATTTTAAACAGTTGATGCTGCCCACTGTGCGACCACGCCCAACTCAAGCAGCGAGCGTCGCCGTTGTCTCTCTTTCAATTAGGCCTCCGCCTTCAAATTCCAATTTCAATTCATAATTTCGAAATGAAATGCGTTTGGAGGTCGTCTTTTAGTTGTTTTTTCTTTTTTTCTTTTTTATGGGACGCTTTCTGTCGCATTTTATTGCCCATTAAAGTAAATTACAGCTAACGGATTGCCTCGAAAGTGGGCGTGGTCAGACTGTTTCTTCAGCGTTGATTGTTTTAATTTTGCGTACAATGCGTTTTTTATGAATGACTGCGACTGAACTTCAATTTATGCCCGGGTCATAAAACACAACGAGCTGCTCGAAAAAAACAAAAAAAAAAAAAATATACTAAAAACACATTTTGAAGGCTACAATTAATTAGAGTGTTTTATCAAGTTTAATTAATATCTTTTTTTTAATGCTGGGCTGCTGACGTCAGATGGCAAAGATCCCATGTCAAATGTCATTCGACAGAGCTATAAGTGCCTTCAATTTAATGAGAGCTACTTAATTACAAGCGAAATAGAAATAAATACCAACATAGACAAGACAAATTTACAAAAAGAGGCTGACAAGAAACTAGGCCTCAAGTGCTCATAAGACTAAATAATTGTCATAGCAGCGCGTTCGTCGTGTGTTTAAAAGATATTTTCATAAATATTTAAATTTTATAAAATGTAAAATAAAATATAATATTTAGAAATATTGATATGTATGTAATGTCTTATGGATCTCTATCTTGTATCTCATGGAACTTGACTAAAACAAAAGTTCTCTAACTGATTAACGAGCCACATTGGAGACGAGCAACTCAATTTGACCAAAACACAACAAAATGCAGTCGCTGTCGCTGTCGCTGTCGCCGTCGGCGTCGCAGTCGCAGTTATCGATAAAGTCAGAGACGATAAACAGTTTCGTTTGCCCCCAAGGATATTAAGCAGAGTTCGCATGGGGCATATTTAAAAGGGCAATCACCCAGCCAGAGACAGACAGACAGACAGAGAGATGAAGAAGCTAACAAAGCAGAAGAAGAAGATGACGAAGAAGAAGACGATCCCTGATGGCAATGCATTACATACATTGGCAACGAACGGATCCCAACATCAGGCAAGAGCAACACAAAGCAAAAGCAAAAGAAAAAGGAAAAAAGGGAAACGAAAGCCAAGACGAAAATTATAACGAGCATTAAAAACGGTTTTCGGTGTTCAAACAAACCACCGCATGCTGCAACATTTGGTGGCAAGTCCGCCGCGTCACTCCCTCCTCCTGCCGCCCGCCGCCCGCCGCTTATGCAGAGCTCCCCACTGGCTGGCTGCTGGCCTGCGTAGGCGCTGCCACTCACCTGAGCTCCACTTGCGCCAGTGTTCGAGTGCCAACAGCCGCAGCGTCAAAGTGGCCATAAAAATCATAATGAAGCGGCGACTAAAACAAAATGCCATAAAATGCTTTAAATGAAAACGGCATTAAAAATAAAACACACACACACAACAAAAACAACAATAATAAAAAAATAAAAATAAAAAAAAAAGAAAAGAAAGAGAGATGTCCTTCTTGGAATTCTGACCAGGTCGAGACAGCGACGGCGGCTCAACTCAAAAAGAGCAATCCGAAAATTCTCAGCCCACAGTTGAGTGATGTGCGGGGCAGGAGGCGGAGGAGGAGGAGCAGGAGTGAAACATGGTTGTGTGGCATGGAATTCATTCAACAGTTTGTAATCAATGTGGACGTGCAGGACGCAGACTTGATAAGCGTCGTTGCATTCAATGACCCAATGCTGGCTCAGCTCAGCTCAGGTAGCTGAAGCTGAAGCGAAAGGTGCAAAAGGACCAAAATAAACGAACGAGAAATTTCGCGATTTTGGCTATTTCGCGGTGGCCTTTAAGTGGCGTCTCACACACACACAAACACACACACACAGAGAGCTCACTTGGCCAAGTTGTTGGCTTGTTTATGATCGAATCGAACCGATTAAGTTGCTGGCGCATTCATAAGAACTCTGTGATCAGGCGAGAATGAAGAAGCTCTGCGAAGTTGCCTTGGCGCATACGAGAAAGTGAAATCGAATTGAGTTTGGTATTTATAATGTGAATGAGATTTCGTTTTTTATGGGATTAACTGGATTTTCGAGGAATGCTAAGATGCTCATTTTATTTTGTAAAAAAAGTATATAAGATAAAAAAAAATATATATATAAAAAATAAAATATAAAACATTAATAATATTTTTAAATTAATATATATAATATGATATATATATATATATATATGTTTTATTAATTTTATTTTATTTCTTATTTTAGAAAAAAACAGTGAGCAATAACTAAAAAAGTAAGAATTTTTTTTATATTAACATACATAATTTGTTTTTTTTTTTATTTATTTTTTTTATTTTAGAAAATAAAATGTGCAACAACTAAAAACTATTAATCAACTTTGTCTAGTGTTTCATAATGTTTTATTTACACACTATGAATTTATTATTTAAATGGAATTTAAAAATATTTTTTATCTTATTTTAATTTAAATCATGTCTTTAAATAAATTGATTTTCTTTTAGAAATAGTTTTTATCTTATTTTGTCTATTACAAAATTTGCATTAATAAATTGCTTTCAATTCCTTTCATTTGCCTCTCGCTCGAAATAAGTTTAATTAAATTTAATGGCCAATATTAAGTACTTCAACTTTGATCAACTTGTCGAGGGCCAACACTCAAAATTTCAAGAGCTTCAGCCAAACTCAAGTGCACAAACAGCAGCAATTCTAAGTTTCCAAAAATAAAAGCTCAAATTTTCGATCAGCTCTATGCAAAAATACAACAAAAAAAGTAAAGAAAAATAAAGAAAAAAAAAAAAACAAACAACAAACTATTTCTGAGTTGTTGTTGTTGTTGATTTTGGTTTTTGGTTCTCTGCTGCTGTGCTGCAGGTCAATGCGCTTTTGCAAGGTAAATTCAGACGAAAGGCAGCAAATTCCTTAGAATGGCATAACAAGAGTCCAACACACACACACACACACACAAACACACACAAACACACACACATACTGTGAAGGAATTAAAAACACATAAATGTCACTTTCGCATAGCTTTTTGTTTTATGGAGCATCCTTTTGCAACCGGAGCCCAAATGTCGGAGAGTCGGAGTCGTAGCTGGAGTGGTGGAACAAAACCAAAACAAAACCCAAGCCAGCAGAGCCGAGCAGAGCCAAAACTAAACCCAAAGCCGCAGACATGGCCACACTTCAGCTGCAGGCCGAGCTTCAGGCTTCCAGTTTTGCCTTGCCTGGCCTGGTCTGCTTTGCTTAGCAAATTTTTGACGCAAGCGCAACAAATTCACAGACTCTCAAAACACACACACACACACACTCAGACACACACACACACACACACACAGTTGAGCGGACGTTACCTGAACTTGACAATGAACTCGGTCATTTCGAGGGCAACAAACAAAAGGTGATTTACCTTTATCCTTTGCTATGCGCCTGGCGAAACGAGTTGAGCGCATTCAATAGATGCCGACAGAGCGAGCAAGAGAGAGACAGAGTAACACAGAGAGAGAGAGAGAGAGAGGCAGCGCGTGAAGACACATTCAAATGCATAGACAGATAGAAAATACAGATACAGATGCGGACAACGAGAGAGTCCAGCTAAATTCTGCTGAAATTCATTCAGACACACTTCGCACATTAACGCCCAGAGCCTCGAGTTTTACCTTGTCCCAGGCATCGTGTCCTTTTCTTTCTATCTGCTCCTGGTTCTCTCGTATTTTCCTGGAACTGTGTCGGTCATTTCAAAAGTATGCCCTACACTTGGATACGTTCTATTTAATCTCCGAAATTAATGTCCCTGCAGCTAGAGAGCTCTACACTCTCTCTCTCTCCCTTCGCCTTCGCCTTCGCCTTGTTCTTCCGCTGCTTTATGCAACGTTGCTCTTAATCAATATCACACGATTTATCAATGATATATGTCAAGGATGTCTTTTAAATATATACTGAGAAAACATACTCTGCTTGAAATTAATGAGCCGCAGCGCTGCTCTCTGAATGCATCGCAATTTCCAGCTAAATAAATGAAACAATTTTGTGGAAATTCCATATGAAAATGTTGAGGAATTTGCTATATGAGCGAAATGAATGAAAGACACTTTGGCAGAGTATTAAGAGAATCAACTAATATATATATATAGATTATAGTGCTAAACAAAAGTAACAGTAGGAATTGCAATTTCATTAATGTATTTAAAGATATTTAAATCTTAGATTATGAAACCTTGAATAATACAAAATCAATATACTCTTTTTGCTCTTTGGGAACAGAGTATAAAAATTAAGTTTGATTTGAATATATTTGGCATAATTTTAAATTTAAGATATATGTACTATATACTTATCCAGTCAGTTGTTCATTATATAAACCATAACTATCTTTAGCTAATTTAAGTTTTAGCTCTCGAGTTTCTCAAGAGTTTTCATTGCAATTTTTCGAATCACTTTGGGCTTTGTGTCAAATATAATTTGTTGCTCACATGCATTAGCCTAAACTGAAAGCTATTATATGCTCGTTTACTACACACACACACACACACACACACACATACACTTACACCCACAGTTAGACTTATGTTTCATATTAATATTCAGCAGCTGCTCTAAGTCTGCTGCTCAACTCAACCAACTCTGCTCTGTCGCCTGATGCCCTCGCCTTTGCCGTTGTCGTCCTCGTCATTTGCCTGCACTTATACTAACCATAAATTACTAGCTGTTAGCTGCTATCCAACGCTTTATGGCCAGCACACACACACACACACACACACACTCGTTCGCAGAGAGTTCGAGTTAAATCTCCATTGGTCTCGGTTAACTGAACTCTCAAGTAGTCTCGATTAGCGATAATATCGCGCCGCATTGTCATAATTCTTGAGCTGCCCAGCGCAAAACCCATTAAAATCCAAATGCTGAGGGGGTTGCGTTCTGGGGGGTTGGACTCTTGCGTCTAAGCTTTCTAATAATCCCGGCATGGCATTGACCGCCAGTGCGAGTCGCCGAGTGCTGTTGATATATGGGGCTTTTGTGTTTATCAAATGCCATCATCAAATTTTCATTAACTTGTTTTTTTTCTCTCTCTCTCTTTCTCTCTCTCCCTCTCTCTCTTGCTGTGAATACAATAAATCTTGTGCTCAAAGTTACGCCAACAAATACGTTTTCAAAGAGTCAAAGGACGTTTTTGGCCTATGCCATAAATAAATATGCCGCTCACACTTCTAGGTGAGTCACATGATGAGAGAGAGAGAGAGAGATAGTGTGTGTGTGTGTGTGTGTGTGTGTAGGCATCGATGACAGCAATAGACAGGAGGAGTCTGTGCCCAAGAGTCTCTCTCTCTCTCTCTCTCTACGTCCCCGTCTCTACATCTCTGCTCCATGTGCTTTATTAGCCAAGTTTACAGACACATTTGTCAATTTTATGTTGGCTAGGCGTCCAATTTGCCGCATTGCAATAATTATGAATTATATGCAGGCCTGGCAGCCCCACTCGATTCCTGCTGCAGCCTGTGGCACATCCTTCAGTTAATTACCAACAAGACGTCAACTTTTTTAATTCATTTGCCAACTTTGGCACACATTTCAAACACCTCCTGCTCCTTCTTCTCCTTCTCCTTCTCCTGCTCCTGCTCCTGCCTGCTCTAATTTTTTTTTTCTTCGCCCTGGACAGATGATCGATGTTGGCATCGCATTTGACCTCGCACTGTGTGTCTGATTTTATTGGAAAACTTTTGACGCTGACTGGCTGCTGTTGCGCTCTAGCTCCAGTTACAGCTACAGAAGCTCTCCTGCTCCTCCTGCTTCTCCTGCTGCTGCTGCTCCTGCTGGCTGTCCAAATCATATTTTATGGCCATCATTATTACCTAATTTTTATGCGCCCAACCGTCGCCAACAACTTAAAACTTGGTCCTGTCTCTAGCATCTTCTTGTTGCACATTTCTTTAGCTGCACCAGTTGCCAGCCTCAGCCTTAGCCTCTTGGCTGCCAACAAACTGATAAAACTTTCCTCAAAAATTATTTTTTTTTACGTTTTTTCATTTAAACGAGCGTGGCAGACAAAATGCGATTGCTAATTTTTCATGGCGGATAATGAATGATATATTGACTGTAATATGCTGCCACCCTCCCCTAAAGAGGGCGGGAGGAGTGTGTTGGCAACCAGCAGCTGGCTGGGCTGCTGACTCTGAGCTCGTTGGCAGCGCAATTATTCAAACTATTTGTCAGAGAGAGAGGGAAACGGAGAAGAGAGAGAGAGAGAGAAAGAGGGAGAGGGCAGCAGCCAACAGGGCGCTAATTAGCCAAAAAGTTTACATTTGCATCGCATCGTGATAGATAGGCGATAAAGAGGCCAACGATCTGGCTTGAATTATGCTCATGATAGTTGAAAAGTGAATTAGGCAATAGTTTTATAATGGGTTTATTAAATTTGTAATGATTTATTATGGAATTATAGCTACAGGTTGTCATATATATAGTAAGCTATAGAGCTGAGCTGAGATATCTAGATATCTTTAGATAACATTCATGTAATAGAATCTGCTCAAAATAAAAAGTATCTCATGCTGGGAAACATTTAAAGTATCTTCATAAAGTATCTTTCTAAGCTATCTTCTATAAAGTATTTCTGATCAAAATTTCTTTCTTTCATCGGTTTCGTCTGGTACATAAATGAAAAGGATTTACCTAACACTTCTTTAAGTATTTTTTTTCCATCTCTCTAATCTACACATCAAAATTCCTTTCGATCATCGAACTAACCCAACACACTTATTCTCAGCATCGAGCGACCTCCACAAATATCTTCCCCCAGGGCATATCTTTCGTGTCGGAAAAGTCGCCACGTTTTAACTCAGCTACAAATTGTTCAATTGATGGGCCATTTGATCATCTTCAGCTTTCGACGGCCCCCCGCCATCGCAAGTAAGTACAGCAGCTGCCATGCGACCGAGTTGATAACTGATTTGTGATAAGCCAGCTTTCAATTTTTTGCTGTTTTTTTATTTACTTATTTTTTTTTTTGTGGGCCAATAACACGAGGCAGCAGAACAACATTTGGAAGGCCATTACGTGGGCCAGGACAGACACATAAAGTAAATACATAACGTGGGCCAAACGACTAATATGCGATTATGGCAAATCAAATGCCTTTTGGCTCGAGAGTCAACAGCAGCCGCAGCAGCAGCAGCAGCAACAACAATGGAAACGTGAACGAACAGATTGGGACTTGGGCAGCAGTTGGCGGGCCAAGACGAAGACGAAGACGAAGGCGAAGGCGCAGGCGACTTTCCAACATTTTGCACATCTGTTCGAATAATATATAGAATTTTTTTGCTGTCGTCCAGACGACGCAAAATGCGAGCAAGAAAGGCACGAAAAAAAAAAAAAAAGAAGCGAAGCACACACAATCACATCGAAAGTAAGTACAAGCCCAAATATAATAAAAACGACAGGGGCTGCAAAGCAGGCGGACAGGCGGGTCAGGGTAGGAGGGGCGTGCTGCTGGGCAATGGGGATGTGTGCAGATCGAGGGGTGTGTGTGTGTGTGTGTGTGTGAGAGGTCTGGGTTGCCGTGGCTGTGGTTGTAGCTGTAGCGGAGGCGACAATGGCCAAAGGTTACTGACATAGCACGCACATTGACCTTGATCGCTGGGAACGTCTGGAGACGTTCAGTCAGGCAAACGGGAAGCGGCAGCAGCCGCAGCCGCAGCCGCAGCCGCAGTCACAGTCGCAGCCGAAGCTGTTTGAACAAGGAGCAGGAGCAGGAGCAGGAGCAGGAGGAGACAGACACAAGACGCTAGTAAATTATTTGCAAATTTATTTAGCTCCGGCTGTACAATACAGTATAGTCGGCGCAATTCCCAACCTACCGCATTGTTACATCACGTAAGGCAGACGGCAAAAGAATGGCAACCAAATAATATATCAGCATAAAAAAAGGAGCAACTATTGGTAGGGGTGCGTAGCAAATAACGGTGCCTGTGCCTGTGCCTGTGCGCAGGATGTGCTCGTTACGTGTCCAAGTTGAAATGAAACCGAAACTGGACGCTGGCAAATTGCTTATGAGGCTGAATCGTCGGCAAAATGTGAAATGAAAGCTGACCAGGGCTCGCCGCACCAGTAGCAGCAGGAGGAGGAAGACGAGCAGGAGTAGGTCCTTAACAGTCAGGCAGGAAACGCTTAAAGTTCGTTAAACTCGCTAGCGACCATTGTGGCAATGCACTGAGAGAAAATTTTAATGACGAAACTGATCAAAATTCTAATTAAATCCCAAATTTCATTTTATGGACATTCGGGCAATATCTGATTTTTATGAAAGGGCTGTGAGTTCAGTTGATAGAGATAAACCCGCTCAAGCATTTCTTTCACTGTAACATATTGAAGCAAAAGCCTCTCTCTCTCTCTCGGTCTCTCCCGCTCTACGTCTGTCTGTAGTCCGCCTGCCTGACGGCTGCCGCCCTTCGGCCCAATTGTGTCTCAGCTTCAGGACCTCGACACGCTGTTGTCGCTTACGCTTCCTGGCCACGCACAACGCACAAAATATCAACGCACTTTTCAAGTCCTCGCATTTCTTCTTCTTCTATGCGGCTTGTAGGTATCGTCTGGCGGTGCGACGAGCAGGGATCAGGGCAATAGAGCGCAGCGCCTGAAGCAACCACCACCAGAGCGAGGCCAAACCCGAACCCAAACCCAAACCCAAACCCAAACTCAAACCCGAACTCAAACCCAAGCCCAAACCCATGTGCGGGCCCTTGTCTGGTCTATGCCTATGCTTAAGGACTCGCTGCTAGACCTGCTTGGGCAAGGACTTCCTGGTGCGTAAGGCTCGACGCTCTTCATTCAATTCAAATTTTCTTGCGAAACGCTTTTAATTGCCTAGTCCGCCATGGGCGTCGTAAAGAGCGCTGGACGGGCTAAAGCGGGGCGTGGCGGGGCAGCAAAGGGGGGCGAACAAGACCTGAAGAGTCGACCCCATAAATTACGAGCAGTCAGCGAACTGCTCACCACACTGGAAATTTGATAATAATATGGAAATTTACTTTTGTTATTATTTTGTTCCTCTTATCCACATTTTTGTATTATTTCGTGTGACACTAGCGAAATTTTAATTAAAAAATAATTTAAGAAAAATATGTAGACATGATGATTGTGATACTTGAATACAGATTGTAAAGGAATTGTCAGAAGAGAAGAAAATATTTTATGCGTAAGAATTGAAGCTGCGGCTGAGAGTTTGAATTATGAATAATATATTCTAAGATAAGAGATGGCAGAACGTAAAATATAGGCAAATTTAAAATAAATAAAAATATTCATAGTGCGTGTAAACTGAAGATAAAAAATAATATAAGAGTACAGAAGAGAATATATTGGTAGATCAGTATAGTAAGTATTCTATCCTATATCCTATAAGCCTCCGTCCATATACTCCTCTGAAAGTTTTCTAAACTGAAAATGATCTTGCAAGATCTTTTTTATTTCAAAGATCAACTATTCCTTAGACAAAGTTTAAATGCTATAAAGATATCTGTAGAATTCTATAGAATTTTTCACATCTTCTCAATTAGCTTTCTTCAATCTACTGATAATATATTCTTATATTCTTCATATGCAACTGATCCTTCTTTAATATTTCATATTCCATAATTCCCCCCACTCACTCACTCTCTCTCTGTCTCTGACTCACTCTCTCTCAGTTGCCACGCCTCAAAACTGTACCTCGTATTGCCTTGGGGGCTCTCTCATCGTGTTGACGCTGTTGTGGCTTCTCTTCTCGCACATTCTTCTTCTTCTTCTTCGTCTTATGTATTGCGCCCCATTTTGTTTACTGCAAGTCTCTCCCTATCTCTGTCTCTGTCTCTGTCTCTGCTTCTTCTTTAATCGACGACGACGCATCCACAAATTAGCAGTCGTCGACCTCAATATCAGCTTACGAGCCATGCCGAGAGCGCCCTCAATCCATAGGCATAGGCCAGTCTCGTAGCCTCTCTCCGAATGCCCCTTCCCCCCAACTCCTGCTCCCCCACCCCCTCTTCCTCTTTAGGCCTGTGTTCACCTTGCATCTATTGCGCCGCGACAGACATGAAAAATTCCCCCTCATTATTGCACGTAATGTGATGTTGCTTCACTTTGGAATCGTAGCTCGTTTCGCTTCGCTTTTGTATCAACTCTACACACACACACACACACACACACACACACACACATACGCACATTGTGTTTCGGGTTTTTGGATTTTGGATTCGGGTTCAGGTTGTTCCTGTGTTGCTGCCCATTGCTGTTCCCCTGTTCAACGATGTTCTGGTTTTTTGCATTTTGCGCCTCAAGCGCTGCGCTTGGTTAGACCAGACAGACAGACAGACAGATAAACAGAGAGAGAGAGAGAGAGAGAGAGAGAGGGAGAGGGAGTGCTCTGCCCTGTCTGGCTGTCTGTCTGGGCGTATTTTATGTTCTGTTTTGGCTATATAAATTCTGTTGTCGTTCTGCCTACCACCAACGTTGATGACGAGTCCAACCTTGTTTTTCCCGCCAAATGCAGACGAAGCAACAGCAGCAGCAGCAGCAACAGCAGACAATACCACATGGCAAGTCCTAGGTCGGTTACACCACCAGACAGAGAGACGGACGGCCAGACAGAGACAGACAGAGACAGACGGGACAGACCGTCAGCGTCAACAGAGGGTTACTCACGCTACTATGACTCGTTCAGTTCGCTGAGGGTTAGTCACTGCGCCCCAATATTGAAATTCGCAAATTCGAGTTCGAAACCGAAACCGAAACCGAAACCGAGAAGCCGAAAACAAAAGCAACAAAAATAAATTATCAACGAAATGCCGGCAGCTCGTCGTGTGAATGAACTCCGTCAAGGACAATGATCTGCACGTCGAGCGTCCGAGTGCCCATTAAACCTCCTCTACCACACCCCGCCACCGCCCCCTCCCCCCCTGACCAGTACGCTCTGCCTTTCCCAACAGACTAGCCCGTGCCACAGCCACGCCCACCGCGCCTTTAGCTTTGCATTTATTGCGATTTATTTTTCGGGCCGAGGGTTGATTTTTATGGGAGCAGACGACGACGACGACGACGACGACGATGACGGCTGCGTCGACGGCGTCATTGACATTGCAAATTCACGAGCGACAGACGCAAAACAAAACAAATCGTTAAATTCTGTGGAATGGAGATGGATGAACCTCTCTCTCTCTCTCTCCCTCCCCTGCCTAACTCGATGGATGCTGTCTGCAGCGCGTTAGCCTCCCCCCCCACCCCCCACAAGCCACATCGAAAGTGAACACAATTCACTCAGCAGATTTGTAGCCAAAAATCTCCATTGTCCTCAGGCCCGCCCAGCCACCAGATGATGCGTTTCATTATTAAATATTTAGCGAATGTCTCTCTGCCCGGCTACACCCTGACCTCCTCCTCCACCAATCATCCCTTTCCCCAAGCACTTACGCATTCGACATTTAAATGCGCCAATCCTCAATGTTTATTGAATTTCTCTGTTTGCCGTTCGTCTCTGTGTTGGACCAGTTAGCATGTTGTTTCTTCTGCAGTAGCCAAAAATTGCACCTGCCCATGCCCATGCCCATGCCCTCACAATTTGCACCTGTCCGCGGTGAGTTGAAAGCTTTGATGTTTGTTTTGTATGCGGGCAAAGTTCAATGGCCGCTGCACACAGCAATTCGAATCGCATTGCATTTGACTTTAGCCCGAGCAGGAAATTAATCGAAATTGAGCTAAGCTGCACACTGAGGGGCCCTCGCATCGTTTTAATGACTTTATAAGTGCTTTTCCCCCTATATTAATATTGGGGTAGTCTCGCACATTAAAGACACATTTCATATATGCGGGTTTATTATTGCTTTGAAAATTCATTAAAATTAATTACAATTCTTTAAGAGTTAAACATGCATGTTGATATAATCGTGAGGTATAAAAAATTACGCCTTATCTGATCAGTAATTTGGCTGATCGAGAGAGAGAGAGAGACAGAGACATTCTTACTAAGATATCTATCAATCTTTGACACTTGATCTCATTTCAAGTTGACTTTGACAAGTTTCTCGGGAAAAAGAAATTATCATATCCAACTAACATCTATAGAAAAAACATCTTTCATTTAAATAATTTATATCTGACAATATTCACAGAATATTGAATAGCGAATACAATTATGCTAAACTTTCATATATATTTTTTCATATATATTATATCCCGCATTTTCCAACTTTAAACTGTTTTCTTATATATTATATCCCGCCCTCTACATTCTCTCTCAATATATTTTTTTTCCTAAAAGCCTTTAGAAATCAGCTTATTTCTTTGATACTTCATCCTCTTAGTTAAATTCGTATCTATTCAGAGTTCGCTTCGTTGCCTTTCTTCGATCCTCTTGAAATGCTGTGTGTCAAGCTGTCAAATGGGCAAAATTGGTTCCCCCAGCTGAGATTGGCGAATGAACAGAGGCATTAATTTATTTCAATTTGTATGCAAAACTTTGCATTTGCCAATGGAGACAACTGCAGCAACAACAGCAACTCGACTGACAGTGCTCGAAGATGTCTGTCGGCTGTCTGCAGCTGCGGCAGGGGCAACATTTTGACTGGCTGTCAGTTCAAGTCGAAGTTGAAGTCGCAGTCGAGTCGCAGTCGAGTCGCAGTCGCAGTCGAGGTCCTATTTGGCAGGACTCTGGGCGACATATTGCCAAACATGTTTATTTACAGCCAAAGGAACAAGCAACAACGAGGGGGGAAACAACAAAAAAAAATAAAAAATGAAATAACAATAAAGGAAAAGAGAAAAGGGAAACAAGCGAGTGCGCACCGGAACCAGATCAAAACCCGAAAAAAAAACAGAGCAAAAATTAACAAAGTCTGTAGGAAAATACACTGAGATTAAAGCTAGCTATAATTGAGATAAATTTGTGCAATTAATCAGCGATGCCTAAAATACCATATAAATGTCTATATATATAGACGATTTTTACTATATTTATACTTATATAACTTAAGAGTCAAACTACACACAATCTATTCTCTGCGTGTATTGCAAACGCATCTTGTCACATTGTCATTCTCATTGTCATTGCTATTGTCATTGTCCGTGTCATTGTCAGTTGATGTTTTTTTTCTTTTTTTTTTTTTCGCTCTTTTCGTTTTGAGTTCCAGACGTCGAACAATTCGAGCAATTTCACTTTAAAAATTGCGACGTTTAGCGCGCGATTGCCACAAATCAAAGCGACATTAAATTTCCCCTTGGCCCCCACCACAGCCCGATGCTGGCAGTCGACTCTTATTTACCCTAGGCTGGGGCTGTAACCGCCTTAGATTTCTGTGTGCCTGTCTGGCCTGTCTGTGTGTGCCTTTTCATTTTTAGATAAATAAAACATCGCAAAGAAATCCCAAATGTCGTCTTCGTCTGAGCAGAGGCGTCCAAGAAAGTGGTTTGAGGGAAGTGGAGATAGAAGGCAGCTGGGGGCAGAGGGTTGTTGACTGTGCTGCCAACATATGCGATGCCAAATCAGCAGCAGACAAAACAAACAAAGACTTTGGGACAGACAAAAGGACCAAGACAGACAGACATTGAATTCGCAGTCGCTGTTTGAAAATCGCTAAAGCAAATGAGTAGAAAATAAAAGTTTACGTGGCGCGCACGTGAGTGCCCGAGCAGGCAGCTTCTGTCAGGGCACTCGAGGGTGGCTGTCGTCAGAGTCTGCTGCCGATTTTCGTGCGTAGACATCGACACAGACGACAATATTCCACTTCAAGTGATTTGTTGTTCCAAGTAGACACTCTCACAGCGAACAACGAAAAAGAAAATAAGAAAATAAGAAACGAGGCAGAAGTTTTCCAGACGTCGGCGGCTGCTTGAGTGATGGCCATGTCAAGGGGAGAGGGGCATCAACTGAGGCAGGGGCGTAGGCCTACGATTTGTATAAGGCTCAGCAATCGGTTGCTAATAAATAAATATGCAAGAAGCAGACTCCCATAGCTGGATTAGTCTGCGAATTTATGTCTGATCCATAAGCCATGCATGGAGCGCATTGTTTATGAAAGCTGATCCAGAGATGAGGTCTTAATATATAGATGACAGTCGAATAGACACAGATGAGGCATAAATATGCAAGAAAAATCGAGTAGAGGCAAATTGGGGGGTGTATAAATGATGCCAAGATTGGACTAGAATAGAAATGGATTATATTCTAAAACTAAAAATCCTAGCTGAATTATTATAATTGTAGCTAAAAGACCTACTGAAAGAACCACTAAAATAAATTATAAAATAATTATTAGAAGAGATACTAGAAGAAGTACAAGAAATACTAGAAGAAATAGTAAAAGAAATACTAGAAGAAATAGTAAAAGAAATACTAAAAGAACTACTTGGAGTACTAGTTGAAGAACCATTAAAAGAACCACTAGAAGAAATAAAAGATGTACTAGAAGAACTTCTCAAGGAATCAAGGAATCCTAGAAGAAATATTAGAAGAATATTTAGAAGAAAGAACAAGAGATTTTCTCGAATAGAGATACTGGAAGAGCTACTAGAACTGCTAGAACTTTAAATAGAACTTCAACAACTGAAGCTGCTTCAGCTACCAAAACTATTAGAAAAACTCGGACTATGGGCACTACTGGAACTCTTAAGAGAACTACTACTACACCATTAAAGACACTACTATGTACTATATTACTACAGTTCCGATACCTATTTAGTGCAATAATACCTATATACCAAAATAGCTCATTATTAAATAAGTTTCTCGTTCAAGGGGCTTGGCTGAGAGGTAATACCATCGCTGGATGTGCTTGTTATCCTGTTTATGTTGCATCCTTGTCGATGTACATAATGTCAAAATTTACGCGTCTCTGAACTTTGACCCTTGCAGAGAGCGTCGCCCGTGACCTTTTGTGCGTGCGGTGACGCGTCTGCGCCACATCAAATTTTATGGATGCTGCGCTCGAATGTTGTTTCTGTTGTTATTGCGACTGTAGCTGTAGCTGTGGCTGTTGCTCTGTTGTTTGTTTGGCACTTTTTTATGCGAAATTAATTTTAAAAACTTTTTGTTAAAATCAAAAAAAAAATGTGAACAATTCACGTGTACGCCCATGGGGTCACATGTCAGGCGTCAGAGCTTGAGGTTGGTGTTTGTTTAGAGTCCCTTTTTTTTTGGTGGAGTGGGAGGATCTGCTTTGATAAGTATGTGTTTACAGTTAATGCGGCTTAGAAAACCATAAAGGTCAGAGGTTGAAGAGACGACGCACGCGACAAGTGAGAAGTTTAAAGTTCTCAAAACTTACCAAAAATAAAAAAAAGTCAAAGTGGCAGACAACGTAGATAAAACTATTTATGGAGTGACAGGTGTTGGGATTAAAGACAACAACAAGACAGCTTAGCAAAGAAATGTGTAACGAACTTGTGCGAAAGATAGAGGAAAGCAGAAAGAAGTTAACTTCTTGTGTAGGGCTTGAGAACTTAAAGCTCTTCGATTGAGCCTTAACCTTTTCAGTCTGAGTCTATTAAATTATAATAAATATAAATAATTATATGTAATAATAATGTGATGTAATAATTCTTCTTATTTTATTAATAGGAGAGTAAAGGAATCTATATAACCTATAACATATGTTTCCTCTTTTCAAGTATATTTTATTTCAGGAAATATATCTCTTTCTCCCTTTCTCTCGAGTATTTTCGACTAATGAAATAGTATCATAATCCTCACAAGTATCTTTTAGTCAACCAATATCTCTTTATTTTCGATTATCTTCTTTTTTAATGATCTTCAGCCATCTATCTATCTATCTTTCAGTCTGCAAAGCATCTTTAAGACAATCTGTATCTTTTAGTATGTGAGTATCTTTATCAGTCAACTAGTAGTATCTTTCCATTGTATACTTGGGAATTGTGTGTTTATCTGTTGAGTAACTTTTATTCGTAGTAAAGAATCAGTATCTTTATGCTAGAGTGTATCTCTTTAGTCAATCATAATCTTTTTATTTATTTAAGTCAAACATGCTTGCCCTCTCTATCTCCTCTCTCTCTCTCTCTCTCTCTCTGTCATTCTCCCTCTCTCAACTAAAGCATTTATAGTTGTACTTTTTGTGTGCTTTGGCAAACCCTCGTTGCAGAAGTTTTATGGTAAATGCCCCAACGGAAATGCCCCTAGCCAAGAAGTGTCCCTACTGACAGCTCAAATGACCCATTCGGTGGCCACAATTTGCCATCGCTTGTATCTCGATGGCAAGAGCCGCAAGCAAGCAGCAGGCGGCAAGCGGCAAGTGGCAAGTGGCAAGTGGCAAGCAGCAAATGGCAAAGACGACATCAGCAAATGGCAAATGGGGCATCGGCATCTGATAGATATAAAAACATCAACACGCTGCCATCCACTCAATGCGCATTTGTATCTGTGGCACTGTGCAGCTGTATCTGTATCTCTATCTCTCTATCTACAAATTTGTGTGTGTGTGTGTGTGTGTGTGGTGGGGGGCTTTGCCTTTGGGTGCTGCGCCTGCCTGCATCTTCCGTTCATAGTGCATCGAACTTCAACTTTGGATTCTACGTTGTAAATATCTTCTGTGTTCATGTATCGACAATAATTACGTCTGAGCTACTCGCAGATCGCAACTCGAAGAATTTGCAAGATACTCAAATGGAGTAGAGAGTGAGCGGTAGAGGGAGAGGGAGAGGAAGAGGGCGCTATAACTGGACGCGAGAAGGCCGCAGACAATAATACAAACATGGCAAAGTGTGTAGAACGAAATGGAAAATGGAATCGAATCGAAGCGCATGAAATGAAATTGTGCACCCAAGTCCACACCCCACACGTTCCCCCCTCTCTCTTTCACTATCGCACACACTGTCTCTCACTCGCTTTGCTCGTTCGCTCGCTCGCTCGTTCCTTCCCACATTCTGCGAGGTGAATGGACGCAAGGTGACGCGACGTAGCGCAGTCGCTGCTTGCGTCGCTGCTGCAGTCAACGTCAGTTGAACGTTGGCTTCATTTACTATGGATTTGCGCGCCAAAAACGTTCCCCTTTCAGGAGTTGACTTTGTTTTGAGAGAGACAGCATGAGAGAGAGAGAGAGAGAGAGAGAGAGAGAGAGAGACACACGCGCACCAGCGAAACGTTGTGAATGTGAAACGTGGATGCCAAAAGGGCCATAGGCATGGGCATGGGCATGGGCATGGGCATGGGCGTGGCAGCAAAAAAAGAAAGAACAAAAAAAAACAGAATGAGAAAAAAAAAATACAACGAGACAGGAGCACAGGCCAGACGCCAACTGTGCTGTACTCGCTGCCATTTACCATTACCACTTCGCATCGACGACTGCCCCCGGGCCTAAGCCAAACTCCACCTCCCCCCCCACCCGACACACACACACACACACACAACCCCCCCGCGTCCAGCATGGACGCTCGAGAAGCGAAGCGTTTCAGAACTGCCGGCGCTCCTTCTTCAGTTTGGTGTTTGTCTTGCGAGTTTTGCTTTGATCCCCTCATTCTGTCTGGCTGGCTGACTGGCTGGCTGGCTGACTGGCTGACTGGTATTCCCGTTCACATTCGCATTCGCATTCGCATTCGCATTCGCAATTTTGCTTTTGTTTTTGTGCCCATTGCCATAGCATGCACTTCGCCCGCCACAGACAGAGCCATGTTATTGCCCTGTTGTCCTCTCTCCTGCTGCTGCTTCTCCCGCTTCTACCGCTTCTCCTGCTTTTCTGTTGCTTCTCTTTATCATCTTTGTCGTTGTCGTTTGCTGGCTTTGTTTACAAGCATTTGATGGACCACTAACGTCGCATTGAGGCTCCCCTTCGCATTCACATTCGCATTCTGCAAAATGCGCGCGATTTTCTTGCTGTTGCCCTTTTTTCTTTATCTTTTCCTTTTTTGTTTTTTGTCTCTTTGCTATTTGTTGTTTTTGCGTTGGGGTCTCTTCTTGTGCTTTGGCGAATTATGACAGCAAAACGTGTTGCGTGGCACAAAAACAAATGGCGAGAAAATTGTAATTCTCTTTCCCGCCTCCTGCTCAACTCTGCGTCTGTTGCTGCTGCTGCTGCTGCTGCTTCATCTTCTTGTGCTTTGGCCCCCAAAGTGTTCTCTGGCAATTCGCATTCTCATTGCCATTCGCTTGATTTTTATTAGTTGTACTTTATTGAATTCGTCGATTGAATGAATTGCTCAATGAGCGATTCCCCCAACAGGCAGACGGCAAGCAAGACGCCCCCAACTACCGCCTACTGGGGCCCCACCCACAGCAGCATCTCATTTGTTGGGATTCTCAAGTGAAATGGGATAGAAAATATGTGAATTATCTATGTGAATGCTTGTTTAGAGGAATAAATTCTATGAATTGAAATACCAAATTAAGGTTTCTTTATTGGAATAAAGAGATTCCAGATAATTTCCAGAAATATTCTCGAAGTGAACTAATGCCATAATCTATATTTCACTTCGGATATTATTTTCAAATAAAGTAAAAATTGAATTTGCAATTCCAAGAACCTCTCATAAGGAAGACTTATTGAAAAATGATTTCAAATATTCTATTTTCATATATATTTTCGAGTATGAACTTCAGATTGAATTATATTGAACATATTTTAAGTACGGTCAACGTGTAATTTTCCGAGCAGTTCTTTCACATTTCCAATTGGACAAGGTTCTACTTTATTCATGAGACATATGCTTATATAGTAGCAATTGCATCCTGGGTCAACAGCAATTGTCATCAGAGTCCGATTCCGAATCATCTAAGGCATCGCAAATTTGCTGAGCAGTCTTCGGCTTACTATTGGCAGAGGAACATTTGACGGTCTTCGAGCAGCTCACGGAACTGCGAAGTAAACTCTCCTCGATAGTGGAGGTGGCCAGCTCTATGGAACTGTAGGCTCTCTTTGATCCGAAATTCTGCAGCTGCATAGCCCGATTGATCATGATGTTCAGTGTGATTTTCTCCTTATTGAGGCAGGTGAGCAATTCCTTTATCTCGTTACGTTCCTTGTAGGTCTTACAGGGATTCTCGCACAGATCACGGACTCGTTCCTTCATATCGTTAATAATTGCATTCTGGCAATCGATCTCTTTCGTCAGATCGAGATATTCACGGTACATGCGTCGCTCCTCCTCATTATCCTCGCTCGACTCGTCCAGCAGCTCGAAGGGATCCTCTTCGGGCTCATCGGCCTTGTCCTCGTCAATTGCTTCCTCCTGCTCTTCAGCTTCCGCCTCCACTTTCTCATCTTCCTCTGCCGTCTCAACGGCCTCTCCTTCCGGAGCTTCTTCGTCTCCTGCATCAGCCATTCGATTGGTCGTTTAGCAAAAGTTTTCAAATTTTCAATTTCCTAACAATTTTGACAAGTGTCGAGATTGATTTTCATAAAGTAAATGAATTAAGACATATGAATGCCAGGCAACTGGGTGATAGATGAAGACTGTAATCCTACGAGATTATAGAGATCTAAAGTGACATATCGTAAGCAATTCAATTAAACCACATTTTATTGTCCTTGAATGTGAACTGGAATTGAATTGAAATTGAATTGAGAAACTTTTCCGTTTTCCATTTTCCATTTTCCTTTTTCCATTTTTTGTCGCACTTTTGAATGCATTTCGGCTGATGTCATCATTGGTTTTTTTATGGCAGGTATTAGCCGGCGCTTACATTGTGTCTACATTTTGCTTACTTTTGATGCAGCGCACGCCCAACCATTTCACCCACCGCACCCGCGCTCACCTATGTGTCCCGTATCCTGATGACGCCTCATAAATACATGTGCCGCCATAATGTCGGCGCCCATAAAAAATCCAACTCGAATGCGAAAACTAAAGCTGCTCAAATCGTTGCTCACAGGTAAAGCGAGGCGAGAGTCCTTTATTATAGGGAATACTCGTAAAGTGGCTTAAGTGCCGTAAGGGAGCCACTGCTGCTGCTGCTGCTGCTGCTGTTGCTGTTGCTGCTGTCGATGACTGTGGCTGCTGCTGCTGCTGCTGCTGTTCCATCGTTCGAATGCACTTAATGCCAAATTAAATGCAATAGAGTTGCCTGGAATGGTACGTAGGGGCTGTGGCAGCCATGAAAACCGCTTTATGATTAATGCGCAGCAGAGTCGACTCGAGTCGAGTCGAGTCGAGTCGAGTGGAGAGTTATGCGCCTTGAAGCGTAATCCGCGTGGCATCAGCAGCCACAGAAATCACAGTGCCAATAAAAGCGTTAGGCAAAGGCTTGGCTAGGCAGGGCAGGGCAGGGCAGGGATGGAGGTGCAGGGGGGGAAGCGCAACAGCTGCAATAAAACATAAATTTTCTGACTGGCGAAAGGAAACGGAAATGCGTGCATTAACCAAAAGTAGAGAGTAGGGGATAGTTAAAAGGCGACAGTTAAAGGGATGCTAGTCCAGAGTAAAGTAAAGTCGGAGCAGCAGCAGGACAACTAGTTGCGACTAGTCTAGGGTGAAATTGTCAAGGGAAATTGTCAAAGGGGGAATCCGAGTTCCTTGGGGAGGAACTAGTCAAAGGATGGCTTAGCTGTGCCCCACTCGCCAAGTGTTGACTGCGGCTTCTGATGGTTTCTAAATGCTGAAAACCACTTAACTCTGCCGCAGCCGCTGCCACTCGCTTTGCCACGCTAACAGCGTGTCTGTGTGTGTGTGAGTGTATGAGAGAGATAAGTAAGTTGGTTTTCTATTTTCCCTCTCATTTTTATTTTTATTTATTTTTTTTTTTTTGGCATATTTCCCGCCAGCCATTTGCTGTGTCTCTGACACTTGGATTAGTCTTAGCCCTGACACAAATATGCAGCCCCTAGCAGAGTTCTATATAGCCAATGACAGGCAAGGACATGGACATACCAGCAGCAGCAGCAGCATGGGCATCATCATTAGCCAGCGAGAGGAACCAGCAGTCGTTGCATGCCCCAATCTACATATCTACTGCATAGCTTGAGAGCTGCGGCTAGCAATGCTTCGTGTCTCAATGCATTTTCGATTTGTAAGCAGATTACGTATACGACATGTTAAACGCCTTAAAGACTTTAACATGCTAAATCAAATACAATTTGTGCAAACTTTCATTTGCAAGCTGTGCAAATACACACACACACACACATACACACACACACATGCATACACATATGCTTTGTCTACACACACACACACACACACAAACAAGTTTTGCTCCTTTGCAGAATCTTTTGCGCTTCGCCCTTTTGGCAGCATGCAAGTTTTTCTTTCAAGTTTATCTGCAGCTACCTCTCTCTCTCTGCTCCTCTCTCTCTAACTTTTAGTTTGCTTTTCTTCTAGGTTTTCCTTTCTTATATGCTTTTTTTTTGTTGTTATTGTCAGGCATTGCAACTGGCGCATTTGTTTTGTTTGCTATTGTTGCAGCGCTTTGTTTATGCTGCAAAAAGAAGCATGAAATGATTTCATTAAAAAAGTTGTAAACTTTTTCATTTAATTTAACTGCAAACATCTTTTGTGCCTGCGCTTGCCGCCGTATTATTCGCATTTTCCATAGACTGCCACGCCCCTTGCTCATACCATACGGCGAATTGCGAATTGTGAATTGAGAACTGTGAAAAGCGCGTTTCAATTAAACTTTTCGCTTTTCAATTGAGAGCGCAAGAGTCTCTCTCTCTCTCCTCTCTCTCTCCTCTTTAAATGTCAACTAGTTTCGAGCTAATTGAGTTATTTCGCCTAATTGCAGGCTATCTATGTGGTGTTAGGCCGACAACTAAAAACCAGCTAAAAAATAAACAATATCTGCCATAATCAAGCACTCGCAGAACAACAATTATGCTGGACTTGCAGGCGAGCATGTAATTCAATTATGGCCACAATACACGCTGCGAGTGAGAGAGAGAGAGGGAGTATGGGCGTGAGGGCTGCAACCCTTAAGCTGTTCGCTGGCACGCGTGCTGGCACAACATGTCGTATTAGTAATATTTAAACACAAAAGCTCAGCAAATGTTTGACATGCGTCGCCATTAGCCGAGCGATGCATTGTGGCACGCATAGCCAGCCAGCCGAGGGGGTTTGTGGGTGTGCTGTATGAGGACAAATTCAATTTTCGCATAAAACAAAGGCAAGCTCTCTCCAGCCACTCGAAGCAGCAACTCACTCCCTGCCCTGACTCGCCTCGACTCCTCTATAATAACAACAATAATAATCTGCTTAGAAGCCAGCGATGCGAAAGTGAAGAAATGCGTTGTAATTCCAAAGTTCGCTGCCGTCAAATGGAAACAAGGCAACAATATTGCAGCATATGGAGGCAGGGCAGTTGCTTGACGCGGGCGCGGGAGCGGGCAGCAATGCCAGCCGTGCCACATTAAGCCACACAGTGGCTTGCATGCCAAAGAATGTGGTTGCAAATATAAATATCTATGTATATAAGGAAAATGCCATTGACATACCCTCCCTCTTCTCCCTCTTCTCCCTCTCTCGCTCTCTCTCTCGGTCTGTCTCTCGCTATGAAATGTGTCATGTTGACAGCGTGGAAATGTCACTCATGCGGCGTCGTAATGAGTTTTGCCAACATTGAATATATATATATATATCCCCAACCTCAACCCCGAGTCGTAGCCCTATAGCCCTAGCCCTCACACCCAGCCCTCATTACCCACTCCCTGCCGAGCAACCCCCATTAAGCAGCACATGTCCATCCCTCTGCAGTAAGTTCGCAATGCAGCTAACGCCCACGAGGCGTATGTGCAATGTGCCACAGATGTTGAGGCAAGCAGCAGCAGTTGTTGCTTGCCACAGTCTCTTGCCACACAATGGCATCATTCCAAGTAAATAGTTACAGTTGCTCAACTGTAAGCTCTATATTAAATGGCTGACTGATTGATTGATTGATCGACTAGGCAATAGATCAACTGAATGAAGAATTGACTAACTGAATTGATTGACAGTCTACATAATTAACTGTCTGGTTGAATGATTGACTGATTGATGGAGTGACTGTCTCATTGGCTGTAACGTTGATTGGCTGCCTCACTGGCGCATTGATTGACAGACTGACTGACTGAAGGAGTGCTGGAGTGGATATCTGATTGAATGGCTGAAAGGGTTTTGATTGACTGACTGAAGAACTGCTAAAGAGGATATCTGATTGATTGGCTGTGAGACAATTGTTTCATTAGCTGATTGAACGTTCTTCTACTACTGTTTGAATGACATATAAATGGCCTGATTGAATATCTAATTAATTGATTGATTACCTGATTGATTGACTGAGAGGTAGAACAACTTGAGTAATCAACAGATTAATGAGACGATTGAATGATTTTTCACTTTTACTTGTTTTATCCGTCTATCATAGAAACTGTCCAGCTAATTGACTACATGATTGATGAACTGACTCTATGAAGATTGAAGATTGACGATCAAAATGAAAACTGTGAAGGATTCGTATCAGGCAAACTTTGTAAAAATATCTCAATTAACTTAACATATTATTATATTTTATACATTACTATATTCAACTCAAGTTTTTGTTAATTTCCCTTAACAATGCCCTGCTTGCTGCTCCTTTAAAATCTATCATATTTAATTGAAGCTCACCTTGAAGTATCAACCAAGGAAAAGGGCTTCACAATCAACTTTGCTATTCCTTATCAAGGTCCACTGCAGCAGTTGAACAAAACATATAACTACAATATAGATACTATATATATGCAGAGCCGACTCCTGATAGTGTCATACGAGTGAGGGCAGTGAGGGCGCTCTGCCTTGAATGAAAACTACTTGAAGAGGAGCAGGAGCAGGAGGAGGAGGAGGAGGCAGAGGTGGAATTTGTGCCACATTTGAGAAACTGCATCTCAAGGGTTGAGCGCTGAGCTTGAGCTTGAGGTTGGTGTTGGTGTTGGGGCTGCATGTTATGGTTGTGGCTTGTTTTCATGTTTGTTAGAGCGAGACAAGAGTTTGCCCGCACGAGACCAGGCAAAGAATAAATTTGCCTTTTGCCAACAAAGTTGTGAGTGCCCACGCCCACGCCCACGCCCACGCCCATGTCGAGGCTCAAGAGTCAACAATGGAATGTCAGTAACGCCCACAAGCCCAAACTAAAACACACACACACATCTATATGACAATGGACGTACGTAGCCGGAAGCAAAAGACGGAGACGGAATGGGAGTGAATGAAAGAGAGAGAGAGAGAGAGAGACGTTGACGTTGGCAGCTGCCTGCAACTGCCGTACAATTTCCATTGTAGTAGAATTTCACAATAATTGCAATGCAGTTGTTGTTGTTGTTGTTGTTGTTGTTGTACTACTACTATATGGAACGTAGTATGCTCTATATATACTTTTGCCTTTTTCGGTCATGCAGCCCACAGCAGAGCTAGAGAGAGAGAGAGAGAGAGGGAGAGAGAGTGCAGCACACAAAATATCGATCGACTTAAATGAATTTAGGTCAGCCAAAGTCTCTGCCCCGATCCCCTCTCTCCAGAACCATTCACCCTCAGAGACGAACGGGCGGTGGTGTGTGTGTGCATCTCACAGATACACGGATAATGGCGGGTGAGCACAATGAGTGTGAAGTGTGGAGGAGTGGGAACAAGGAAAATGTCAGCCACTACTCACGTAACTTATTTTAATTCAAATCAAATAGGGCAACTTGATTGAAATGAAGGCGGCTGCAGCTATTGATAGTGCGAGAACAGTCGCACACGCGCACAGCATTTCAAAAAGATATAAACTATATACTTTATAGATATACTATATATATATATATATATATATATATATGTGCATATGTGTGGCATAGTGCAGCTGAGATGCCAGAGGCTAACCTTCTCCCTCAGCCCTTAGATTGGCCATGCCAAACACGCGCCATCAACATGTGCATTTTATGAGCGCGCTGTCAAAGCGAGAGACAGACGCATTGACGAATACGAGGCTATGCTAAGGGAATTCCATTGCCTACAATACTATACCAAAGACCCCACCAACCCCTTCACCCAGCACCCACCCAGGCATAGTATTCAACTAATTTAACGTTTTATGACACAGAGCCTACGTGCTGCGACAGAGCATGGGAACAAATGGTTAAATCATAGACCCCCAAAGCACACGAAATGCATAAAGCAGCAAATAGAGTGAGATGGCCAGAGAGCAGCCGGCGTGCGCTAGAGCGAGAGGGCAGCTGACTGCGAGTGTCTGCAACTGTCACGTGTGGTCTATAAAAGATAGAATTCTCATTGTGTTTTTATTCGAAGATTTTTACGCTGAATATTTGAAAGACTTGCCGATGCAAGCAGCCCAAAGAATGGGTTGCATTTCTAATACATGCCAAGAATAATATCCATATCAAACTACAATGAAATAAAAGGTATACACACACATATATATATATACTTTGGGGAGTTTTATAATCATTTAAGCTATTCACAAGCAATTGTCAATGTGTTAAATGTAACATTATTTTATGTGTATTACACAAAGAACTCATTGAAATTAAAATTTCAATTGTCTTATGGTAACTTAAATGGGGATATATAAATGATCGAATGTTATAGACCCTAGTCAAGTAAGCCGTATTACCATACAAAAAACTCAAATCGATTTCAATTCTGTTCCTATTTGTCGTCTCAGTGTATGATCATATTGCTTTCCTTCTTTAATCTTCTCATGTGATATCTACCTGTTCCTTGTTTACTTTCTCTCTCTCTTAATTTTGCTAGGCTTCAAGTCAAACAGACTTCCTCCTGTCGGTTCCTCTTCCTTTTCGTCTCTACCTGTCTCTAGCTTTTACTAGCTTGTCTCTCTCTGCCTTTCTCGTTTGCCCATGCGTTTTTCTCAATTTTTTCTCTCCCTCTTTCATTATATATCGTCGATTGATCCATTTGTTTCCTATTCATTCTCTCTCTCTCTCTCTCTCTATCTATCTATATCTCTCTCTCTCTCTCTCTTTATCACTTTCTCATTGTTCTACTCGCAATTCCTCACATACTTTATCCACGCGTTTTTGTATCACTCTCGCTCTTTCTCTCGCTCTCTCTCTCTCTCCCTCTCTCTTTTATATACCTTTCCCTTCTCTCTACCGCTCTTCTTTCTCTCTACCACTCCTATTTAAACTTTTAAAATAATTATTTTTATTTTACATTTCTTCTCGTTAAAAATGGAAAACTTTTACAGTATAACTCCTAGTCGAATATGCTCTATCAAAGCCGTTCGTCTCTCTCATTCTACTACTTTTTAATGTATTTTCGCTGTTAACCAGAAAGGGTTAACGGGACCCTGCAGCGCACTTGTATCCATTTACGAAAGCAGCCGCAAAGCGCAAACGAAACTTCAACTGGAAGTTGAAGTTGAAGTTGTGAACATAATCGAAATTCTGAGTTGTTGTCCAACCCTCCAGAGCTCAAGCTCAAGCCACGCCCACTGGGCACGTTAAGGAGGCGTAACTGTCACAAACGAGGCACACCAAAAGTAAATATAAATATATATAAATAAATATATATATATATATTGTAAATTATATATTTATATTGTTTTCATTTCTATCCCTCTTTCAACTTTTGTGTTTTTTTCGGATATTGGGAAGATAAGCACCTGCTTGGGTCTCTCTGGCTGAAATCATGTTCATCTTTGGGCTAGTTAATATCATTTTAATTGCTATGCATGTGAAATTGGTTTTTAAATGCAGCTCTCCATTAATTACATTGGGCACCACCTTCGTAAGTATAGGTGAATGAGTGTGGAAATGATGCACTTTTTCCATTTTCATGAAAATGTTCGACGCCCAAACTAATTATGCATCAAGGACTTGTGGGGGCTAGGTGCGACTCGTCAGACACGCCCTTTGACTAGGGCAGCTAACTGGGTTAACGGTAACTAACAAACGATTCCGAGTCCCAGTTTCCAAGCATAACATCCACACAACATGGCATCCACAACATCCACAACAGGCCGTCCACACTCGGTGCAAGCGCCCCCAACTGCCCCAGTTAAATTGGACAGCGGATAGCAGGCCATGATCTACTACCACAATTACAATTACCCTATCTCTCTCTCTCTCTCTCTCTCTCTCTCTCTCTCTCTCTCTTCTTTGGTTGTTGCTATCGCAGCAGTCGCGTTTACTACGACATGCCCTCTGTTGTCATCGTCTCAATTGCAGCGCAAAAACAAGCAATAAAAGGAATGCTTGGAGAAACGAATAGCAAATACACTTACCAATAAATAATAATGGAAATGGGAATATAAAATATTCAATATTAAATAGAAAATATGATATACTAATAATCGAACTTTTAGAATGTATTTTGTTTGCCTTCAAATAGCCAGAGAAATGATGTTATAACGAAGCTTGAAGAACCTACGCGTATTTTCCATTGATATCTCAAGAGCTGTAGAGTAAACTAGCTATAGACTAGTCAAAGACTAGCTATAAACAAGCTAGCTATAGATTAGCTATAAATCAGTTAAAGATTAGCTAGCTCTTACTACCCATAGCCATAGCCCATTCATGGACTGTCTTTAGATGACATTTACTATTTTTAAATTCCTGCTGTTACACAGATCTTGACAAAGTGCTGTGGCTCCGACTGCATTCACAGCCTGGCGCCACGTTTACGTTACGTTTTGCGAGTACAACTCGACGTAGTCCCAGCTGCAACTGCAGCAACAACATCAAAACAACAACAGCGGACGAACGAACGTGCCTACAAACGAGCCGCCGCCGAGCGACGAGCGACGACGACGACCCATACGAGGTGGCCAACCTGTAACCAGTTGGACGCCTCGTCGCTCGGCTTTCGGGGCTCGTTGCAGTCGACGCGAATTAAGTTTTGGATTTGGCTTTTGGTTTTGGGGTCTGGGGTTTGGGCTATGGGTTTTGGGTTTAGTCGCCGGCCCACAGAGAGCGAACAACACGCCTACCTCGGGGCCAAGCAGCCGCCCTGACGCCCTACTTTGGCTGACTGACTGACTGACTGGCTGGCTGGCTGGCTGGCTGGCTTGTTGGCAAGGTTCGGCCTTGGCGCTCAACACTGACCCGCTTTTTGACTGTGTGTGTGTGTGTGTGTGTGTGTGAGTGTGTGTATGAGTGCAGCTTATGAAGGCATATTGCTCTTGCTCTCTGGTTTTTGTCGCTGCTGCTGCTGCTGCTGCTGTTTTTGTTGTTGTTGTTGTTGTTGCTGTTGCATTTGAAATGCGTGAAGCTAGTTGCATTTTAAATTGAACACAACATTTTACGCTCAATTAGCGTGTGTCTGCCACGAGGCGTATACGCAATATTCAGTGGCATTTGAAAGGGTGAAAGCACAAAATGTTTGCAAACATTCAAAGAAACGTGCTTAAATATTTTTATTTGCTTAATACCGTCTAGACTAAAAACTAAACAACATTTCAATAAGCAATGCTTACGCACATGATAATTCGAGCTGTGGGTATACTCAAAGGATGCTTGAGTTTGTTGAGTCTTAGATGGAGAGGAATGTGCTGACAATGTTATTCTGATATTTTAATAATTATAATTGTAATCAGTCTATATCAAAATATTAAATTAAGCAATTTTATGTATCGAAAAATAATCAAAGGACAGCATGAATATAGAGTGCTAATTGATAGTATGTTTCGATCTGCTTAATAATGAGTTTCAAGCAACCTTCAATTCGAAAAGTCAATTTAATAAAATAGATGAAAATTATATTTGATGAAATTAACATTTTCTACTATGTATTGCGAAGACAACAACTACGACTACTACTATAATACTACTATCTACTACTATTATACCTACAATGATATCTACTACTGCAGTAGTACTACTATTCTATTAGGCTATCTACTTACTCTCCCTACCTGCGTACATCTCAATCTTCTACTATTTGTACTACTAAATCTACTACTTTCTATATCAACTACTATATCTACTATATCTATTATTACCTACATCAACTGCTATATCTATTTCTATATATATTACTATATATATTATTATATCTATTACTATATATATTACTATATCTATTACTATATCTATTACTATATCTATTACTATATCTATTACTATATCTATTACTATATCTATTACTATATCTATTACTATATCTATTACTATATCTATTCCTATATCTATTACTATATCTATTACTATATCTATTACTATGTCTACTTCTACTTCTACTTCTACTTCTACTTCTACTTCTACTTCTACTTCTACTTCTACTTCTACTTCTACTTCTACTTCTACTTCTACTTCTACTTCTACATCTACTACTTATCTATTCTATCTATCTCTATCTATTCAATGAACTACTTTACCAGTTAATTAATCTGCTAATCTATTTACATATATCACTTACTACATCCACTTCAATATCCGACTATATTATACACATGTATTTCATTTTAACCAACTAATTTTAAATATATATCATATACTGACCAAGTATAAAACTCCAACTCCTTCAAATTCATACGAAAATATACCTTATTTATATAAAAAAAAATAGATATCTTCAATATATTCCATTCCCTTCAATAATTCCCAACAGATAATATATAAAGATTGATTAGCCTTCAAGTTGTGAATTGGCTTGGCGTAACAAGAAATGGGTCAGCTCTCCAGCACCAGCCAGCTGCAAAAAGACAATTATGAGAAACCAGACTCAAGACCTCTCGATGGAAATAATTTTGAAAGAAATTGAAAGACAAAACGCATTTGGATTGCGGTTGTTCACGGACTTTTTTCTTTCTATTTTCTTTATTTTGTTTTTCCTTTTTTTTGTGATTTGTGGTCAGTTTGCATAGATTTTGGCGAAAGCCACCAAACAGCGCCCACACAAAGAAACCGCCAACTGCGTCGGTCGAGCCACCAACATAGCACCACTGAACCACTGGCCAACCGGCGCTGCTGCCCCCGACTGCCCGGGCTGCTGGCACTGCTCACTGGCGCTCTGCTCTGCTGTGCTATGCTGTGATTCATCACGCATCAAAAGAGAAACTCCAGCCAACGAGAATAATGAAATTAATTTGAGCTCTGGCCACAGGCGGAGGCAATGGCAGATACAGAGAGCAACCCTCTGGCTATTGCGGTCGCATCTTGCGGGGGCATGCCACAGTTCCAGCGACGATTGCCATGCTCTGTTGCACGTTGTTGTTGTTGTTGTGGCAGGTCGCAAATTTCAGACAAGGCGCATTGCCAGACAGTGACTCGAGCTCGAGCAACTAAGAATTCGACTTGGGCAACGACGCGACGTGGCAGGTGCATCTCCTCTCTCTCTCTCTCTCTCTCTCTCTCTCTTAGCCCCACTGTCCATCTGCCAGTCACAACATTTGCAAACGCATCGCTGCACAAGCTGCGAGGCTGAATTTCTCGCTCGTTGTTGGCTGCTGGGCACACTTAAGGCCCCGTTACTTACGATGTTCGTCTGCCACGAATAGGAATCGAACTGTAGAAGCACTTGAACAATACTTGATATATATATTTATATATATTTTGTGTGTATATTTCCAATCAGCATAATAAAAAGTATTCTCCATTAATAGACAACGGTGCAACGGCACTCGAATAGAGGAATCGATAGACCCAAACCAGCTGGAAATTGTACAAATACTAAATTGCATTGAGGTTTTCAATGCATTTGCTGGCTCCGTTTAATCAAAAGCGAGAGAAATTTTCAAATTAAAATCTATTGTATTCGTATGGATTGTGGAACAATTTTAAAAAAAATATATGAATTGCTAAGAAATTGGTTTTTATTGCCATCTTAGAATTATATTCATTTAAAAATGATTTTTTTCTATTCTATTCTTAATAATCACAGATTAGGGCGATAATCACAACTCAGTTATAAATATTTAAGATTTTTGTGAAGAATGGATATTGAGTTATATATGATACAATGCAAAGTCTTTTACATGCGCTATTCAATTAAAAATTTTGTGGGCTGCGTGTAGAGTAAAGTTCCTAGACATTAACTACTTTTAAATATATGTCTAGGCATCAAGGATATTATTATTTATTATATTTTATATATATTATTAAATTTATATTTTTATATTATATTTTTGTATTATATAAAGAAAATAAAATATTCAATCAGTTTACCTTATATCATATATAAACAAATTATATATCAACTGCATAAGAGATATTCCAACTACAGATAACCCAACAACTACTGGCATAGTACATGATATATCAATGTCTAATCGAAATCTGCTTTCCTGCACTGGCCATTGTTGTGGCACAGTAAAATTTCAATTTAAGGGAATATCTCTAATGTCATCAGCTTGCAGCCAGAGCTGAGCCACATTATCAACCGAGATGTGGCCCTAGGAATGAGTTAAGAAATGTCTGCCTAAATGTTTGGCCAATTGGCAGAGCGATGCTAGAGAGCTGAGAGCTGAGAGCTGAGATCATTATTTATTTACACTAAAAATGTGCTTCCCTTGCTCTTAGATTGGGCAATTTATAACAAGGCACTTGACGCCCAACAAGCGGCCAATTCCTAACGTCACGTGGCAAACAGTCTCAGATTCTTTGCTCAGATTCCTATATATATATATATATATATACATATATATATATAGATGTATGTGTCTGTGGAGTGCATTTGTCCGTTTGGCTGGACCCCAGCAACAGCTCAACAATTTCAATATTTCATCAAACACATTCAAAGACTGCGCTCCCTCGGCTCGCATTTGGTTGGGGGTTAAGTGCAGCAGCGCCATGCTGGCGCTGCAATTATTCTCGTTAAATGTGGAGCAATCGATGGGAGGCTGTGTGGAGAGCCAAGACGAATGCCAAGTAATGCACATGTTACTATTTACTTTGCGTGTTCTCCAAAAGAAACAAACGACAAACCAGCCCAGCAGCAGCTCCAGCTCCCTCTACCCCTCTCTCCCTTTGTTAAGACACATTGAATGTTGGCGTGTTGGCGACATCGCATACCATAGTTGACAGCAGCAGCAATACCGCCCCCCCACCTTCCCCTCCAGTCACAACTGTCATGGCTGTCTTTGGTTATTACTCATACGCACTGTTAGGAGAGGGGGCAAGTCCGGAATTGACTTTGCAATCGCAGTAACGTTACTGCCAAACAGTCATGGGCTAAGCATTGTAAACTGCAGAGCTTGGCCCAGAAATGAGGTAATCAAACATGGCTTACAAAGGGCAGACCAAGTGGCTGGGCCAACGCAGCCAATTGTGCTCATTTGTTTGTAATTGCGTTTGCCGTTGGCAAACCACAAATCAGATATCGAAATGCTAACAAAAATATTTGATAGGTGCGTACTGTAAATGTCAACAGAGGAGGCCTTTGGCTAAAGGATAGATGTATGAAAGGATTGCGCAGATGAGTTAGTCTCAGAGACAGAATGAGGGCCAGAATATTGCATTGATGCAGTTTGAATTGAATTGAAATTTTTAACTAAATAAGTAAAAGAAAAAATTCACTTACCTGGAAATTATATAAGTTGCATTCTTCATAATGGACATATTGATATCCACATATTCCTAAGACAGGAAAAAAGAAAACATTTGATTTAGTTAAATATAAATAAAAAATTAATTTAAAGGAATTTTCAAAATATTAATGCTAAATAAATAAATTTAATTATAAGAAATAGAGAATTAAGTACTAAGATAGTAAATTTTATATTCTAAAAAAAAAATAAAAAATGAAATAAAATAAACAAAGAAAATTTGTAAATTTAAGATAAGAAAATGAGTTTGCTGCTCTTCATTGTCATATTTCATATCATGAATTTGATCTTGAATTTCTTTCAATTCAAGATCAAATTATTGAGTATATTGATTAAATAATGTAGGAATATATTCTAATTAAATTGAAATCTAAATATCATATTGAGAATATATTAATGAACTGAACTAAAAACAGAATACCAGCTCAACTCGTTCAAATAACATATGAGAAGCGCAAAGAGAGGTCGGCTCTGAATTTGTATGCTCTAACGTTTACGTATAGCAAGTCCGTTTATCCAATCAATGTGTAAGAGGCACAAAGAGAGATAGAAACTCACTTTATGCTCACTTACGCACTTACTAAACAATCAGAGTCAGTCCAAGATGCTATTCTGAGAGAGATTTGATTATTATATTTATTATATATTATCATAATTTATTCACAGTCATCATTTTTCCCACATATGATGTTTCCCACTGCCATTTCGTTGCCATCAGTCAATTTGCCATTCCTTCAATTCAAATAGTTTCCCACATATATTCATTATTCAACTTAAAAATATCTCGCTGTGTTTTTTCCTTTCTATCAAACTTTATCAACATGTTTTCTTCTGCTCGCTTCCTTTTTGCTTCTGTTAAGTGCTAAAAATTCAGTTGAGGTTTATTTTTATTTTCTTTTTTTTATTTTTTATTTATTTCTGTTTTTTTTTTTTATTTTCTACATAATATCCGTTATCTTTAAATTTAATCGCTTTGAGGTTATTTTTGCGGTTGCTGTTGTTGCTCTATCTACAACTTCGCACACAGCTTAAGTCTGTTTTTGTTGTTGTTATTGTTTTTGTTTTCTTTAAGCTGTTGTTGTTGTTGTGTTTTTTTTTGTCTGCTTCTTCTTTTCCTTCGTCTTCTGCTTGCTGACTTGTTTGCATTTTTGTTTTTCTGCTTTACGGAACTGTTTCTGTATCAACGTTGCATGCGAATGCTTTGCGTTGTTGCTGTTGTTGTTGTTGCTGCTGCTGTTGTTGTTGTTGTTGTTGCTGTTTCTTGTTTCCATTTTTCATGCAAGCTCCAGCGTCGTTAAATTTTTGCCTTTTTGGGGGCTTGGAAAAAACGCGAGTCCAAAGTCCATAAAACATCACGACGCTGTCAGTTGTTGCTGCTGTTGCTGCTGTTGTTGTTGTTGCTGCTGCTGTTGCTGTTGCTGTTGCTGTTATTATTGTTTTGCTTGGATTTTTGCTAAAAGTGGCAGAGCCACCACAACAGCAACAAGCCAAGGTGACGCGCTGTTGTAGCAGCAGTTGCTGCCAGCAGGCGGGTGCAAGCGAGCAGGCAGTCAGACACAACGGCAAAGAACGTGCAAGAATAACAACAATAACAGCAACAACAACAACAACAACAACAACAACACTAACAATAACAACATCAGCAAAACAAAATAAAAATGAGTTAAGAGAAACGGACGTTCATATTACCACGTAAGTTTCTGCTGTTTAATGTTGTTTTTGATGCGGTTGTTGTTGTTGTTGGTGCTGATATTTCTCATATTGCTGTTGTTGCTGCTGCTACTGCTGTGATATTGCTCATATTGCTGTTGATATTGCTCACATTGCTGCTGCTGCTGCTGCTCACATTCCTAATGCTAATGCTGTTGCAGTTACATTGCTGCTGCAGTTGCTGCTCTTGGTTAGGTTGTTGCTGATATAGCTCATGTTGCTATTGCTGCTGCTGTAATTGTTATTCGTGCTATTACTGCTGTTTTCCCTATTCCTATAGTAGCCATTGCTGTTTCTGCTGTAGCTGCTGTTGCTGCTGTTGCTGCTGCTGTTACTGCTGCTGCTGCTGTTAGTTTGATTGTTGCTCACATTGCTATTGCTGCTGTTATTGTTATTCTTACTGCTGCTGCTGCTGTTATCCCTATTCCTGTTGTTCCCACTGCTGCTGTTGTTGATGTTCTCGGCAATGCCAGTGATCGCAATGCTTCGCTGTTGCTCATTCGCCTGTCTCACTCAACAACTACTTCAGCAACATCTTTCACTGCATCGAGAGACAAGTGCAATTGCCAGCTGAGCTGAGTGCCTGAGGCTCTCTCGACTCTTGCGAGTCGTTGCCTTAGTTCCCAGCTTCTCATCTTCTCCATTTTGCAGCTACAGATTGTAGCCCCATTGATGCTGACCCCTTGGCATTGCCATGGCCTCGCTTTGCGTTGTTGTTGTTGTTGTTGCTGTTGCTTTTACTTGAGTCTCGTGAAACTGCGCAAAAATTGAAAAAAGGCCGCCGACAATTTGATGGAATGTGAATGCCTTCCGAATGTGTATTTGATCGAGAAATATTCGCACATTCACATTCGCATTCGCATCACTATATACCCTATAGTCATAACAATTAGCAAAGAGTCATCAGCAATGCCCGACTGCGTATTAGTCAGCTATAAACCCCTAAGTGCAGCCTCCAATGATGGTATCTTAAAACCCATCGTAAAATACGCTAAACGTAAAATACGTAAACAACTTGGACGGGTTTCTTTTTTAAGAGGTTTACGAATGCAGATAGCGCTTGGAACATTTATAAATAGATCGAAAATAAATTTAAATACATATAAACATTTCGTATATTTAGATTTTATATAATTTATATATATGAAAAGCAAGCATAGCTAGATGTGAGCGACTGCGTAATACTCTTTCTTGGGATGTTGAATGCTGAAAACAATATCTGTGGAGTTGATGATCTCCACTACTGCAATAAGATTATGAAATCTATGCCATATAAAGTATTTTATGATATGATGTGAATATCAACGAGTATATATATTGCAAATTTCAATTATTTAGCCACAATACCTGTCATAATTCGAATTAATAGAACAGCCCTATATATTTTTATGAATATATTTATATACAATGATATATATCCATATATGTATATACACATATACTATATATATATATATATATGCAAATAAATTAAATTACAATCAATTCGCAATCAATCTCTTGTCTCTATACACTTTCCCTTTATTTTATTGATTTATAATATATTCAAATATTTATTGCAAAAATAAAAACAAATAAAAATAAACTTCCATTTCTATCTCATCTATATTTATGATCTGTTTAATATTTTATTGGCTCTTTGCTGTGTGTGTGTGTTGTGGGGTTCCGTGAATCATGCGCCAACCCCCATTTTGGTGCTCTACGAAAACTACTTTAGAGTGGCAAATGCCAATATTGAAATGGAACTGCTGTAGGTAGCTACTAATTAGAATGAGCTAATGGCTCAAGCCATGTACAAAATGACCCAGTCGACGCTTGCTCAGCCAGTTCCGGCTAGGCGTTGGCGTTGCTGTTGCTGTTGCTGTTGCTGTTACTGTTGCGCATGCGTCACTCGCCTACTTTCCAGTATAACAGCAACAGCAACAGCAATGGCAGCAACATATGACTGGCAGCAATAACAATTGGCAATGGCATGGACTTGGGGCTACAACGTTGGCGGCAGTGTCATCCCAAGAAACGGAAATTCAATTTCCGTCACGTTCAGCGCAAAAAGAAAAAAACAAAAATAAACAAAAAAAAAACATTCCACTTCCTCGCCCATGCAGACGTACTCAATGGCCACGCCTCCACCCGCGCCTGCCTTGCGCCACCGCTTTCTCCAAATACATTTCGTTTTCATTGCCCTTAAAAGCCAGGCAGAGTTAACTTCATCATGAGCTTTGGCATTATCATCATTATTAACGCCATCATCGCTGTTGTTGTTGCTGTTGTTGTTGTCTTTGTTATCGTCACCCACTCAACGTCAGCGCCTGAGCCAAGTGACCAACTTAATTAAGCTTGAAAGGGAAATGCTTCCTCCTACACGATTGCGCTTAACAACAAAGGAAACAACGACAGCAACAACAACAGCAACAACAACAGCAACAACAACAACAACAACAGAGCAGCAGCAGCAACAGCAACATTAACTACAACAAGAATTGCCTTGAAACTTCTCTCAGCTAGCTGGGATGAAAAACTGCGCAAAGCCGCTTAATGAACGAGCAAATGTTTGAACTGAATGAATGAGCCAACAAATTAATTAATGCAAATTATGCTGCTGCTGCTAGCCAAAAAAAGGATTGAAAGGACTCACGCCATCAACAATGTCCACCCATCCAACTTGTGTGTAACTTTTTATCGGGGTCAAAAAGCTGGGAATATGATTCCATTAGCAATATGTTGCACCTAATTAGATTAGTCAATGCTCAGGGAAAACAAGTAGTTGACAGATATATATTCCACTTCGAAAACGTCTTCAGTCAAGAGATAATGTCTAGAGCATGAAATAGCATTCGTATACCTCTCTCTGTCCGACTAGGGGAGTGCATAGATAGCAAGAGAAATATTTTATGCTCTACACATTATCTCTTGACTGAAGACGTTTTCGAATATGAAATATGGATCGTTCATCAGTGTGTATAATAGCACGTTTTTCCGTCTGTCTGATCATTTTAAAGTTCTAGCTTGAAATTTGAAATACATTCAAGGCCAAAAATATTTGCAAGACATATTTTCGCTCATTGGCTACACAGATCCGCCTCAAAGGCTATACTGTGTGCCACGCCCACTTGGAGCATGACATGTCTAATCAGACTATAAAAATTTTTCTCTTTCTAAAATTAGTTTAATTCGTAGTTATGCAAATGTTGTTCAGCTGCTTAAGCTCAGCTCTACGATTTCCAATTACCGTTAATTCCAGACTAGTTTTAAATGCTTTTGCCTGCCTCATGGATGGATGAGTTTCTAATTGCCAACTGAGTTTAGCGGCTAAAAAATATCTATCCGCAACCGTTTGCACTTCATTATGACGGTTTGTTTGGCGGGCGCCCTCCACCCCCCGTCCATAGCCACCCACTCACACACACACACACACACGCCCACACACACACAAACTTGTGCATATGCAAATGCTAATGAGAATTGTGGAAAATGGGTTGACGGTCGATTTGGTTTGGCCGTCGTCATCGCCGTGGTCGTCGTCGTCGTCTGGTCGCTAGAGCTGCAATTTACGTTGCCCGCTAATGTTATAAACATTGCAATTATTGCATTTACTCTCATTTACCAACGAGTCGGCAGCTTGGCTTGGCTTTTGCTTGGCTCGTTATTGCCGTCGCGCCCGGGCCACTTAAAAAGGCGACCAGAGAAAAATTGCCATGGAGAAAATTCACGCCTGGCGCCAGGCAGTCAGCCAACCATCCTGCCAGTCAGCCAGTCAGCCAACCAGCTACAGTGGTGCAAACTCCAAACTCTTCGGGCTATTAGAATCGCCTCGAACCCCAAAACATTTGCCTGGCTCGCCCGCCGGTTGGTTTCTCACATGTTTTGCCATAACAAACAAGCAAAAAGCAGGAAGCGTATCCTTCGCTCTGGCTGTAAATAATTTGCACATAACAAAAAGAAAAACGGGGAGGCAGCAGGTGAGAGAATGAAAAGAATTAAGGACTCAACGTGAATTGGCTTTTCGCGAGTCGTTGTTATTGTTGCTATTATGGCTGCAGCGGAAGTTCCCATAATTGGGTCATAAAAAACTTATTTGTGTAAAATTATGAAAATGAAGTCAATTGCAATAATTTGGTGGCATACCAACGAGCGAGTCTCGATTACCAGGAAATAGCCCAAACGCCCAAAACAAATTAGAACCAAATGACCTGCGTGTGCCACATGGAACCGAGTCGAGTCAACTTGCCAAATGCACAAAATACGTGCAAGCTTTTCCACGAACGAATTAAGGTACAGTTGCTGCAAATCACATTGCTCTCCAAAATTATGCCCTCAGCTGGAGTTGAGCAGTGACAGACGTGGTATGACAGAGCTAGTTAGATATGAGATATAGAATATGGAATATGAAATATGGGATAAACGATATGAGATATGAAATATGAAATTTGAAATATGAGATCAGGGATATGGGATATGGAATATGGAATATGGAATATGGAATATGGAATATGGAATATGGAATATGGAATATGGAATATGGAATATGGAATATGGAATATGGAATATGGAATATGGAATATGGAATATGGAATATGGAATATGGAATATGGAATATGGAATATGGAATATGCAATATGGAATATGGAATATGGAATGTATGGTATATATGGTATATATGGTATATATATATTCCACCTATGCTGAATATGCAATGAAGATCAGATACAATAATGCATATTCAGATACATCACCTTACGCTGAACGGACCGATCTTCACTACGTACGACGAATCTTTTATATTTAAATCTCTTAAACATTCTGTATTTATTTCTTATATTTAAATCTCGTACCTAATGTATACATTCTGCAAACAAACATCCTTTTAACGAAAAAAGTTTTTCTCTATTGGCCTAGTATAATATTTCGATAACATTGCCAGCGAAAGCTCCTATATCTCTATAATAATTCATTTTACGCGTTGGAAATGTTCATTAATTCATTCTTATGTTTGATCAGAGTGCAGTTCTCTACCTCCTGCCTCCAGCCTATAGATAATTATTGATAGGAAAGGCATTTAATGAGCAAACAATTCAATCCAAATAGACGTCTCAACAGATTTTTCAACAACACATTGTACTGCAGATATACAGATGTTAAAGCTATGTTAAGGCAATGTTAAGTTAGTAGCATAGGGTTAACATCTACTCTTAGACAATTGCCTTAGTATGCTCACTCGTAAAATCTATTTAAGTTAATTTTGAGCTAACTTTTTGTGCACAATCCACAGAAGCTTTTAAAGCAATCAAAACTGTTGAGACTAGTGCTTAAATATATCTCTATCTCTCTCTCTCTCTCTCTCTCTCTCTCTCTCTCGCCATATATATATATGTATAAGTATGTGTGTGCATCTCATTCCGTTTGTGCGGCAGTATCTGTCAAGTGGAACGGTAAATTGCCATTCGATATGCAAATGTCAGGCGCAGTCACCAAACGACGGACCGAATGAACGAACGAACGACAGACAGACAGAGAGGGAGAGAGAGAGAGAGAGAGACAGAGTGAGCGCTGCGCTTTTCAATTGCGCTGCATTGAAATCAATTTAACTTTCTGCTCAATGCCAATCATTGACACCGTCTGCCAACCCACACACACACAGAGAGAGAGAGAGAGGGTAGGGGTAGAGTAACCACAGTTCCGTCTACCGAGCTGTAGTCAAAGCAGGGTATTAAGAGGCATAGCCAGAGAGACAAGAGGGTGAGAAAACAAACAATCAGACGGATACGAGCGCTTATTTCAAAATTCATTTGTCATTTTCTGACAGCCAAATGAAAATTTGCAAGCTATGTTTTTTTTTCTTTTCTATTATTTTTTTTAGAGGGAGGTGGGGTGAGGGGAGGGCCTCTATAGCTGTCTATCGAAACAAGAGCTCCCTCTCTCTCTCTCTCTCTGTCTCTCTAGCTCTGTGTTTTACTTCCGCATCATTTATGAAGTTGTGCAGCTGAGCCAAGACCCAAATGCAGATGAGCTTCTTTTTTTTTAGAGCTGAGGCCAATTGCTGCTTAGCTGTTATCAATAAGAAGCAGTTCGCGAAAATACAATTTCGATGCGGGCGCTGCGTATGTATGTATGTATGTATGTAGGTAACCCGTGTTGCCCAACTGGAAAGACATGACATAATATAACGGTAAAAGGAAAATCATCGATTTCATTTGATTTATTTTCGCCTTTTTCCGTTCCTCCTTTTTTTTTTTTTTGCTTGTCAGGCAGCAATTTCTTTCGCCCGCCATATTTCGCTATCTCCGTGCGTGTGTGTGTGTGTGCTGGCAATAAATCTCGGAAATTGTGTCAGCAATTGTGTTAAACGTCACGGGGCGGCAGCCATATTGAAATTAGAGGCACTTCCGCTTTGGGGGTTTCATTTCTCGTTGTTGTTTGTATTTTTGTCGATTTCTTTTGCGGCTTTGGTCAATTCGGTAAGCGAAACTAAGTGCCGGAAGATATGCGTAACAAACACACACACACACACACACAGACAGGCTGGCAGGCAGGTGTATGTGTGTGTGTGTGTGTGTGTGTTGCGTGTAATCTGGCCCGGATTTGTGGCTCGCACAGTACCCAAAAATTCAGTTCAATGTTTGGTTTGTCAACATTTGTTTACATTTTCGCTTTTGTGTGTTTTTAGGTTTCATTCTTGCGCTCTTGTTGTTGTTGTTGTAGGGGGTTCTGCGGCTTTTCAAGGTGAAACCACGCTAAGTCGAAGCCAAAAAGTTGATTGTGCAACAATTGCCATAGGCAAATCTGTATCTGTATCTGTTTGTCTCTCTCTCTCTCTCTCGCTCTCTCTCTCTCTTTCTCTATCGAGCTCGAGATGCTGCTTTTATTTTTTTTTTAAATAAATGTATTTTTAGTTTTTAACAAATTTGTTTTGTTATTTTCGCATCATCGACAACAACATCGACAGCTCAGCTATATCAAATACATGTATCTATTTATATATCTGTATATATATATATCTGAGCATATGTATGTATGTATGTATGTCTGCAGTCGATAACAAATTGCACAATAAACAAACTAGCTGTGCGTTGATATATCTATTCATTTGGAAAATGCAAATCATCCAAATGATCAAAGTCGATTGTGAATCAAAAATAAATAAATTAGCAAAAGAAAAAGAAAAAAAAAACTAAAATTGATGTGACTACGTTTCTTTTCACTATTTTTGCTAAGAACTATTAAGTTCATACAAGAGAGATTTTTTGTAAAATACTTACGCGAAAAAAAAACTTATTCTTTAACTTCTTCAAGATTCAACTTCTTGCGATGTTTCTTTCTTTGAAAACTTTCTGAACTTTTTCAAGATTTAATTTCTTGCGATTTTTTTTTTCTTTCTTCCATATTCGGTCTTATCGCCTTACGTATGCATTACATTTTGATTTTATTTTATATATGCACTATTTATTTAATATTACTATTTTTCACAATAACTTTTGCTTTTCCAATATTTTTTTTTTTAATTTAACAGCTGCTGAACATAGCGAAAGTTCAAATTATATTTCAGTTCCAAATTGAAGTCAAAGTCAATGCTCTGGCATATAAATCTGTGAATACTTGGCTCAAGCTTGTTGCGCCACTTTAATGAAATTTATCAACTAAAATGATAAATGAAAATAAAAAATAAATAAAATGAAAATGAACCTCATTTATACTATATTGACAAGGTCAGAAAAATTCTTCAGATTTTTTCTTATGCTCAACACTGAAGAGATTCATCAAAGCAGGACAATAAGAAGAAGAGTGGCTAAGCAAGATATTTAAATAATAATTTATTGACACAACTGTATAAAATCTAATAAGAACAGATAAGCAAAAGAATCTCTAGCCTTATAGTAGTAGCTCAGCCACGCCTCCTGCTCATCCTGCTCTACAAAAGAAACCTGCTCGATCCATTTCAAATGCACTGAAAATTAACAATTCAATTAACAATTAAAAAAGCTGCAAATATATTTATGGGCAACAAACAATAAATATATCTTAATTCAAAGCGCGTGCAGCAACTCGCGACGATATGTTCGTAAACTGCATGTTTTTTTTTTTTTGGTCAATTAGAAATTCAAATTCAAATTCAATTTCGACTAGTTATAAATATAATATCAGCTCTTTTCATGTGCTTGGCTCGTGTCACAGCAGGTTATTGTGCCAAAGATATGAAACTGGATACAACAACAACAACAGCAACAGCAACAACAACAACAACAACAACAACAACAACAACAACAACAACAACAACAACAACAATAACAATAATGACAAACACTTTGTTATTCTTCAATTATGTATAAACAGTTGGGCTGCGTTTATTGTCTTTAACTATTTTTAGCCACATTTACGAACTTGAAAGCTATTTTCGAATGCAACACACTAAATGCAACAACAACAACAACAACAACAACAATGGCAAGAGCAATGGCAATTGGTAACACCATTGGCTGGCTATAAAAATAGTTAAGAGTATCTCAAGCGTGCTCAGAGCAACGCTTCATCATAATGACAATCAAGTTGTTGATGATAATGATGTTGCTATTGCTGTTGCTGTTGCAGTTGCTGTTGTTGATGATGATTTTGTTGACGTCGTTGACTTTTGAGTGAGTCGCGTGTGGGTTGAAAATATGCGAAAAAAAAAAACAAAAAACAAAATGAAAACAAACAAACAAAAGAAGCACAGAAATATTCATTACGCGAAATGGTAAAAGCAACAACAAGCTTAACAATTGTTATTATTATTGCTGTTGCTGTTGCTGTTGCTGTTGCTGTTGTTGCTGTTGTTGTTGTTCATGTTGGCAATTCTATTTTTATCATGGCATGCAGTTTATTTATAAAATGGTTTTGCGGCTCGTTGCCATTTCCATCATATCAAAAAGTTCAAATCGCAACAACAATAATCACTCACTGACAAATTAGCGCGACAACGACAACAACAACAACAACAACAATAACAACAACAATAACAACTTCAACAACGACACAAACAAAACAATCAACGCAAACACCTTGAAGTTGTTTTCGCAGAATTTTTTGTTTTGTTTTTGGAATGATTCAATCCGAGCCGCTCGAAGCTTTGTAAATATTTGTTACAAATGATTTTTATTTAATTCTCTTTCAGTTTTTAGTTGAATAATTAATTATTATTGTTAGTTGTAGAGGCAACTCTCTCTCTCTCTCTCTGGCTCTCTCTCTCGCTCTCTCTCTCTCTCTCTCTCTCTCTCTATCTCTCTCTCACTGTCTCTACTACTAACTACAAATGTTGCGCCTCACCCACAAATCTGTCGCTGTTTGCGTGCAAATTTACGTGCTGCAGCTCAAACAGCTTCAACTGAAACAGAAACAGACTTTATCCGGTGTATTCATATCTTCATCTGCATCGACTACCGTGTGTGCCGGCAGCTCTGATTTACAACCGCCCCGAACTCTTATATACAAATATTTATGTATCTCAACTGTCGCTGCGGCTGTCGCTTTTGAAAAGCTTCAACGAAAATGCTTGTTTCACATAAATCAAACTTGCTGCGAGTCAAAAACAAATGAGTATATAGATGGTATGAAATGATCGACTGCATGATACTTGCTCAAAATCAAAATAAAGACATTAAGGAAATCCAAAGAAAGACTCGGCAGTAAAATAATTTGGCAAACTTCTGAAACTCTAGCTTTGAAGGCTTTTGAATATTGACTTACTTTTCCGATTTGCCACGCCGCAAGATTCACAGATCTATCAAGAAATTTGTGTCTTACGAACATAGATTATATAATCCAGCTAGTGTATGGTATATTTCAATTGTCTAAAGCGTTTAGTACAAAAATTTCCCATTTTCTAGTCTTATAAAACTAATATACTATTTATATCATTAGGAGCGAGTATAATATATAAAAGAAGACCAAAGATGACGCGAATTTTGAGCACATGACTGCGGCTAGAAAAGTTCTCAAATTAACCATAAACTGATAGAGCTCGAAATTGATAGAGACTTGGAGAAACTAGAAGCAGATGAGGCCAAATTGCCAAATTTTTCTTGGCATGCTTACTCGCTTACAATTTGCTTTAGCACTATTTCAATATTTATACATTTATTTCCTAATTATTTTGTTGAGTTGCATAAACCAAGCTTAAGTCAGATATTCAGCTTAACTCATTAAACTTAAAGAAATAGAGCTTAATTGGTTTTGAATCATTTGAAAATATATTTAAGCCTTTGGCTTTGGTAAAATTTTTTAATATTTTTAGTTGTGAGACGGAACTGAAGTATATATATATATATGATATTGTTAGAGTAGGTATCGAAGTTGTTACCAAAGTTGGCAGGACGCTTCCTGATGTACTCAAATTGGAACTTGACGTAGTGTTGACTTGAAGATATTATTGAGAAACTTCTAGAGGTTCGAATCTAAGAAACTAAGAGAGCAACAACGTAGGGAATTCGTGGTATAGTGTGGCTAGTAATCACAGAAAATATGTAAACTGAACAATCTGCAACATATACATGACTTTAAAGTTTCTATAAGGATTGTCTTTGCTTCATCCCATCTTTTATTACCTCTGCATGTTAAGCCATTAATAAACAAATGTTTCGCAATAATATTTGACAAATATTTGAAACTCCCACAACAGCAGCAGCAGCAGCAGCAGCAGCATGACTGTATATAAGGGTTTTACAGTGCCATAATCTTGAGCAGCTCTATCTAATCTAGAACTGCGACACTATGACTCAGATACTTGACTGAAAAAAAAAGAAAAATGAAAAATAAATAAACAAAATAAAACAAAGAACGATTAGAGGTCTAACCCTTTGTCGCTTTTTCGACTGGCACTCAATTGATTTCGGGTGCTTCAAATTCAGTTTGAACGCAAATATTAGCACGGTTCGGCCTGCCCCCTGAACAGGCTAGCTATTATTTGTAACTGACTGACTGCTCTGACCCCCCCCACACTCCACCCCCTCCTCTTTTTGCCCACCCCGGCCGCTAGGTGTCGCATTTTGGGTGCGTGAGTAATGTGACGACATTAATTTTCACACTCATTACAACTCCATTAAGCTCCGGCCAGTTTGTTTGGCTGTCCGGCGCGTCGACACCCCGGCATGCAAAATGAAAATGGAAATGGTAATGAAAATGGAAATGGAAGGGTAAGGGAAAGGGAAAGGGAAGGGGGAAAATGGAAATAGAAACACTACCATGGCCCATTTGGAGTGCACGCACGAGAACGTTTCTGATATCCGACTTCTTCAAAAACAAAAAAAAAAAAGTGTCAACAATTTGTAAGCAAATGACGAGCATTACCAAAGAGTTGGAACTGAAAATCCAAAATACAAGAAAACTTGAAAAGTCGTCCAAAAAACAATAAATGTACAAAAGAAAAAACAAAAGCCTATCGTAGTACATCAAAAAGTAGATAGTTTTGTGTGCACTGTAAAGAAAAGAGGATTAAAAAGACGCTAAAAAAAAAAATAGATGAAATAAGAGTAAATAAAGTGGTAAAGCACTTTGAGGAAGAGCTTAGTTGAACACACAAAAAACAGAAGAGAAGAAAAAAAAAGAGATAAAAATTAAAGTACAAGATCATAAAAGACAGAAGTATTGAAAAGTTGAAAAGTCCACTTGAATAACAAAGCTAAGCTTGATTGAGAAGGAAATCATAAATTCCTTGGGCTAGGGCTAAGAACAAAAAGAACTTCCTTCCTATGCAAAAACTAATATTTGCATGTTCCATTGAAGAAGTCATCTGAGTAGATGCTTAAATACTATATACCCTCACGGCGCCTTTGCTGCCAGAGAAATACAATAGAATAGAGAAGTCTCTGTACTTTCGCTTCATTAAAAACGAATCCTGCTTAGACTAGCTACAGTTGTTTTATCACCATATAACGATTGAGCTTTTCGCTCAGTGTAAGGACACCCTTTGGCCTTATCAACTTAAAAAATTAACAACATTATTGCCCAAATGTTTTTTTGTTGATATATTTTCGTGTGTTTTCCACACAGTTTGAGCCTATTGGCCACATACACACACACAGGCACACAGAGAGAGGGAGAGCGAGAATGAGAGACCCGACCCAGACCCTGACCAAGTAGAGCCGGTCAAGGCCTGCGTGCGTGCACCCTTTTGGGTACACGCTCTGAATTAGAGCGGCTCGAAAGTTCTTTAGCTATGCAACGCCACCCCAACACCCTCCAACGCCCTTCCCCTTGCTCTACCGCTCTTCATAGTCTATAAATCGCCCTTTTTCATTTCGACTATTCCCCTTTCCATACCGAGTCGAGTCGACGCTCATCATTTCAAATTCAGCTCAGTCGCAGCCCAATTTCTACATTCCAACAATTCTTTGCGCCTTTCTTTGGCGAATGCAGTCACGTAATTTTCGAATTTTCAACACAGACAAACAAAATTTCACTAGCAGAACTCTCGCTCTGCCCTGCCACCTCTCCGCCTCCTGCTCGACAAAGACTGCCCGCTGCGTTAACCAACACTTTGAGGCGACAGCTTCATACAATTTGTATCTGTGTGTAAATTAGTATTCCGGCGCAATTTGGCTCGGAAACAAGCCAAATACTTAATACATCGATTCCGGTTATCCATTCCGTTGGCTGATGTCAAATGCTGATGATGATATTGACTACGCTTATGATTATGCCGATGGCAGCCGCAATTGTCGTTTTATGCGGGATATGGATATGAGTCTCATCTCATCTCGTTTCTCCTGCCACGCCCTCGCTCACTGCTCACATATATATGTATATCTGTATTTCTGTTCTTCTTCTTGCTTCACATTGCATAGAATTTCCATTTTGGCATTTTGTACAACAATCGCATTAATAATGCGTTTCTACCCTCTGTTAATATCAAGCAAATAGCACCCGCAGCTCTCGTGGGCATCGTGTTGAGTTTTGTGGCCGACTATTGAAATTAACAGTTAATTTAACTAATAATTGGTTAAATGGACATTTGTTGTTGCTGTTGTTGTTTTTTGGTATTTGCAGCTGTTGCCTGTCAACACGTTGCCACGCTGCACAATGCTGGTCAGCGCAGTCGGATTCGATGCAGACTTTGCTCAATCAATTAGCTGAAAAAAAGCAATTTAATTTTTAACTTTATTATTTAACATGTGAATGTAAAAAGGCTTCTAAAAAAATTATCTAGAAATGTATATTTAATTTTTAATAAAATCGAAAACTCAAATATATTTCAGACTTTGCATTTTTATATACACTTAAAATTTAAATGAAATATATAAATATAAATTAATTATAAATATATAATAAAAATATTAAAAATATAAAATAAGCTCTACTTTTGCACTTAAAACTTTAATGAAATATATAAATATAAATTAAATGTAAATATAAATATATAATAATAATATTATAAATATAAGATTGGAATTAAATATTATAATATCTCTAGTTAAACATGCTTAGCCTTATTCACATATTATTATAAGCAGAAACCTTTAGAAAATGGAAAATCAGAATATATTAGTTTTGTGAATGTGTATGTAACAATCAATTGATAGATTCACTAGAAACTGTATTACAAATCTAGTAAATGCTTATTTTTATCTCTTTTTCTACTCTTTTATAATTAACCAACTCTAAGGCTAAGCCATTTGCTTCATAGTTCTAAATTTCCATGGTCTACAACATATGTTCAAGTGCTTGATATGAAGCAAATCTTGGTAATGTTATTGGCCAAATATAAAGCTCTTATATGTTTTAGCCACTCAAGGCAAGTTCAAATAAACTGCAAATACTAACACACACAAAGAGAGAGAGAGAGAGAGAGAGGGAGGGTAGAGCACTGAATAGCCATTCTCATAGATAGTCACTTGGCATTCAGCGCCCACTCAATAGCAAATGATGCTGATGCCAATGATGCCGATGATGATGATGATGATGATGAGGAAGGAGATGATGAGAACGATGACGTCTTTGCTATGCATCACATTCTTATTGGACTCAATTGCTGTGGCCCCAGAGCAAACCACAGCGACAGCTCCATTTCCAATTCGAATGCTTAGCTCCACTGTCTGAATTATCAGCTGATTTAGTGTTGGGTCAGTTGGTAAACAAATTCTACACTTTTCTTTACAAGAGAGAGATAGAGTGAGAGAGAGAGAGGAATGTGACATCAATTGACACGAAAGTTCAGCGCAAATATTTGCGCAGATAAAAAAAGCGCCAAGCACAGCTGACAAACTGAGAAGGCGTGAGAATGAAAGAGCTAGAGCAACAGTCTGTCTGTGCGTGTGTGTATGTGTGTGTGTGTGTGCGAGTAAGAGCGAAAGTGCGAGACACCCATAAATTCCAAGCTTTAACCAGATGCGGCCTTTCTCTCTCTCTATCTCTCTCTCTCTCTCTCTCTATCTCAGTCACCATTTAATGACAAAGAATGAAAGAACAATTTGTGAATTTGCGACAAACAAACGGAGACATCGCGACCAGACTCCAATTGGCGTCACAGTTGAGGCCTCTGCCCCACACACACACACACACACACACACACACACACACACATTAACAGCTTATCAAGCATATTTGAGCAGGACTTGAGTTTTACATTAGTTAACAAATTGATTAAGCAATGTGGATTTCCCATCGATGTTATCGTTACCCAAAATATATAATATATAATATAAATATATAATAAGCATACGGGTTTCGTTTAATAATCACACGGTTCGTCACTGCCTGCTAGAATAGGGAATTTCCAGTGCATTGGCCTTAGGGAATTGAAAAATTCAAATGAATTTTGCATTGAAAATAGTTTTAGCGCGATTTTATCAGCCTAAAAGTGCGCCGATGGCGTCAGCATTAACACCATTATTATTCAGATTCCGTTGCTGACTCTGATTCCGTTTCCAATTCCAATTTCAATTTCCATTCGCATTCCGAGTCAAAGTCGAGTCATCATCTGAGCTCGCTGCATGCAACAAAATTCTCGACTTTGTTTTTTTTTTTTTAATCTCGCGGTGACTTCATCCGCTTCAAAGCTCACAAATTCAAATGAAATTTACACAAACACACACACACACACACATATGTATATATATGGGTATATTTTTAAAAAATATTTATTACTCTCCGACATAGTTTGCAATTGGCGTCAATGCCTAAAAATAACATAACTTAACCAGCGCATTGATAAAAAAAAAGAAGAAAAAAAAGGCATTGCAAATTAAATTATTTATGCTACACTTTCTTAGCTGCAACGAGAAGTTGGGATACTTCAAAAAAATGAACTCTTGAAATGTAAAGCAAATTGAAATTCAGGGTATATTGGTTTTAAGAAAACGTAGATATTCCCGATCAAGTCAATCTGGTTCTATGTTAATCCTTAAGATCAAAGAAAGTAGAGAGTTATCATTTACTATAATATTTCTTTCGACTAAAGTTCTCTTGATAATATAATATTAAAGATTTACTATAAGTTAAGAGAGTCTTTCTGATTAACTATGAAAACAGAGATTCAGAGAACTACTCTAAATGATATATAAGATATCTAGATAATAAGATCTAAAAACAAATAGAACTTCTGCATCATTTCTGTCCTCAAATATATTGGAAATATTTCTTCAATCCCTATTGGATTGCTTTAAGTTCTTTATTGCCATTTCCTGAAATGCACAAAAATTCTGCTTTGTAATACATTTAGACATTTCGCAGAAATCTTTATCATTGCATATTCCAATTCCAACTAAGTTTACCCATTACTCAAAACGTCTGGATAAATAGTTTTCTAAGATTGTAGCCAATTCCAATTAACCCACATGCTTAAAATTAAAAATAAATTAGAGTTTTTTTTATTTTATTTTGTAGTAAATATATGAAAGCGTAAACCTCATGGGACTTTATCTGAAGCTTTTAATTTGTAATTATTTCGTTAATTTTTATTTTATTTTTTTGCTATTTCTGGTATCGCAAAACATTTGAATGCTCAATTTACATTAGTCATGAGCGCGACACATGCGTACCCCAAGGGAACCCCTTATCAATATTCATAATTATTCATGGGCAAACACGTGCCGGGGCTGATTAGGTGCCTGGAATGTTGGGCAATGCAAAGCAAATAGAAATAAATAAAATATCGATAAGAAAATCGAATTAGAAATATTTGGAACAGTCATACTACACCTACGCTCCTCCTGGCCCGCCTCCTGCTCGCGCTTCTCCACGCAAAGACAGTTTGAGTAATAACATTTTAATGGCCAAAGAGATTAATTGCCGCGTCGAGTGAATCATGCGACGCCGAAGACAAAGTGCTTTAGAAATATAATAGATATATATGTATGTACATAGATAGATAGATAGATAGCTAGCTAGGCTAGCTGTACTCGCAATCGACTCGAATAGTTGAGCGTATGATCTATGTGGTATTTTCTGTTGGCTTTCTTAATTGGCAACACGAGCGACTCGTAAAATGTGGAATTTATATGAAAATTTAAGCAAAAAAAAAAATTTTTTTTTATTTATTGTTGTTGTTGTTGCGTGAAAAGCGAAAGGCAAAGGCGAAGGCGAAAGGCGATGATTGCATGACCACAATGGCTTAACTAAGACGAACCACCCAACCACCTACCGAACTCCCGACTCGACCCATCCTCCACCCTGCTGGTCACGCCAACTGCACACGATTGTGCCACGCCGCCCCCCGTCTGCCTCTTCCGCCACACTCAGCCAGAGTCATAGCACCTGCCCCATGCCCCCTTCTGGCCCACAAACTCTTCAGCTATCACAGAATGCAGTCGACAGCGGCTGCGAATTAATTATCTTCAATTCATTCATTAAGAAAAATGTGGGAGGGCATAACAGAACAGCTCCTCCCCCCGCCAGCCCCGCCAGCCGCGCCAGCCCACAGCCCAGCAATCATCGCCGTGGCATAGATAATGAATGCACACAGTCGCACGACTCTGGCATTTAGTATCCCATAGTGCTTGTATCTCATAGTACGCTGTGCCAGTTGTAGCTCATAGTACGCGCCGCTCGTATCGTATGAATGAAAACAAGCAACAACAACAACAACAACAACAACAGCGAGCTGAGGATGACGCAGCGAACAGCAACTGAGAAGTGGGTATGGCCATATTAGCGTGTGTGTAGGTGTCTCTCTCTCTCGCTCTCTCTGTCTCTGTCTGTTATATCTATCTATCCACTTGGACGCATCCGCCGTCGCTGGCGTCGTCACGAGATGGCGGCACAGGTCGCATAATAAATTATTCGCGTGACCAAATCATTTGCGTTTTTTTTTTTCCTCTCACTCTCCCTCTCCCTCTCCATCTCCCTCTCTCACTCACTATTAGCTAGGGGAACTTTTTCGCAAATGTCGAAACAAGCGAAACAAGCGAAACAGCAACCCTTGAAACAATGCTGATCTAAATTGTATTTGCTCTGGCTATTGTTACTGCTATTGGCTTATCACTGAAGCAAAGCTGATATCGCAGCTACGCAGCCACGCCCCCTTAGCCCCACGCCTCTTTAGTCTTTAGTTGTTGTTGTTGACTTGTGTCTTGTTTTGAGAAATTATTAGTTTCATGAATTATAATTGTGGCATTTTATCGCCAGCAGCAAAGAACTTTGTCATCAACTGAGCTGTCGTAATACCCTGTAAACAAGAGGCGCATACTCACTGAATTATATATAACTCGTGGTTATATATAACCACAATGCGCAACTGGTAGTCGAGCAAACTCAACGAAAATCCCCCAATCACTATCTCTCCTCAATTGTTGTTGCTCATTCTGGAGTTTCTTTGTGGCAAAGTTCAGCGACCAACAAAACAAAATCAGAAAGCAGACAAACAAGCATAAATAAAGAAGAGAACATAAAACGCAACTTGACATTGCCTTCCTTCCCCAATGGCAACAATGTGGAAATTATGCTACTATGGATATCACTAATTGCAAAGCATTCAAACCAGATAGTTTTGCTCTCGCTCTTTTCTCTCTGCAATATTTAAGTTTGAGTATAAATTGTTGAAAATCTCTTGAATTTTGTAATTGTCATCTAGATTTCAAGTTGCCTGTGGCCTTTTCCTTTTTGCATACATTAAAATAAAGCTATATATAACATGTTTTTGTTTTTTTTAATTTAATTCATTTTTTTTTTTAACTTTCTGGACTATTGCTTCAGAGCTGAATCACCTTTTGGGCCACCCTCGTCTTGGAACAAGTTGTTAATTTAAATAATTTCAAAGCTGCCCTCAGACAACAACCGCAGCAACAGCAACAACTCTCAACTGGCAGCAGAAAACATATATATATATATATATATATATATATTTTTTTTTTTTAGCACAAATTATATTTTACAAAATAAGGAAAATGCAACGGAAAAGTGGAGGCACTTTGCGGCAGGCAAAGCGACCGTAACGAAAACAAACAGAACCCGTCCGGCACAAGGACTCAAGCCAGTTGTTAAACAAACCCTCGCTCTCTCTCACTCTCTCTCTCTCTCTCACTCTCTCTCGCTCCTGCTGCTGAAAAGGACACACACGAAGAGCCGAAATAATTTGAAATATATATAAAATACACACAAATATTAAGTATACGTAGTGTATACATTTTGTTCGCGTTCGGTTCGTTTGCTGTTGCTCTGGTTTTTTTTTTTTGAGGTTTCTGGCAGGAAAATATCTTGCAAATTGACTTTGAGCACGCATAGCGTTCAACATTTAACTTATTGCATATGCAAACAACAACAACAACAACAGCTGCCAAGGGGTCGACTGTAGAAATGGCAGAAATTGTGGCATGTGCGAAAAAAAAAGGCGTACGCCTGTCATTAAATTTCGCGCCGACAACGGCAACAACAACTAACTGACTAGAGGAAATGCCAGCAACAGCAACAGCAACAACAGCAACTACATTGATAACTAAGTTAGTTGTGCATCTGTCTATCTCTTCGTCTCCGTCTCTGTCTCTGTCTCTGTCTCTGTCTCTGTGTGTACTATGGCTCTGTTTGTCTGGGGGCGGCGCTCGCTGCTGTCACACATGACATTTTATTATTACAAAATAAGCATTTAAGCGAACGCGTATGACAGTTAATAATGCAAACAGCAGCAGCAGCAGCAACAGCAGCAGCAACAGCAACAGCAGCAGCAGCAGCAGCAACAATAAAAACAATAACAACAACTGCAACAACAGCAACTCGACTGAATGCAAAAATTCCCACAACATCCGGTTGAGAGCAGTAAAAACAACAACTGCAACAACAACAACAACAACAACTACTACTACTACCAGCTGAACAACAAGCAACTGCAACTGCGGCACATAAAAACGGAACAAATAAAACGCAACGAACGAACAACAAATGCGGCACAGTGGTGCAAAATAGTCAGCATTACGAATAAAAATTGTAAATTAAAATATATATATATTGAATTAAAAATCATATATTGACACCATAAATAAAAACAAATAAATATAATTATAAATATAGTTATAAATAAATAAAAAAAAACCTATAATTATATTAATAAATATTCATAAATAAATAATAAGTATTTAGCATAAATGACAATATCATAAATAAAAAATTAAAAATAAATTAGAAACCAATAATATCATAAATAAATAAAAAAATATTTAATACAAATAATAATACCATAAATAAAAATCAAATAAATATTATTAAAACTTAATAAATAAAATAAAAACTCAAATTAAAATTAGTAAATATTCATAAATAAATCAAAAATATTTAGCATAAATGACAGCATCATAAATAAAAACAAATATATATATAATCAAAAATTAAAAATAAATTAGAAACCAATAATATCATTAATAAATATTCATAAATAAATACAAAATATTTAATATAAATACCAATACCATAAATAAAAATTTAAAAAATATTATTAAAAATTAATAAATAAAATAAAAGCCCAAATTGATATTAGTAAATATTCATAAATAAATAACAAATATTTAATAAAAAATATAAATAAATAAATAAAAAATTATAAGAAAATCATTAATAAGAACAGAGAAATTAGGAAATCAAATACATTTCTCCATGCCTGAAACTTAAGCTTATTTTGATCGATCCACGTTATATATGATAATATATATATATATATAAGTTATGAGATGCAGTAGAATGCGGACTGAGTCACCTTTTAAACTTGTGCCACTTGCAACAGCTCTGCCATCTTAATTAATGATAGACAGCATCGTTAACTAAGCTGCATGGACTCGTCTATAGATATAATAAATAATACTATCTAATAACTAAGCCTCAATACCCACTTTATATGCTTCTCTCTTTCTTTCTATGTATTGCTGAAATTATTAATTAAATTTTTTAAAAATTTAAATAGTTTAGTAATTTTTGTTTTTTGTTTGCCATGTGCGTGGACACTGTTGAGCAACTGCGTGAATGGTGTTGGTAGGCGGACAACGGACTCCGCCTGCATGAGTGGCGGATATGCATATGGCCGGCGGACGTCAATCTGGATGCATTGCAGTGTCAGAGCCAAAGGCAGAGACAGTGGCAGAGGCAGAGGCAGAGGCAGAGGCAGAGTGAGAGTCAACAGCAACTGAAGCTGAGGCAGAGGCAGAGGCAGAGGCAGAGGCAGAGGCTGTGGCAGCCACCGACGCCGGCATTTGTGAGTCAGCGGCCGTGGAATGTGAATGGCATACAAATGTCGCAAGCGGACGCATGGACATGGATATATACATTGATGTGGATGTGGCTATGGCTGCAGATGTGGATGTGGATGTGGATGTGGATGCGAACCGGTTCCAGGCTGAACCGCAAATTGTAAAAACGAGCACCAATTGATATCGCCAGAGTTTTGCCGCCAATGCAAACAAGTTGCCCGACTCTGCCCGGCTCTGCCCGACTGCCATGGCAGATGAAGGTGATGCCCGCTTTGACTCCGCCACTTTGCAGCCAGACGACTGAGCTGGGCAGAGTTTGTGTGGATTTTCCGGACGGTTCTGCTTTGCGCTGGTTTCTGCCACAATGAAGACGACAACAACAACAACAAAAACCGCCAGCAACAAGTTTTCAACTGTTTTCTGCTGTTGCTGCTGCTGCTGCTGCTGCTGTTGTTGTTGTTGTCTGTAGGCAAACAAACAAAAGACCCACTGTGCGATGTGACACAAGAGGCACACATATTTACACATATTTTATTATAAATACATACTCCACACGCAACGCGTTACAACATATTTTTATATTAAATTTCCCTTGCTATTTGTCAATGCGTAAAAATTTCAAGAATTTTATTTGTTTGAAGAGTTTCCCCATCGCTCATAGCACGTTTACCCAGTTTTTCCAAAGCTCACTCACTCACTCATTCTCTCTCTCTCTCTCTCTCTCTCTCTCTCTCTGAGTGGTAACTGAAAGTGTTGCCATGGAATTTACAATTTGAAGTATAAAATGTGGGCATATCTGCATACTAATTCCAAGTTTGCTTCAAGCTTAAGCTAATATGCTTGACTGCACTGTAGAAGGAAATGATTTTTAAATTAAAAATGAAAATGAAGTAAAAAAGACGACTCTAAAAGAATCGAGTATATCAATGTAACCCTATAGAGTCATAGTTAATCAAATTTTGTTTGTAACTTCAAGAGATTTCCAGCTACAAATTGAGTTTAGCTCTTAAATTCAATTCTTAATATATTTCAAGATTTCTATAAATATATATATATATATATATATATATATATATATATATATATATATATATATCAATTGAGAAATAAGTAGCTTCATGTTTGCACCTCTTTACGGCATTCAGTTAGCTTAGTTGGCCATTTGGTTTGTTTGACTTTTACCGTTGTTTAAAAATAGATTCATTGAACCACTTTTACCAAATTCCTACGCTGCACGTGTCTTTAAAAGCCGCAGCTATAACAACAACAACAACAACAACAACAACAACAACAGCAGCAGCAGCAGCAACGAAAAACCATTTACAATACTGTCATCAATCTTCAAATGCTATAGCTGAGGCTGGACAATCGTAAATGATACGAAGCAGAAAGCAGAGAAAAAAAAAAGCGCCCATTAATGAGCCCAAAGATCGATAGCCGGCGGCAGCTTAATTGATCGTGTGGCATGACAAGAATTTGCCAAACGATCTGTGGCCTGTGGCCAGCTACACAGTAACAAAAAAAAAAAAAAAACATGTTGATTACAGAAATTGGTGATGTCATTATGTAAACGATATAATTGGATATAAATATGTGAGAAACTTCAACTAATCGATTCTTTATCGATAGCCAAATCGATTAGTTAACATATATATGCAGTAGGTTACATTTACACTGTAAGAAATAGTGTAGTATTGTTGAAATTATGTTTATAGAAGAGCTACTGTACAATGTTGAACTTCAGTTTGGAAGAGCTCTAGATGACTCGATTCCACCTGAAATCCCTCCACATATACTTATACACTGTAAGCAATAATATAGTCATATGGGGTATACCTAAGATGCATTGGACTAATATCAAATGACTTATCATATCTTTCTATATCTTTTATATCTTTACTTATATATCTCTTCAAGCTATGTCTTCTAAGCGTGTTCTATCTTCACTTCTATAGCTGCCAATCATCGCTATCTGGCTGGTTGGTTTCAGTTTTCTGGGTCAACTCACTGAATGGAAACAAATTGACCTTTGCCTTTGATCTAATCCGATCAGTGGCGCTGGTTCTATTCCTGCTGATCGCATCGTTTGTCAGCGGCAAAACCGCAGCAAAGCGCCCAGTTCCGGACCTGTCAACGTTTTCGTGAATGGTCGTTTGCTCGCTCTCGCTCTCTCTCTCTATCTCTCTCTTCGCTCTCTCACTCACGTTTACGCTGCCGATGATGAATGGACCCGGGGCCGGTCTGGTCTCATTCACAAAACGGACAGCGGCGACAAACAAAACCAAAATATTAATTAGCATTTCAGTTGTGTGTGTCTCCCCCCTCTCTATCTCTCTCTCTCTCTCTCTCTCTCTCTCTCTCTCTAGCTTGTGTGTTGGGGAATAAGGTCACAGCTATATTCACAGTAACAATCAGACTTACAGCCACAATCGCCGCATTTGCTGTCTAATCGCCCGCTCACGAATCGACAGCGGCAACAGCGGATGCCACAAATTTGGGCATGTGTCGCAGTCGCTGTTACCGCTGCCGCTGCCGCTGCCGCAGTCAGCGTCGCTGCTTCCTTTTGCGATTTTATGAATGAAAGCTGTGGCTTCGTAGTAAACGTTTTTTTTTTTTTTTTTTTTTGGCGTTGGCGTCGTCGATTGCCATTGCCATTTATGGACACTGTGCAAATGTGCCCCGACCATTGTGGCATGTGTGTGTACTCGCAGTAGAGTAGCTCTATATGTGTATTGGCGTGTAGTGCCGTATATATATGTGTGTGTATCTGTATCGGCGACTGCTATCTATCTATAGTGGAGCCCAGTTGCCGCTTATGAGCGCCCAGCACAAATACATATATGTAGGTGTGTTATTTGCTGTTGTTGTGTGTGGGCTTTAGGTAACCATAAACCAATATATAAATATAAATATATATATATATATATATATATATATATATATATATATATATATATATATATATATATATATATATATATATATATATAACAGCAGTTAAGGTAGTGAATGTATACAATACTCTTGCACTGACAAGCCGTAAACACTTTGCCTTTGCTTCAAGTGTAGAAAGTTATGCAATATGTATTTAAAAATGTATAGAAAATATTTACTTTATACAATATATATAGGGTGAGCCCAAATTCGACTGACCCAAGTCTTTTTTTTTAAATCAAAGATAACACAAATTTATTACGATTATAATAATTTTATTTGGTTCAACTAGATTTGTTGACATCACTTTTTGAGTATTATAGCTCTCAAATGGTCCGTTTTGTAGCATTTTCAATAGTTTTGGCTAACATTTCGACTTAAATAGCGTCTATTGGATCAGGAATGTTGTTCTTAAGCTTTTCTGTCATTGGTCATTGGCGTATTAAGATAAACCTTTGATTTCAAGAAGAAGAGTCAAGTGGCGTTAAATCGGGCAAAGTCGCCATTTTTCGACAAATACTTCTTAACAACTAACTTAAGAATCTTCTCTGTTCAATTCTTTAGATATCTAAAGAATCAATTAATCAAAAATCAAAATTTAACATTTCACATTTATTTAATAGATTTTTTAACAGTGTACCGCAACGTCGTTATTTCTCAAATTCACTATATATATAGATTCACTATATTTGGCATTCGTGTTTTTATTCTAAATTCGCTTCTTTTTTTTTGTGGCGCCTGTATCGATACAATTCGAATTGCGGTTCTATTGTTGTTTGTGTTTGGCATTGTTGTTGTTGTCGTTGTTGTCAGTGTTTTAGTGTGTCATTGCCATGAGTTTGAGATTTCAATTGTGCTGTGCGGTGCGGTGTGCCGTGTCATGTCCAAATGCATTCACATGCCCCAAACCCATCCGCAGCACCAAATTGCGCCAATTACGCGAAATCCGTTGTCGTTGTTGTCTGTTTGGATGATTACGATTACGATTGTTGTTCATATGGCAGTCATATCAATTTACAATTTCCCCCCCCCCCCCAAAAAAAAAAAAAAGAACAAGTAAGAAGGCTCTAGTGGAGACTGCTCGACTACGAGATACCCTGACTCCTGCAAAGACACTAATACTCTTCTTCTTTACGCACGGGTGTGGATTGGGCTATACTTTCGACGTTTATAAATCCATTTCTAGATGTACTTAATGAATCTTTCAGAATATATAATTGCAAGTCTCTAGTATTTAAAATGTGTTTTTTTTTTCGAATTGTGGGCTAAGGGGGCGTGACATCCAAAATCTACAAACTACAGAATCTTCGTATCCATAATATCGATCTAAATATATAAAGTTTAAGTCTTTAGCTTAAAGGCTTTGGAAGTTATGCTCGAAAAACGTAAAAAGTAAACGAATTTTCTATTTTTTTTATATCGATAATTAGGAAATGGGATAAGTTATCGAAAAAAAAAATTAACAATAAACTTGTACTGCATAACTTATTCATGAATATGAACGGACGGACGGACTGACAAACAGGGCTATATCAACTTAGTTTTTTGTGTTGATCAAGAATATATATACGTCTCCTTCTGCATGTTACATACATTTTCACAAAACCATTATACCCTGAATTTTCAATGGGTTCACGGTATAAAAAAACACTGAAAAATACTGAAAAACTTAATACAGAAAACCAAAAACAACAACAACAACAAATAGCAAAACAATTCAAATTCAATTTGCGTATTATTTGGATATATGTGACAAGCCGTTAGCTTTTAGCTGTCATTGAAATCGCAGTTAGTATAGTTGCACGAATGGATCTATATATAAGTATATATATGCATATATGTATATGTATATGTAACTGTAGCAAAGTAGTTCAGCAAATTGAGTGGACAATTGGAGGATGATTGGCAACAATTACGCCCAGACCCTGACTTCCATAAATAATAAACCAAATCAAAACGTAGCAAACGCTCTGATCATATTTCCATGTTACAGACGGGCATGACCGACTGCATAATGCCCTTCTCAAATGGGAGTCTAAATTAACTGCAGCCACGGCCCAGTGAACGTAGCTTTTGTCTATCAGACAGGCAGACGAACATCAATCATGAAACTAATATACTCTTCTCTGGCGCTGTGAGCGAGTATAATTAAGTGCAACAAGAGTTTCAATTTCATGCGCGTGTCGATTATTTCAATGGATCTTCGCACAATCAAGTTTCTATTTATACCCTGAGCCCATTGAAAATGGGAAATCAGGGTATATTGGTTTTGTTTAAAGTATATAACAGACAGAAGGAGGGTTGGTAAAGTATAAAATATATATATCGTTGATCGGGGTGATATAGCCATGTCCGCCTGTCCGTCTGTTCGTACCAGTTTTTTTTGTTTTTTCGATAACTTATCCCATTTCCTAATTATCGATAAAAAATAGAAAATTCGTTTACTTTTTACGTTTTTCGAGCATAACTTCAACAGCCTTTAAGCTAAAGACTTAAACTTTATATATTTAGATCGATATTATGGATATTATATTTAGATTTTGGATGTCACGCCCCATTCGCCCCCAATACGATAAAAAACTCATTGTTATTATCTATTTTTAATATATGTATGTATATGACATGCTTGAACACTCATTGAACACTATTTATAAAATTAAATGCCAAATACTATATATAATGCTCAGCTCCTCGTCCTAATCAAATATACATATATATATCGATGGTGTCTGAGTCGATTTGAACCTGTCCGTCTGTCTGAGTGTCCATAGGGGATCTCGTAGCTTTGATACTTGATTTTCACTGTCTCTGTCGCTTTGTTTTTCAAATAATTATCATGCTTAGCTGATTCTGCTCTATTAGCCAGATCATAAAATTACAATAAATTCCATGAATTTCAGCCTCAGTTAATCGGAAGTTTGTTTATTATATCTAGCTGGAACTACAATAATTTGCTATCCATTTCATTTGAAAATTTATGACTTGTACATGCAAATGTAGCGCAAACATATTTATAGAGAATAATTTTGTTTTCATATCAGTTATCGGCACGAGTTTGCCCATGGCCCAAAAAAAAAAAAAAAAAAAAAAACAAGCAAAGCGAAACATTTCCGCTTTCCCTCGACTCTGGCTTGTGTCAACCTGAGCGTATACGCAATATTGCTCCATATAGAAATATCACTACTATCGAGGCCTTATCATTGCCGGAAGCCACTTCAAAGTAGTTGACACATTCCAAACTGACAATTAGAGTACTATATAATGCCAGCCAGTTAAATGCATGTCTGATTCAAAGATCCGACTGAGACTCAACGCACAATTTGTCAATTTTGTTGCCGTTGCCGTTGCTGTACATTAATAGTTTTAAGAAGGGGATTTACAAAACTTAAATGGCAAAATATGCGCAGCATTAAAAAACGATAAGCAAACAAAACATAGTAGAGAGAGAGAGCGGGGGGAGAGGTGGATCAGGCACGTATTTCCGCAGCGGTTGCATTCTCAGCGCTAGATAAACAAATTAAGCACTTAACACAAAGGCAAAGCAGGCCGAAAACAGATGCAGCAACAACAACAAAACAACGAGTGGTGGATAGGGAAATGCTTAAATAAAGAAAAACACGACCAACTGCCAACAACACGTAAGAAAGCAAAAACAAAGCGACAGCAAAAGCAAACACAAATTGTGGCTAGAAAAGCGATACGAACGAAGTGCGAAAAGGCGATTGAGGAAATTGTCACAGTGTTGCAGAAAAAAAAAAAGAAAAAAGAAAATGAAAGAAGAACAACACGTGCCGCTGATTAGTCAACGAGCAGCTCGAGATGGACAGCGGCAGATAAATAAACAAAGTGGCAAGAGTTGCTAAATGCACTGAGCGAAAATGGGACTTTGTTTGCCATTGGCTTAAGAAAAAGCTTAAAGCTATTAAATTGAATTCTTAACTTTAAATATAATATTCATTTAATTCTTACATCAAAAATCCATTCCAAAGTCTAAACTTTTTTGCTTCGTATAAATCAAATATATTTTTCAGAAAAAATATCTTAAATTAATGACATCTGTCAGTAATTTAAAAACAGATTTAATACATCAAATATATTTTATGTACCTTAATTTCATAACGATTTCTATACTATCCTCCTCAATCAAATATTTCAGCTTATTTGACTTTATTATTAGATAAGATTCCAATCATCTACTCCTTCGCTATTCAACTCTATAAAATCCTATGTTATTTCTCTTACTGTACGTGTGTCAGTTATATGCTTTTTTGGGGTGTGTACTACGTATACATATATGTGCCTCAGGTCCTGCCCCTCCCCCAACCCCAACCCCAACCCCAATCCCATTGCCCACTTTTATAGCGAACGCATCATAAAAATTATTTAATGCTATCGCACATTTGTCATGCCGCGTTGACTCTTCCACTCTTTTCTTTTTTTCTTTTTTTTTTTTTATTCTGTTTTCTTTTTCTTGTTCTTTGTGTATTATTTGTATCACAGTGTAGTCCATATACACTGTCATTTCATTCCATCACTGTTTGCGAGGCGGCGCTTTTGTTTTTATGATTATTAAATTTCCTCTAAAGTTCCACAACTGACGTAATAAAGAGGCGCAGACATAAACCAAACGTACTATATCTATATGAATATGAATGCAAGTGTGAGCCAAACAAATAGCAGATGATTCGATTAGACTCCAAGTTCATTAAGATATGGCAATGCTTTAAGGACTAACAACTACCAACACAAGGACATTTTTAATGAATTCCTCTAGTGATGGAAAAAATAATAGCAAAATTAAGGATTGAGAGGAGCGAAATATGAACAATAAATTGATATAAGATTGAGCTCTTTAGATATTTTTGTGTCAGTTAAGAAACTTTTTATTATTATTATTTTAATCAGCCAAAAGTTTTGTAAATATTTCTTAAGCAAATATTTGACACACAAACAAATATTAGAAATACAAAAGAAAACAAAACAAGAAGCATTTATATGTCAATCGGACAGCTGTTCACTGTGCCATGAGTCAAATGACGTCAATAAAAAAAAAAAAAGAAAAGAAAACATATTTTTTTCAGTGTGATTTTGAGCTTTGTACCCATAAAAAAAAAAAATAATATGAACTAGGAAAAATAATAATAATAAAATTAATAAATCTAATCCACAATAAAGCTTAAAATTTCATTTGATTTTAGAATTATATATTTAATATTTAATATTCTAATTTTAAACTTTCTTTGACCTAAATATCTCAAGTTTTAATCAATTTCTGCTGCCCAAGTGACAACATTCTGACAAAGCACTAGCGGAAGTCTCCTCTTAAAAAAAAAAAAAAAAGAATGAAATACTACATCAATAGATATTTTTGGTATCGATAACTGTGGACCAGAGAAATCTAATCAAAGCGGCACGTGTCTTCCGTCCCACATTCAAATTGGGCGCCTTTAGTCGGAACAGAAGCTGTTATTGGGAATTGCAAACATCTGGTTATCAGTTTTGTTTTGCTCCGATGGGCGCAGAACACACACACACACACACACATACATATATATATATATATATATATATATATATATTTCTTACTGATAAAATACCTGAGTTATCAGACCAACATTTGCTATCGATACCTTGTCAAGCTGTTAGGTGATACGAAGCACTGACGTCATTTGTCTATGGGGGCCAAAGTCAATGTTGAATGGGATTTTGCCTAAAGCATTCAAGCCAAATAGCAAAAGAGAGAGAGAGCGAGAGAGATAAACTTGGCTCACAAGTCAAACTGAGAGTCTAAAATATATATACATATATATATATATTTGTATGTGAGTATGATAAAAGGCCTAAAAGGCAGCCTCTGACAGCCGCCTTCGAGCGGATCGTGCAAATTTTGTCAATATTTGCCCGGGGTCAATAGAATTTTTATTTGCGGCACGTGGCTGGCAAAATGAGCGGAGCCAACAACAGCGACAGCGACAGCGACTCCGAATTAAACAATAAACGAGCGTCAAAAAGGGAAGGATGAAAAAGAGTTGTGCAAAGACAACAATAACAATAAAACAGAAAGCAAAACAGAAAGCGAACAAAAAGCAACAAAAACAACAGCAGCAAGTGCGTTCCAAACAAATGGCAAACTATTAACGCGTTTGTTTACACGCTACAATAGCAGCAGAGAAACAACAACAACAGCAACAACAGCAAAAAAAAAAAAAAATAGTAAAGTTTAAACGACTGTCATAAATTTAGCTGAAAAGCAGGAGAAATAAAACACGCATGCCGAGAGCCAAGAGTTAAATGATGCCAGCAAAAAGGGTGCACCATCAAATAACAACAACAACAACAACAACAACAACAAGTTGCAAGCAACAGCGCCAGTCAGGCACTTGAAGTAGGCGCATAATATTACGCATACGCAGAGTAAGCCAATAGACGAAAGTTGGACTTGATCAATGTGTGAATGCCTCAAGCGAAAGTGAAGCAGCAAGAGAGAAAGAGAGAGGTAGAGACAGAGAGAGAGAGAGAGAGGGGGAAGTGAAAGAAAAAGAGTAGGAGAAAGAGAAAGAGACAAAGGAAAAGAAACAGAGACAGAGAGAGATAGGGGGTGTAATAGAGAGCTGAGTGAAAGAGAAAGAGACATTGGAAAAGAAACAGAGACAGAGACAAATAGAGAAAAAGTGAGAAAGAGAGAATTAGAGAGCAAAATGAAAGTAAGAAAGAAAGGAAAAGAAATATAAAGAAAGACACCAAAATGCGAGGGACAGAGTTGGAGGTACAGGTTGACATAGAGATAAAATTCCGCAGAAAATGATGGAAAGGTAACAAGAAAGAGAGAGAGACTGAGAAGGCGCAGAAAGAAAGTAAGATGTATAGATAGAAATCTGTTATAAAGGGTGACATACAGAGAGAGAGAGAGAGCGAGATAAAGAATGACATAGAGAATATGATCGATGAAGCAAAAAGAACAAATGTGATGAAAGAAAAATGTATTTTTATTGAGAAAATATATTAGTCATAGACTACAATTTTTTTGGTCTCATTTGAATTCATCAGAATCACTAGTTAAAAAGCTGTCAAAAACTTAGTACTTAGTATAAGACACACACACACACACTCAAGCACACACAGACATAAATCAGTAATAATGCTAAAAATAATATATTTAAAAAAAAATTGAATTTTGTATATTCAGCAAAAATATGTACAATTCACAGTTCAATTGTGGTCAAGTGAAACAACAATTTCATAACACAATAGTTCCTTAACAATAAATCTTATTGAAAGCGCGATTATTAATTTACAAGCAGAGTCATGCGAAAAACAACTTCGATTATGCAATTCAATGGCCGAATAACAACAATACAAATCAACTGAAAATGATTGCACAAGCTCAAAGAATGCGAAATTCGCAGAAAACGAAAATCGAGACTGAAAGTTTTTGTGGCCTGCGACAAGACGCTGTAGTAGCATTCCCCTGTCCAATTGTCCAGACTACAAACAATGTCTACAACTCAGCAAATATACATAATCGGTAACCTGCACACGCGCCACACTTGGCCCACACACACACACACAAACACACACACACACACACACATATTGCTCGTGTCGTAGAGCGAGAATACGATATGCCAAATAGTGGCGGGGCCGACGGCCTCCGCAATTATTACGAGAATAACATGGAATTCGCATAAACAAGATCGAGAGCGAAATAGCGCAAGCTGAGTGAAAGTGAGACATGCATTGTGGCCAAGAAATGAAAAAAAAAAAATAAGCAGGACAAGCCAACTGCTTTAATGGTAGCAAAATGCGATCACTGAGCAGAGGAGAGCAGTGAGAAGAGAAGCAGAGCAGAAAGCTATAGCTAGGATCATATTGCGCTCATGGGCAACGTTGACGACTTGCATATGGCGATCAAAGGCAGCGCGTGCGATCACAATTAGAGCAGCAGACAGAGAGAGATAGAGAGAGAGAGAGAGAGAGAGAAACTGGGTGAGATTGGGGCATGCTATGTGGGCGTGCAATTATGGCGTGTGCAACGCATTTGTTTGGCCAACAAAGCGAGGCGACGGCTGCTGTTTATATACGCTCTCAAGGCATATAGACTTTCCACGCATACAAGTGGTTTTTATCTTTGACGTGTCGGCACTTTCTATTGATCACGAACGTCATGTGTAATACAATACGAGCACACACACACACACACACAGGGTAGACCAGCAGCCCTGCACGCTGCCCAGGCGATCGTTGCGTGCGTACAACATGACGTATGCGTGATAATGATGAATTTGCCTTGAAATACCACACGAGGCGTATGCGTAACATGCTCGTCTACACAAATGACGTTCAATGTGCCCGTGTGTGTGTGCGTGTGTGCGTGTGTGGGAGCTGCGCGTGTTAAACGATTTTTAAATATGACGATTAAGCAAGCCCAAGAATTGAGAGCATTTCAAATGCGGGCAGACGCCAAAACCAAATGAACAAATCTGCCATCAATATCTTACACAACAAAAATGGTTTGAAATGTTTCTTCGATTATTCACTCAGAAATCAGAAACTCAACTAGAATGTACTTTCATTGAATTTATACAAATACAACAATGCGCAAAGAGTTCGCTTTCTACTCTTTATCAGGATTGAGTACACAGTAAATCAACTCTTGCTCCTACACTTAGCCAAATACTACTTCCCATTGGGTATATCGCAAGCAAATTGTAATGCCTACTAAGACGTTAGGGTTCTAGCGAGTATACATACTCGAAATGCTCAAAATGTCATATCTCTAGACTGCTAACCTCTCATATATGTATATCATTATGTTCCTAACTCTTCCTTACATTATCTCATTCTATCTCCCTCTCTTACACTCCCACACTCTCTCTCTCTCTCTCTCTCTCACTCTGTCTCTCTCCCACCTTCTCTCACTGATCAAATCTTTGATACCTGCACTTAAACCTATCAAATTTCATAGTAGAGATTTCAATCAATTTAGACTCTCTAAAAATAGCTATTTGTTTGCCTTGCAGCATTGATCTCCAAAAAAATAAACATTATTGCATTACATTTCCGACAAAAATAAATTTCGGTAGATTCACAAATAGAAACAGCAGCAGCAGAAATTGCAGCCAACATTTTTGGCAAAAATCTCGGCGTTTTACTATTTTAATGCCACACGTTTCACAGAAAACGCATAAACTTTGAAATTTCGCAAAACAATTTTGTTTATTTGTTCGCTCGACCGAAAATGCAATAAAAGCTCCCACACACTAAGCACAAACACACGCACACACACACACACACACACACACACACATACACATACAGTTAGAGATAGATAAATAATTCAAGGCATCAACGAATTTGACATAAGCGCGCTTAATGCTTTCAATATTATTTCAGCAATTCGAAACTACTTTTGTTCTTTAATAGATGTTTGCCGAAAATTAAATATATATATATATATGCATGATTTAATGATTTAGAATATACATATATAGTTTGTGAACCACAAACGTTTCAACTAGAGCATGTTTCTTAAGAGTATTTTCAGCTTTAATGTTTTCTTAACAAATATAATGAATACGCCGCGTGGCAGCATTAAATAAACATTTCAACAGATTTCACTCACATTCATATTTATCTTCATTAACTGTAATAATTAAGCTGTGTCTGCTATTATTTACAGTTTCTAATGAAATGTTTTAAATTTAGAATAATTTTAATATTATTTTAGGCTTTATTGAATTGCTAAGGAACAGAGTCATGCTTTCTATTATGAAATTAAGGAATAAATTAAAGACACACGACCAGAGCAGTACTAAGTATTCAGTCAGCTCGTATTTTCCATTATTTCCCATAATAATTTGATAGTACAAAAATATTTGAACACTCGGAGATTCATGCGTAAACATTTGATTTCAGTATAATAAGAGCTCGAGCACAATTCTCAATTTCACAATTTCTCGTCAATTAGCTATGAAGCTCATGAGCTTCGATGGCTGTTCACGTGCGATCACTTGATCGCCGTCTCATGTGCCTACACCCCCACAGCAGACCCCCCCGTCCACCTCACACAGCCAAATGACAGTCAATCAAGCGCCCAATCACAGTCCATAGTCCCGAGACAGTCGAACCAAAAAAAAACAATATCTAGTATATTTCATGTATAAAGCTAACAATAAGTTGTGCAAATATGTTTTGATGATGATGGATGTATTGTACACGCCCACCACAGTGGTTACGTATGTCTACACACACACACACACACACACACAGACACAAAGAGTCCAGTCGTACCACCCCCTGCTACGCGTAGAACATCACGTAATAGACAAAAGTAAATCATTTGTCAATACATACAGACACAGATAAATTTATACAATAATTATGGTATATCGTTTGCCAAATATACCCTGTAATCATAATAGATAAAGAAAGGCTAGAAATATCGTAGCATATAATATAAACAGATGAAGTCTAAGAATTCTCATCAATCTATAAGATTTTACTCATTAAAAATTGTTGATATATTTAAGATACTTCCAAATTTATAAATAACCCAATAAATTCCCTAACTTAAATACCTATGCAAGAGATTTTTAAGAATAGTCTTAAACTTGAAGTTAGTTGAAGTTGGTAATAATTTGAATTTCTGCTTCATATTTTAGACCTCAAGTTGTCAAGGCTCATTTGAAATTGAAATTAGGGTATAAAATGGTGATCTAGATATCTAGATATAATCATATTTATACTAGATATAATATATTATCATATTTTAATATTTTATATAATATTAAATATAATATATAATCATATTTATACTAGATATAATCATATTTATACTTTCAGTTCTATACTACACTAAATACTATAGAAATAATATTTCTGAATTTTTTTGTGATTTTATATATGTATATATATATATTTTATTTTTTTTTTTAAATTGCCAAGATTTAAATTCTTAAAGCTTAGACAGTTGGGTATACTACAAAATAGTATCTCCTGCATCTGATATGCATAAATATATATATAAATACAATTTAATTCTAATTAAATAATATTATTTTAGGCAAATCTAGCAGCGACTCTTCCGCCAACTTTGTGACTGTTTGAAAGTTCTTTAGCACTCGGCAGGCCTTTGTTGAAATTAGCATTTGTTTTTGAAGCGGATTTATATATGTATATTTTTTCTTTGACTATCTATTAGCAAAAAACTAATTAAAAGAGGGTGACAAAATGCCCTCACTAAAATATTTCACAACTGAGCGAAAAAATGTTGTTGTTATTTGTTTGCCGGCAGCAAATCAAAGTTGATTATCAGCACATCGGCAAATAGAAATGTATTAATTTCGAATTCATTACGCGTGTTGTTATTATTATTATTGTAACTGCTGATGTTGCTGTTGCTGTTGCTGTTGTTGTCGTCGTCGAAAGACAACAATAAAAAAAATATTCCGCGCATTAAACGCGTGCCCGAGTCACGCACTCCTAAGGCCCAAACAAGAAACGGGAACAAAGTCTTTTTGGGTATTTTTATTTTCACCTGAATGCCAGGCACGAGGCGCGAGGCGCACAGCAAAGCAAATCACGAAGCGCTCAGCACATGATCAGCATTGAGGCATCATTTGGGCTGCTCACATTGGTTATGTCTCAAGCTCAACCTAATGAGCAGCACAAGTCGCACAGATACACATAGATACATATATATAGATAGATATAGGGCTTGCCTAGCAGCAGCTACAACAGTTTCTTCACCTCAAATTCAGCTCTCTCTCTCTCTCTCTCTCTGCCCCTCATTATCATCCCTCTCTCTCTCCCTCTCCCGCTCTGTGTCATCATTAGCTAGCACAATTAATAATTGTCCGCTCTCAGCTGCTCAAAATACTCTCTGTCATCGTTAGTTGTCGTGCCTGCTGAGTGCAGCTTTGAACTGATTTGCTTGGCGCGCGTTGTGAGTCGGTTTATTAGGCCTCAATGTCAACAACAGTCCGAAGTGCCGAAAAAAAAAAAAAACAAAAGCCAAACAAAACAAAAGAGAGCAAGTGCCAGGCATTTGATAAAGCGATAAGGAGGCGCGGCTTTGACAAAAAAAAAAAAAAACAAAATTAGACGGAATTCAATGAGACGTGTGAGAGACCGAAGCTAAAATGCTCTTATATTAATTGATATGATATAACATATAAAGTTAATCAAGGGCTTACTGTTTGAGACAATTTTAGATAGCTGTAGATATATCTATATATATATTGTCTAGGCTGAAAGACTTTTGCATGGACCACTTTCTACTTTGACTAATAATTATAATAACATCTATAATATAAATCCTCTTCACTCTCTCTCTCTCTCTCTCTCTCTCTCTCTCTCTCTCTCTCTCTCTCTCTCTCTCTCTCTATCTCTCCATAATAAGCATGCTCACATAACTATAATACCCAATAGAGTATACTTTAACTAAAGTAAATATACATACATATGTATATATATAACTAAAAGCGACAAATAAATTATTATTGCATTTTGTTATTGTTCTTCTTGCTGATAGTTTTTTTTTTTTTTTTTTTTGAGTAGCGCTTGGCGCGTGCAACATTGAACAGGTGAGCAATTGCTGATTTCAAGGGAACGAAATTTCATGTTGAAATCATGCCGCCGTCCACAGCTCACATGACGCTGCTTTCATTGATGCTATCACACACACACACACACACACAGACACACAAAAACAGAGAGAGAGAGAGAGAGAGAGAGAGAGAGAGAGGGGGAGACTTATAAATTTACGATATTGATATTGATATTGATATAATTGTTTAGCAACTTATTTTCGCTCATATTTTATTTCTTAGTTCTGAAGTCATTTCGCTTATTTTATTTATTATTTGATTTCGGTTTATTTTTAAGTACTTTTTTTTTTAGATTTCCGCTTGAATTGAATATTTGTATTTCATTTTTTTTTTTTTTTTTTGTATGTGATTGCGCTAATCGCTGCACCTGCAAAACTGTTTTGCATTTAGCTTTGCTTTTTATTCTTTTTTTCCACAGTAAACAATGTTCAAGGTCAAAGCATTAACACCTGTTGAATAATGGGCATCGGGTGCAAGGAGTGAATGGACAATCGGTTATCAACAATTTAATTCATAAACTTATTTTTAGTTCAACTTAATAGTCCACTTATACCTATTATCAGTCAATAAATTAATTTATTTATAACTATCTCTCAGGCTGATATTTTATAGATCAGTTAATTTTCTCAATGATGATGTGAAGAAACTACAACGCAGACAATATTTTAACGCGTTTAATTAATTTCTATATGAGATCTTAATAAAAGGGGATTTTTTTTGGCAGAAGTGACGCTCAGATGTCATTAAGGTACATCTTGATAAAAAAAAAATGTAAGATAAGCTGAAGTTAAAAAAAAGAAAATAAAGAGAGCTCCTCGAAAAGCTAATCAAACCTAGACTTCCTGCTGCAGTGGCAGATGCTGGAGCACTGAGACCCACGAATAAAGTTATAAAGTAATTATCAAAATTATTTGAAGCATTTTTTTGTTTAATTTGCAAAAATAAATTATTGAAAAAAAAATATTTAAATAAAAATGTAAGTAATATCTCCAATATTGATTGCTTAACCATTAAATTATATTAATATTTATTTTAATAACAAATTGACTAAACAAGAAATAATCATTCTTAAAGAGCAAAAACTTGTGTAGAGTTCACAGCTAAATTACTCAAACAAAAATATATGCATGAAATCATGAATGATTAAATAACATAATTCTCAAATTCATTTTGCAAAGTAGGTCCAGTTGATTCCCACGCTTAAGAAGCTTGCTTTCAAAGTATGTCAACACTGGAATTGGAGCCCCAAAGGCAGAGCTGCTTCATTTAACTATTTATCTAATTCTACGTCGAGTCTATGACAGTTCACTTGCACCTGGCAATCAATCAAGATATTCATTATCAAGCTGCGAGTGAACCGATCTCTGGCTATGCTGTCACACACTCCTTCGCCTTCACGCTGTCTTTCATTCCATTACTGAATCTTGACCCTACTCGAAAACTCTTTAAATATTGTTGCTGCTGCTCCGACTGCTGCTGTTGCTATTGCTGTTGCTGTTGTTTATGTTATTAACACAACAAACAACCACTTAACTTTGTAAATCTGTTCAGCCATTTAGCTTTGGCTCTAAAAATAAACATCAAAAGCAAAAGGCGGCTGTCTGCGTCGTCGTTGGCTTTGTCGTTTGGCCAAAAATAAATATTGAAAAACCTATTTTTAATAATGCCTCGGCAATCGGTCAATTGCACAAATTGAAGTACGCCTCATGTTAATTGGCGTCTCGGCAGCTCAACACGTGTCCACAGATCGACAGATTCGATTCGAATCGAAAGCAGACACTAATGGCTATAGATGTATCTATATTTGTATTTCCCCTCTCTGTCTCTCTCTCTCTCTCTCTCTCTCTCTCTCTGCTCTTAAATGCGTAATCATTATTATTAATTATTGTATAAAATTATGTATATTTGAGCAATTTGCCTAGACAGTTGCTGTTAATAAACATAGCATAACAATTGCTGTTGTGGCAAACGCTAATTGCCAGCGCAGTTCGCCTCTTGCAGTTCATAAATCAGGGGAACTGGCAAAAGTATCTGACAGATACAAATGGCATATGGCCGTAGAACCTGGCGCACCGAAGCGTCGCTTAATGATTGCAACGTTTTTACGTACATTTACACTTCATCAATTGCGTAGTTGGCTGTACCAGGAGCAACAACAACAACAACAACAACAACTATAGCTGCTGAGGGCAACAACTTGAAAATGCGAATTTCAGTTCGTATGAAAAATTACGCAATGAAAATGTCATCGCCTCGCTGTATCATGCAGGCCCGTTTAATCAGCGGAAAACATATAATATATATATATGTATACAGCGTCGATAGTCAAGTTCTATTTGAACCGATCTGGAAAGCCATTACGCAGTTTTTTTTTTTTTTTTGTTTTTTCTCAGTTTTGGCCATATCTATAAATAGCCTGAAAATATACATATATCTAGCTAGCTGATGCGTAATACAAACGACGCATTTCAGTTAATGAAAATTGAATCAACAATCATCAAGTGGATTATTATTATTATTATTATGTGTTCTATTGCAAATTGAGCTATTTGATAGCTTTGCTAAGTAAATGTTATAACTCAATTATTCTAAAAATAAACGCGGAAGACTTTAACGCAACTATGGCAAATGAACTTGGAAGTTAGTAGAATCGACTGAGTTCTACATAAAAAATTGCATTACAAATCTAGGTGTTGTATTACAATATAAAGTAGTTTCAAGGGACTGATAAGTGTCTAGAAAGACAGATCATTATTATTGTCATTGTCATTGTCATTATCATTGTCATTGTCATTGTCATTGTTATTGTTATTGTCATTGTCATTGTCATTGTCATTGTCATTGTCATTGTCATTGTCATTGTCATTGTCATTGTCATTGTCATTGTCATTGTCATTGTCATTGTCATTGTCATTGTCATTGTCATTGTCATTGTCATTATCATTGTCATTGTCATTGTCATTGTCATTGTCATTGTCATTGTCATTGTCATTGTCATTGTCATTGTCATTGTCATTGTCATTGTCATTTTCATTGTCATTGTCATTGTCATTGTCATTGTCATTTTCATTGTCATTGTCATTGTCATTGTCATTGTCATTGTCATTATCATTATCATTATCATTATCATTGTCATTGTCATTATTATTAGCAATATCATTATAATTATCATTGTTATTGTCATTGCCATTGCCATTTTCATTGTCATTGTCATTGTCATTGTCATTATTATTAGCATTATCATGGTATATCTGATACTCTCAGTTTATATTTCGAGCTTAGAACTTGTTCGTACTTTTTCATTTCAATCGCTTATCGCTTCGCCTCTCATACCCATAGTTTAACTAATTTATGTGCTTCTCCTCTTATACACAAATAGAGAGAATAATAATAATAGCTGCACTATGTTTTCATTGAGCTTCTAGCAATGTTTGTTTACACTGCTGCTTCTGGTGGTCAGCTGGCTGGGTAAGTTCATCTCTATTTCGTCTCAATGTATCCCATCTCGTTTTTGTGTATATTCAAGTGATTATCTAGCCAATTAGTTGAACGTTAATTAGCCGCATGCCAATATTTGCATTGCTCTTCTGTTTAGTTTAATTACAACAATAATTTGGAGGCTACCAATTGCGACTTACTTGAACAACATGGCAAAAGCAAAAAAAAAATTATGAAAGCAAAATGCGTTCGCCCACCCACTTCCCGTCCGACCAGCCCCAGCCAACCCCAACCAACCCCAACCCCCACCTCACACAAAACTCAGACCCAACACGCAATTTGCTTTCATAATGCGCATTTGGCGAGTGGGGCGCCACATACACAAGATTAGACAAAAGCTAATGGCAATGCATATGGTCTGATACATACGTATCTCCGATTATACACAGTCTATGTCTATATAGTACACATGTAGTATGTAGTATGTAGTATGGCTGATGAGTGTGAAAGTCAAAATGGGTCATGAGATAAGCTGCACTCTACTATGCGTATGCACGTGAGTGAGTGCGCCTTTTCTAAGTGATTTATGGGCGTCGTATCTATGGTCTTATGACCGACGTCTCTGGCGTATATTGGGCGTGTTTCTTGCCAATTTGCGATATCGGTTGCCATTCTATAACTATATGGTAATGCACATAAATCAACTGCACTTGCCGCAATTACCCAGCACACGGCCAGCTGTAAATCTTGTCAGTCAATCAATTTAATGACCGCTCGCAGCACGGTGGCATTACACCTTGATCCAGCTCGTAACTTGACCATATCAAGACCCTGGCACCTGCACAATGCAATTTGAATTTTTGTTGATAAACATAACTTGGACTGACTGTGGCCATTGCTGTTCTGCTGGCTGAGTTCCCAGTAAAAAAGAAGGTAAAAATGTATAGCTCTGGGCCGCAGACGTTGCACGAATTCGCTTATCAGCGAATGCGAGTCAGCGATTAAATTGGCAATTACGAGTATATCGCCACATCGGCGCCTCGCACGTGACCAGTTTCAAGTTCAGCGCCGCATAATTTCACGACTGTCGTATAAAATAAATAAAAAGCCAAAAGACGCACCACCCAAAGGCCAACCTGCCAGCGATAGTCTCTTATCTAATGCCTGTTTGCAACGATACATACATACACACTCTCTCTCTCTCTCTCTCTCTCTTTCTGTGTCTCTATCTCAGTTGCCTGCACTGGCCACACGCGTTGTGATATGCCCTACAACAGCGACAGCTTGACGGACAGGCGTCACTTGGATTATGGAACTAAAGCCAATCTAAATACAAAAACTAACTGAACTGAACTACAGCGCGTGTCAAGGCCAGACAATGGTAACTGCAATGGCCAAGACCTCGACTACATGAGCCATTATATGATTGAAAAGGGGTTGCACGATTTCATAAGAATTATATAGAATTTTGTATGCATGTAAGAATGCAGAGTAAAATACATAAAAGAGACACAAATGCAGCTGAATAAGTAAACTTATATTTATCCTGCGGTTAAAGTTCGTGTTAGTATATATTCCTGATTAATTATATAGCAGTACACCCCTTCCATCCTTATAAATTATATATACAGTGTGTCACATTAATATTCGGTTTTTTTGTTTTTTCAACTTCAAACGCAAGGAAAACAAACACTATTATTTATTGAAATAAAAATAAGCTTATCAGGCAATAAATTCAACTTCAATATCTTGAGTTTCTTAACAAAGAACTCTCTCACACATGCCTGGGAGCTTTTTATGACAGATCATAGGTCAGTTGAATTCTTCCATTTACCACTAATGGTAGATTGAGTTAATTCCATCCGAAATTTATGATCGTTCAAATTGAATGCGAAAAGTAAAGCTCCTTATAAAAAAAAAAGCGCTGTGAGCGCAACACAAACAATAAAACGTATTTATAGGCAATTCCATAGAAAAATGGTTAATAATCGTATTCAATCTGATCGAACTGGTTGACATAGGGGAAACTTCCCTAGCTATACGCTTATCTTAGAGGCAAAAATTATTATTATTTTTTTTTTTTTTTTTTTTTTAAGAAAACCCCCTTTAGTGTAAACAATCAATCGAATGATTTGGCAAAATAAAGCGAAGCGCCATATTTCACAACGATTGTTTTTTTTTGGTGTGTGGATTTTATTGATCACTTGAGTTATGTGGAAAAATGCGATGATATATTTTTAACATTGCTGATGAATTTTCTATTTTAGTTTCGATTTCGATTCAGCGATTGGCATCGGTCGACTTCGGCGTCAGCGGCGTCGGCGGCGTCGATTGTTTGTACTTTATTTCGGGCAACGTTTCATAAAATGGCATTAAGTGGTATTAGGGCTGCCAAGCGTAGCTTGTTGTTGTTGGTGTGTTTTTCATTGAAGTGCTGCCGATGACACCTGTGGTCTGTGCCAGTGCCAGTGCCTGTGCCAGTGCCTATGCCTGTGACTTTAACTAATGATATTTTAAACGGAAATGCCGCCGACATCGACACCGTCGGCATCGCCTACTACTAACGCTTAGCGGCCTCCATTGCCATTGCCATCGGCGCCAGCGCCAGCTTGAGCACCCATGCTAAAGCCAGCACCTGCAGCACCTTTAGCCTCGCCGCCGCCCTGACCCTCGGCCTCGCTGCCAGCTCCAGCGCCGGCACCAGCGCCCATCGAAAAGCCCGATTGAGCACCGCCCTTCATTTGTCCTGCCTCGTCCGCTCGAACAGTACACTGCACAGCAAAAAAATTGAGAAGCGTTAAGCAGGATACCCACTAGCAGGATACTTCAATACTAACCAGCAGCAGCGCCAACATGGCCCAGGCCAAAATTGCAAAAGAAATTTTCATAGTTACAGCTCTGAGTTAACCAACGAAATACACTCTGAAGTTTGGAAGCAGCTGAGCTTTACTATATATACCAGAGATTTGGCCTAGACTCAAGCAAATGACAGGCATGCAACATTTCAATTGGGCAGCACTGACTATCTAATACTCACTCGGGGGATAGAAAAAAGAAATCAATTTGAATCAAAGTTGCAGAGATCTTGAACAGAGCTATATATATATATATCTCATTCAGTCTTCATTCCAATTGCAGCAAAAGTAGATACACCATAAATAGAAGTTGCTTTATCTGAGTAACTTTACTCTACCTATTCATATTCTTCTCATTTTTAGCTAACACACTAATATACCCCTTTCAAAATCCATTGAACCCTCATAGAAAACTTGTCACAGATGCGTATCGCAACCTCAGTACCAGAGAAGCTCCCACAAAATAGTATAAACAAGTACTAGATCACAATCAGCTGCTGCTGTTGCTGCTGCTAATTAAATTCAAAGTTCATGCCAAAATAACATTTTCCGGCTGTCGATATCAATACGAATTGTCGTGAATAGCATTTGATAAGCTCGTGCGCAAATTTATTTTTAATGCAATTATTTATTTATTTAATTTTTTAATTATTTTTTTTTTTTTTTTGTGCTGTTATTGTTTTGTATTTTCATATGATTATTTAGAAAAAAAAAAAGAATAATAGAAATAAATTATTATGTGTTGACAAACGTCTAATTGGCGCCCGCTGGACGAGCTCGCATGTCTATTAATAAATTAATAGCCTATGTCAATCAGCCAATCCCCCTCCGTGTCAATATGCCAATCTGACAGTCTCTAAACATTGTTGCTATTGTATTCGTAAACAACATTGTGAAATTGAACTAAAAACAAGTAAGCAAACTGTAATCGAATGACTTAAAAATACCCTAAACACTGCGAACGGGCTTTTTGTTCTTAATGAAATCTTCAGAGTGCCGTTACCATGAAGCAGTCAAGCATGGGACATGCATGGTTGATCGATTCAGCTGCTTGAGATAAAAGACTTAAGCCTTATGAGATCTGTCATAGACACATTTGCCACTAACATTTTCCAATACCATTCTACCCGGAATTGTTATGTTCAATGGGTATGCATATATTGTTAAATAAATAGTACAGCTGGAAAAACAGCACAGAGATAATGGTAAAAGGAAAATTTATGGCCTATGATTTGAATATGATTATCAAATCGAAATGAATCTCTAATATATAAATTTATATATGTACTTTAATCTTTTGATAATATATGCCTTAATATATAGTCAGTTCGTAGGCAATGCATATATGCATATATTCAGGTTTTACATTCCACTAAAGTATCGCTCTTCATCTCTCTCTCTCTCTCTCTTTTACTATCTTTCTCTCTTTATCATTATTATTCTTATTCTATTATAATCAATATATATATGGACATATACACATATATATATATGTTTATATAGTCAAATCAGCTAATACCTGAAGCATATATAATATTATACCATTTTATCATATTGATATATAATTCAGCTGGCAAAACAATGCAAGGCTAAGACACAGCCTACTTCCGACTAATAGTGACTAAGCCGACTAATCGATGATCAGTTAGTCAGTCATCAAGTTTAATTAAAATAATTGAGTTAGTGCAGCTGCCGCTGTTGCTGCTGCTGCTGGTAGTGCTGCTGGTAGTGCTGAATGTCGCTGCTGCAAACAGTTGTTGTCTGCCGTAGCTGCATCATTTTGCAAATTACATTGGCAAAACAACAGCAATAAAGGTAAACAAAACAATTACAATAAACAATCATAGACACACACACACTCAAGTATAGAAAACCCAATGATATTTCGAGTTAATTTGTTTATTTGCCTGGCGCAGCAATTGCTGTTGCTGGTGCTGTTGCTGCTGCTGCTGCTGCTGCTGCTATTGGTGGCAATCATTAAAATTTAAACAAATAAATAAATAAGCCACATGCCAATTGGACCAAATGCAGTTGCCAATTGTTTCACATTGCATTACCACATACTCAATAGCTCTGCGCCCTCACTTTGTCAGTATTGAAATTAACTTGGCCGAAAAGGGAGTATTAGCTTAATCAAAGCAGGTAACACTGCTGTGATAGCATAAGAAATATAAAATTAAAATTTTATAGACTATATCAATAAATTAAATAGGAAGATATCATTTAATATACGAATTTCCTGTTGAACAATCATATTATTTCTCAACATTTAGGTTTATTGAGGTAGATGAAGAAGCTTTAAGCACTGCCAAGCATTGTGCCACCTATCTGTTCTACATTAACCTACCAGATGAAGTCGTTTTATGTACTCTAATTGAGTACGGTGCTCAGTGTATCTGCCATCAGATCTTACATGTTGCGCTGCTCAGTATATCTGCTCTTGTTCATATAACCTCTACTATGTAATAATAATGCTCTCTGCAATAAGAATAATATTATTAATTATAAAAAGCATATTTTTCAAGTCCCACACAGGGTATTCAATTGTCGAGTTATCGAACACAATTAAGCCTTGCTTTTTATTTTGATTTTATATTTTATTTTATTTCAGTTTATTTCGCCACAATTTATTTATTTACAGCGATGCGACTGTTATTAGACATTGTTATTGTTATTGTTATTTTTTGCTTTCATTGTTGTTTATGTTTTACGATTATTTTGCCATAGGCAGCCGCTTTGCTGTCTGTGGGTGGCCACAATAATGGCAGTAATCGACGATTATCACGTAGATCCCCAAAACCCATTTCCAATCATATCAATTGCCGTCAAATTTCCTCTGACGGCCCGCCCCACAAACAAGTTATAAAAAAAAAAACAATGTCAATGCATAAAAACAAAACAATATATATATATATATATATATATATATATATATATATATATATATATATATATATATATATATATATATATATATAGAGAGAGAGAGAGAGAGAGAGAGAGAGAGAAACGTAATCTCATTAAAAATTAAATCAAAATTAAATGTTCATCAAATACAATAAAAATCATTGCGCGTGTAATTTTTAAATTTGTTTTTTTTTTTTCCCTCCACAACCCTCTACTCCGACTGCTACCCCTACCGGTACCCCTACTGCCAAAGGCATCAGTCTGAAATTGGATTCTGCTAGAGATGCGGAAGCCCATTTATGAGATGCGAATATGGGCTATATAACTACGCTTCGGCTCAAATGTGTTTATAGACTGCACTTTTATAGTATTTTATCGTTTTATAGTGACAATAATAAACAAGGCTTAGATATCACATTTATAAATATACACAAATATTTATATACATATTTAATATTATAAAAAAAATCAAATGAAACGACGACAGCATAGGCATATGACTGCCTTATAATAGAGCTTAAATTGGGAAAATAGAAATATTTATGCATATAGAGCTCTCATAATTCAATGATAAAAATACGTAAAACCCAGCTCAAAAGCTTAAGAGAAAAAGTATTGAATTACATCTCAATAGGAACTAAAGAAAAACTTCATATTAATAAAAATAAAAGTTATTTCATAACTACATACGGTCTCTGTAAATGAAAACGAAGTGCAATTTTCAATTAAAATGAAGAGACACAGAAATCAATTTGAAGGTTGCGTTATGACAAAATTTGTAATGCGATTGTCAATTGGCAATGCGGAACATGTTGAAATGTTGCAGTGTTGCAGTGTTGCAGTGTTGCCTGGCGAATGTTGAATGCAATTTTCAATTTGGTCAGTTTATGCGCATGAACGGCCTCAATCCACAATCAACAAGGAGCAGTCGACTAACGCCTACGGCACAGGCCGACAATCCTTTTGTGAGTGCAAAACGTATGCTTAAATGGATAGACAGATGATTGCTGTTCTCTCTGTGGTGCGTCGTCTTTCACAGTCCGCCCACAGGGATGATGACGATGGGTCAACGAACGAATGGGGGGGGGGAGGGGAGTAGTGTAGGCCATCATGCACTCGCCAGGATAATTGAATATGACGATGATAATTTCATTTTACGCTGAATAAACACAAACTGCACATTTTGATACGTTGCCCGGCTTCGGTCTTTCCCTTTGTCGTTCTACCCCGCATCCAGAGTGCCTTGGCCTGCGCGTCAATTAAAGCGCCCACAAGCAAATGATATGGCCGCCCAGTTGGCCCATTCTAGTTTGAGGCGGTGCCCAACATAATTATGAAACAGGACGCGCGTGGTCGTTGGCTGGATAATGACCTTCATCCAAGCTTTGCTTCCACTCAATCTTATTGTTTATCTGTTTCCTCACTCTGATACACGCTCACAGCAATGTAAAGGGTATATGCATAACCTCAGTCTATGCCAGAGAAATCAAATTTGCAATCAACTCTTAAGAGCGCTACTTAAACACTGAGCGTGTATTAAACAGTCGAATGGAACCCATTGTTGACCTGTCTCTCTCTCTCTCTCTCACTCACTCTCTCTTAGGTTTTTTTTAAGGCACATAAATCATGCGCATCGATTGCGACTTATCGACTCTCGGCTCAGCTTGGCCCGGAATCCCCACGCAATATTCCCAGCTTAGCTCAAGTATGTACCTTCCACTTGACAATGTCGCCGTCTGCGACGTCCTCATCCTCATCCTCATTTTATTAGTAACAATTTGCGTTTTCTGCGACTTCATCGTAATTATTTACAACAAAGATTGTCGGACAATACAGTCGGACGTCTTGCATGCCAAGTGTAGTCAAAGTACGAGCGAGTCTACCCAACTACAGCCCACATTAAACCGACGACTGCCAGTCCCAGTGCCAGCGCCAGGGCCAGGGCCATAGTCGGTGCCATTGACTGAGTATCGGTATCTGAATCTGTGGGATTATTGAGACTGACTGTGTTGCGCCTTATCGGCGGCGCCTCCAGTTCGAATATGTCACACGTACCCGACAAATTTTCTCAGAAATAATAAAAAATAATAAAAAAAAAACCAGACACAACAACAACTGCGAAAACCGCAAAATAAATAATGTCTGCGTGGGTATGGAATATGCAATGCTCTGCACTTTAAGCAGCGATATGAGGGATTTTTTGTATACAGCTCTAATCGCAATATAAAATAAATGCCGTATAGCAATTAAAAGAGCTCGAAATAAAGGGAAACAGTGCCTACTGTTTGTTCAAGAAAAACAAATAAATATAAGTAGGCCGATGTTTAAATGGATCATAGTTGATTCGAAGAACTCCAATTTTGTTTGACCAGAGAAGCCATTCGATTGTCGTTTATTCATGCTGATTTCAGAGTTATGTACGTTGCTCAAGTCTAAGTTGCATTTTGTCTCATGTGCTGTGATTATTGATCATCAGAAATTCAATGTATACAATTATTAAGTACAAGATTTTAAACATTAAATTGAGAAATATGTAAAGGTTTCTTTTTATTCTATTATTAAATATATATTTCAATTAATTTAAGGCGATGACAAAAGTCAATATAGCCCTGTCCGTCTTTCCTTCCGTCTCTTCGTCCATTACTCCGTCCATATGAACGCGTCGATCTCAGCAACTAAAAGAAATAGACGAGAGACTTCATTCTTTTTTTGTTATACACGGTATACGAGTTTGTTTCAGAAAATCGATAACTTTTTTCGCATCAGAGTTATCGATTTTAACATTTATCGAGAAACAGTTATAAAATTATATCTCGTTCATCTTTAGAGTTAGAGTCTCCAAATTTTCAGCATATACAATTTCGATTTTCTAATGATTTTTTAATTATTATAAAGTATATAAATATTATAAAATAAAATCGAGCTTTGACTTACATACATATATTTATATAATTATTTAACTTAAGTTAATTTGTGTTTCAGATTTTTTAAAATTTGGTTTGTTTTCATTTAATTAATACTTTAATATATTTCGTTAATTTTTTGTTCTATGAAAAAATCTTTTGGAAAGACTTCAAAAGTTGCTATAAAGTTTAAGAATCATACTGTGCCTATAATTATATTCGGCACTGTATGTCTAAAGATCTACATCGAAGCTCAACAAATTCTTTGTACAACGATTTCAGTCAACCAATGATTGCTTTTTTAATCATTTAGCACTTCTTGTACACACAGGGAAATTAATAAGAAACTGCTGCATATCAAATTTCCTCGGGTTAGTCTTTAAAATGTGTTTCCAAATGTGGTTTAGTGTCGACAAGTGATTAAGCATTTAAATGCTGAACCATTGATATTATTTTAATGCACATCACATAGGTTTTATTTATACAGACATATATATATATATATATATTTTGCATATTTGTATATAATGGCATAGATTAGATCTTAGCCCTGACCAGGGCCAAGAGCAGCTTCGGCGCGTTGTTTGCGTTTTGTGTTTTGTTTTACTATCGAGTCAACGATACTGACGCAAAAAAAAAAAAAGAAAAAAGAAAAACAATGCTACATAATTATTTGCACTTTGGTCATTCGTTTTTTTTTTTTTGTTTGTTATTATTTATTTTGTTTGCATTTTGTTGGCGCTGCGAATTCCACGTAACAATTGCCACCCAAAAATACTTATGAATAAAGCCAACATTTTTGCCAGAAAGACAGACCTAACGAGCAAGCGTGGAAATTACATAAACTCAAAGTCTCAGCTACGAGTAAACCCGATTAAAACAAGTAAGAAAGCTCTAGTCGAGACTGCTCGACTACAAGATACCCTGAGCCCTGTAAAATAAAAAACTTATACTCTTCTTCTTGACGCACGTATAAGCGCGCGCTCTGCTAACTGCGCAGTTGCTGCCGTGGCTTGGGGATGGGTTGGGCTATAACTTGGACGCTTATAACTCCATTTCTTAACGGACGATCTATATGAAACTTTCAGAATATAATAATTGCACTAAAATGGGGGATGGGGGCGAATTTGGCGCTGGTATCCAAAATCTAACAAAAACCGAAATTGTGTTAAATTACTATCTATATATATGCAGAAGACTTATAGACTCTAAATCTAAAGATGAACGAGATAAAATTTTATAACTGATTCTCGAAAAATGTTATTATCGATAACTCTGGCACTATATAATTTATCGAATTTCAGAAACAAACTCGTACTGCGCGTGCAATATACGGACCCAAAAAGAATGAAGTCTCTAGCTCTTACATCTTCGGAAGTAAACGCGTTTAAGCATATGAACAGACGGACAGGCGGACAGATGGGCATGGCTACATAGACTTTTCTCGTCATCCTGATCAAGAAAATATATGCTTTATACTTTGTCTACCACACCTCCTTCTGCCTCTTATATACTTTTAACAAAACCATTATTTCTGACACTGATTTGCCATTTTCAATGGGTTCAGAGTATAAAAACAAAACAGTAACTAAACAAAATCTATGTATATATCATAAATTAATCCATGGCTGCCATAATTCTAGGTTCAATTGCATACGCCGTTTGGTCACTCGGTCACAATGTCTGATTGAACAAAAGTTGGGCAGCACTGAACCACCTAGCGACTGCCAGACCGTCGTCGAACCTTCACCACCCGCCGCTTCCTTCTCCTGCCATCAATGCTCAACCGTTCTACGTTTGGACGTTTGGCCGTCTGGCTGTCTAGACGCGTTTAATTTGCGTAATCAAAACACAAAAAACCGACTCACAATGAGAGACAATATGAACAACAAAAAAAACAAGTAAAAAAGCTCTCGTCGAGGCGGTTCGACTACGAGATACCCTAAGCCCTGAAAAAAAATAAAAATAATAATATATAATATATATAAGAGTCTGCTGCCGCGGCGTGGGGGTTGGTTGGGCTGATCTATGAACGCTTATAGCTCCATTTCTAGATGGACGAACTTCATGTAACTTTCGGAATTTATTAATAGCATTCAAAAGTGTCTATTTGGTAAATTTCAAGTCTCTAGTATTTGAAATTATTTTTTTGTTCAAATTTGTGGCGAAGCATGGGGTGGCATCCAAAACCTCTGTAGCCATAATATCTATCTAAATATACAAATCTCTAGTAAAACGGTGTAGAGGTTATACTTAAAAACGTAAGTAAAACGAAAAAAAAAAAAAAAAAAACAAAATAAACTCGTATTGAACTAAGTACGAATATTCATGTAAAATTTCAGCTGTCTAGCTTTTCTAGTTTCCGAAAATTCGACGTTTATACGGACGGACGGACAGACGGACAGGCTAAATCAACTTATTTTTTGTGCTGATCAAGAATATATATACATTATGGGGTCTATGACGTCTCGTTCTCCCTGTTACATACATTTTCAGAAAACCATAATACCCTGAATTCTCATTTTCAATGGGTTCAGGGTATAACAAGAGCATTGAGGAATAACCGTCAGCAGTAACAATTTGTATAAATAATGCAAAAACACAGAGAGAGAGAGAGACAAAGAAAGGCAAAATAACAAATAAAAATTACAACAACAAAACTTGCCTCGAGTGCAACAATAGGATTATAAATTAACATGCCACAAAAAGATCAGCAAACGAAACAAAAACACATTAAAATATTTCAAAATAATTCTTTAACCCAAATTGCAAATATTAATTAAATTAATATAACGGCAAACAAGCAGAACCGGCTGCATGTGTGAAAAATTATATAAAAAAATAAGTAAAAAACAAGTAAGAAGGCAATAGTGGAGACGGCTCGACTACGAGATACCCTGAATCTTGCAAAAAAATTAATATTCTTCTTCTATACGCACGTATAAGCGCGCGCTCTGCTAACTTCGTAGTTGATGCATCGTAACTTATAAATTTTATTTGTTAAACTCATTAAGATTTTTATAATTATGTTAAAATTCTTTCTTAGCAATTACTACTAAGGTATTTGTAAGCATGAATGATGCAGTTGTCCACAAGAACCTTCTTTGCCGTATTGCCACGCCCCCTGTGGGCGTAGATATATCTACCATAGCTTATTGATCTTGGATAGCCAACTCGAGTATACATGCCAAATTACAAGTCTCTAGTGTCAATAGTTCTAATTCAATAGTTCAATAGTTCAATAGCTCAAATAGCGCCGAAAATTATTGCGTTCATACAGACAGACGGACGGACAGCAAGACGGACATTGCACAAAGTCAATATACTCTTTTTTCCTTTGAGAACAGAGTATAAAAATTATGTCTCTAGATCTTATAGTTACTGAGATCGGACGGACAGGGCTATATCGACTTTTCCCGTCACCCTGATCAAGAAACTAGCTACAGATACCGAGAAATAATAATTGATATTTCATATCAATTATTATACAGTTAAATGTTAATAATAAATTTGGTTGCCATTTAAATACGAGATATATTATTTAACCCTCTAAAAATTTTACTTTCACTCAATTATCGCTGGCAATTTAGATCAGCTTTTAACTTTCACACATTACCCGTAGATTTTTGAAACAACTTTTTTTGTTGTGCTAAAAATATATAAACGCCTACAAACATATATATTGTGTATTAAAGCACGTAACGGTTCTTAATAGCCAAATGGTTGTTTATTCCCTCGTTTCTTTAGAGTATTCATTAAACTGGAACCTCGAACGCACCTTTAGCCAAAATATTAAAGAGTCTAACTTGCATGTGCCGACGATTATCATATATCACATAGCGCACCGTTATGTGAGCACCGACTGTGTGTGTACTGGTAAAGGTGAGGCAGGTGTACTGCAAACACATTGGCAAATTGGCAACCTGGTGGGCGTGAGCTGATGAATTGCAGCTCCGTTTCAGCAAATGTCCCGGAGTCATTAATCGATGCTACCGGCAGAGGAAACAGCAGGTGTATAAATTTAAATGCAGTTCCTAAAATACTAACTACTCTACTCGAGTATCGCAATGGTGTTGCTGGTAGAGAGAAAGAGAGAGAGAGCGAGAGGGATAGAGGGAGAGGGAGAGGCGGAGAGTGAGCGGCTATTGGGTGCTTAATTGTCATGCCCGTATCGCGCAGGCCAGTATTGTTGATTTGCTCGCTTTGCTTCGCGGAATTCATTCATTAGCTGACGTCCACAGCGCAGTTGACGCTGGCGTCAGACGTCACGATATCGCTGGAGCTACGTCAGTTTAAATACCCAGACATTTACTTAAATGTCAATGGGGTATATGCTCAGATATTAGATTTAGTTTGTGTTTTAAATATTTATTTTAATTTTTAGATTATAAACTCATTTAAAAGCTCAAAATGTTATACCTTGAGGTACATAGAAAGCACTCTTATTATAACTATAAATAACTCACTCTATTTATGAATAGATTATTTTATAAATAATTCATTATGAACTTCATATTCTTTAAGTTCACATATCTAGTGAGCCATTAAGCTAAAAATTAATCGAAGAAATCACCAGAAATACTATGGAAGTCAAATGCATTAGATTGACGCTAAGTAAGCTTCATCAGATCGACGAATATAATCAGCTTTTGGTATTCATTATGAAGTGTTCTGCAGCAACGAATGGAATAGAATGCAATTTGTTTAAACATGCTCATAGACACACAATGGTAGAATTACAGGGTATCTTTAGGGTCGACTATATGCAACGTTTGGCGCATTCACTCTAACGTATAGTTGGGTCTATGGCGATGGGCCTACGGCTACGAGTCGGCCTCATTAGATGCGCTCGTTTACAGTGTGCCAAAAGAAGCGACGTTACGATGTCCAATATTGTTGTTGTTGTTGTTGTTGCTGTTGTTATGGTTGGCATTGTTATTGTAGTTATTCGCTGATTTGTTTTGCTTGCGTCGTTTGTTTTTGATACATTGCGCTTTGCTTTGCATTTTCGTCGCCGTCTTCACCATCTAGCCATCTCTGTCGCACGCATTGCTTGCATTACATCTGTTGTGAGGTGGTAGCAGTTGCATTCGCGTATCTGTTAGATGCACGACGCTCGCACCTTGGCACGAATCGCACACAACAACATCATTAACTTCATTAACAAGTGAATTGCAAATGTTTATTATCTATTACGTCGTTTCGCAGTGGGGATTTTTTCGTTTCCCATCAGAAATACCTTTGTGTAGAGTCAATATCCATTTGAAATTAAATGGAATTGTTTGGCTAACATAAAAGCTGGCAAACATTAATCACCTCTTCTTTTTTTTTTTTTTTTTTTTGCAGTGCATAGTAATATCTACTCGGTATCTTTCTGATTTCTTTTTTCTTTGTTTTTATCTATTTTGCTGATCTTTTGTTGAAATTTAACGCAACATTTTGTGTGTCTTTGGCCTGGCAAAATTATAATGAGCACGAAGGTCATGGCGCGCAGATGCTTAAACTGGTTGAGCGCTGAGTTTTTGGCTCTAAAAGTATCTCACAGATACAGCTGCATACAGTTCGAGATACTGTTGTACGCAGGCATATGTCAGGCATTATTTATTATTATTTATTATTATATTATTGGAAATGCGTGAAATGCGAGGCACACAGCTTACAAAAACAGTTTTGTAACAGCCAAGAGACAGTTGAGATATATGCATTTGAAACTAATATTTAAACTAAAATTTAATGTATATTTCATTGTAATATATAAAATTGATTTGAACATTTGTACATAAAATTTAGTTGAACAAGCAAATTAATTGCAGTATAAAAAAAAATACAAATTAGAATTTAAAATATATACATATTTAGATTTAAGCAAAAATATATATATATATTTCTTTTAATTAATAAAAAAAAATATAAACAATATATACTTTGAAAGAAATTTAATAAAATGTATTATAATGAAATTAAAGAAAACTTAATTTAAAAAAAATATAGAATAAAATCTAGCAAAAAATAAAACATTTACATATATGTTAAAATTGATACAAATTATTTTGTTGCAATTTAAGAAAAAAAAATTTTTTTTTTGTAATTTTAAAATGAAAAAAATTGTTTAGAATTATATTTAAATGTATATAAATTAATAATAATAAAAAAAAATAATGATAATTAAAACAATATGCATATTTAATTAATGAAGTTCAAGCGTTAAGCGGGTAGAAGGAAAGGTGTTGAGCAAGTGAGTCTGATCGGATGATAGATTTATAATTTATTCTTTTGATGACTTTTGCTTGTTGCATACTTAAGCATATCTTTCACTTATGATTATTATTCAATCTCTGCTTATCAAATAAATTTCTTATAATACCCATTAAATTTCATAGAAAACTAACTAAATTTAAATGAAATAAATTACAAATAAATTAATACCCATTAAATTTCATAGAAAACTAACTCAATTTAAATGAAATAAATTACAAGCCCATTAAAAGTCTGTTAATTTCAAGTCTTGCATTCGGTGAGTGTATCTGCTGATCGTATATTGCCTGCTTAGTCGTACTCTTACTTTTGTATTAAATCTCACATTTGTCAATTTTTATTTGCGCTTGCTTTGTGAATGAATGAATAAACATGAATACAGCGAACTGTGCAGTAAATTATCATATGTGCCCGTAATACTCTTGTTATTGTTTGTTGCTGTTGTTTTTGGTTTTGTTTTTGTTTTTATTTTTATTTATATTTCACAATTAACATGTTTTTAATTAGTGCATGAATTGATTTATGTCACACCATTTTTAAATTGCACATTCAATATTATATTTAAATGCGTTTCTTTTTCTGTTATTCACATTTCGCATTTATAAATAAACTCTTCTGCTTCCATCTCATTCGCACTCGCACTGTCTCTCTCCTCACTCTCTGTGTGGCCTGGTAATTTGAGCAAGATGCATGAGTGCCATTCATAATTGAATATTCAATCGTACACATGTTTGCCGATTGCAAACAGCATCAATCATGACATTTAAGCATAAATTTTGAATAAATTAATGAAACTTTAGTTGATCAGTTTAAAGGTCGTTTGAATATAAAACTTTCATTTGAAAGATCAGCTGTGAAGAGCGTGCCTCTATATATATGTATATGCTAAACATTGTGATTCTACAGATATCATAATGCACATATAAAGCTATGTATGTCTAGTTCAGTTTAATTTGTCTTTAAGCTCTTGGGGCGAGCTGTTGGCTTTTAATTGCTGTTCCAAACAGACTTCGATTGAAACAACACACAGCACACAAATGTGTTTTTGTTGGCTTTGAGGTGCTCGACTGCACTTGCCAAGCATTATCGTCGTAATTTAGAACTAAACTGCAGTCTTCCAAGTCACTAAGTAAACACATGCCAGTCCTAATTTCAATTAAGCCAGACAGCTGTTTCAGTTTCTATTGCTGTTTCTATTGCTGTTGCTGTTGCTGTTGCTGTTGCTGTAAAGCAGCCACAGGAGGCTTTTGCTGGTTAATTTCGCATCGAGTCTGTGGCATTTCAAGTGCCTTAGTCAGCGTGTTCGATGGAGTCTAGAGAGTGTTTCTCTATGTCTTTCTCTTTCCTAGTGTGCGTGAGTCCATTCTGCGAAACAGCTGTTAATTGCAAAATCAAATTGAGTAATTGACTGACTAGCAGATACGAGTTGAGAGCGAAAACCCAACCCAAAAAACCAAACCAACCCAGTTTCAGTCTACACACACACACATGTGTATCTGTGTGTGTGTTCAATGTACTCCAATAGAAAGATTACCTCATCATCATCATCATCATCATCATCATCGTCATTTGTATCATTGGCATCGCTCGAAATGGCAATGAGCGCACGTTTCCAGGAAAAGCGTGCCTCAGACACCAATACCAATACAAACTGAGCATCGAGCAGGAGAAGCACATAATATTGACTCTCGCACACAGCCAATTACAAGCAAACGCATTTTAATTTTCATCAAAAATTATAATCAAAACATGTGCCAAAAAACAATACAGCAACAAAAATACCAAAATAAGAAACAATTCGACAACCTATTGAGTTTTTAGATACACTAACAAAGATTTTTTTATGGATCTGTGTATGTTCTATATGTATATCATAATACTTTCTAAAGATCTAAATACAAATGAAATAAATAAATAAAAACAAATATATATAATAAAATAAATATAATAACTAGTTTTTAGATATACTAGAAAATTGTTGAGCTGTACATTAATTTAATAATACAGCCTGTACATATATCTTTTAATAAAAATTAAAAAAAAAATAAATAAATAAATAAATATCATTTATTTAAAAAATAACAAACTTGGAATACAATTTTATTATTTAACTATTTTCTGTACTTTCTAGTTAAGATTTTAATATTTAAAAAATACTCCAAAAAGTAGCACAAATATATTTGTGGTATTCATTTAATTTAAAAGTTTTAATTTTCTATATTCTAGAAAATAAAATATTCCAAAATATATTGTAAATTGCAAACACAACAAATACTATAAGATTTGAAATAAGTATTCTAGTATTATATAGAGATAATTCCAAATTATTGTAAATAGTCTATATGCTCCCGAAAAGTTATATAGTAGTGTATAATGACGTTCGTCTTTTGACAGATAAATAGAAACAATTGAACAGCATTAACAAATGTTCGGGTAGCTCTGATAAATAAATTCTGCGAATCTGTCGAGGACGCAATGCGCGAATTTCTTTTCTCTCTTCTTTTGTTCACATACAAAGCAAATAGTTGCTGTTGTTTAAGTTAATTTTAAGAAAAACAAATAAACATATTACGACTAAGTGCTGCACATAATAATATAATTATGTCGAGCGAGAGAGAGCGAGAGAGAGCGAGAGCGAGAGAGAGAGAGAGATCAATGCTCGACCTTCTCCCCCGCAACGTCAGCGTGAATGAAAAACACAAAAACAAATTGACGTCAATTGAAATAGAGATAATAATCAAATTACAACAATAACAGCAACAACAAAATACTATACCAAAAATATATAAATAAATAAATAGCAAAACAAAAAAAACAACAAAAAAACTAAAAACGTCAAACAAATTTTACAAAAATGCAAATAAAAAATCATAAAAAACACAACACAATCCCAGCCCTACACTCCAAGCCCATTTGTGACGTCAGCAGTGATGCGTTAAATTCTCGCACCTATAAACACATATGTACATATATGGCTCTCTTATATATATGTACATATATCGGGTTTACAATGGCAAGGTGTATTTACGATATACCTAGAGTAAACGCTGAACGCTGCCTGCAAAACTATATTTTTTTTCTGCGTAGCGAATATGATTAATAAAACAAGCATAAGGCTATATAGAGGGGCGTTACATGCACTCTATATATATTTATATAGTTGGTGCCAGGTTTTATCAGTAATTATTTACAATTCGAGCTGGAACGGATGTCTCCACTTGCATGCGCTTCTCGGAACTGACATCTATGCTATCAAAAAACAAAATAAAAATAGATGCATATATAGATTGTAAACATATACATATATATATATATATATATATATATATATATATATATATATGAAAGAAATTGACTGAACTAGGCGACATATTATCGGATCAGTGCGGTTATGTTGGCTTTTCCTAGTATCAAACTGTTTATATAGCATTGCTGTTGATTGAAAGACTGAGTCTAATTCGAGGAAATGATAAGCTATAAATATGCGATAAAAATGATTTAAATAGATCGAGATATGTTTCAGTATTCCATGGAATTGCTACACACTTGCAACTGATTTGTCAGATTACAACCTAAATATGCTCTTAACTCTAAATGTATATTTACATATATAGTGTGCCTTGACTGATGAAATTCGCTTAGCGATATCGCTCATACGTACCGTTGTACGCCCATCGTAATTTATGTGAGCGGCTCTCATGTTTATTAAATCGTATTAAAATGTTAATGGCCATGCCCCCAGTCAAACAAAATATTACCACCGCCAGCAACGTGAACGATGACGATGCCGACGACACTGCTGCCCGCCAGGTAATTATGCCACCATTGACCCGGCCACGCCCAGTCGCTGAGCAGTCGCAGCTTAAAGTGCATTTAGCGCATGCAAAAAGTGCCAAAGTCGAGAAAAGTAATTAAATGTCAGCCGCAGCGCAGAGCAGCAAATGAGCCGCAAGCGGCTAAAATTCATAAGCCCTACTACAACAACAACAGCAGCAAGAACATTGACCAACAATTAAAAGAAACGGCTATGCGCGACTAAAACATACTCTGTAAGTCAATTTTTGACATTCATTTGAGAAGTTAAAGAACTCAACGTTCATATATGATTTCCTGTTATATCAATTAACTTCTACATAGTCTAAACTAATATATCAGCTCTAAGATCTTCAGAAATATGCAATGGATTAGAAAATATTTTTGCCTCAATGCTTGGCATATACATATATATAATATATTTTCTGTAAGTCTATAAAGTTCATTTAGCTAAAGTTCAATTTGAATCTCATATAAGTCGTATATAGCCAGCTCTAACAGGTACATTAAAAGTTTTTGCTTTGCTTGCTAGCTCTCTCTTTCTCTTTGACTTGCTCTCACTCTCTCTCTCTCTCTCTCTGTTTGCTTTCATCTCTCTGTTGTCGCATTAACTTGAATGGCCATTAAAACAAATTACAAACATATTATTATTATATATCATTATTAAAATAAATGCAATGGAATTTTCAAGCAAAAATTTTGCACAGACAACGAAATTTTTTCGCATTTTTCTGCTTGTTTTTTTTTTTGTGTTTTTTTTGGGAGGCGTGGCAGTCGCGACAAAGCGTACGCAGCGTCGCAGTCGCAAAATAAATTGGTAATAAAATGTGAAAAATAGCATCATTTAAAATATTAAAATGGCATAAATAATATAAAATAAATAAATAAAAATATCACTGCAGTGCTATCAACACCCCGGATCAGGGCCACACCAGCTGGGCGCCGACAATGGCCGCCAGTCCTGCTGCTGCTGCTGCTGCTGCTGCCGGCCATTCTGCATTGTAAGCCGCGAAATTACACACTCACTCACGCACACACACACACACACACACACATACGGCCACATATGCATTTGTATCCATAATTCATCGCAATTCATTTAATATGATTTACAAAAGAAATAAAGCTGAGCAGCAGCAGATTTATTGGCATTTGCCAAGGCGACACAGCGAGTTGGTCCTTGTAGAAGGATATGTGTATACTATTTTTGGTCAACTGAGCGCATATCACATATACAAATATGTATGTGTAAGGAAATGTTGTTTTTTTTTTTTTTGAGAGTGCACTGAGAGAAATATAGAAGGCAAATGCTTAGTTGGGGATTAGTTAGATATCTTCATCTTATATTCTTACTTATCGTTATCCTTATTCTTATCATTATCCATATCCTTATCCTTATCATTAGAATTATTCTTATTCTTATCCATAACTTTTTCCTTATCATTATTATTATTCGTATTCTTATCTTATTTATGCTTATTTTTATCCTTTCCCTTATCACTATAATTATTCTTATCCTTATCCATAACCTTATCCTTATCATTAAAATTATTCTTATCCTTATCCATAGCTTTATCCTTGTCATTATAATTATTCTTATTCTTATCCATAGCCTTATCCTTGTCATTATAATTATTCTTATCCTTATCCATAACCTTATCCTTATCATTAAAATTATTCTTATCCTTATCCATAGCTTTATCCTTGTCATTATAATTATTCTTATTCTTATCCATAGCCTTATCCTTGTCATTATAATTATTCTTATCCTTATCCATAACCTTATCCCTATCATTAAAATTATTCTTATCCTTATCCATAGCTTTATCCTTGTCATTATAATTATTCTTATTCTTATCCATAACCTTATCCTTATCCTTATCATTATTATTATTCTTATCTTATTTTCCTTAATTTTACCCTTATCCTTATAATTATTTGTATCCTTATCCATAACCTTATCATTATAATTATTCTTATTCTTATGCATATATTCTTATCCTTACCCTTATATTTATCCTTATCCATAACCTTATTCTTATTCTTATTTTCTATGTATTGCGTTCTTATCCTTATCCTTATATTTATCCTTTTCCTTATCCTAATCCTTATCCATATCCTTATTCTTATACCTATTCTTATCTTTATCATTAGAATCATCATTGTCATTCTATTTAGATGCAGTCTACATCCAATCTATGATCTCTAGTTATTCTCTTTTCCTTTTATTCACCTACTTTCCTGTTGACTTCTTAAACAACATTCTCGTCTTTTGGAAAAGCAGTTGCTATTACTTTTGGTGTACTTCATTCATTGCTTAACCCATTTGTTTGGCTTGCAGCAAACCCATTACAATGGGGTTTACACCCGCTCAGCTCCCTCCCCACACAATCAGCAGCCTTTTCGCAGCTGCAGCATTTGTATTATTATTATTATTATTATTATTTTTACATTCTTCTGCCTCAACATACTCAGGAGACGTTTCTGCTGTGAAATTCGCCGCATGAATATTTTTCGCAATCTATTTGCTTTTATTTGTATTTATTTATATTTGTTAGCTGACTTTTTACGGCTGGCGGCCGTCGTAGTAGGACTGAGACTGAGACTGGGAGTGGGAGTGGAAGTGGCAGAGCGCTGCTACTGACTGACTGCCTGTTTGGCTGCCCACCCGCTGGCCCATGCCCAGCGCCATTTACTGTTTTCCCAATAAATTGTAAGTAATAAACTGGCAATTGGTTTGCTGTCTGGCCTCTGACAACGACTGCGACGACAGCAGACGAGAAAGGCTGCCGCGCCCACAGCATTTTGACTTTTACTTCCTTGAACATTGGCCCGACATGGCCTGGGCCAAAATCAAAGCACCGAGTCGCAGCAGCCCCGGAGACTGTCGCCACTGCGTTGCCAACTACCAACTGCCAGCTACCAGCTACCAGCTACCAGCAGCTCCCGGCTAGCATTTTGGGGCTTTCATTTGACACTCGCCAGTGACATGGCCATCGCACTGCTTGTCATCGCAGCGACCCTTGAACCCGACTGCCAACAGCCAACTGCCGACTTATCGACATGTTGAAATACATGTTCTGACAGCTTTTATGGCGTGTTTACAAGGACATGATCCGCATGTAGCTAACAGCTAGCAGCATCGAGCCGAGGCTCAGCTCAGTTAAGGATAGTCATCGCACATACGCCCCGTGCAACGCAGTCAAAGTTCCATTTCTCTCGGTTTTTTATGGCCGCTGCCTTTGGACTGCGGCGACTGCTGTTAAACAAAGTTCACATAAAATAGAATTTTATATGGCTGAAAAATGTAAATCATGTCTGACAGGACAGCCGAAAAAAAACAAAAAAGAAAACAGAAAGACAAGTTAAAACAAGAAAGACAGCAGCATCCTGGACCATCCTCGCTGATTATGAACAATGTCTGAGAGCATGGAATTGCCAAAAGATGTCCAATAAAATGCCAACCCGCTTGTTGCAGTCGAATGTGAATATCTTGTTAGAACGACCCAAAAGAGGAAGCAACTAGGAAGTTAAACATGCTTTATATAAAAGCCTGTAGCATCATGTAACACTTAAGCCTCATGCAGGAAGCGTTTGGGAGTTACTGAAATGCTCAGGCTAAAAAGTTGATATAGGATTCATATAGATAATTGAAAATGATATTTTTTTTTATAGTCGAATTCGATTGGCTCAAACATATTTTCTGTCAGCCTCAGTCTGATTGCGGCTCTCGTCGAATCCATTCCAATTAGGATCTGTCGAGCTAAGAGCTAGGCATCCAAACTATTCACATGTAAGGTAAATGGCATACAACTTCTTACTTTCTCTACACTCAGCAGCAGTCAATCCATGCTCTAACCTTACTCTAGCTCTGCTCGACTAGACCCAATGTTTTAGCTTATTCGACAAGTCTGCCAATTGACAGCTATCGACATCCACAGCTTTGATCGTAAACAATACCAACAACAGCCAACAGACCGAAAATTGGAGTCTGCAAATATTTCTGTTGGCTTAAAATAATACAAAAATGCGACAGCGAATCAAATCAAAGGAAATTGAATTGCATGCGATACCCGTCCGTCCGTCGTTCCTCCGTCCTCCGTCCTCCGTCCTCCGTCCGCTGTCCGTCCGTACGCTGTCCGCTGTTCTTTGCCCGGTTGCTGATGATGTTGACATTGCGTGCAGCAAATGCCCGAAGCTGTGACCCCTTTGCTACATGTCCTTGGTTTGCTGAACCCAACCACAACTCCCTGTTACCCCTGCTCTGCGCTCTCCTCCCCTCCCCTCGCCACCACCACCGCTATTCGCCTTTTACCAACATAATGTAATTTCCAATGGCATTCCCCTGGGCATCGAGTGTTGCAGCTGCCGAAGGGTTGAGTTTAACTTGTCCATTGACTCAGGGTGGAGCGAGCGGAGAGTGGGCGTGCTCCATTTGAACTACGCGTGCACTGACATAAGATACATTATTGCAAATTGTTTCGATTTCATAAGAAATTTTCACAACGAGGGTGTCCGGACACTCCTTGAACCGCCTTGACTCCATCCTTGGCTGTTGTGGATGATTGCTATATGCAATCAGCGTAGCAAAAACCTCCGCCTTCCCCACAACTACTTTATTTTATTTGTTGTGCATTTGTTTTCTTTAGCTTCGGCTTTGGCTTTGGCTTTTTGGCATTTTGGCCATGCGCCCAGAGCCTGCGAAATAACAAAACAAAATCAAAGCCTTTTTGGCATTTTTCATTTAGCTAAATGAGCTGCAACTCTCTGGCAGCGTGGAAAATCAATGTGAATGTGGCATGGAAATAATTTGTTATCGCATTGAAAACGGATGTGATTGAAAGTGTGCAAAGGAAGCCTACCTGTCGTCCTGCCTCCTGCCAGCTGCCTCCTGCCGCCTTCCATCAGTAATACAGCGCATAATGACGTCTAATGGAGGCGGCAGGAGGGCGAAGCGATTGCCAAACTGAAACTGAATCGAAAATTGAGTTTTCTACTCGGCCCAAAGGTAGATGGCCATTAAATAAATTGATGCGAGTAATTAATATGCTTTAAAGTTCAACTGCACAGCTGAAAGAGCTGAAGAGCTGAAGAGCTGAGTGCTTGGACTTGAGTTGCTTAAGTTGGCTCTGAGCATGTAAAAGCAATTCCACTGAGAGCTGCAACTCTATAGATTTTCTATATAATTGAGTTAATGCAATAGTTGGAAAAAAGTGTAACTCTAATGGATTCTGAGAGCAGAGCAAAGTTTTACGAAAGAAGGGAGAGAATGAGAGAGAGAGAGAGAGAGAGGGAGGTAGACCCTAATTTGTTAAAGAAGTTTATTATATGTACTTGACTTTTGCAGCTGATCAAGTAGAAATGCAAAATTGAAGAGGAAAATTTCGACTTAACATAAAATTGTTATACAAAGAGTTTATATTCAAAGAGTATGCTTAAAGAGTATATTGGTTTCTGTGTATTATCAGGCCGTCTATCTATATGTTCTTCTCACTGTATACATGATTTATATAGTTAGGTATATCATATATATCATCACATACTCATTGAAATCCTCCTCTGTTATATTTACTATATACGTGTACATAAAAATCTCTGATATCTGCTGTTCTATCTCATTTCAGTTCTTTCCCCTCATTCAATTTTCATTCCCAATTCAAATTCTCTTTTCTATAAACAATTTGCAAGCATAGCATAAAATATGATATAAAAATTTGCAATTTGCAAAACACCTTCACATCCATTTAAATATATTTATGTGCAATATATATATATATATAGATATATATGTGTATATGTTTTGATCTAGCAGGATCTGCTTGCCTGTCACGCAGCTCAACATTTTTTTTTTTTTTGCTCTTTTCTTTTGGCGTGTACATCGAAATCCACTTTAGACATCTCGTCCGACGACCTTGAACCATTTGGCAATTAAAACGCAATGCGGCCGCAGCCAAAATGCAATACATTCTACATACATTTGGCATTTAGCATTTGGCCATTTGGCCATTTAGCCATTTGGCCATTTGTTCGTTTTGCACGAAAATTTCGCCGCAAGGCTGCAAGAAAATTGCAAAAAAATGTTCACGAAAAATTAAATTTATATATTTATATATATATATATATAAAAGTCGAAGCGATTATTCATGGGGACATTTGCTGTCTGGGAGTGTGGGTGTGTCGGGCATTGTAAAAAAAAAAAGCAGCTGGGAGTAGACGACTTGAGAATGCTCTGGCAACTGTGCAAATGCCGATTTGTATTAGAGGAAACTGCACTTTTAGCTTCAAAGCTAAAAAAGTTTGATAAAATGACGCTCATTTACTTTTTTTGTGGTTTTAGGTGGATGTATCTCTAATCTCCCTTATAGAAGGTAGGATAGATCATATATGTACATATACTTATGGGTTCTGCCACGCCCCCATCAAACAAATATTATACAAAGTAAAAATTCCCCTTTCTCAATTCGATTCAGGGTATGAGAAACATGTGTTAATTATTATCGAGATCAAGAAAACCGCAAAAGGAAATTTTTATAAAAATTTTATTCATTTTTTTTTTTAAGAAATCATGTGAAAATTGTTTGTTTGTTTGGCTGGCATGGAAATTTATTTCGCATAAATTGTGGCTCCAGCAGCGGGCATCTGCTCTGACATATTCAATTATTGGTGATTCTGGCGAGGATTGGGATCGCTGTCGCAGTTCCATGGCAACAACAATTTGCACCTGAAGCAATAAATTATGGCAATTAGCGTAGGTTAAGGGCATTATCAATGTGTGTAAGTGTGTGTTAGGGGTGTTCCTTTAGCCGCACAGCCTCAGCATCAGCCGTGGCTTCCGCCACGCTCTCCGCTTCGCTACGGTCTCTGTCTCAGTCGCTGGCTATCTTGGCACACATTTTAGGCGTAATTGTAGCAATTTAGACGCCTGCCAGCCAGCCAGCCAGCCAGTCACATCCTTAACGCTGCTTCTTCAGCTTCCTGCTAACACAGACCTCAGCCTCCTGCTCCTCCTGCCCACTCCATTGCGATTTGGCATGCGGCTCGTCCCTGTCGCGCCTTCTATTATCACCTTGATGGGGCCCAGACGCACGCATAAAATTTTAATGAGATTGTTAGCGGCATAAAATATACACTTCATACATATAAATGTATATGTATATGTGTGTTTAGTAATACAGAGCATAGAGCTAAACCCACCACCAGGAAGAGACTCAAGCTCTAGCCTCTAGAACTCTGCAGGTTGCACACGAGTCAGAAAGGAAATGGTGTCAGGCCAAAAGACAAAGAATCAGACATACAATGGAAATACAGTTCAACCACCACCCCAACCTAAACAGCACCCCAGCCCAAGCTCCAGCTCCTGCTCCTGCTCCTGCTCCTGCTCCTGCTCCAAGGCAGAGCCAACGCCCCAGTCATCGCCCCATCTCGTTTTGTCCGTCGATTAAAATATTCAAATGCCAGGTCTCGACTCGAAAAACTTCGCACAATTTTAAATGCATTTTTAAATGTGCCATAAACATCGTTTCACTCAGAGGCATAGGGCGTGGCACTGTGCAAGAAATAACATATAATGAGGAGTAGCAGCAGGAGCAGCAGCAGCAGCAGCAGCAACCATAATAGACAAAGGCGAACTGGGCGTGGCACATTTAAGTGCCGCATTTAAGATTATTAAGCCATTTGCTTGGAGCTTAAGCTGTGCATCAAATTGTGGCTTCATATTGAGCTATGCAGCTCATATTTTTCATCATTTTATATTGAAGTAAGTCTTGGAATTGATGAGCAAGAAAATTAAGTCTGTTCATAAAGCGTGGTCATATCAAATTCATGTAATATATTTTTTTTATAGATCAAGTATGAGAAAATTTGATTAAAACAGTTTAAGAACAGAATTTAGATTGTTATTGTTTTTAAAGAGAAGGCAAAAATGTAAGAAAGAGTTTAATGAAGTGGGATGAGATGAATTTGAACTGAAATAGGAATACATGAAACTGGAATCTGCAAAGCTCTGAGACGTGAAATTAAATTCTGACTAGAATTGAAAACTTAATTAGAAACGGAAATGTGAACTGTGAGCTGGAACCTGAAATCGAAACTGAAATCGAATCTGGAACGTGAACTGGAAACTGGAAACTGAACTGGAGACTGAAGGGGAACTGAACTGGAGAATTAACTGGAGACTGAACATGAATCTAGAACGTAAACTGGAGACTGAACTGGAGACTGACATCGAGACCTCACTAAAATCTGGATCGTGAACTGGAGACTGAACTAGAGACTTAACTGGAGACTGAACTGGAGACTAAACATGAATCTGGAACGTAAACTGGAGACTGAACTAGAGAATTAACTGGAGACTGACATCGAGACCTCACTAAAATCTGGAACGTGAACTGGAAGCTGAGCTTGAGACTGAGCTGGAGACTGAACTGGAGACTTAACTGAAGCCTGAACTAGAGACTTAACTGAAGCCTGAGCTGGAGATTGAACTTGGGACTGAACATGAGCTAACTCGAAAATTTCCTAAAAGTAGCTTGAACTCGAAGCTAAACTGGAACGTCAAAATATAAGCTAAATTTAAAGCCAATCTGTAAGGAAAGCTGAACTGGAATCATAAACTAGAAGCTTAGCTGAAAACTGAACTAGAATCAGAACCAAAAACTGAATCAAGATTGCATTTCAAGCAGAAGTCAAAAGTCAAAAGATTATTCAATTAACCATTTTGATTTAAAGTCATCATAATTCCTCTTTATGCTAAAATGCATAATCAATCCATCTACTACAAAGCAAACAATGCCCACAAAGTCTCTCGACAGTTGGCAAATAAAAGCTTGGGAATTGAGCAATTGAAATAAAGTTCTAACTACATTGAAATAGACAACTAATATTTAACAACAACTTCGACGACTGCTGACTGACAAATCAATTAACAAAAAACCACTTGTGGCGAGGTCTATTCGACAAATGAAGCTAACATTTGACCCAGCACGTTCTAGAGAGATGATGGCGTGATTCGAATTTAACTGCGAGATACAAGTATATATATGAATATATACATATATTTTTTTATTTCTAAAGTTGGTAGGAAGACTCATAAATATTTATATTGCTGCGCTGACTGCGAGTCGTATATCTGGTTAATAACTATTTTATATTGATTTCTATCGATTACAGTTCTAATTTTATGGCATTTACTATATATTCTTGGCTGCAGAGCGATTAAAAAAATGTTTATTGTTTGCCAACTTGATGGCTATGCATAGCTAATGAAGCTAAATGTATGCATTAGCTAATTTAATTATTTATATAACATTATATATATATATATATATATATATTCGATATGGCAGCATATTAAATCATCGCATTGCAATCACGCTGTCATCGCTAGATTTTGGTAAATATTTAGAGGCATTGACAAGTATGCATTGAGTGCAGGCGCAGCACAAAAAATTCCGGCTAAAAAGTGTGTCAACAAAATTTTAAAAATTATGAAAAGTAGCTAAAACCCCCCATACATCTATCCCTACCCCCCAACTTACCCCTCTGCTCACTTCTGCCCATTGAATTATGGGTAATAACAAAAGTCACGTGCATGTTAATTTCGTATTTTACAGTCTGGGCCAATGTGTTATGACAATTGTCACGTGGACGCATTGACTTGCTATTTGCTTTCGCTATGTTTCGGCTCCTGCTCTCGTCACCCTCACACCTCTCGCGCAGCAATTGGCTAGGGGTGTTAAATAAATTAAATGCAATAATATAACAAAAGAAGGCAAAGCGAAGCAACAACGAAAAAATAATGATTTATGAGCTGCCTCGCTGCACAAATCTATTTTCAACTAATTGTCGAAACGGTACTTTTTTTTTTTTTTTTTAGCGGCATTGCATTGATGTCGTAGCCAAAGGGCAGGGGCATTCGCTAGATCAGGAAATAGCCACATATAGCTAGTAGCTAATAGCTATCGGCTATGGGCCAATGGCTTTTGGGTGTCTTTCTTATGGTGGATTGTATTTACGAAATGCATGTAAAATGCATTAATGAAAATCACATAGAAAGGCGATTTTCTAAAATGACAATGAATGGAAAAATAGAACGAGGCAAAGAAAAGGGAGAAAGAGAGACGAGATGATAAAAAGAGCAGAGAGACGGAGAGAGAGAGAGAGAGAGAGAGGTAGACAGTGAGAGAGAGAGAGGTAGACAGTGAGAGAGAGAGAGGTAGACAGAGTGAATTGAGAGAGAAAGTGAGAGTGAGAGTGAGGGAGAAAGAGTGAGAAAGAGAGAGGGAAAAGATAATATATAGTGATATTGAAAGGGTAAGAATAAGATGAAATAAAAGAGAAACAGAAAACAGATTGAAAAATATAATATTGAAAGAAACAGAGAGAGGGAGAGAAAAAGAGAGAGAGAGAGAAACAGTGACGAAGACAGATCGATATTTGATAGAAGAGAAATAAAATACAAAACATTGTATAATTAGTTAACTTAAAAGCTTTCATAGAAATGCTCAGCTATGCGATTCTCATGCAGACCCCCTTAACAGTTTTCCATGTTATCAGCGAAGGTGCAATTAAGCTTTAACTTTGCTTTTCCGTTAACCTAATTTACTTACCTTACATTACTTAACCTAGTTTACTTATCAACTCTCTCTCTCTCTCTCTCTGTCTCTCTGACACTTTCTGCAATTATTTCATTAATATTAAATGAGGTTCCATTTAACTACATATCTTCGCATCACCTAAGTACATCACATAAAGTTCATTTCATTCCTCATTTTCCAGCATTCAGAGTGCATTTCCGCTGCACTCCATCGACAACATTTACTTTGAACAGTGCCGCCTTCAGCCTTATTTTATTTATTTTTTTGAGAGGAGCGAGTTTTATTTGGTAACAAAAGAAAAAAGTAGTGAAAAAGGAAATGAAAAATATTGTGGCTATCGGAAACGATGGGGGCGTTAATCTGTGTACTAGCCAAGTGTTGCCCACTCGCAACAGCAACAGCAATTAAAGCAACGACAATTGCGTTTGGGCGTGCAGCAACGGCAGCAGCAACATGACTCGATACAGCGCAGAGCAGAGCCGCAGCAGCCAAGAGACCGAAAAATGATTTTCACAACACAATAACCGAGGCCTACACTAACGACTCTGAGGTGACGCTGAGCGCATCGAGTGAGTGCAACGGAGGTGTCGGGAGGTGTTGCTATTGCTGCGGAGGCGCCGGCGGCAACAGTACGCGCGAACGTTGTTCAGGTGGGTGTTGCAAGAGGCAACAGAGGCAGAGGCAGAGGCAGAGGCAGAAGCAGAGGCAGAGGCAAGCGAACTATGAAAGTTACGACAAGCGTCACAACGTGGGAGCTTTTTATGAGTTTCTCGCAGTGGAGACACACACACACATACACGCACACATACATGCATATAGATTCACATCAACATCCAAGCCACAGCAACATCCAGATGGCTGCCACAAAACGTGGGCAGCGACAACAACAACAACAACAGCAACAACAATGCCAGCGGCAGCTGTTGCCGCCAATTGATTGAAATGCCGCTCGTTCATATACAGTTGGGCGGACGGTCAACTGTGTTCCTGCTGCCTGACCCCCAATGTAGGCAACCCCCACCACGCCCCCTTTACAGCTGTTTTCCCTCTCATTTTGTATTTGTTTCTTGAAGGGCTGGCTCGAGTGCTTTTGAACGAACAATTTTTATGAGAATTTTCATCGGTTGAAAAAACTTTCAATTTCGTATTTATGAAAACATAAGCGGTAAACCCAAAAACAAAAAACAAAAAAAAAAAAACAAAGTGCCAAAGAGATAGTGCGAGAGTGAGAGCGAGATAGACAAAGGAGCAAGAGTCGAGCAGCGTGCGGGGGCATTTGGGGCCAAACTGCGCTACAAACTGTTACAAAATGGAAATTCCATCGAAGCAAAAGCAATCGCTATGAGTTATCGCTTTTGTTGTGCTCAACATGCAACAACAAAGTGCAGAGGCAAACGAGACAACAATTGAAATGTGGCAAAAAAAAAAACCGGAAGTTCGAGTCGATGTTCAAAGAAAAGCCAAGGGGAAGTACTACAAAAGCTAAACTGAGATCTGTTAATAGAAAGACAACAACAATTAAAACTGAAATGCAAATTGGAAATTTTCTAAGGCGCAGATATGTAAAGAGTAGAGTGCGGCAGGGAGTGATGGACTAGAAAATACCCTCTGCTGCTCTATATTGATATATGTACAATGATAACATTAAGCGAAAAACGATGAGAAAGTTTAAAAATTTTGAATACGAATATACAAATCAATATTTAGTTTACGAGATTTATGCTTTCGACTCCACTTGAGAAAAAGGAAGAGGGATAGAAGAAGAGTTGTGTGTTTCGAATCAATTTTTAGCTTACGAGATCTGTGCTTTCATTCGAACAACCTAGATAATCAGGCTAAGTAAACAAATTCAAGTCAGCTTTTTATACTAATCATAAATAAATACAGCTTAAGGGCTATGCCACGCCTTCTACTGCCTATTACATAGGTTTTCACAAAATCAATATACCCGGAATTCCTATTTATAATGAAAGTTCAAATATGCAAGTGCTTGAAATAGCTAAGAGCTAAAAGCGGAATGTGAAAAGAAATTGACAAAAAAAGTTGCTTAAAAACATGCCAATTATTGCAGGCAATAGTTCAAGTAAAGACAGCTGATAATATATCAAGAAAAAAATATATCAAAGAAAAGGAATTTTTTTTCATTAAATTTTAAGTAAAAGCATAAAAAAATATTTTAAAAAATTATTTTGTTTAATTTAAATAACTTTAACTAAACTGCGAATTTTTTCATTTAATTTAAAGTAAAAAAAGAAATAAATATAAAAATAATTTAGTTTAATTTAAAAAATGTAACTTAAGTATTTAGTATTTAACTTACGTATTTTTTAAAGAATTTTCTCATTAAATTTAAAGTAAATAAAAAATAATAAAAAAGGAATAATTTGGTTTAATAAAAAATAAATAAAAATAAATATAATTTGATTTAATTTAAACAAAATCAGCTAAAGTAAACAAAATATTGAGTTGCTCTAGGCTAGCTAAATAGCTATAGAATGGAAAGTTCATTTAATTAAATTAATTTCTGCAATATTTCAAATGCAAATTGGACTCAAAACTACTGTTGTAAATTGCTGAATAATTAGCCAAGCCAAATAGCTTTGTTTTCTTTGTTTTTTTTTTATTTTTTTTCACTAACAGCCAGAAACAATTGCTCTAGTTAACAAAACGAAATCCCCTTCTCCAAATTAGTGAGCATTGCTGCTGTTGCTGCTGCTGCTGCTGCTGCTGCTGCTGCTGCTGCTGCTGCTGCTGTTGCTGCTGCTGCTGTTGATGTTGACTTGTTGCATTGCATTTGCAATGATCACTCATTAAATAGTCATTAGCATTTGCTCTAAAATGCTGCGCTTGGCCAATTCCAAGGCTATAATTGAACGCCACTAATGGCAAATCAAACTGTGTGAGCAGTCGACGGAATTATCATATGGCATCACGAATATGCATTACAAACCAGCTGCTAGCTGCTAGCTGCTAGCAACTAGCTGTTAGTTCCCTACCTTTTCGTATCAATTGGCAGGTTCAAGTCACTGCACCCGCTGTGCTCTGCCCAGCTGGAGAATTTCATAATCTCAATATAGGTAAAGAGGAGGGGGAAGAAACAGCAATTGGGTTTAGAATTACAATAAGACTGAGGCGCATCTACAATTAAAATCCAATTGCGGCTATTACACAATGCGCAAATACAAATTTCCAATAACTTTGTTTACTCGCATATGAAAATGCAGCAACAGCAGCAGCAGCAGCAGCAGTAGCAATTCCCGAGTTCTGCTACCGTGGAAGGCAGCATATTGCGCAGCATCTTGAATTTCCGCCCTTTGCCGTTGCCCACCAAAGCCAAAGACGAGCGACGCGCTAAGGTAACAATATAAAGCAAAAGATACAGATACAAAATTCACAGCAGTAGCTACAGATACAGATACAGATACACAGATACAGATACAGATACAGATACAGATACAGATACAGATACAGATACAGATACAGATACAGATACAGATACAGATACAGATACAGATACAGATACAGATACAGATACAGATACAGATACAGATACAGATACAGATACAGATACAGATACAGATACAGATACAGATACAGATACAGATACAGATACAGATACAGATACAGATACAGATACAGATACAGATACAGATACAGATACAGATACAGATACAGATACAGATACAGATACAGATACAGATACAGATACAGATACAGATACAGATACAGATACAGATACAGATACAGATACAGATACAGATACAGATACAGATACAGATACAGATACAGATACAGATACAGATACAGATACAGATACAGATACAGATACAGATACAGATACAGATACAGATACAGATACAGATACAGATACAGATACAGATACAGATACAGATACAGATACAGATACAGATACAGATACAGATACAGATACAGATACAGATACAGATACAGATACAGATACAGATACAGATACAGATACAGATACAGATACAGATACAGATACAGATACAGATACAGATACAGATACAGATACAGATACAGATACAGATACAGATACAGATACAGATACAGATACAGATACAGATACAGATACAGATACAGATACAGATACAGATACAGATACAGATACAGATACAGATACAGATACAGATACAGATACAGATACAGATACAGATACAGATACAGATACAGATACAGATACAGATACAGATACAGATACAGATACAGATACAGATACAGATACAGATACAGATACAGATACAGATACAGATACAGATACAGATACAGATACAGATACAGATACAGATACAGATACAGATACAGATACAGATACAGATACAGATACAGATACAGATACAGATACAGATACAGATACAGATACAGATACAGATACAGATACAGATACAGATACAGATACAGATACAGATACAGATACAGATACAGATACAGATACAGATACAGATACAGATACAGATACAGATACAGATACAGATACAGATACAGATACAGATACAGATACAGATACAGATACAGATACAGATACAGATACAGATACAGATACAGATACAGATACAGATACAGATACAGATACAGATACAGATACAGATACAGATACAGATACAGATACAGATACAGATACAGATACAGATACAGATACAGATACAGATACAGATACAGATACAGATACAGATACAGATACAGATACAGATACAGATACAGATACAGATACAGATACAGATACAGATACAGATACAGATACAGATACAGATACAGATACAGATACAGATACAGATACAGATACAGATACAGATACAGATACAGATACAGATACAGATACAGATACAGATACAGATACAGATACAGATACAGATACAGATACAGATACAGATACAGATACAGATACAGATACAGATACAGATACAGATACAGATACAGATACAGATACAGATACAGATACAGATACAGATACAGATACAGATACAGATACAGATACAGATACAGATACAGATACAGATACAGATACAGATACAGATACAGATACAGATACAGATACAGATACAGATACAGATACAGATACAGATACAGATACAGATACAGATACAGATACAGATACAGATACAGATACAGATACAGATACAGATACAGATACAGATACAGATACAGATACAGATACAGATACAGATACAGATACAGATACAGATACAGATACAGATACAGATACAGATACAGATACAGATACAGATACAGATACAGATACAGATACAGATACAGATACAGATACAGATACAGATACAGATACAGATACAGATACAGATACAGATACAGATACAGATACAGATACAGATACAGATACAGATACAGATACAGATACAGATACAGATACAGATACAGATACAGATACAGATACAGATACAGATACAGATACAGATACAGATACAGATACAGATACAGATACAGATACAGATACAGATACAGATACAGATACAGATACAGATACAGATACAGATACAGATACAGATACAGATACAGATACAGATACAGATACAGATACAGATACAGATACAGATACAGATACAGATACAGATACAGATACAGATACAGATACAGATACAGATACAGATACACAGATACAGATACAGATACAGATACAGATACAGATACAGATACAGATACAGATACAGATACAGATACAGATACAGATACAGATACAGATACAGATACAGATACAGATACAGATACAGATACAGATACAGATACAGATACAGATACAGATACAGATACAGATACAGATACAGATACAGATACAGATACAGATACAGATACAGATACAGATACAGATACAGATACAGATACAGATACAGATACAGATACAGATACAGATACAGATACAGATACAGATACAGATACAGATACAGATACAGATACAGATACAGATACAGATACAGATACAGATACAGATACAGATACAGATACAGATACAGATACACAGATACAGATACAGATACAGATACAGATACAGATACAGATACAGATACAGATACAGATACAGATACAGATACAGACACAGATACAGACACAGATACAGATACAGATACAGATACAGATACAGATACAGATACAGATACAGATACAGATACAGATACAGATACAGATACAGATACAGATACAGATACAGATACAGATACAGATACAGATACAGATACAGATACAGATACAGATACAGATACAGATACAGATACAGATACAGATACAGATACAGATACAGATACAGATACAGATACAGATACAGATACAGATACAGATACAGATACAGATACAGATACAGATACAGATACAGATACAGATACAGATACAGATACAGATACAGATACAGATACAGATACAGATACAGATACAGATACAGATACAGATACAGATACAGATACAGATACAGATACAGATACAGATACAGATACAGATACAGATACAGATACAGATACAGATACAGATACAGATACAGATACAGATACAGATACAGATACAGATACAGATACAGATATAGATACAGATACCCAACGTTACAGATACTACACTTCTAGTTTATAGATACAAATGCTTACGAAGCTACAGCTAAATTATGCAGATAGAGATGCAGCTGTAAATACCTAAATAGTTATAAGATGCACTCAGCAATACAGCAACTATATATAGATATAGTCACAGATACACTGACAGTGACAGCCACATAAGTAGATTTATCTTTTCCCTGAAACTATTCCATTTGTATCTCTGTAATTGCGCGACAAACAGTGCGAAGTAGTTGTTATTGTTATTGTTGTTGCTGTTGTTGCTGTTGCTGATTTGCTGGTGTCGCAATCTTGTGAAATTCGATGTAGCGAATTTTCTGGTCGCCCATCTAAAACAAAAAGCAGACAAGCAGAAAACCAGGCCGCAAGTAGCGCCCCAAAAACTCATCCTATCTACCACCTCGCGTACCCTCAATCACGCTACTCTCCCTCCCTCTATCACTCTGTCTCTCTCTCTCTCTGACTGACTCTCTGTCTCAGTTTCTCTTTGGTCTCTTTGTTTTGCTATTTGCTTTCGCATCGGCAGCAACTACGTCGTTTTGGCTTTTGTTTTTGTTTTGTTTTGCTCGTTGTTGTTGCATCATCAACTGGCAACATGCAACAGCCGCGCCAAGGTATCATTGCCCCAAGCCACTCTCCACAGCCAGCCAGCCCCTACCCCATGCGCTGCGATCACACAGCCACACAGCCTGTGACTATTTTTAGTACGCTGCGCTTCTATGAGGTACAGACAGACAGACAGAGATACATATGTAGCTAAAGATACAGATACACGGCATTTGCCTCACATATCCCATGGCCCACTCGAAACGCCCAGTCATGCCACGCTCGTGTGATTTATAAGGTCTTTGGCCCCCATGCCTCGTCGCCCCGCTCCGCTCACGCTCTATCTTTCTCACTCTCTCTCTCTCTATCACTCTGCATCTATCTCTTTCGCTGTCTCTGTTTCTGCCTTGGCGTCGTTTCTCTGTTTGGGTTTTGTTTGTGTTTTCTTCGACTCTTTGTTTTGCTTGCCTTCTTCTACACTGTAATAATATCATAACAAGTAAGAGTGATCTAGCCATAGCATGATCGATCTGCAAATACTCTGTAAATATATATGAATTGATCTTTATGCATATTTGTTCAGCTTCATCTCGATCAATCCAAGTAGAAGTCTGTTTGGCATTCAAACTAACTCTATACTATATTTGCTTGGGCACATAATGTTCTAGATAAGGTATTCAAGAACTATTATAGATATTATAGTATCAGTACTTTTCACTTGCCTTTCGCATATAGACTCTATCATACCCCATCTCACGCCCATTACAATGCCTAACTAGAAACGCTCGTAATTATCAACAAGATCTGATTAATGCTCGCTGCGTACATAAGTACTTAGATAAAAACATTAAAAATAAATAAATAAATAAATAAATAAATATGAAGCGAATGCTGCGCCATTTCTGGCGCCAAAAAGCTGAAAAAGGCCTTTTGCTCGAAAGTTGTGAAACTCAATTGAATTCGACCCAGTTAACAGCCGCTGGCCCGCACACTCGCTCGTCTGGCTCGAAACGATCTACTCCACACACACATACATACATACTTATATTATTTAGTATTTTTTATTTTTGTTCTTTTTTTTCTGTTTTTACCCATCGGTAATTGCGCCGCGAGTCGCATCGCATCGCATCGCATTCGGATCGCATCGTTGTCTTTTCGTCAACGTCTACTGCGCACTGCACAATTTTTAGTTGTTGTTGTTGTTGTTGTTTTTTTAATTGCTGGCCAAATATTTTTGACAAACACTGTAATCAGATGCCGACAGATGCGAAGGTTTTTGTGATATACAACTGGCGCCATTAGCATTTGCATTTATTTCGATAGCAGTACAGTCTTGTTTATCACTATCACTATCTCTCTCTCTCTCTCTCTCTCTCTCTCTCTCTCTCTCTCTGTGTGTGTGTGTGAAAAAAAATACCCTTATACTGCGTTTTACAATCTCTGTTGTTGTTGATACTGATTCAATTTTATATGCGCCTTAAGTATTTCCGAATATTTCATCATTTCATCATCAATTCATTGTTGAACTAATTTTTCCTCTAGAGCTGATGCATCATATAGTACTTAGTGTAATGTGAATGAGTTTAATTGATAATGAGTACTTATTCAAAGTAAAGCTCTTTTTCAATTTGCTTTTCCTTAGAGCTCCATTTACTATAATTGAAATTACAAAGTAAACAAATTGCTCGATTGATAAACTAACTCTATTTATTTGCCATATGCACAACTCTGACCCTTGACACTTGAACCCTGCCCAGCTGCAGTTCAATCAGCATAAAAGCTGTTTGCTAATTAAATTGAATATATATATAGTATATATATATATATATATACAATATTTAGTTCGCATATACACATTAAGTGTAAAGTCTCCCGAGGGTGTTATGCATGCCAGCTAATCAGACTGTCAATGGAATGTTTACTCAAACCAACTAATTAGATGTCCTGCCTCTGCCGCGGCCTGACCTTTCCGGCCGTTTGCTTTTAGAAGTGAGCGAAAATAAGTTCAAAGGTCACAAGGAAAATTTTATTACAACTCATTTTGCCGTTTGCTCTTATCAACCTCACTCGCTCTCTCTCTCTCTCTCTCTGCCTCTCTCTGTGTGTAGTTATTTTGATTTCTATTTGCCCGGACAGGCAATCACTTATCGTCGTGAGAGCGGCGCAGCGCAGCAGATTCACAGCCAGCCAGCCAGCCAGCCAGACAGACAGACAGACAGACAAACAGTCGGACTTGAACGTGAGTAAATAAATAATAATACAATTTCTGTATCATTTTTTTTCTGCTTCCAACATCATCAAAACTAACTGCAGGCAAATTGTGAGCACATAAATCATACGACGCGTTGCCGCTGCCAAAAAAAAAAAAAATAAATAAAAAAAAATATTGGGGAAGGAAACATAAGCCACATAGGTCGTGAGCTAAAGCATATGAGCATTCAACATTCAGCACACTGATTACAGCATGAAGAGTGAAAAAGATTTGAACCAGCTCTGACCCCCAGACAGACAGCGTGAGAGAGAAAGGGAGAGAGAGAGAGGGAGAGACTGTGGGACAGACACAATTTTGATAAGTCGAACGTGCGGTCTGGCATGCTTTGTCAGCATAGCTGGCTATTTGTTTATGAGATCCCTACATATGCCTACCAAATACATATACATATATATATTTATATATATATATATACATATATATATATAGAGAGAGAGAGAGAGACTATATTGCTCTAGCTAAAGCTCAGCGCGGTCTAATGAATATTTGATGCAGTTTGCATCACTTAGTTCAATCAGCTCTTAAATAAATTTAAAATATTTTTGCATAAACTTAATTATGTATTTAATTTTTATTTTATTTTTAAGAGTTTGGCATTTTATGCATAATACAAAGTAAAAACAAATTAAATTAAACGAATGTCATTTTAATAAATTTTTAATTCGTCTTTAATTTATTTTTATTTGCAGCAAAAACTAATTAAAAATCGTTTAAATGACTCTTTGAAATTTATTGAAAATTGCATAATAATTAGCCTTTATTGTTTTCAGATATATCAAGATCGTATAACGACATTTTATGCATACAAAAAAAAATGCATAAATTATATATTTTTGGCAGTATTTTTTTAAAGGCGAATATTTCTAACATCAAAAATCAATAATTGCTTATCTTCAACTGTATATCTTTAATTGTATAACAAAAGAATAGATTAACTGCAAATCGATATTTATCGATGCATGCGTTAAATAGCAGAGTATTTTCGCTTTCGTGCTGACCCCTTTTTTTTTCAATTATATAGTTTTTTGTTCCATTAAGCGTAATATTAAAACAAAACAAAAAAAAAAACACACACACACACAATAATGAATAAAGAAAAAACTGAACAACAACAACAACAATAAATGGACGTTGACTTAATGGCGCTTGTCGCTTTGTTTTGGACCTTTCATTCACTAGATTCATTCATTGATTCACATGAACACACACACACACACACATACGCGGAATGGGTGTGCGTGTGTAGATTTTCCATTAGAAGCGTAGTATATTTATTCTCAATGTTGCTTTGTTTTCACGTTGTTGCTGTCATTATTACTATTATTATTATTAATATGATGATGATTATGATTGTGTGTTTACATGGGAGGCCCACCTACATACATACACACATACATACATATATAGCTGAACGCCCCCGTCACAATAGACTCTGGCTGGGCCATCGGCGTTCGGCACTTGCTGCACTCTGTATTATAATCACATCTAAATCTCTCATTCAATTAAATTAATTGCCGCCTTTGTGTTTGTGTACCATGCGCAAAAACGGCTAGATTATTTACATGGCCAGCGCCTAGGGTGGGGGGAGGGGCGATACGGCCAAACGTGGAGCGAGCGTGGCAAACTTCAGCTTGTCCAATATTTATTGTGAGTCTCTGGTTCGAATAACCGGTACAAGTTAGAGCTTAATTGATATTTGGACAGTGGAAAGAAAGGCTACTCAAAATAGAACCCCAAAAAAGTCAGACAAAGTCAACAGTTTCAAAAAAATGAACAACACACGCCTCCATTCGAAGACGCGAGTTGAACGACCTGCCTCACCGAATTCAGCTTTTGCGGTTTTTGCAAATTGCGAGGGGTTGCGTGTGTATGTGTTAGGGGGGTGTATACCCACACACACACACACACACACACACACACACACACACAGGTGATCTATGTGGCTGCAGACTTGATTTATGTGCATGTTTTTGAAGCTGGTCCCCCGAATTTCGAATGACTTTTGCCGCTTGTCGCATGTTGTGAATTATAACATGTTATGAGAGAGTGTGTGAGTCCATTCGTGTGTGTGTGGTATCTGTGTGTGTATGTGTGTGTGGGCTAGTGGAGAAATGAAGCAGGTCCTTAAATGTCAGTTTCAGTAACAGTTTCTGCTCCCGCCAGTCATTGTGAACCAGATACAAATCTTAATGGCGAGCACAAAAATTTCATTAAATTAAATAAAAACAAGCCTTTCAAGTCATAAAAATTGTTGCAAATTTATGTCACAGTTAGTTGTTAGAATGTATCTGTGCAATTTATTAGAGAATATATGAGTATATGAATGTATATAGCCAAATTATGGATCAATGAACTATGGAGACACGTTTAGTTGGACATTAACATTAGCATTAAGACTAATGAGATATATGTTTTAAATCGAAACCTGATCAATTTCAAGGCATAAACACATTCACTATACTTCATTATTATAAATAGAAAAGACATTGTCATTATCATTATCATTATCATTAGCAGCATTACCATAAGTATTAGCTTAACATTTGCATAAGTATTATTATTAGTAATATCTTTACCATCATTAGCGATATCATAATCATTAGCAATGTAATTAGAATAAAAAGTGAAAATATTATTAGCATAGTATTAGCATTAGCATAAGCATTAAGAGAAGCAATAGCAATATCATAAGTCATAACATTAACATTAGTTATAATATATTATGCATTAGCATTAGCATTAGCTATGAACATAATCATAAGCTATAGCATTGCCATAAGCATTAGCATTAGCATTAGCGTTAGCATTGAAAATACCAATAGCAATAGTAATATCATTAGCCATAGCATTCACATATGATATGAGCAGTAACAATAGCAAAAACAATATCATTAGCATTAGCATCAACATTAATGATAGTATACACATTGGCATTAGCATTATCATAATAATTAGTTATATCATTAGTACTAGTATTGACATTGATATAAGCATTAACATAAGTATTAGCATTGGCATTAGCGCTAGCATTGAAAATAGCAATAGCAACAGCAATATCATTAGCCCTAGCATTAGCATATTTATTAGCTATAGCATTAGTGCTAGCATCGACTTTGACATGAACATTTACAGAGGTATAAGCATCAGCATTAGCGATAGCACATTAACAACATTAGCAATAGCTATATCATAGCAATCCTATATCATTAGCATTATTATTATCATTAGAATTTGCATTAGCATTTTAATTAATACTCTGAATTACCAATAACATTAGCATTATTATAACTTTTTATTATAATTACAAATATGATAAGTATTAGCATTAGCATTATCATTAGCATTATTGTTAACTTCAATTTGAATGTGAATTACTCCAAAGTGAAATTGCATTACAGTAATTCGAATTGAACTATTTACTGCGAATGCAATAGTAATGCCAATGTAATGACAATGTAATGCAATTACAAATAAAATTATTGGGCAAATCTGTTAACTAATTGTTATATAGTTTTACATGTTTCTAGTCGACTCTGTGGTTTATGCTGCCAAATGCGAAATATACAAATTTTTATTTTCAATTTTGACAAATTCATTTCACACCACGCGCTGATGATGCGGATGATGATAATGCTTGTTGTTGTTGTTGTTATTATTGTTGGATGCGTCAACTTTTCGCAATGCAATTAAAATATTTTCGTATTGTTGCCTTGCAGCAATTAGCAGGAACGTTAATGCGATGAGTCGACGAGAAAATACCATTAATTAAAACTAAAACAATAAACCGCAAAAAGTCCCCAAAGGCTTGCGGGAGTTTAATTAAAACTATGTGTGTGTGTTGCATTTTTAGCTACAAATCTAATTAGTGTTCAATAGCTGGCAAATCGAAATAGACATAACAATTATAATGCAAATTTCAGCATCTCAATGTTGATTAACTCATCTCTGGGGGGAAAGTCCTGATGGGTCTATCGAAGGATATGAAAGGGAACTTTGACAGCATTTGAAATTATCTTGTCTGCAAAAGTTTCTTTCATTTTCAGATATTTCACATGAAACAGCTCACTCTCTCACTCTCTCTCTCTCTCTCTGTTTCTTCACAAGAGTATTTAACTTTCGTTGTTGTCTGTTTTTTTTTTTTTTTTTTGTCTGCGTCTCTTGTTTCATTCTTTGAAAACCAAAATTTTCAAGTTTCTCAAGCGTAGCAAAGTTGACGCCTGGCAAATGGCAAAAAAGCCCACGCTGCCAGAACCTGAACCTGAACCCGATGCTGTTGCTGTTGCTGTTGCTGTGGATGATGCTCTTGCTGTTACTGAAGCGCCATCACCCACGCAGGATAAGCTGGCTGAACAACAGCCCACGGCATGCTCCTGTGGCTCGATGACGTGGGTTGCCCCTTTTGCTCCTCGCTTTTGGCTCATTTCTCTTTACTCTCTTCTTTTTATACCCTGAACCCATTGAAAATGGGAATTCAGGGTATAATGGTTTTGTGAAAATGTATGTAACAGGCAGAAGGAGACGACGCAGACCCCATCAAGTATATATATTCTTGATCAGCATAAAAAAATAAGTTGATATAGCTCTAGCCGTCCGTCATTCCGTCCGTCCTTCTGTCCGTCCGTCCATCCGTCCGTATGAACGTCGAGATTTCGGAAACTACAAAAGCTAGAGAGCTGAAATTTTACATGAACACTCGTATGTTAGTTACGCAGTACGTGTTTTTTTTCAGGGTGCAGGGTATCTCGTAGTCGACCAGTCTCGACTAGAGCTTTCTTACTTGTATTTTTTTTTTACTTTATCGTATCACACATCCGCCGCATTGGCCTATGGATAGCGTGGGCAGACAGAAAATAGGAACGTAACTGTGTAATCAGCAAGCTGTGCCTGTGCGGAGGCGTGGCACTGATAACAGCCAGTCCACAGCTGCTTATTATTGAAGCTAGTACGACATGCAAAATGATTGCGAATCCATCAAAAGCAAAAGCAGCAAAATCCATTGGACCAGCTGGAGCCAGCGCAAAGAAAAAAAACACACAACAACAACAACAACAACAAGAAAGCAGCACGCGTCAGGACTATGTAAATAAGTTGGCATTTAAATGTATGTTGGCTGCTGCACCACCAAATGCCACCATCAGCAGCAGCACCACCACCAACACCATTAACACCAACATCCAGCTCTTGCCAGAAAGAGCGCCTCCTGCACACTTGTTTCACATTATTGCCTGACTTGACATTGATGTATCTGGTGACAAACTGTTGCGGTTTATTATTGTACAGAGAGCGAACAGGAGCAGGAGCAGGAGGAGGAGGAGGAAGTGAGAGCAGGAGCAGGAGCAGACGTTGACTGCGTCAGTCACGTAGTTGCTGAACATGTCACAGCTGCAAGGATAACGCAGCTTCCGCTGAATTTCAAGTAGCAAACAGCCAGCCAATCGATAAATCATTTTAATTGTTTGCAATCGAAGAGCTAATGCACTGCATAAGCTACACGCCAAAGCCGAAGGAGTTGAACAGATAAAGAAGAAAGTTATGGTTCACTAAACGGTGCTGTAGTTCCCTATAACTCCCTCTCAAGCTCTGTCTTTCACTTTCTCATAAGAGTAAAGTATCAAAAGCTATCTTCCTCTCTCCCTCTCTCTCACTCTTCCAAACTAAACCATCAAATATGGTTCGGTTTACGGTTCAAGCGAAATACTTAACTCAGCATTTGTATTACAACCAAAACCTATCAACACACATGAATCTAGATAGATAGTATTACTATACGTAATACTCTTAGCAAATTAAAGATCTTAATGTCAAAGAGAAATACGGTTCGGGTTTTGGTTCATTTCGTAACTGCATTTCATGTTCCCTTTACATTATGCAACTCCATAAAATTTTGATATCCCGAATTGGTTCACTCCCCAAACCGGTTTGCACTCCAGCTGGAAACACTTGAAAAACAATTAATTTTTATATTTATTATTAACTCATTTGACGATAAAAAGAATCTAAACACACAAAAATTTAATTGCCTGTCAACCGTGAGCAAATGGCAAATGAAACATCTGGTAATGGACGCCACGTTCCTCCAAAATATGTTTGAAAACCCAGTTGAACGAACTTTCGGGATTTTGGCAATTTGAAATTTTGCTTTTGTAGCCGCTTGATCTATGTGGCTGGAGTGTTAATTTACGAGCAGGTTCCCGAGTTCAACTAACCCGATCTTACCTCGCACTCCAAATTTATTTCATTCTCTATTTCAGTCGCGCTCTCCTCCCCCCCCTCAAACAACGCACGTGTTTCGAATTATGAGAAATACCCGAATGTCAATAAGATGCAAGCCTGAAAGTGCAGACGGAATGATAAAAGCCCTGGAAATCCAGATATTGATCTTACGTCATTATTTATTTTAAATGAAATATTTCAGATCATTTATCAAGTTCCTAACAAACAAATATGTCATAAAAACATTTTATTTGCATAAATGAACGAATCTGGAAAATATATATAATGTGCTGGGAATGGGTTCAGGGTCAATAGAAATTTCAAGTGATACAAATAATGATGACGATAGTCGAGCAGATGTTATGGGGGTTTTCCAATGAGCTTAACTTTTTCATCTCGATGAAGGGTTTTCTATATATACTTTCCATCTATCGTTCGCTCTCTCTCTCTCACTTACTATCGTTTTCTATATATTCTCACTGGATACGAACTACATATATCTCTATATGTTCCCCTTTCTCACTGTCTCTTTCTATAACTCTTTGCATTTGCCTCTATCTCCCGCTCTCTCTCTCTCTCTCTCACACTCTTTATATACCTCACTATGTGCTTAACTCTTTCTCATTCTCTCTCTTGCTCACTCTCTCTCCTTCATGACTTCCCTTTCTCTCTCTCTCTCTCTCTCTTACTCTTGCTACCTCCCTCTTTCTCTCTCTTTAGAATCCTCCCTGTCAATTTGTATATTATTCTCTGAACTATCTCTCCTTGAAACTCTTGAATATTAGGTATATCATATAGTCATCTCTGAAAATCTCTGTAAACTTGCTTTGCTTCTAAAGCTTTAAAATTGTCAAACGAATCAGCGAATTTCTATGCAAGCAAATTCATTTTCCACGTCAATATCATTTCAGATAATGGGCAATTTAAAGCCATTCCAATCACAGCTGCTCTCCTCTCTCTCTCTCTCTCTCTCTCACTCTCTCTATCTCTCCCTCTTTCTTAATGTCAATAAGCCGTTGTGTCGTGTTGTGGTCTAGCTTCAATCCTGCCACAATGATCAGCTGCAATTTGCTTCACGCGCAAAAGGATAATTCACATAAATTTTCATTAGCTATTTTGGCCCACGCTAGAAATTGTAGCCGTAACATTATATGGCCAAGCGTGGGCGTCTGGCCAGTCGCATGGGCGTGTGGGCGTGTGGGCGTGTGGGCGTGAATGTACGCGCAATAACATTTCGCACTCTTGGGGTTAAATGGGTTACGTTTCCATTGAGGAAGTCAAGCTGCATTGCGTATATAGAATTTATACTATAGCTATATAGTAGCTACAATTGGTATATATGCCAATGGCCTGCTCTATATAGCTGTATATACCGTTACTCTACTATATAATAGTACAATTTATATATATATATATATGTATATAGTACGCTTTCCGGCGTACAGTCGCTTCCAATTCCAGTTGCATTTTGTGACGCCACGTTCCATTTACGAGCAGATACGAGCACAGCCTACCCCTATCCCCCTCTCTTTCACTCTCTCTCTCTCTCTCTCTCTCTCTCTCTATCTCTTGCTCTATGTCAGTGCCCCTTTCCATAGCTACCCTCTTGTTGCGCCCCTGGCAGCCAGTTAACCTCTACGAGTTGCTGTGCCATATCAAACGAGCTGTAGCTGAACCATGGCATAAACATCTCGTAGCTACATTGTTGCAATAAAATATTTACAAGATACATTTGCTTTGTTCCATACCAAGCTCTTGCCACGCCATCTCTCCCAGCTCCAACCCCATCCCCATCCCCAGCTCCAGCTGCTGCTGTTATGGAAATGCCGCACGTTCTTGCTATTTTCTATAGCATCCACCCTCGGCCCGCACCTTGCGCTCGAGTAGAGCTTATCCTGTTGCTGCTCCGTGCAACACTCTGTTTGGCAATGCCTGAAAGATTCTTTCTACATATTTTGCTTAAAATTCATGACCAAACAAAATCTCTATAAAACAATTCTCTAATAATTCAGTTCTATTTATGCTCGTCTAGGGCTTAGCTTTACCTTGCATATTTTATGAACCAAATGCCATCTTGTAATCTACAAAATAATATTTGAGGCAAATTTTGGGTTTTAGGCTTTAAGCCGAATTCTATGACTTTTGATCCACCAGAATCATGACTAAAAGACAAAAGAAAACATTGAGTTATGAGAGAAAAGTTCATTTTAATTCTATTCAAGTTTAGAACATATAAAATTTTATAATCTTATGAGTATAACAGTTTAATATTATAAATATAACAGGTGAACAGCATAACATGACAGCAGCTTAGCAGTAATAGCAGCAGAATAGAATTATATGCCTGTATAACACTCTGAGTTTATTGGCATATACAGTATTACAGTATTAAAGAGTAAATATAGAAGAATGGAACAGTAGAACTTTGTAACAGCTGAATAGAACAGTAGCATAGTAGAAGAGAAGAAGAGTAAAGCAGTATAACAGTATAAGATAACTACAGTAGAACAATATAACAGTATAAAGTAATGCAAGTATAACAGTATAAAATACTGAAAGTAAAAAAGAAGATCCGTAGCACCATAGAAAGTTAGAATAGTAAAGTTAGATAAGTTCGAATAGTAGAATAGTAGAACAGAACAGATTAGTAGAATAGTATAACAGTATAACAGAATAGAATAATAGAATAGTATAACAGAACAGATTAGTAGAATAGTATAACAGTATAACAGAATAGAATAGTATAACAGAATAGATTAGTAGAATAGTATAACAGTATAAACGTCAATATAGCAGTATAACAGTATAGAATACCAGCATAGTATAACAGTTTAGAATAGCATAATAGTAGAACATTATAACACTATAGCATAATGATTATATAACAATAGAACAGAAGTCCCATCGAAAAGTAGAATAATACTCTACCTTGAGCTAATCCCCCTTTCAAGCTTAATTTCTGTTTTTTTTTTCACTTTTTTCATATTTTGAGCCTATTTGTCTCTGAAATTTATTCGCATGAGACCAATTTATCAGAGTCGCTATCAGAAATTATGCAGTTAAAATATAAATGAAATTCAATTGAATAATTTTTCTTACAGCGAATCCTGTCAGATGTGGCTCGCGGCAGAAATTCATTTCAATGGGAATTGCTGCCTGGCAGGAGTCGAGCTTAAATTAATTTCAATTCGAATCCTTTGAGCATAGGGGCAATGTTTTTACTTTAGCTTCTTCATCATCTGCTTCTTCTTCTTCTTCTGCTTCTATTTCTCTATTCGCGATTCACTTTACGCGCAACTTAATTTTGTTAACTGAAAAAAAAAACTGTCTCGCTCTGACTATGCTCCCTCTCACTCTCTCTCTCGCTCTCTGTCTGTCTTTTAGCTTGCTCTCTCTCTCACTCTCTCGCTTGCTTCCCTTTCCAATGGTCCATTACAACGCTCAGCTTTAGCATCATTCAATGCAAAATTCATTTACGTTGTCCTGTTTCAGTTTTACGTTACGCTACGCGTCCTATATACTAACACACACACACACACACACACGCACACACACATAGACTGTCTATATAGCGTGTATATAGCTGCATCCATTTACCGTCATCGTCCTTTTACGAGCGTTTTGTGACGTAACACGACAACGACGACGACGACGATGCCGAGTGAGTGACGAATGTTTATCCTCTCGTTCAGGCCAGGTTAGACCTCGCCACCCCTTCCACAACTCGACGCCACTGACCCCTTCAGCTGCACACCTCAGCATCGCATTCAACGCCCACGCCCACATAGCGTAAATCTTCGTGCAAACGTAGTAACCTATATACGAGCGTTACGCTGCGACACGAACCAATCTACGTACACCCACGCCCATACATATACATACGATATATATATATATATATATACATGTATATGTATGTATGTGTGTGTGTGTGTGTACTTTACTGTTGCCTGGCTCTCTTCTGGCCAGCAACATCGTGTCATGGTTTTTTTCCATATGCCGAAGTTTTTGGCTTCGTGTCGTTTACGCCTGCTGATGCGGCTACAAAAACAATGACGTCACAATGTGACCGATTGGCAGCGACACGCGCGTTGCAATTGCTATACGAGCCATATTACGTATACGCTCTATAGTCACTCTGTGTGTGTGTGTGTGTGTGTGTGTGTGTGTGTGTGTGTGTGTGCCATTTACAAGCATCGTTTAAGCGTTGTAATAAGCGTGTCTAGGTCTAGGCGACGCTTGGGCGTCATCGGCAAATTGGATGCGGCTGTAAACTGTAACCAATTTGGACAAAACACGTGCCATACAAACTTGGCCAATACACACACACACACACTCACACAGAGAGAGAGAGAGAGAGAGAGAGAGAGAGAAATTACCTGCTGCCCATTACATTTTCAATCACAACATTTCACTGACGTCCAACTTAAGGCGTCATAGCAACAACAACAAAAACATCAACAACAACAACAAATCAGAGTTTTAACTCATTTCCCATTGCCAAAGATCAGAATATGACGAAAAGTTTTGAAGCTAATACAAAATGCGAATTGATCAAATTGCAGCCAAATAGAAATCGGGTCAATAGGACAGCGGGAAATACAAATATTTTATATAAACATAGAAATACGTATATATGTGTGTGTGTGTGTAGGTCATGGCAGCCTCTCTCTCTCTCTCTCTCTCTGTGTGTGTGCGGGGGCAGTACAGTTACGACAGCATTACATTTGCGTATCTGTTACAAGGATATGGCAAAGGAAATACAGAACAGAACTCGATGAGATAACATGAGATGAAGGCTATACAAATGGAAACAACGAAAAAGAAAGAGAGAGAGAGAGGGTGAGAGAGAGAGAGGGAGAGGGAGAGGGGAGAGATAGAGATGTGTAACAAGGTTAATAGATATAAGAATGAAATATAAATATATTAAGAGATAGCGAGAGGAAAATATGAGTGATAGAGAGAGAGAGAGAGAGAGAGAGAGAAGGAAAGATAGATAGAATGATAGACAAAGACAGAGATAGATAAGCACAGAGATTCAAAGAGAGATAGAAAAGTAGACAGAGAGAGATAGAAGAAGATTGAGATAAAGACAGAGGATGACAGAAAGATAGAGAGAGAGATAAGGTTGAGGACAATATTGTGAAATAGATAGAGTGAGAGACAGAGACAGAGAAAAATAGACAGAGAGAGATAGAAAGAGGGACAGAGAGACATTTAAAAGATAGAGAGAGAGCAGAGAAAGATATATAGAATATGTAAGACAGAGCGAGAATGAGAGTGAAATAAAGTAGAGTGCGGCAACAAGACACAGGAATAAAGATTGCAAAGAGAGAGAGAGAGAGGGGGGGGCGAGGGGGGGGGCAAAATAAAAGAAAAAGAAAGAGAAAGTGAAAAGAAATAGAGAATGTGATAGGCAAAAAGAAAGAAATAGTAATATTAAAGATATATATATATATATATATAGTATTAAAAAGAAAGAGAAAGGAAATGCAAGTTAATAAGAGACAAATTATGTAAAATAGAGATAGTAAGAGTAAACGATTAGAGAAAGAGTGAACCATAGGGAGGGAGAGAAAAGACCGAGAGAGAGAATATTCATATTGAATAAAGAATAAAGTGAATTTCGCTTGGAAAATTGATTAATCGATATTTGTTTATAAAATTATAAATGAATTTCAAAAATCTCATAAATTTTTAAAAATAATTATGATTAAAATCCAAATTGTATTCAAATATATATTTATAAAATGAATAAAGTGAATCATTCATCATTTGCCAACAAGACTGATTCACAGTCTAGAAATTTTGCTTATTCCAAAGAGTTTGTGAATAATTCAAGCTGTTTTCCCACCAAACGGAACAGATGAACAGATGTTTGAGATTCTAGGGAAATGTATTCGAGGCATTCGACTTGAAGACGCTAAAGCGACAAATGAATCACAGAAGTGCAATACAATATGCTGGCAGATGGAACCACAGGTGAAATGGAACTGCTGAGCTGAGAATGGCAAAAGAACTAGTTCCAAAGCAATGTGTTCGCCAGCAACTGCATATTGATGTAGCTCGTGAAAAACTTGCATTTATTAGATATCCACAACGCATTTTCCTGTTCCACTCGAGCTGAAGGTAAGCCACCCGCCCACACGCTGAACCACACTATTCATGGTTAGCTGTAAGCGTGGGCATTCTGGGTGGTTGGGTGGTTGGGTGGTTGGGTGGTGGGATGGTTTGGTTGGGTATTTTTTTTTTTGTTATTTTTGGTCAGTATGGTGTGCCCTTCGTGGCCATTAGTCAGCAGCCTACGCAGGCCTCTAGATGTCCGCCCGCAACCCTCAATCCGCCTCCTGCTCCTCCTCCTGCTGTCGCTGCTGCTGCTGCTGCTGAGAACTGTTGCACTGTGCAATTGGTGTCTGGCTTTATTAGCAGTCTCTCAGCTGCCGTTGACGTCGTTGCTTTTACTGCTCTTCTAGTTGTTGTTGTTGTTGTTGCTGTTGTAGCTAAATGAACGATACATATTTAAGCAGCGGCTGCAGCACAACTGCAGCTCAGTCGGCCAGCGACAGTTTACATTTACAATACGCGCTCTTGAACTCTTGAAACTAGAAAACAACAAAAAAAACAACAGAAAAAAGAAATACGAATAGAAATCAAATATAATTGTGTGCATTGTGCGGACACACATGAATGTCTAGCTGCAAGGATTACAAAGGCAGGATATGAAAAAGGTGATACTAGGCTATAAGTCATTAAGGCGGGTCAACAATATGGGCGGCAGTTGAGTGGAGTGTGGAGAGTGGTGAGTAGAGAGTGGAGAGTGGAGTGGGGACAGCAGGAGGCGGGGTGGTGCGACAAATGTCAGCGCAAAGGTCAAAGTTGCAATGCGACACACAAAAAAAAAACAAAACATGCCAAAGCCAAAGCCATAGCCACAGCCAAAACAATGCCAAACACACACACACACACACACACACACACACACACACACACACACACACACACACACACACACACACACACACACACACACACATGACGCTCAGCCCACTCACCTTCGGCCACGCCTCTGACGCCCCATAGAAAGGTCACATGTCGTCGCAGCTGTCAGTGCTGCGCAGCTGCATGCAAAAAGAAAAAGCAACAACAACAACAACAACTAGAAAGCAGAAGGAAACACAAAGCAGTAGCAGCAGCAGCAGCAGCGACAGCTGAGAAAGAACTAGAATGAAAAGCAGAACAAAAAAAATAACAACAAACCCAACAAAGTGTCGCCCACAACTGCCACCCATCCTGCCTCCCGGCCACCCATAGCCCTGTCAATCCCCAACCCCCCACCAGCCCCCCCCACCCACCTACCTCCCCCCTGCTCGTAAAGACGGTCAAACATTTTCGCTACGACGCAATTGGAAAACATATTCATGCAATCATCAATTGCGCTTCAAGAAAATGCTCGTAAATGGGTGAAAAGCACTAGACAAAAAAAAAAAAAAGAGTAAGAAGAAGAAAGAAAGGGAAAAGCCTAATATAATGGCAATGAATGCTGACTGCAAAGATACCCTGTAAAATGCTTAAGTGAAGGGAAAACAAACTGTTGCAAGTTGAGGCGAGAGAGTAAGAGAGAGAGGGAGAGAGGGAGAGAGAGAAAGAGAGAGAGAGATAAACATATAGACGATAGACAGAGAATGAAATAGATATAGAGAGAAAAAGATAAAGAGATAGAGACAGAAAGAAAGAGAGAGAGACGCAAATGAAAGAGAGAAAGAGGCAGTGAGAAACTGAGAAAAATAGAGAAAGTTAAAGAGAAATAGAGTAGAAGTGAATGTCACAAAGAGAAGGAGAGAAAAAAAATTAAATAAAAACTTTAAAAATACATAAATATATTAGGTAAGAGAGAGAAAGAGAGAGAGAGAGAGAGAGAGAGAGAGAGAGAGAGAGAGATGTTCTACATATACTATTCATTTTTGGAATTGAAAAATAAATGCTTATATTAGAAGTCTTGAGAAGCGCATAGAAAGGCAACAATTAAAAATGAATTTTCAGTCAGTCAATATAGACAGGGAGAGAGAGAGAGAGAGAGAGAGAGAGACAGCCAGCACTCTCTGTAAATTCAAGTAGATCAGAGTTACAAATGGACTTTATATATATTCCATATATCTCTAGATAGCGATACGTAACGCCTATATGATTAGATATATAATAATATATATATTGATTCATTTCTCATAATTTACAGGGTATCTTCTCTATATAAGTATGTTTGGCAATAATTTAATTAGTTTTGTCAGCTCAATTAACTAGAGAAGATAGCAAATGCAATTAGCAAATGAAGAACAAGAAACAATTTCAATTGCGTTTATTATATCAAAATATCAAATTGTGCCTTAAGAAAAAAATATATATTTTAAAATTAATCTAAAGTAATATAAATAAATTTATTAGACTCTACAGCTCTACAGCTCTTTAAAGAAATCTAATCTGGAATATCTAGTTAAAAGTTCGCTCTAGTATTCCGCTTTCTCTCTCTCTCTCTCTATATATATAGCACCTCTTATAACTAGTTAAAACTCTACTCTGCATATGAACTCTACAACTCTTGCTCACTGGAAAAATAAATAAACGAAAACTCTCGAGTTCAACTTTTCCCGCCAATTGGAATTGTCTGACCCATTCGCTCTCTTTTACTATCTCTTCTCCACTCTCCCTCTCACTCACTCTCTCTCTCTCTCTGTCTCTCTTGCAGACTCGTTGTGCATTCGATTGGCGCCTCTGTCAATTATTTATTGCAGGCGCTATGTAATATCTTTTAGATACGCCCACAGGTCGAATCGTCTGTGGGTCGCTCGTAGTGCTCCATGCCATTCGGAATAAAGTTACGTTGCGTTTAGAATTTATTAATACACAGTTGTACTTTATATTTTTAATTGAGCGTTGCAAATTCGTTTGGCGCCAATTTCATTTTCACGCCCCATGACACCAAACACTTTGCAAATTGAATGTTTTCCTCCCCAACTTTTTAAATATCACAGATATAAATATCAGATATAAAATTTAAAAAAATATATATATCGATTCATATTTTTATATATTTTTTATTATATTTATTTTTATTGTCTATAGAAAAGTCTTTAGATAGAGCTTGCATGTTTCGAACTATATTTTATTTACTTATTTCTTTTATGTATTTAAAAGTTGTAAGTACCATGGATCTTTGGGCATATATCTCTAAAATGAATTCTCAATGTCTGCTTACTAGAAATATGAATACAGTTTTTGATAAAAATCTATTTCTGAATATATTTGTATATCTCTCTAAAATACTATTCAATGACTTTAACTCGATGAAATTTTCTATACTCTACGCTGAGCTCTTTCTATACAAATACTGAAAATTGTTTGTAAATTACTTCAGCAGAAGTCGAGTTATGAATAGGTTAGTTAGGAAATGCTAAGCCCACATCAGCATTCAGCGACCTTCAGCCCATAGAAAATATTTGTTTCCCTTGGTATAAATGCGCCTGCAGCTTGAATGAATATGAATGTGAATGTCACTATATATATATATATATATATATATATACATAGGTATATCCACCACTTCGATAACTAATGATTGCTCAAGAAATTCCAGTCCAAGCGCTTTCACTGCACAAAATACCAAAGTTTGGAAAATAAATAAACAACAAAAAATTAATTAGCCATAATCAAAAGGAGGCAAGAGATCAGCCCAGGGTCAAAACTAAATTAATGGGCCCAACTTAGTGATAACTAAATGTGTGCTGAACTCTGTTCAATTGAGACACAAAACCGAAAACCGAAAAACAGAAAACAGAGTGAGCGAACAACTCACTCGGAACCGGTTCCGAATGCGAGCCAATTAAACGGAACAGGTGAACAAAGTGATCAAAGCGTTATAAAACTGTGAACTCTATGCAAACAAAACCAAAATAAAAAATAAATAAAAATTTAAAAAAAAATACAAGAAGAAGAAGCAGTAGAAAAAAAACAAATATGCGACGCGTTCATTTATCAAGTTTGAAATTCGCGCTAATGATTCGCCGAATGCGTGAGCAAAGTTTTTTTTTTTCAAAGTTTTATGCTCGCTCAAGCAGCCAAAGGAGAGTATATTGGTTTTGTGCCAAGAGCGACTTGCTGTCTGACATTGTATCTCTGTCCTTGACCTTCCGTCTGTCCTTGCCAGGTATCTCTCTTCCTTCCGTCCGACGGGCTCACCTATCCGTCCATCTAGCTATCTATCCGTGTATCTATCCTTGCAGCTTTCGGCCTGTCCTTCTATTCGTCTATCCGTCCGTGTGAATGTCCAACTGTCTGACTATCCGTCCGTCTGTCTATCCGTTTGTATGTCCCATATTTCATTTTTCCTTCTGTTCGTCTGCCCGTCCTTTCGTCCGACTTTTTATCTATCCGCTTCTCTGTCCGTCCGTCCGTCCGTTCGAGCGAGTATCATGCAGTCAGTCAATATCCAACAAAAATTTGTTTGCCTGGTTTTTTTTCGTTTGTTTGTTTTTTTTTTTTTTTAGAATTTCTTGTTTTATGCTTAGCGAATTACAACAACAACTAGAATCAATAATCAATATCTACAGAGAATTTTTTTCAGGCTTTGCACGATTTTTATGCAAATGAAACTTTTTTTTAGCTCTTGCCTAGGCGACATTGTGTCTCGTCTTGTTGCCCATTAAAAATGCTAATTTACCAAATATTTTTAGCTAAAAAAAAAAATAATAATAATTCGAAAAAAAATCAATATCAAATAAAATTAAGAGAAAAAACTACAAAAATTTTGTTTGCTCATTAACAAATAAATTAGCTAAAAATAAAAAATTAAAAAATTGTAAAAAAAATCCCCCAAAAAAAATCAATAAATAAAATAATGTGAACTATAAAAACTAACAAAATAAAATAAATTAAATGAAACTGCAAATTGATGATGAAATAAAAAATAAATCAGAAATAAATAAAAAATTAAATAAATTCAAATGAATCGCCTTCAGAAACTAAATTTCAATATTTTATATGCCTTAAGCTCATGAGAAACCCGTTAAAAGTTGTTCAAACTAATCCTCAGTTTAGATCTAATTTAATTGTCAAGTTATGATCTAACATATCTTCGAATAGGGTATCAGCTAGTCATGCACGTTCCAACTAGTTTTAACTAGTGAAAGTTGTCTAAGAACTTGACTCATTGTAATTTGTCAAGATTCCATTTAACGTTCAACCTGTGTTACGAAGAAAACCTATGCATAACTCGAGTTCCTGTCAGACGATTGGCATCCAAAAAGTATCATACTGAAGCTCTTTACTCTAGTTATAAAATACATTAGAGAGCATTCAACTCAATAGACTAACTTAGGCTGAAATATATTATATATGCATATAGAACATATATGTACACATATCAAAGTTTTCACATTCAGCTATTGAGTTAGTAATATCTTCAGTCTATATATAAAATTCTATATTTAGCCAATGTGGCCTATTCATAACTCGAGTTCTTGACATCGCATTTCTGATTAACTTATCGGGAACTGTCTATGGGGTCATAATTCTAAATATTCTATCAAATTTTCGAGTTATGTCATACGTAAAAGTCAAAATATGCCAAGATAATATAAATAGACCTTTTATAGCTCGACTTTCAAAATGTTTACCAAATACTTCTGCATTTATTGACTTTACTTACCCAAAAAAAATACCAGTTTATAACGGTAATATTAAAGGAAATGCCAATTTAAGTTTCTGTGGAAAATTTCCCATTTAATTGATTTGCCTTTTTCGAGTGAGTACTGTACTCGAGCTGTCACCATAATCTTGAGAGCCTGTCATATCGTAGCAATTGGTTAATTTTAGTAGAATTATCTAATCGAGCCTCTGGGATAGATTATGGGCCTGCATAAAATACATTCGCATGGGTGAAATTTCTAGATTATTGCAAAAAGCAAAACAAAAAAAAAAAACAAAAATAAAGCAACTTGCATTCAACTTATGCGACAGCAGCAACAAAGGCAACAACATCGAAACGGCCAACAACAAAATTGTGACGAAACTACGTTGACTGCGACGCAAGCAGCACTCTTCGGAGCTGCGCTGCTAGCTGTGCAGCCTGCAGCGGCTGCTGGCCTCAAATGAAGCTTCCCCTTAAATTTAATGTTTTGTTTTCGTTGCGTCCCGTTCGCACTCGTTGGCTTGCCCTCTCGCTCATCAGCATGTTCAACTTCCGTTCGCTTTGTAGTAAAACGTAAACGAGAGCAGCGCAGCAGCTAGCAAGTGAATTTCAACATATACATTGCCACGAAAAATGCGCGCGCTTTGCACACATACACACCGACTCATTGAAATGGAAACCAAAACAAGAAACATTTGGGAAACGAAACGCGTTCGGCTCTCTCTTAATTTTTACAGCCGACAGTGTACGAGTGAATTGTGGAGCGTATGTGTGGAATGCGTTGCAACAAAATGAATTGCAAAGAGCGATAAACACGATCGCCGATCGGAGGCAAATAGTTGAAATTCCATTTGTGTCTTTAATTGGGCGAAGCGAACAACATCCAAAAATGCACAATAGAGAACATGAAGAAGAGAGTAACAACAATCTCGAACTCTAGAGAAATGCTCTCTGAGTCACAGTTGTGCTACAAAAACAAGTGCGTCATTTGGCCATAAATAATGCAACAACTGTTCAAGCGAACTGCAAGGCAAACTAACGGTACGCTAATTGATTCTGTATACGCAGATCAGCGTCCAAAGATAGGCAAAGGTGGCAATGGAGGGGCAGCGTCGCTGTTGTTCTGCTATTTCTCTTTGCAATGCGTACGATCAATGCTTCTAACGGTGAATGCGCTGCTTTGGCGCCGGCGTCGCTGTCCGAACATAAATTCGTAAACATACATATACTCGTGCATGCGAGTGTTTGTGTATGTGTGTGTGTGTGAAACTGCAAGGAACTGGACCTAATGCGCTGAAGTTGAACAAGCGAATGGCCCACAAAGTCCATAGCAGACGGCACAATTGGAAACGAAACGAACACTCTTTTCAACTTTTCTCCTTCACTCTCTCGCTGTCTGTCTCGCTCACTCTCTCGCTGCGCTGCCTGTTAATGTGTGCGTGTGTGTTTCACTTGCCATCAGTAGCAGAGCTCTGTGTACATTTTGTGTGGCTTACTCGCTAGCCTCTTGTTCCAGCTCGTTCAGTATCATTTAAAACTTTTTACCGTTTGGTTGGGAGCGCGCTTCGCGAACAGCAAAATATATAACAAACGGGCCAACAAAATAAATCGCCTGTCGGCTGTCGTTTCTGTTTTTTCTCGTTTTTTGTTTTCACTGTGTGTTCGATTTACACACTCTCCTTTTGAGTTATTTCTCAACGCGCGCGCCAAACTCTATTGTAAAAGGAAGCAAAATAATAACAAAACTACAAAAAGAACAAAATTATTGTCACTGTGTTTTGCGTCAGTTCAAACAAAAATAACTGTTCAATGTTAACTGTAAACTCAAGCATGGTGAAATAAATGCCATCAAAGGCAAAGAGCCTACCAACTATAACGGAACTCCATCAAAACAAATCAAAGAAAAAAAATAAATAAATAAACTGAACCGCTCGAGTTCAGCCAACACATTACCAAACACATTACTTTGTAACGTGCGAGCTCACCAGTGCCAGTGTCCGCGTGAGTGTGTCTGTGTGTGTGCCTGTGCCTGTGCCTGTGTCTGTGTGTCTGTGTGCGCTCTGTTTGGCTCAGGATCGAAGCTCCTACAGCTCCAACAGCCCAACGCAGCCCCCACGAAACGGCCTACTCATGAAATGCAAAAGCTGGTCCAATAAAATCAACAACTTTGTTGTGCGAAAACTAAAGTCCATAAAGGTAAATATTTACGAAAATCTTCAAATCAAAATCAAAAAGTTTCATTTTTCTAAACCAACAAAGTTCGCTCGAAATCGGGGGAAATTTCGGGAAATTTCTTAAGAGCAAATCTAAAGTAAATTTATTTACTTTCTTTTCTTTTGTCTGAGTTTTGGAATCTTGAAAATTAATGCGTTTCAATTAATAATTTTAAAGTATCAAATAACTTAATATTAATTTAATAAAATTATGAATATATAAAATAATCATTGCAAATTATTTAAAAAAAAATATAGATGTATAATATAAAAATAAATTGAAATAATACAACAGAATAAAAATTAAAAACTAACAGATAATTTTGAAACTAAAATAAAATAACATAAAAAATAAATAATCTATAACTAAAATATATAAATAATTTTGCATTTTTGTGGACAAATTTTTTGTCAACAAGAGCTGATTTTAAAATAAAATAACTCATAAAAAAATTAAAATAAAATAAAATAAAATAGAAAATAAAATAAAATAAATTAAAAATAAATAAAATAAATGAAATAAAAAAATGTAAAAATAAAATTTATTTAGAATTATATAGTTTTTTGTATCTAATAATTAACTATCGATATATTTTTATTTATTGTATTTTTTTAATAAAAAAAAAACTACTATATTGAGAATAATATATAATTTATAAAATATTTAATATATAATAATATACATAAAATAAGCCACAATTAATAATTATATAATAATTAATAACAAAGCAAATCTATAATAAAATAAATAGAATAAATAATATTTAAATAAAATAAAATTTTACATTTGATTGAAAAAAAAACTGCGAAACTAAAGAATATGGCAAAAATATATTTTTACAAATTTTATTTTTATATAATATTTAAAGTTATTTACATTGCACTAAATAAAATACAAATAAATTGATATTTATTATTTAAAATATAAATTTATTTTTCTTATATAAACTATTTTCTTATATATATTATAAATTATTTATGTAAGTACTTAAATTTAACAAAAATTCAAATGCAAAAAAAAAAACAAATTAAATACGATTTTTTTTACAAACAAAAATATTTGGCAAATTGCTAATTAGCTATGAAAATAATTGTTGTACAGAAATCAACAAATTAAAATAAAAATTGTTTTTCTGGCAGCTGAATTTGAATTTTTGTATTTGTTGTTGTTGATTTGTTTGTTTGTTTTTATTGACAATTAAAATAAGCACAAAACAAAAACAACTAAATAATAAATCAATTTATTTATTTATTTATTTCATTTTCACTGTAATCGGCCTCTGTTCCCCTTCCACCATGCCCCCTTCCGTGCTCTGTAGCCCATGTCTCTGGCCCGTTCTCCAGCTTCCCGTTCGGCCCACTCCCACTTTGTTTCCTTTTGCGCCTTTCACTTGTGCATGTCGCACACACATACATAAATGCATATTTTATAATATTTATTTATATTGACGTTGACGTCGCCGTCGTCGTCGGCGTCTCAGTTGCCGTCGCAGCCGCGCCCGCCATTTGTTTTGTTTACTACAGGCTTTTTCCCAGTCGTCGTCGTCGTCGTCGTCGTTGTCGCTGTTGTTGTTGTTGTTGTTAGTGTTATTATTGTCCCTTGTGTTGTGTCTTGTCTTTTGCCTTCGTTTTCGTTTAACACACACACACGCTCACATTTTGTTTTGTTCGCCGCTTCCTTGTCCTTGTCTGGCCTACCTACACACTCTATACATGCGTGCATGTGCATGTGTGTGTGTGTGTGTGTGTGTGTGCGTGTATATGCTTCGTGTTTTTCCACCCGACTTTTGTTTATTTTTACATCGTCGTCGTTCACGGCGTTTTGCGCTCTCTTGTGGGCTACAAATTCTTGAAATTCTTTTTGTGTTGTTTTTTTCTTGTTGTGCTTCGTGTGTGTGTGTATGTGTGTGTGTGTGCACACATTTTTCCAGCGGGAAAAACGAGTTTTTCCAGGCAGCGACAACGGCAACAGCAGCGGCAGCGCATGCATTCTTCTTCTTGCTTGTTTACAGTTAGGAATGCGGGTGCCTCTTTAAAACAAAAACAGAAAACAGAAAAAGAGCAACGAAAACAAAACGCGCAGAACTCTCTCTCTCTCTCTCTCGCTCTTTATGTGGATTGAATTGTTGTGGATGCTAGCATTTAGTTTCAAAGGGGCGAGAGGCGCTTGTTATGTGGATGCCATTTATGTCTACGGCAAAGCCTAGACAATATTATATATGTAAGTATGTATATGTATACAGACAGCCAAAGCTACTACAACAACAACAACAACAATTATGAAGCATTAAAACCTACAATTACCAGGCGCTTACGTTCATTCTCTTGCTCGCGCTCTCTCTCTCGCTCTCGCTCGATTCCTCTCTGCGTTTTTGCACTCTCACGACCTGGCGCACAACTTGTTCGCCTTGTAAAGAAGAAGAAGAATTGAAGGCGCCAGCGCCGAGTCACAATAACAGCACCAACAACAACAACAACAACAACAGTAACAACAACGAATCTGATTGAAGTGCGGCTGCGCTGCTTTGGCCCCATTATGCACATAACATCGACTCGATTCGGCTCGGCTTGACTCGGCTCGCTCTCTCACCCGCTCGCATGCTCTCTGTGGTACACTGTGGTACAAGTTCGGCGGCTTTCTCTCTCTCGTCCGCTGCTGTTGCTGCTGCGACTGTCTGCTGCCTGCTGGTTGGGGCTCACATCATTTTGTGTTTTTGACTTCTGATTAGTTTTTGTGACGCTTTGAAACCGGACGTTTCGTTCCTTTTCGATTGTGCACGCGTTTCGCTCAAGCAGACATACGCGCACAAACACACACGCGCACAAATACATGCGAAACGCCCCAAACTCATGTGTGTGTGTATGTATGTCTTTTATTACCAATGTATGTGTTCGCGCTTTGCTCTCTGTGCGATTAAATAATACACCGCAAAAGGCCAAACAAATTACATAAAAAATAATAATAATAAATAAATAAATAAAAGGAAGCAGCAGCAGCAGCAGCCGCAGTAAAGTTCTCGTTTCATAAATTGTTGTGTTTGTGGTTTCGTTTTCATTGCGTTCTCGTGCTTCGTTCTCTAAGTTCGTAAAATAGCTAAAAAAAAGAAAAGAAGTTCCTAAATACACACACACACACACATACATATTTACAACAACGTCGTCATCGTTTTCTTGTTCGTGTGTGTGTGTGTTCCTGTTTCATTTCTGCTTTTTGCGAAAATTCTACAAAATATAAATAAAAATTTATACATCAAATGTGAGTTTCATACAAAAATTTACAAGTGTTAAAAAAGTGCTGCGAAATCGTGTGTAAGCAAAAATAAATGAAATTCACATACACACACACACATAGAGAGAGACACGCACGCACGCACGCATACAGATAAGGAAATACGCGCGCGCATCTTCTTCTTGCTTTCTGTGGCAGACTCTCAGTGCGTGGCCCATTGGAATTTGTACCGTAAAACGCAATTACAACATAAAATACACAAACAGAGCGCGCGCCCAATGTAAACGACGTAAGTCAAACAGAGATGAAAAGAGAGCGAGCGAGCATTGGCGGGCGTGTGGGTGCGAGTGAGCGAGCGCACGTTCGGTCGTTCGCTCACTCGTTTGCACCAATTGGAATGTTTGCAATTTGCATTTGCATTTGCTTTTCTGTTTTGAATTTGTTGTTGTTGTTGTCGTTGTCATCGTCGTTGTTGGGCTTTGCGTTTGTATTTGTGTTTGTATTTGTGTTTGCATTGCGTGCATTTTCATTCATAAGCGCATTTTTACAACTTCCGCTTAGCAGAAAGAGGAAGAAGCAAAACAACAGTTATTTACGTGCGACTTTTAGTATTTCTGTTCTGTTTTGTTTTGCTTCGGATTTGTTTAGTGTTTGGCTTAGCGCGCAGTAGGCTTTGCTTTTTCTACTAAAGTTAAGTCAATTTCTGCATTTTTATTTATCCCAAAATCGTAACGTTCAAATCGTTCTTTCTATTTTCCATTTATCTTTTTTCACTTTTCAATCGACATTTTATTTTTGCTATTGGCCTCACCTTTTGTGTTCAGTACTTTACCTTCTTTTCTTTTTGTTTTTGTTTCTTACACATTGTTGCCAAAGACGAAGCCGCCGGCGTCGAAGACTTCATTTTGAATTCTCTCAATGCAGGTATCGTAAAATTGTAGAATCATTCAATCACAATATCCATATATATCCATGCAGAACTTGGCTCGGGTTTTGCCCATAGTCTAGAGCGAAACCTACCCCACACTTCACATCCAATAAAAATTATGCTAAACATGTCGCCAGGGAGCCCGACCAAAAAAAAAAAAAAAATCAAATAGAAATAAAAACAACAAAATTATAATCATTTATATATATACAACAACAAATGTATCTTCAATTCCTCTATAAATAGCTTCACGCACATAAAAAAAATGCTCAGCAAAAATATTTTTTTTTTTTTTGCGAATTTTTCCATGCGAAATTCTCTTGGCAAATTTGTTTTTCCTACACATTATACGCATACCACAGCAAAATAAAAAAGTGAAAGGTGAGCGAGAGTGAGAGGCAGAGAGAGAGAGAGAGATAGAGAGGGCGAGCGAGCGAGCGAGAGATAAAGGTGGCACGGCAATAGCTCGATCTTATTTGATTTGTTTAACAGTTTCATTCAGCGTGCTCTTAAGTGACTCTGATTAGAATAGACTTGATATAGCTTATAGAGCTTATAAATATATATATATATGTATGTGTACATATATAAATAAATATAGAAATATATACTATCAGCTGATATTGTAGGCTTAGCAATGGAATTTTTGTTGTTCTAGTGCTCTGAATCTGATTCATTAGAGTTGGCTCTTAATATAGATAGGTAGAAAATATATATATACATAATAGAAGATATATATATATATATAGATGCATATCTGAGTGAAGGCATTTATAGGAAATGCCTAGAGCATAATTCTAAAATATATTAAAGACAATATCTCGTCAAGAACAAATATATCGACTAATAGGATAAAGCTGTTCTATCTCAGATCTTATAGCTACTCTCCATATCAACTTTCAGCTAGTTAGGTTTCACTTTATATATACTGGGTATTTCCCGTATTCATGTTTCATAATATATCAATCATAGTTATAGACATCTATATCTGCTAACTTCTCAGTCCGTCGCTCTCTTTGGGGTTTACGTGCACAGCAGCACATTCCATGCAATCAAATCAAAATATTATCTCTCTCTCTCGCTCTATATATATATGAATACTTGGGTATATCTGATATATCTATATATATATATATTTCTTTTCTTTTATAGTTAATGCTTTTGCATGTTTATGTTTAAATAAACATTTTTGTTTATGTATTCATCTGTCTCTATCTCTAGCTATATCTCTCTCTCTCTGTCTCTGTCTGTGTCTACTATTATATTTTTAGCGCAATTTCTACTTTCTGAGGCTGCCAATAGACACCTTGTAGTGCCCGTCTTCATCCAATCCCTGCCCCGATCTCGTTTCCATTGCAGTTTTTTGCATTTCTTTTCGTTTCATTTCTTTTCTCTTTGTTGTTGTTGTTGTTGTTGTTGTTGCTATTTTCACTCAATTGGCTAGACGAACAACATTTTTATTTATAAAATTCAATGTGGGCGACGTGGGGCGTGGCAGCGGTAGGTGGGCTTCTGTGTTGAAATGGCGACGAAGCGACAATAAAATAGATTCATTTAAATGTCATTTTCGTCTAGACGAAGACGACGACGACGACGACGACGACAGAGATCAGATCGCATTAGAATATATATAAATATATATATATATATAGCATTTCTATGTGTGCTCGTATAGAGTATGTGTGCGCTTGGTATACCCCCCCTGGTTCGGTCATATGTTTTCTGTGCTATGCACGCCCACGCACACGCCCCAAGCGAGGGGGCGCGTTCCAGTTGTTGTTTTTGCTTTATCGTCTTCTTCTTTGCTTTCATTTGAAAATTTTCCAAATATTTCTGTTCGATACACTGGCAGAAAAAAGTGAGTTGAATGTGAAAATAAGTAAAAGGAATTGAGCATAAAATAAATAGAAATAAATATATATTTAAAACTACAAAAAATAAAAAGACACTAAATCAATAAAATATAATATAAATTATTAAATATAAAAAATATATTAAATAAAAAATAAAAAAAACTTATATACAAACTAACAAATTATTTAAAAAAAAAAAACAGTTTAATAAAAATAAAAAATAAAATATAAAATAATAAATCAATAAACAAAAAATAAAAATTAAATAAATAAATATATAAAAAATTATAAATAAATTCTTTTCAAATATAAAAATTTTAATATTCATACATTTTAAAAATTATGAAAATTTTATTTTCAATAAACTTAAATTAAAAATTTTTTTGAGTATTCTTAATTTTTCTTTCAATAGTCTTTTGGCCTAGTTTTGCGCTCAGTGTACTGCGAAAGCTGACAAGCATCAATCAGCCGATCATACTATATGCTATATAGAATCTATATAATCACATATAATATATATACATATATATTTATATATTAATCAGATCCGAAATCTGTTCAAAGAATTCGCACTTTGTTGCCGCGTGTTACGCTGACATTTCCTGTTACTCTTTCTGTTTCTTCTTCTTCTTCCAATATTGTTTTTTTATTGTTTTTTAACCAGTTTTGCTCTGTGACGCAGATGCGGCCCAAAATGTAGCTAATTAGCAAAAAGGAAAGATCAAATCAAAAATCAAATCAAATCGAATCGAATCGAATCAGAAATCAAAAATCAGATTCGAGCTATAAATTGTCGAAATCCAAATCAAATTAGGTTGCGGCAGAGTTCAAAAATAAATAAATATATAAAAAAAAAAAAAATTAAATAAATAAAAAAAATTAATGTATTTATTTATTTAGTTTTTAATGGTAAAATATATTTTATAATGAGATACCCTTTAAGCCTGAGTTCTTGGAAATGTTGGCAATGAAATTAATATAGAAACTTGATCAATGTAAAGTATTAAATCTATAGATACCCTGTAAAAGTTAGCAATTAAATATATACCAAAAAAAGTTTTAAATACCCTAAAATTTGTTTGAAAAATGCAATTTCTCAGCTCTTAGCTATAGCTATCAGGCACATATATAATATTGCTTGATTATTGCCTAATAGAATATATATATATATGGCATACCTGAACGATCTAGCTGCTATAGTACCCAAGTTCCCAGGGGTCAGAAACGCGATATGCCAATCAAAAGCCAACTATAGAAAGTGCGCTCTCTCACACTCATTCATTTCTTTCAATTCGATCAACTCGGAATACCCTATAAAAATGTCAAGTCTTACGCATTCCTTTGTCTGCTGCTCGAAGCTTGGTTCCATTTTTCCATTGTGGATTCCGACTTAAATTAGTTGCTGCTGCTGCTGTGGACTTTCATTGACGTATTTGCTCACCTTGTTTTTATTTAAATTTCTTTTTGTTTTTATTTGATTTGATTTTTTGTGCTCTTTGCTTTTGTTTTGCATTCGTTTTGCATAATTTGATAATTTTGCGTTTTTACGACAGCCGAGAGAACGAACAAACAAAAAAAAAAAACCCGTCCCAGACAACGCGACGACGTCTGGGCCAACCCCATCCCCAAAGCCCCCGCCCCCCCTCTCGCACCAACCCCATCAATTGATCCGCTCGGATCACGCCACAGCGCCAAAGCGATTTCTTCACCTCAATTCTCGATAGTTAATAGAAATGTAAACAGGTGGGCAATGAACTTGATTAGATTTTTATGCTAGCCAAAGTCCTTGAACCCGGAACAACAACAATGGTCAGTCAAGGTGTGCAAGCGAGATAGCAAATGACATATTTGAACTTGACGTCAATGACGAGGGCGACAACGACGGCGACGGCGACGGCGACGGCGACGGCGACGAAGGCAGTGGCAGAAGCAGCGCCTAAAGCATAGGCCTAAAAAGCTCAAATAAATATCAACACCAGCAGCAGCAGCTATCTGTCTCTGTCGCACTCTCAGCTATGTGTGTGTGTGTGTGTGTGTGTGTGTGGGACCTGTTCTGCTATTGTGGCTCTCATTCAAGTTCCGCTTTGTCGCTTTGTTTTTGTTTTTTTCACTTTACGTTTTAGGCTGGTCGCGACTGAGCGCTAATTTATTGCGTTCTCCAAATAAAACCCACACAAATACACACACGCACACACACGCACACGCACACACACATTGATTGAGTAATAACTCCATATTGCAAGCGCTCTCTCGTACTAACGATCTCTTTGCTCTCTCTCTCTCTCTCTCTTTTGCAGATTAACGGTACACAGCAGTTACAATCGCCAAGCAGCGCCGCGAGCATTGCAGCCGCCGCCGCCGTTGTCGTCTCTGCCTCGAGCAGCAACAGCTGCAGCAGCAGCGGCAACGTTGCTGCCAGCAGCATCGAGCAGCAGCAGCAACAACAACAACTAAACACAACGGCAACAACAATGCCGGCAATGCCAAAAGAAAAAGCCACAACTGCCGTTTCGTTAAGTGAGCCAAATTTCTCAGCCTTTAAGCTGGTTGTTGTGGGCGCTATGACGACAGCGACACGCCTGCAGCAACAGCAACTACAGCAACAACAACAACTACAACAACAACAGCAACTCCACACCTGCGGCTGTGGGGCTGTGTCAGCAACAGCAACAGCAACGGCAACAGCAACAACGCCTGCCAACAGCAACACAGAGAACAACAATAATAATAATAACAACAACAGCAGCAGCAGCAGCAGCGGCGGCAACAATCGCAGCTATTGCCGCAGCAACATGTATCTGACAAATGGTAAGCAACATTCTTCTCAATATTAGCAACAAGTTGACACACACTCATTGTCTCTCTGTCTCGCAGGTTACACATCGCCGTTGGCAGCAGCTGTGGCCAGCAACAGTTCATCAGTTGTATCAACGCCGCAGCGCATTAGAATGTGTTGTCGCGAGACGCCGTCGTACCAACTTCAGCTACAGCAGCAGCAACAGCAGCAGCAACAGCAGCAGCAACAGCAGCAACAACAGCAGCAGCAGCAGCAGCAACAACAAGAGCAGGCGCCTCCAGCTGCACAGCAACAACAACAGCAACAGCAGCAACAACAACAACAGCAGCAGCAACAACAACAACAGCAGCAACAACAACAACAACAACAAGTAGCGCCGCCTCGTCGCTCGCCCAACGATTTCATCTTTGGCCGTTACATTGGCGAGGGTAGCTTTAGCATGGTATACCTGGCCGTGGACATACACTCACGTCGAGAGTATGCAAGTGAGTACCGTACCAAATCTATAAATATATATTGAATGAATGATTGATTGGCTGACTGACTGACGAACTGACGGATTGACTGACTCTTTGAGTAATTTAATTCATTCACACCTGTGGCAGTCTGTACCTCTTCGTACATCCACTAAGCCCACGCACCATGCCACACACCCCATGCCCCAACCCCATTTGACAGCATTTGTGGGGCTGCTTGGCGCCGGCGAGCAACTAGCGCGAAATGCGGTCGCAAATGCAGACGGCGCCAACGCCAACGCAAGTCACCTGCTGCTGCTGCTGCCAACAAATCAAAATACACAAAGGGAAAGAGAGAGAGAGGAAGAGAGAGAGCGAGAGAGACGAAAGCAAAATGAAACTGAAACCAGCTGTTGCTATTATGAAAACGTTTTGTGCATATTTGTCGCCTGGCTAATGCTATGCAAATGCTATGGGCCAGGCGACAAAATTGTCAAAGACAGCGATAATGAAAGAGTGGAAGAGAGAGAGAGGAATGCTGCTGCAACATATACAAATGTTGCTGATAATCCCATTTTGTTGCTAGTCACGCGGCAATCACGTGAATCTATAGCTATCTCTGTCTCTTCACTCAGCTCAACTCATTCAAGTTTGTTTTGATGTATAAATATTCATGCATATATATATATATATATATATGCATGTATATATACATATACATATTTATTGGAAATTTCATCACTGCTCGCCCAAGACTTAGGCTAATGGCATTTTTATCTCACACAAAAGCTATGAATAGGGGCAACACACACACAAACACACACACACACACACATTAACTTTGTACTGGCTTTGACGTCTTTTGATAATCAACACATCAACAACAGCGACGTCGGCATCAGCGTCGGCGTCAGCGTTGTCTCCTCTGCTCTGATAACGCTGACAGCGACGCCCGCACGCAATTGACGACAGTTTTTGCTCTATTGCTGTTGTTGTTGTTGTAATTTGTTTGTTTATCGATTGAAACAAAAAAGGCCGCACAGCGGGCATAATAAAGCTGACGTCGCTCAAGATCAGCTGCTGCTGCAGCAGTGCGAGTGCGAGTGAGAGAGATAGAGAGTGAGAGTGCAGGGGGAACGAAATGGCATGGCACCTTTTGCGTTTCACGTTTCACTTTATGTGTTCCACACAGCAGCAGCAATAATAACTATCTAAGCGCATGCATATTTGTCTCCCTCTCACTCTCTCTCTCGCTCTCTCCCATTTGCTGTTTATTTTTGTGCTAAGCCAATTTGCTTTAAGATTTGCAGCAACAACAGCAACGGTAAATCAATAAACTAACAAAGTCGTAGCTTTGGCACGTGTCGCGCGCTGCTTGCAAATGCAAACGCAGCTGCAAATTGCATTGTATGCATTTTATTTCTGCTCTGCTCTGCTCTCCTCACCCCCACTCTCTCTCTCTCTCTCTCTCGCACTCATCTGTTATTTTTTTATATTTTCTTTTAATGCTAAATAACAAAAACAAGCAAAAACGCGCAACGCAGCGCAAACGGCGCGTGTCTGCAATAAGCTTTTGACTTTTTTCAGTTTGTTGTTGCCGATAAAGCACAAGTATAACGGGACAACAACAGCAGCAGCAGAAAAGGCTGCATCAGGTGCATGTAAACAAGGCAGGGCACAGAGGTAGCGAGAGCGAGACGCGTATATTTACTTAGCAGCGCTCAACGTGCGTGGGTGCGAGCGAGCGCGCAAGAGTGGGTGTGCTGTAACTGTTGTTTTGCTGTCTGTCTGGAGGCTCAATTTGTGTTTAAAAATAGATTGGCAAAAGAACAGTCATAAAGGCAGCAGCAGCAGCAGCAGCAGCTTCTGCTGTTGTTGTCTTCCATCTCATTTACACATGCTGAAAAAATTAACATTTACATCAGCTTCAAATGACTTTGCACTTTCGACTTTGCATATTGAAAAAAAACAAAAAAAATAATAATAATAATAAAGCAAAAAAAAAACATTGACATTTGTTTATTGCACTCACACATTTTGAAGGTCAACATATGTTTTGTACCTTTTTTGCTTTATTATTATTATTATTATTATTGTACTTTATTGGCACACATTTTCCAATGGAAACGAGCGCAAACTGAATTCAGCTTGCATCACAATTGTTGTTGCTCTTAATTTGCTTATAAACATTTTTATGGACTTGTCTGCAAACATGTTGCCAACTGTAACGCCCACTCTCTGTCACAGTCGCAGTCCGCTATCCCAACCTCTTGTTCCCTCACAGCACATTCATTCGCAATGAACGCAGCGAAATTTCGTTTTCGTTTTCGTTTTCATTTTGTGTCACATGCGTGAGAGAGGTAGGCTGTGAAGAGAGCGAGCGTGTGTGTGTGTGTGTGTGCTGTTGCTTTGCGGCGTCTGTTTGACGCGCTACGCAAATTCTTTTTACGCATTTTCACATTGTCTGTGCTGTGCTATTTCATCATAGCTCTCAAAAACGTATGTCTGTATGCATCTGTGTGTGTGTGTGTGTGTATGCCTGTTTAATTATTGTTGCGCGCAGCTGTGTGTTGCTGATTTTCTTACCTGAGCGATTTATCTTGTCTTGGTTCAAGAATCAACACGTGCTGTTCGCTCGCTCGCTCGCTCTAATCCTGCGCAGCTGCAGCAGCTGTTGCTTTTCTCCTTTTTTAATTATCCTCACACTGTGAAGTTGTCGCACCTACGCATCGACAAGCTGTAAATTGTTGCTGAAATGCATTGGCATTTGCACACACACACACACACTCACACACATACTCTTATACAAGCTGCGCTTGATCGGCCATTGAACTGCTCACTCTCAAAGCTTCCCATATTCCATGCTCTCAAAACTTCCCATATTTCACACACACACACACATACACCGAAGTCTACTCTAATTTTTTCCCACAGTTTTATTTGGCCACTGAACTTGCAAAAATGTATTTTAGCGCTCTTTTCGTTCGCTCGCTCGCTCGCCTCTCTCGCTTCCTCCTTCTCGCCTCGTCTTTGTCTTGTCTTGTTACTGTTTTTTTTTTCAGCGCTCCTTTTTCTTGTGTTCCTCTATGTTTCGTGTGTTATTTTTTAATTACAGCAGCAGCTGCGCAGTCGCAGCTGTCTCAAGGGTATTTAACCTCTGCATGCTCTCTCTCTCTCTCTCTCTTCTCTCTCGCTCTTTTGCTTTCTTTCGCATTAGTTTGGTTCATTCAACTCGTATCCTCTTCGCATGTCCTTCTTAGCTGTTGTTTCATAACAATGTTTGCTCTGTTGCCATTTCGCTTACTTTTTCTTCTTCTTCTTCGTCTTCTGTTTGCACCTGCGCGCATACACAAATTTTTTGGGGGATTTTATGTGATGCAGCTGCCGTTTGTTAAGCATGCGGCCACGTGGCAAAAGGCCTGTTAAGCCAGCCTCGCCCCACCTCCTCCTCCTCCGCCTCCGCCTCCGCCTCCGCCTCCTTCGCTCTCTCTTTCTCTGTTTTTACGAGCAAATTAAGTCGCGCCAGGAAGTCGGCTGCTGCCTGTGCCTTGGCCTTGTTTTTATTATTCCACACACACACACACAAACACGCATGTAAATAAAGGAGTAAGAGTGAGACAGCGAGAGTGAGATAGCGCTATCTGCTGCTCACTTGTTGTGCAAATTGTCGTTTGTTTAACAACCAAATTCAAAAAAAAAAAAAAAAAAAACCAAAAGCAAAAAAAAAATAAGGAAGAAGGTCCTTTGCGTGCCGTCAACATGTCGTTGGTGCCCCCTCCCCCTCCGTCTTGCTTTCTCCATCCACTGCCCAGAGGGCAATAAACTTGGCATGCAGCAACAATAACAGTAAAACAACAACAAAACTGTTATGACTCAGCCAACAACAGCAATAATGAGAGGCGCGCTCTTTGCCATATTCCACTTTCCCACATTCCGCCCATTCCATGAGACTTACACTAAAACGGCTCCTGTTCTGCCCGTTACCTGTGCTTGAGCTTCTGCCTCTGCCTCTGACTTTGCCTCTGCCTCTGACTTTGCCTCTGCTTCTTCTTCCTCCTGTCATAAGCTGTTTGCTTATGCGCGACATATTTAAATGAGTTTCAAGCGAAACGTCAAGTTACGTCACATGATGAGCAAGCATGATGCCAAAGAGTGATAGAGCGAGAGGGAGGGTAGATGACGAGGATGAGCAGGAGAAGGGAGAAGGGAGGAGGGGGGCAACGCTGCCGCCAATGTTCTTTGCCAATTTTGGGCGGCAGTCTCTAATTAATGAAATTGAAATGCGAAACAATGCGAAATGGCACACACACACACACACACACACAGACAATTGCAATTTGCCGCGGCGAATTCACAATCGACTTTTATCGCAATTTTTTCGGGGTTCTCTGTGTCAGTTCTATGTCAATTCGCCGTTGTGACAATAAATTAAGCGTAAGAGCATTAAAAAAAAAAAAAAGTCGCGTGGGCTGAAGTTACTTTTACTTGCCTTTATCAGACGCCAGTAATCAGTTTTATTGCAGCGCACCTCGTCTCGCCACGCCCCGTGCCACCCCACCTCAGCGAGAACCGCCTCTCAAATCAAATCAAAAGACATTTCCAGACCGAAATTTTCCACTGAAGCAACAACAACAGCAATAGCAGGCATAATAAAGCAAGCATTGCACCCCAAAAAAAAAAAAAAAATGAAGACAACAACAAAATCACACACACACACACACACACACACACACGCATGCAAACGTTTCTTGAGTTGGAATCTAAGTTCCTTTTGCTCTCTCTCTCTCTTTCTTCATCTCTCTTTGATCTTTATTTACGCTGTCTTGCTGCAGTTCAAACACCTCGACTGACTTCCTGTTAACGTGTTCCAATTCCAAAACATACCCAAACGGCCTTGCGCCCAATTAACTAACTATGACTTTTGGCGCTCTCTCTGGCGCTCTCTGTTGCTGTGTTGTGTGCATTGTCTGGAATGTCATCCAGCAGCATTTGCTGCTGCTGCTGCTGTTGCTTAATGTGTACAGTTTTCTATTTTCATTGGTTTTTTTTTTGGTCATTGTCCTCCAGTTGCGTCTTCTGTCTTATTTATAGAATCGTTTGACTCAACAACTACAACAACAACAACTGGTTACTATTGCAATTTATGTCTCCCACTGCATTGCAGTTTCTCGTGTGCGCTCTCGCTCTCCCTCTCTCTCTATCAAACTCGTTGTGCTGCATTCCATTCGAGACGCAACAAGTTGTAATGCACGCGCGCACACACATGCAAAAGTGTGCTTGACTGTGTGTGTGTGTGTGTGTGTGTGTGGACTGCATTTATTTTGGTATTTAGCTCTCTCGCTCTGACGCGCTAGCTCAGATCAGTGGGGCAAACAGTCGCTGGAACATTGGGCAAATATTTATGCTGTATTCTTGTTCTTCATTTTGTTTGCGCCAGCTGCTATTTACTTATGTGTGTTACTTTTTTTTTTATGTTTTATTATTATTACTTTTTTTTTTTTTTGCTTTTTGCTTTTTGCTTTTGGCACTTGCGCTGTCGCCACATCAAGTTCAAGGCTGCGCTTTCGTCGCCTTATCAGGGCATTAAACCCAACAGAAAACAAAATCGAAAAAAAAAATAATTTTTTTTTTAAACTCAGCTCAACAAACGGCGCGCAAAAATTAAAATAAATAATGCGACAACAACTTTTCAATTAAAACCAAAAAGAATAAAAAAAAAAAAAGAACAAATGAAAAGAAAATAGCAAGAAGCAAGAGGCAGAAATACACGCGCACTCATTTCCAATACATTTCAATCAGAACAAAAATCACACAATTTGCACACACTGAAAAAAAAAAGAGAGAAACAAGATTAACGGCAACAATTTCAAGGTCAATTTTATTTTTACGCACTTTTCTTTTTGTTTGCTTTTTGTTGCCGCGTCTCGCATTTATTTTTTTTTTTGGCATGGGAAATTTAAAACGCATAAAAAAATCGCGCACGTTGTTTTATTTGTGTTAATCTTATAATTGCGGCTGTTTTTACCGTTAGAATGCGTCTGTGTATGGGTGTATGCGTGTCTGTACGTGTGTGTGTGTGTGTGTGTGTGTGTGTGTTTGTGTGTGTGGCACTCGACAGCTTATCTGCCCCTGATTTGTTTTCTAGACTACAAAACAAAATTCAGTTGCGATCTTGATAAAAGGCAAAAAATATATACATAAAAAAATAAATAAATAAAAAAAAAAAAAAAAACAAAAAAACAAAACAAAACCAAATTTAATATTTGTATTTTCTATTGCCTATACACACACACACACACACACACATAGAGCGACACGCCAGGCATACATTTTTTTTTAGCAGATATAGTGAACGTAATTTATTATATTGAATGTTGTTTATTCGCTTTTTCGCAAATCAACAAATTTTGCGTTTTAAGTTTTTGTGTTCTTTACGCTTTTCCATGGATTTCCGCACCAGTATCTTTATGCCTCTTTTAAATTCCCCACAAATAATTGCAATTGCAAATACAACTGTAAAGCAAAGCAAACATAATTCATAGTGAGAAAAGCGCCGTTAATCTTGAACTCGCTCTCTGTGTCTCTCTTCATTTTTAGTATGGTCCAAATCTTATAAGCATTTCACATATTTCTTTCTTTTTCTCTTTTTTGCTCAATAAATGTTTCAATGCCAACTAATTCCACAGCCCAGCTTAGTGTGTGTGTGTGTGTGTGTGCAGTTCAACAACCAGTTTAGAATTTCTTAGGCAGCAGCAGCAGTCGCAGTCGCAGTCGCAGTCGCAGCCACAGCAAAGACAACCGAAGTACATATACTAGAAGAGCGAGCGCGCGGCGTAACTGCAAACAAGTTCCCAAAGCGCGCTCGCTTTCGTTGCTGCCTGCCGCTGGCTACGTCGCCGTCGCCGTCGCCGTCGCCTTCGCCGTTGTCGCCTGTTAATTTAGCAATTTGAACAAATTCCTTCTTTTTTTTTTTTTTCTTCCACTACTGTCTTCCCTTATTGTCCGTTGTTCGCGCGCTAGCTCGCTCGCTCGCTCTCTCTTGCATTCATTTCAATAAATCACACGAGGAATATGTATGCCAAATTGAAACAAGAAAAGCAGAACACACACACACACACACACACACATACATATATATACAGTCAGTCAGTCAGGCAGGCAGGCAGACAGCCAAAGCGAAATTAAATCAAAGCAAAAAAGGCGACGAGAGCCACAGGGCACAGGCGACATAAATCAGAGCTTGCTAGTTAAGATAGTTGAGTGAGGTTTTACAGCGCTGACAAAGCTTTCGCCTGTGCAACTCAACTGAGCTGAGCTGAGTTGAGTTGTAAGAACATGCACACATACACACATGTATGTATATGTATATGTGTAATGGTCAGCAAAGTGTCGCAAGCTAGTTGGAGACGCAACAGTGCAATACTTTGTATTGGACAATTGTGTCGCCTGGCGCTTGTATGTATAGATTATGTGTGCTCATCTCTTTTCATAAGCGCAAACAAGTGTGAGTGATTTAGTGTGTGTGTGTGTGTATGTGTGTGTGTGTGAGTGTGTATGTGTGTGTGTTTGTGCATTCCTTTTGCTATCATTGAGCAAAATCTATATTGGAATTTTACAGTTGCTGTCAATGTTGTTCCATTCATTGTTGCTCGCTCAGCTGTTTTGGTATTCGACTAATCCGTTATCTCCGTTATTCTTTCTGCTTGCAGTCAAAGTGTGTGAGAAGCGCTTGATACTGCGAGAGCACAAACAGGACTACATAAGGAGAGAGCGCGAAGTCATGCATATGATGACCAGCGTTCCAGGCTTCGTCAATCTCTCGTGCACGTTCCAAGACCAGCGTTCCCTCTACTTTGTGATGACATACGCCCGCAAGGGCGATCTCCTGCCCTACATTAACCGTGTCGGAAGCTTCGATGCCGCCTGCACGCGCCACTATGCGGCCGAGCTGCTGCTCGCCTGTGAGCATATGCACCGCCGCAACGTGGTCCATCGTGACCTCAAGCCGGAGAACATACTGTTGGACGAGGACATGCACACGCTGATCGCTGACTTCGGCTCGGCCAAGGTCATGACCCCGCGCGAGCGCCTGATGGCGTCGGATCTGCTTTCCAGCACCGGCAGCTGCGAGGGCCAGCGCCGTCGGCGCTCGGCGCGTAGCTCCGACGATGACGACGAGGACAGCGAGGAGCTGTACGATGAGCTGGATGAGGAGGAGCAGGACGATAGGCGCTTGTACTATGACTACGAGGATGATGACAACGAGGATGACGAGGCGCCGGCGGCCAATGGCGAGGGAGTGCGTAGCAATCGCCGGCGATACCCTGGCATGCGAGCGCGGCGGGGTAGCTTCGTGGGCACCGCTCAGTACGTCTCCCCGGAGGTGTTGCAGAACTCGCCGATCACACCGGCCGCCGATCTCTGGGCGCTTGGCTGCATCATTTACCAGATGATATCTGGTCTGCCGCCGTTCAGGGGCAGCAACGACTACGTCATCTTCAAGGAGATTCTCGGCTGTGCTGTGGACTTCCCCCAGGGATTCGACAAGGATGCCGAGGATCTGGTCAGGCGGCTGCTCAAGATTGATCCGCGCGAGCGTCTGGGCGCCCAGGACGAGTTCGGCTACTACGAGAGCATCCGAGCACATCCCTTTTTCGCCGGCATCGACTGGCAAACGCTGCGCCAACAGACACCTCCTCCCATCTACCCCTACCTGCCCGGCGTCAGTCAGGATGACGCGATATGCACGAGCAACGGCGTCAGCTACAGCCTGCCCATCAGTGGGGATCTGGAGCCGGGACTGGACGAGCGGCAAATCACACGGCTGCTCAGCGCCGAGCTGGGCGTGGGCAGCAGCGCCGCAGCGCCCGCCCACAAGCCATCGACGGCGAAAAGTAAGTGCTAGACTGGAATACTGGAATGCCAGGGAATTTGACTCAAGATCTTTCTCTCTCTATAGATTCCTTCGACTTGAGCGACGCCCAGAAACTGCAACGGCTCGAGGCACAAAAGACTGATAAATGGCATTCGTTTGCCGACGGCGAGGTGATCCTGAAGCGTGGCTTGGTTAACAAGCGCAAGGGTCTCTTTGCCCGGAAGCGAATGCTCCTGCTGACGACGGGGCCACGGCTCATCTACATCGATCCCGTGCAGATGATCAAGAAGGGCGAGATACCCTGGAGTCCGGAGCTGCGGGCCGAAGTGAAGAACTTTAAGATATTCTTCGTGCATACGGTAAATTGATTTCTAGTATTTTATTTGTTTTCGTTTGTTGTTTGTTGTTTATTGGCCTTTTAGGCCTTATTATTGATATGGCTTGTGGCAGTCGCAGCTGTTGACAGTTTGTTGAACCAAACCAACTAATGATGATGTCAAGTGTCATAAAAAAAAATAGGAAAAAAAAACACCTACAAGCAAATACTCATACATAGGGGATCCAGTTTATAGCGACGGCACGTGTTTACGACCCAAAAACAAAAACAACAACAACAACAACAAAAAGAAATAACTCAATTATATGCGACATTGAAAACTGCACACGCAACGCAGATAAAACACGAAAAAAAAACGCATTAAATGACAATAGTTTTTAATGGTTTTCGGTCACACTTTTTCACTCTCTCGCACACACACACACACGCACTACTCTAACCAGTTGCTTTGCTTGATATACATATATTTACACGCTCTCTTACGCCTCTCTCTCTCTCTCTCTTTTTGTGTGTTCTTTGCAGCCCAATCGCACTTACTACCTGGACGATCCACAAGGCTATGCCATACAGTGGGTCGAGGCAATTGACAACATGTCGAAATTGTGCTACGGCGATGCGGCCCTTAGCAGCTCAACGCCGGCGCCAACAGGTGACGCCAGCAGCGATGCAGCCGCAGCGACGTCGACTACGACAAGCATCTCGTCGTTCGCCTGCTCGACCGGCGGCAGCAGCAATAGCCTCGCCATTGTCGGCAGCACGAATTCGCCTGCGTCCAACAATAGTTCGCCGACAGCGCGGCGAAGTTCTCCAGCGCAGCGACAGCCAATGGAAACAGCAGCAACAACAACAGTGGCAGCGGCGCAGGCAGCGACAGCGCCAGCGCCAGCAGCAGCGTCAGCGTCAGCGTCAGCGGCAGCAACAATGAGGGGCAAAAAGACAGCGTCCAATTGAACAGCTGAACACGTGTCGTGACTGTTGTCGTTATTTAGATTTAAATGCAAATTAAATTCTAATTTAGTTGAAATTTAGTGCAAACAACAAACACCTAGAAGAAACCTACACACACACATACATACAGAGAAATAAGTTAGAAATGCAAGGAATGTGTCGAAATTTGTTGAAATATCAAATTAACAATTTAATTTGTTGTGTGCTCGTCTCTCGTCATTGAATGTTTGATCAATTTGTGCATATATCTATAGAGAAAAGTTGACAGAGACAGAGACAGAGACAGAAAGAGGGAGACAGTCGGGTAAGAGGTAGTGTAAAACTAAATTAAAAAAAAAAAAAATACATACATAATTAAGAGGAAATACGTATAAAATATATATAAATTTAAATTAAATTTAAACTAAATTAATTTAAATTAAATTAAATTAAATTATTACCACAAACACATAAACATAAACATAAACATATATTTATATAAAAAAAAATAACAAAAAAAACGAAAAAAAAAATCCCAAAAAAATATTATACATGTTTTTGCCCCACAGTGCGGGCGAGCTGCCTGAAAGTGTGTGAATTTCTGCACCATAGATGGCGCCAGCAGCTCGTATGCATAGTTTAAAAAACAAATTTTTTTTAGCTAGTAGTTAGTCACAATTTAAATGAATTACAGAAGAAGAAGAAGAGAAGCTAAAGCTGCGGGCGCCATGGGGCAGCGGCCAGAGCACAGTGGGGCAATATAAGCTAAAAAAAGAACTAAACTAAAACTAAAACTAAATTCAAATTGTATTCAAAACTAGCAAATGATATATATATATATATGTGTAAAATTGTATATATATATATATATCTATATACACATACATTAATAGTTAAACAAAAATGGAGTAAGTGTGTTGTTTTTCTGTCGCCTAACTGTAAATTGTAAACTATGTAAATTTAATTGATATATATATATACATAAATGTAAACCCAATTCTATATGTACATATATATCTATATAGAATAACTGTACATTAGCTATATGCGCACGTCTAAAGCAAACTAAAAAATGCCTAAAATGAATGAAGAAGAGAGAAAGAAATAGAATAACCGTAGCTTAGCGCGACGCTAGATGGCGCCACAGCGCACGCTCAACAAAAAAACAAATTTCTAGTAAGAATTTTTGTTCATTTGTTTTTTGATTTCTTTAATTTAATTTATATGAAATGCTTTTTTGCCCTATAAAGAAACGTATAAGACTTTGAGAAACTATTTAAAACAAATATAAAAAATAATAAATAAATAAAAAAAAAATTATGCAAGCAACACAAAAACAAAGTAACTAAAAAAAAATAATATATATAAATACAAAAAAAAAAGGAAAAAATTTATGTAAAAAAAAAAAAGAAAATTTAGTTAAAATTAAATTTGGCTTTTTTCGATCACAAAATATATGTATATATATATATATATATTTATATTTATATGTATTTATGTTTTCGTTTTTTTTTTGTTTGCTATGTTTTTGCTTCGCATAAGAGAGAATAAGAAAGAAAGAAGTAGGAGTAGAGATAGGGAGAGAGCAGTGTAAAGTTAGCTTGAAAAGTAATGCAGAAAAAACAGGTATAAAAATTGAATTTTTAAATAAATTAAAAAAATAATTTACCTATACAAAAATTTATAAAAATAAACAAAAATTTTTTTTTTTTGGTTTATCAAAAAAAAAAAAAAAAGAAAACAAAAAAAATGGAAAAAAGTTTCTAAAACTCGCGCGTATTTAGTTCAATTGTAAAGCCTAAGTTATGCCTAGAGACCACGCCCCCAGCAACACGCCTACACACACACACACACATACACACACACACACTCAAACTATTTAGACTTAAGAATGTGAGAGGAAAGAGAGCGAGAGCGCGAGAGCGAGAGCGAGAGTGGTAATGAAAGAAAGCAAAAAATACATTTGTACATACATATCGCGTCCCACATTTGTTTTCAATGATGGGCGTGGCCGTAGCAGCAATTTACCTATATATTATATATATGCATATATATAGTACAGTTAAGTTACGCAAGTATACAATTAATTCAATTAAATTAAAATTAAATTAAATTAAACTAAAAACTAAACTAAACTTAACAAAAATTGTATAATTTATTCAATTGCAAAGAGAGTTATGTAAGCAACAAAAAAAAAACTATATAGTGAGAGCAAATTATGTAAATTATTATAAACACACACATACACACTCACTCACACACACACACACACACATAGCATATATATGTATATATAACAATACACATCTATATATATTTATATATATATATAAATTAAATTAAATTAAATTGGTTTACAAAAACAAAAATACAAGAAGAAGAAGAAAAACAAATTGAGAACGTATCATTAATAATTAAAAATTAAAAAAAAAAAAAAAACAAAATATATTAATGAAGAAAAAACATAAAAATTTTCAAAAACTACAACAAAAAAAAATTATTCAAAAATTGTTTTTATTTCGCTTTGGTTCATCAAATTGGCTGCGTTTTTTTTCTTAAGTTACGCCTAAAATGAGAAGAAAAAGACGAAGGAGAAGAAGAAGGAGAAGGCAAATACTTCCATGATCCAAGTCGAACTAGTTCGCACCTCCAAACATTTTTCCCCCTTTCCTAAAAATACAAAAATACGAAATATAGAGAACTTAAGCATAGGTTTCGACAACAACAACAACAACAACAACACTGTAAAAAACTACACTGAGCGAAAAAGAAAAAAGAACTACTTGAAAAGGTATGGCAGAGAGAAGAGAAGAGCTAAAGGAGAGCACAGGAAAGAGAGCAGAAGAGAGAGAGAAAATAATAGAAGCTAGATTAGAAGACAAAGGGAGAGAGAGAGAGAGAGAGAGAGAGAGAGAGTGAATGAGTTGGAGAGAGTTAGAGCTAACCGAAGTTTTAATACCTTTGCAGTGTTATGTTGTGAGGGAGTGGGAGAAAGAAAGAGAGAGAGAGAGAGATGGAGATGTAGGAAGATATAACAAAGCCCACATATAGTATCTATATAATAAATATATAGGCTTATCCCATATATAATTTCTATATTGAAAATGCATACGTTTTGTTTATATTCAAAACAGTTTTTTGTAGATTTTATGAAATATATATATTATATAGTCTATATATATTCCATTTTGTATATATGTACTACAGAGGTTTTCCAAATATTTAGGTTTATATTTTTATTATTTTCAAAATTTTTGAGATTTAGTTTATTTAGTTTACTATAGTGTTTTTTTCAAGATAGTTCCTGATGTTAGGAAGTTTCGATTTGTTTAGTATTTTTTAATTTTCTCATAACAAAATCTGATGTAATTATTGGATATAGTAGCTCTATAAGTTTCAAAACAAACCCATTTAGTGCAGCTAGACTTATGACTGTGAATTACTATGACAGGAGTTGTAAGATCTTTGGATCTGATCAAGCGAGACTATAGTTTATATAGACTATATTCTAAAAGACTTTTCAGTTGGCAAATAAATAAAATGAGATCAGATATATCTAGAATCTTTCTTTCTTTCTCTCTCTCTCTCTCTCTCTCTCTTTCTCCTTAAATATATATATAGTAAAAAATTCTCTCGCAACTTCTACTGCAAGGGTATTCTACCTAACGATAGAGTAGTCAAGTTTTTTTTTATTTGATTTCGATTCCTTTATGTGCTGCAGTACCTAAAACAGAAGTTCGCATCGACCTGAGAGTGCGAACGTAGCCAAGCCGTAAAACCTATATACAGTACCCCAGACATACGTAATACGTATATAGATGTACAATTCTAGACTCCGCAATTTATACAACTCTTCAGATACCCAGGAAATATATCTCATTTTGCAGCTCTGTCAAAGGAAGAAGAAGCAGAAGAAAGTGCCTAGTGAACCAGTAGAAAAAGTTTAGATCCTAAACTTGGTCGATATCTCCCCTAATATACCATATATACATATATACACAAACACACACATATATATATATATATATATACATATATATATACTATATATTATATACTTGCGAGATTTTAGTAAGTTTCTTAAGCCTGGGCAAATGTATACGATTTATTTGTATTAGAAATTTCAATAGAATCCAATTGGTAAATGTAAAATCCAATTAGAATACAATTGACAGAGATTCAAATTCATTGAATATGTGTGTGAGAGAGAGAGATAGATAGAATTGTGCTATATATAATCTAGTATTAAATATATATTCCTAATTAGCATCCAATTGGCAAACACTACAAGGAATTACATTTTGTGTTCAACTGTGCATGCGAGAGAGACAGAGAGAGAGACAGAGAGACAGAGAGAGAGAGAGATAGATGGAAGAATTAAATGCAATTCTAATTAGACTCCAATTGCCTTTTGTGTTCAATATTGAAATTGCAAGATAGAGAGAGAGCGAGAGAGAGAGAGACAGGGATAGTATGTGTTTTTTCCGCATAGAATCCTACTTTCGTTGGGCTTCTAATCAGAATCTAATTTGTAAACATTAATACAAGGAACTTTTGTTTAAGTAGATTCAAATATAAATTGAATTCCAATTAGAATTTGTAACTATTACAAGGAACTTATTTCGTGTTCAATTATGAATGTGTATGTGTGTGTGAGAGAGATAGAGATAGAGATAGAGAGAGATAGAATCCAATCGGCGCTTAGATCAAGGAATTTCATTTTGTGTTCAACGACAGAGACGGAGAGAGGCATGAAGAGAGAAAGAGAGAGAGAGAGAGAGAGAGAGTATGTATGTCTTATTAAAATAGAATCAAATACTAATTGGACTTAGTTAAAGTCCTATTAGAAAACAATACAAGGAATTTCGTTTGTGTTCATCTTTTAAAAAGTGTGAGAGAGAAAAAGAAAGAAATAGTGTTTATTTGACTTAAATATAATCCAATATCAAATGGAATCCAAATTGGAATCTGATTGGCAAACTTGACAAGGAATTTCGTTTGTGTGTGAGAGAGAGAGAGAGAGAGAGAGAGGGGATGAGAGAGGATGCATGTGCAAGTGTTATTTAGTTATGGCAAATTTTTTAGTGCAAAACATTTAGCCGATAGTCAATAATGCAGACATATTTATGCATATATATTTCTATATATATATATATATATATATGTATATATATATAGCCAATATTAAACGAGTTTATACATAACTAATTGCATATATGCATACTATATATATATATATATGCATATGTATATAAGGATCCATATATTGGAAGATTCCATATTGTATATTGATAAATTCGTGAGCGAATCGATCCGTTTTATCCAAGTTCAATCTCTAGGGGTGCTAGACTGAGTTATATATATATATATATATATATATAAATATTATATATAAATATAAATATATATATACATAAATATATATATATATATATGAACGTAAAATAAATAAAAAAAATAAAACTCTTAACGTAAACGTAATTCAATTACCTTTTTGCAAAAGAATAAAGTATCAAATACACCAGACTAATTTGCAATCTATATGTACAGACCTACATATTTGTATACCTATATACATATTATACATATATATATATATATATATACATAAGGAATACTTCTATATATATATATATACGTGCATTATAAAGTTAAAAACCTTCCATAAACCTGGTCCTAAAGGTACTTTGTAACACAAATAAATACACACACACACACACACACACACACACACATAAACATATACCCATATATATATATATATACTATATATTTACATATATAGATTTTAAGCAGAAACAAAAACAAAAAACAACTATAAATTATGAGCATAAAATAATAATACAAACACACACACACACACACACACATAAACACAATTCCTAAAATCGAAAAGGGATATATATATATATACATATATATATGTATATATGAAAAACTGTCTAAAATTCGACTGCAATGTTGTATTTTTCAGCACGTAAAATAATAAACAGAGAAACTAAAACCAAGTTCAAAAAAACATTCAAAGTTCGTTACATTCAGCACGCGCTGTTTGCAAAAAAAAAAAAAAAAATAATAATAAAAAAAGAGTAAATTTCCCCCCAACAAAACAAATTTTCCCCCTCTCAAAATGTCCTTCCAAACACATAAACTATGTAATATTCAGAACAGAATACAAAAAGTGAACAACAGCAAAAGAAAATACAGTTTGTTAATGAAAATTAAGGTTTGAGAAATGTAAAAAGCGTTTGTTTGAGAATAAAAACTAAAAGAGCAAGTGAAGCAGCAGAGAAGAAAAGAAAAAGACAAACAAAAAAAAAAAAAGCCGAAAAGTGTTTTCATTTTAACGGCCACTGCTCAGTGACATAGCAGTTAGCTATTGTCAGTGCTGTCCGGCGCTGAATAACATAGAGGAACAGCTAATCTGTTATACGCTTCACGCTAACAGCGAGCGAGACAGCTATAGTGTGCATGGCAGTGTTGTAGCAGCGAGCTTAGGCTTGGGCTGACACCTTGGCGCGCATTTGAATTGAATTTGAATGTGCGCTGAAAGCATTTAAATTTAAAAAAAAATTGATAATAATATAGAGAAAGTTTGTGTAATCAAATTGATTGCTCAATTTATTGCTTTCTTGCATTTTTGTGCTTTAAATATTATTTTGATCAAGTACCCAAGTGTTTTAGGCTGTGCAGCCAAATAGTGTCATAGCAGTTAGCTGCTGACAGTGCTGACAGGCAACCAAATATGTATAACAACATATGAAACAGGCAGAGAGCGAGACAGCTATATATATGCTTTCAGTGTTGTAGCAGCATGCTTTTGACTGCCACAGCAGTTTGGCGCGCATTTGATTTGAATTTAAATAAGCAGCAAATGAAATTTTCAATTGTACATTAAACACTTTTCCAATAAGAATCCAATTGAAAAACGTATATTTTCTCTAGCTTCGCCATATATGTCATTTGCATTGGTTTCTGATTTCGAATTATGAAAGATTACAAGTCGAAGCCACAGATATCCGAAGTTTGGCCCTTGAAATGGATCATTCCGCTCGTCATCTGTGGCTACCTGACGGGCCTTGGGTTCATCCTGCTCTGGTACGAATGGCAGCCGGCGCACAGGTCGCGCGACTTTACGCGACGTTCGCTGATCTACGTCTGCCTGGGTCTAGTGGGCATCACGATGATCTTCTGTCGTGCCGTGCGGTGAGCAAGTGCATCCGTCGATGGTTTGTGTTTAATCCTCGCCTGCCTTTCCAGTTGCATATTGACACTCGCCTTGCCTTCTCTGGGCAGCAGTCGTGGACGTGCTCTGCTCATCGTCTTGGCCTTCTTCTTGGCCGCCCGCGGACCCATCGCCAATATCCTGGCCAATCTGACGGCCTTGCTGCGCAGCTTAGCCTGCGGCCAGGAGGTGCTGCGTCAGGCACTGGGTTACATGATCGACCTGGTCAAGGAGCCGGTGCGTGCCGTCCAAATGGCCGTCGAGCAGCTGATGGATGAGCTGCGCCGTGTGATGCGGCAGCTGTTGGAGCTGCTGCTGCGCATTCAGAGCTATCTCCTGATCATCGGTGAGTCCGGCTCTCCCTCTCTCGCCCTTCCCTTATTCTCTGAATAGTTGTGCTTCCACTGCAGTTAATACCTTTAAAGCCTGCGCTGGCTGGATCAAGACTGTCCTGGAGCTGTGCAACTCGGAGCTGGGCACGCCCTGGGTGCGTTGCCAGAAGGCGGCGAATCGAGCGATGCTCAAATGCCGCGCTCGCCTCGGCTTCTTGAAACCTCTCTGCTATGCCACGAAGATCTTTCTGGCTCTCTGCTATCCCGCCAAGCTGGTGGATGTCTTTTGCGCCGGCGTCTGGGATGGCAGCTTTGAGATCGTGGACACTATACTGGATCGTGAGTCTGCCTCTTTCTCTCCCTTTCTCTCTCGATCTGTCGCTTTATATATCTGTGATATTTGTCTTACTCTCTCTCTCTCTCTCTCTCTTTCCCTCACTCTCTGTCTCTATCTCCCTCTCTCTCTCACTCTCTCTCTGTCTGCATTTCTGACATCTGTGATATCTATGATTACGTTTCCTACACTCTTCTCTCTCTCTGCCTGGCTCTCTCTCTCTATCTGTCCCTCTCCTTCTCTCTCTCACTCATTCTCCCTCTCTCTCTCTCTCTCTCTCTCTCTTTAGGTTACTATGAATTCGTCGCCCAGCTGGAGCAGATGTTCGATGTGAGCATCAGTTTCGACCATGACTTCTACTTCCATACGAATGCATCCAGAAATCTGTCGGATGTGGGCGAAGAGATCGTACACGATATCAAAGTGCGCATGCGTCCCTTTATAATATTCAATAGCTGGCTGGATTTGCTCTGCTGGATCATGGTGCTGACCATATTCATCAAGTAGGTATCACACAAAGGGACTGAGACTGCTCAGAGAGCAAAGCCTTAGAGCATACACGAAGCTAAAGATTCTTCTGATCATTCTTAACCCTTGATCGATGACAATTTCTCTATATCAACTCTCGCTCACAGATCCATCTACTTCTATCTGCGCTACATGCACAGCCTGAGGTATCAGAATATATTTCTTACGCGCTCGCTTTATGCCATCGATGCCAAGTGCCGGGAGATGGGCACGCCCACAGTTATGCCGCTGCAGGGTCTGGAGCGCTTCAAGTACCGCAAGGTAAGAGAAATATAGATATGAATCCTCTCTCATCTCAACTCGAGCATCGCTGCAGCTGGGCAGCATTCGACTGAGCGTTGTGGAGACTGTGCTGCTGGCGGAGAATGCGACGTTAATGTTCAACACGTGCCTGCAGCTGGGCATCATTTGTCTGGCAGATTATGGCATCTTCTGGCTGCTGGACATGATTACGTACTATGGCGAGGAGCAGGACGATATCGAAATACCGCCCTTTGTTGACGTGCAGGTCGAGGGCGGCGGCTTCGTGGGCGATGTGATGCGGGGCGTGGGCAATGCCTTTCGTCCGATGTCGCAGAAGCCAAAAGTTACCTCCAAGAGCTGTCTGCCCCAGCCCGTGGAGCCCGATTACCGATATTACATAGCCATCCTGGTGCTCTGCCTGCTCGCCTGGTTCATTCTGCTGGCGGAACCATATCTGCTGCGCCTGCGCCATGCCATCATGGAGTGCTACTATCCGGAGCGAGCGCATGTCCGTGCGCTCTACCTGCACAACAAGATCATTGCGAAGCGAGGTCTGGTCTGTAGTTATAAATTGAAATTGGGGTTACCTGGTTCTTTTGTTCGTATGTGAATTGCGAACTAGTTCTCTTATTAGAAATTCTCTCTATGTCTATTTATATATCCAGTTTATCCAGAACTTATGTTCCATATGCACTAAAGTTGAACTCTAATGCAGCTCAGTTCATTTAGTTCAGCGACCAGTACTAACTCATTTAATGAGTTCCAAATGTAGTTCATTTTTGAACTGAGTCGTTTACTAGATAGAAAATAGTCTTATACGATATATATCCATTGCAATCTGATCTATTCTCAATGCTTTTAGTCAGCTTCCTTAAGATGATGCGTCGCAAGATAAGAGCCACGTTCATGTATCAAAATTGTTACGGCTGTTGCTGGAGTTGGATAAGAAACAAACTCTGCTGGTTCGTACAGCACTCACAATGAACTATCTCTCTCACTCTCCCTCTCTCTCTCATGCTCTATGTTCACCCGTCTCGCTCTTCAGGTGCTGCTGCTGCCTCTGCCTCTGTCTCTCGGGTGGTTCTCGCAAGGAATCGTGCATACTGTGCGCCCAGCGATTGAGCTCGTTAGTGTAGTACCTCGATAGCCTCAATTCAAGTCAGTTTCAACCAGGACTACCTACTGCCCTTTACAGCTCGAACCGCATAAAGTGTGACACGCCCGGCTGCCGGGGTCTCTACTGCCAGCGCTGCTACAGCGAGTCCAATCACAAATGCTGCCTCTGCAAGCGACCCATTGACTATGGCGATCACAGCGACATCTCTGAGCTTGAGTAAGCCTTGATGTAGAGAACAATCAGATAGCTCAGTTAGCTAGCTAATCCTTTTTTCAGAGACTCCTCCGATGATCCCAATGCGGAATCGTATGGCAAAATATGGAAGCATACCTACTGTGCCAAGCATCACAGGCAAAAGGACAAGAAGGAGCCTTGAGGTGCAGTAGATCTGAGGGAAGCGAAAGAGATGCATTGTATAGGGTCTTATATTGATGTGCTTGGTGCTATCCATTCTTAATTAATAATAAAATATTTAAAGTATAGCATTTCTCCAGATATGATTTTAGTTTCATTAAGTTCATGAATCATGTTTCCCTTGAATCATTCCGTAAGCTCTTCCTGAAATGTTTTCTACTAAAACATTCTATTCTAGAATAATTTTGATAAGCTTTATAGCTTCGATTCTTAACTCTAGTTGGCTCAAAAATAATGCCAGCATATAGTTTTTCATCATCGTCGGAGGATGAACGCATAGAAGCGGGATCCAATAGAAAATCTGATGCTAATCCAACGAGCGATACGAATATAGCTAAACAGGGCAACGACTACGTAAATCGAGTAACGTAACTTTAATATCCCTTTGATTCATTGTTGGTACTGAATTTCGATTACCTCAAGCCCAACGCAGGTTTTAGAAATATGCATTCGTTTTACCAATCCTTTCAGAAGGATCAAGCAGCCATTTATCCAATAGAGACGGATCCCAAAGAGGAAAGAGGACCGATAAACCGTTCGCACAGATCAAGCAATCCTATGATCTTTGCCATAATTGGCTATATATCAGGCATTGTCCTGATATTGCTATGGTATCTGATCAACTATCGCAAGGAGCATGAAGAGCTGAGCTTGAAATGGTTCTGCATTGTGCTGCTTGGACTGTTGTTCCTATTAGTCATCTACAACCGAGCTACCCAGTACGTAAGACTAGAATTGAAAATATATACGTCTATAAGGTCTCTTAACTAGTAATCCATATATCTTTAATCATAGATTACATCTTTCAATTATCTTCCATCTATTTAGTTTTCATCTCATTTCCTTTGCAGATCGATTGGCATTTTATCTTTGATCTCTATTTTGGGCTACACAGGGCGTGACATGTCCATTTGCCTGGCCTTCTTCCTTGCTGTGCAGGGTCCTCTCACGAATATTCTGGGCAATTTGGAGATAATGGCGTACAGTTTGTCCTGTGGCCAAAATCTGCTGAGGGCTGCGCTGACGCCCATGCACGAGATTATGGGCTCACCGGTCTACGTGGTCGAGCAGACGGTCTACACCTGCTTGAGCCAGGTGAGAAAGCTAATGGACCAACTGGATAATACACTGCGCAACATGGAGGTGCTGATTATGCAGCTCTGTAAGTGCGATCCTTCATAACTGTATAGGATTTATCATTTACTCCCCACAGACTCTGGCTATAAGAGCTGCGATCATTGGTTGCTGCATCAGCAGAGCTTCTTCGAGAATCAGATGGGATCGCCCTATGATCGTTGCCTGGGCGCTGGCATGATCAGTGTGCAGGACTGCAAGATGAAGTTCAGGGATCAGCCGTCCGCATGTGCGCTCGAGAAGCATATCGATTGGTTCTGCTCAAATCTGAAAGATGTGCCCAGTTTCTTTGACGTGCACCTGAAGGAGCAGCAACAGATCGTCGATCAGGTCTTCAGTCGTAAGTTCGAGTAACTGCATCAACTGGGGCTATTTGCCATTTGCGCCCTGTTCACAGGGCCCATGGAAATCTTTGGCAAGATCCGTGATCAGTTCCAGGTGAGCATTACGTTCGATCATAGCCCCAAGTCGGGCGAGACGCATGGCGCCTTGGGCAGCGATCTCGATCATAGCATCGCCGCTGCCTTCGATCGGCACATATTGCTGTTCATCCACATCTGGCTGGGGGTCATGGCAATGATATTGCTTGTGCTGCTGATGCTGCATTCGATCTTCTTTCACATCAACTACTTGGACAGCAATCACTATCGCAACTACTATTTGACCAAGGCGTTCTTCGATATCAACAAGGAGAAGCCCGAAGGCTTAACGGAAAATCTTCTGCCGCTGCGACCCACCGAACGCAAGCAATTTGTTAGGGTAATTCCTTTCTAGATTGTATCCATAGAATTCTTCCATCAGCTTCTCTTTGCAGCTGGACTCGTGGCGCCTGTTGCCCCGCGAGAAGCGGCTCAAAAATGTGTCCTTGGTCGTATTGATCATCATCAACTTTCACCTCTTCACCATCTGCTTGTTCGACTACAGCTTAGCCTGGATGATGGCCGACATGAGCTACCATCTGCACAAGACAGCCGAGCTGCAGCGTAAACTCCCAACAATTCCATGTGTCTAGCTCAATCATAACATTTCCCTTTCTTCCTTACAGCACCCGAGTACACGAAGATTGTGATCAGACGAGGCGGCTTCATCGCTGATATTTTACGCGGCCTGGTTCAGGCCTTTGAGCCCTTGAACAAGAATCTGATTGTGGACATACAGCACTGCTTGCCACTGCCTAGGCCACCGAAATTATTGCGCTACTGGGAGATCATGATGATGTGCATGCTGGCCTGGGTTCTGGTCATTGGCGGGCCAGTCAGCAATCGCGTGGGCCACAAAATTATGGCCATGTTCTATCCCAGAAATGCCAGATATCGTGCCGCCTTACTACATGAACGTTTGCGTTATGGCAGAGGTACAAACTGAAAGGGTTTCTATGGTTTAATAGAGCTATATACATATATATATAGTTTTGATAAGCTCAGTTGTTCTGTGTGCTTTGACTTTCCTCGTAAGTCAGAGAATATTGACAAAAGGTCTAGTACGTAGGCCGCTAAACTCTCGAAGAAGAATGATCTGCAGAGCCAGAAAAAAAAAATATTCGTTGGTTTATCTAAGTCATCTATGTAGATAATTTGTCCCGTTCAGATTCCCTTTAGATGTATGCATCTATCAGCTTTATATTCTTAGATAGCTAAAAGATCAATCGTTAAAAAATCTTTAAAAATTTCAAAATATTTTCAGAAGTTTTATGAAATAGAGCTATAAGGTTATCCAAAACTTCCTCTTTCTCTCGCAACTCTTTCGCCCTCCTTTGCCTTAGTTGCCTCATATAAATCTTTTCCATCTGTTTCTCTTCCATGCTTTAGCTAACTCATCTTATTTGAACATTACCCAATCACTATATCTACAATCTATAACTCAACTCCCCTACTTCCCCTCTCTCAGTCATCTTTCTGCGCACAGTTAAACGACGATCGCATTTGCTTAACTTTTATGTCCCGGATAATTGCAAGTGCCTAACCCAATTGATGGCCAAAATGAGTGGCACGTTGTACAGGTGTGTTAGCTCTCTTCTATATATTTTCGATTATATCTAAAGAAATCTCGCGCTAGACTCTCCAAAGGCTACCTGGGCGCCTATGAGGGCAAATACTGCGTGCTCTGCAAATTCCGACTGATTGAGTAATAATTTTGCTAACTTTCTACTATTGAGAGTATTAAATATGAAATCCCTTCTTCACTTGCAGAGGAAAGTTCGCCGTTTGCAAAACTCTCAACTGCAGAGGCATGTTTTGTGAGATGTGCTTCTTGGACTTGAATTTCGAATGTCTTGTGTGCTGTCCACGTTTTCGCTTTGATGAGCTCACGAATGTAACCGATGTTGAGTGAGTCTGAAATCTCCTTAATTAAGCAAATATTTACACATTTGTGATCTGTTGCAGAGACTCATCGGATGAGGAAACCAAACGTAAGTCCAAATCGTCGCCCAATAGACTTAATTATATTCGTTAATAAAAAACATGTTTCAATTGGTAAAGTCTTTTGAAATATTGCAATCAATATTGTGAAAGTCTAGAAATACTCTAAATTAGATCAGTCGCTAAGAATTGCTAGCATTTAGCATGTGAGCATCTAGACTAAGTGTGCCAAGGCATAAATTCTACGTAGCTTAATAGAAAATTCCCTAGGAAATCTTACTCATGTCTGAGGAGGAGTCTAGGCCCTAGACTCTACGACATATCCAATAGTAGAACCCTTTAACAATTTTAAGCTCTCTCTCACTTTTTCTATTCATCTCACTCTCTCTTTACCGCTATCTCCCTCTCTGTCTATCACTTGAAGTGCATTTTTAAATGTCCTCACAAAGCACTCGTGCTACCTCGTACCCTGTTCGTGCCCTGTTCGTGACTCTTTGCCCATCTCTAAGAGAGTTCGAGTTCCATTTCTTTTTTGCTAATGTCCAAACATCTTTCTTTTTTCGCTACGCTCAGCCATCCAGCTGCAGACCTTACTTGGCGCTGGGAATCTCAGCGATTCTGATGAATCGCAGCTTTTATTTAGCAAAAATGACATTGCGTCTGGCTCATCGGCCTTTAGGCCCGTTCATCGTCGCCGTCGGCGTCTGTGACTTGTTCTTGTCTTGACTTTGTCATGGCCATCTATAGCTACTGTCAGCTCGTTTGTCGCCTTGTCAAGGCGCTTGCGACCACGGCCAGTGTCCAGTGGGCCATAACACTTTGTTTTCAATTTGTGTCTCTGGGGCTGGGCCGCGCCCCCTCTTGCAGGGGGCCTGGGCCTGGCCGTGTGGACATTGTGGGCATTGCTTGGCGCACATGTGGGCAACAATTAAATGTTCATTAAATGCGACAAGCACGACAAGCCTCTCACAACAACAATTAAGTCGGACAAGGATTGGCCAACTGCTGATGATGACATCCTCACATCCGATTCGACTCTGACCAGAGGCTGGGAACGAGCCAGAGAGCGAGACTGAGGCCGGCTTGAGGAATGTGCTGTGTAATTTACAGCCAAGAGTGATGGTGGTCCAGCCTCCCCTCTCTCTCTCTCTCTCACTCTCCCACTCTCTCCCTTTCTCTGCTGCAATCCCTTTCTTATTTATGAGCCACAAATTTGGACATTTATTTCTATCTTGGTCAGTCATATAAAAACTTTAACACGCTTTTTATCTCAGCGGCCAACGTTTGATCCGTTTCATGATTTCCTATTCATTGTGGGCTCTTTAATAAATTCTCTTCATAAATTCTCTCTGTTCTCTGCTATGCTAATGTGTACACAAGTGTTTATTTGTTATTTAACACCCGTTGAAACCACACACTGACCACCATCGTTGGCATTTGTCGCTTGACATTTAAACCACACTCGAAGAGCTCGTAGAACCTCTCGCACGGCGGGTCATCATCGTGTTTGTTCTTGAGTTACTACCTGCCCCGGGCGTTGAAACCTGAGCTGCTCTTTTGCGGAACTGTTCAACGAGCCGACTATCCAAAACCATCAACTGATCCAATTGCAAACCGTTATTAAACAATATTTAAGGGTTGTAAGTAGATTGAATTGAAGGCTTTAAAAGTTTTGTGCTTTGTTTGCGGTCTGCGTGAAACGAATACCTTGAGCTCGAACTTGTTGAAGTCCTTAACTTCTGTGATGTCTTACTTGTTGAGCAGAGAGTGAAGAGAGAGAGAGAGAGAGAGAGAGTGGGAGAGTGTGTGTGAGAGAGAGAGAGAGAGAGAGAGGGAGAAATAAGAAAGAAGAAAGAAGAAAGCTGCAGTTGAGGTTGAGAGTTGAGGTTCAGATAGGGAAACTCCATGAACTTATGCGAAATGTGGATCTTAGATAATCTAAGAAAGATATAATGTATGTAATATAAACTCTAGGGAATAACTTCCTAATTCTCAACTGAATTGGAGCTTAGAATATCTTGGAAAACAGATTTAGCACCTTTGGGCATCATTCTGGCATTATAATGTTTTCCTAGGGTACTTTTATCCCAGTGTATCCCATGCCATCCCATGGCTATCAAAAATAAGCCTCATTTTCGTGATTTTATTTATAATGCTAGATCTATTTGCTAGATTTATTTGATGACATATTATTAACATACACATATTGAGTTAGGTCCTTACGGCCTTCTTATTGGGATAGCCAAAGAAGCCGATGCTCTTGAGCTCAATGAACAGTTCCTGATCGTTGCCAATGGCACGGTATATAGCCTTCTCCAATTCATCATATTGGAAATGTGGTGCGAAGGGCATATCGTTGAGGGCCTCAAATAGCGTATTGCCACGCTCATTGCCCACGACCAGAACTGTGCCGCTATTGGAGAATCTGCAAAGAGAGAGTAGACATGAAAATTACAGGGTATCACAGCTGTGTCGCATGTGCCATACTGTGCAATTGTGTTGTAGGAGGCATCCATGTCATGCTTGCCCATGGGCTGGAGTATGTTGCGACGCAAATCCCAAATGCTGCACGAATTCCGATTGATAGCGACTATAATTGTGGAGTTGATCGGACTCCACTTGGCCCAGTGTATGGGCTGGAAGTCGTCGAGCAGCTCGATCAGAGGTCGAGTAATGCCATCAACCCAGATGCGCACATACCTGATGGAGAGAGAGACAGTGAGAGAGAGAGAGAGAAAACATATAGCTGATAGTTTAGTTTTCGGCTTTACCAGTCGTTGCCGCAGGTGAGAAAGAGTCTGGGTGACCAGGGTGAGAACTCCATGATATTGACGGCACCGTCATGACACTTGAGCACCTCCAGGTATTGGTGCTGATAGTTGATGGAGCACTTGTGTATGCAGCCCTCGTCGGTGAGTATGTAGTAGATGTCGTTGTCCACCGGATGCGTGGTGATGTAGAGGCCTTGTGGATGACGGTTCGCTGCAACGGTCATGGTCGGGCTGATGGGCACGTGTATGCCCTCCGGATGACCTTCGATGCGCTCCAAGGTCATCTGTGTGAAGCCCAACAGATAGGGACTCTTGCCCAGATGAAATCGTGTCACTGACCCATCCTGCGACAGACTGAGAAACGGATCGATCTCGCCATCGTCCTCGCCGACCTGCTTCAGCCAGCGTATGGCGACCACGGGCGAGCAGCCCGGCGAGGTGCTGCGCTGGGATACGGCAATGGGCAAATTGCTGTCATCGGCCACATCTCTCACCTCGACGCTGCCGTCGTACATGCCAATGGCAATGAGCGACGGCAGATAGGGAGAGAAGCATAGGGCTGTCACGGGAGTCTTGTAGTAGTAGGATCGTTCCGGTTCACCCGGATTCTTGATGCTCCAGACGAACACGTCGCCGGTGGAGGGCACATGCTGGGAGGAGAAGGAGAACAGGCCGTAGCCAATGGCCACAATGTCGCTGTTGCTATAACAGAAGCTAATGTCGCTAACCGCCTTGCGGTCGTCGTTGTTCTGGCTGGGTATCAAGCGGAAGAGGCACTTCAATGAGTACTTGTACTGGACTTCCGTGGAGCAGCGATTCGGCTTCTGAAAGTTGCGGAATCGCTGCATCCCAGTATTGTAGTAGTTGCTGGAGAGAGTGCGTCCAATCATGAGTATGGCCCGCTTGAAGAGCGGATTCTTGAAGAGCTGCTGCATTGTGGAGCGCGCCTTGCTCCGCTCGTTGGCGTCCTCTTCGAGGGCAAACGTATGACGTGGCCCCTGGTCCCCCGGCGGTCCAGCCTGAATGGTCTGCGTCATCTGGGTCTGCTTGTTGACCACGCCCTGCAGTGTGTCGTACATCTCAAAGTTGGACACATACGAGCCCACGGTGGCGTAGCTCACGAAGATCGTGTTCACGCCCCGAGTGTTGGTCAGGACTATTTCGGTTTGGGCATCGTTATCGGACCGACGCCGCACTTTGCCCTTGCCAACGGTTAAATAATCATAGAGACGATTGTCCGCCTCGACTGCATTGCCCTGCTCCGTGCCCTTAGCCGCCGTCGAGTTAACTTGCGAGTGCAGCTCGATAAACGCCGACTTGCGTATGGTTATTTTGACAAAGGATTTCGTGAAGGGCACGGCAATGTGCATGGGCTGCTCGTCCTCCTTATGAGCTTGTGACGGATCAAACACGATCGTCTCATACATAATCTAGGTTATAAATGCAGGGCAATAAATTCAATATTCACATTGAGCATTGGATTGCTCTAGCTCAAGGTCTTACGCCAGCGATGAGCTCATCGATCGACTGCTTATTGCCACCCACACCGCCCCGCATGCTCGACCTGGTCTTCGAGCGCATCATGCTGCCCCGCGTTTGGTTCATCGACAACGTCGCTATATTGTGCATCAAATGCAAATTGAACTTCATGAACTTATCGGTGTGCTTCGATTCGGTTAGGGTATTGGGCGTGTAGTCCATATCTTCACCATCGACGTTCTCGGTTACCTGTGGACGAACCATCGGAGTTTATCTGTACTGAATGCGTAAGTAACATTGCCAAATCACCTTGAATTGCGAGCGATACTCAATGTCCGCATTGACCTCCACCGCATAGGGATGCAACTCGCGCTTCTTCGTCAAAATTGTCGAGGCGGATTGTTCGTTTGCGACCATCACGGATCTCTTGAGTGTCTTCCGGTCGACATCGATGGTGCTCTTTAGGCTCAAATCCATTTTATACCGAATTGTCGAATTGTTTAAGTCTCTGAGTCTGTTGGAAGTCTAGTCGAAGTCTAGTCGAAGTAGATTCAATCATATAGGTTTGATGGGCTTAACTGAGCAGACTTGATGAGGGATTCGATTGACATGCTCTATCAAAGACGTTAACTAACAATTTTCAGTCTATTTCCATCATCTTAGAGTTTCGCTTCCCATTTGATTTCGACATGACAGCTCACGTGCTGTGCGAACTTCCCCTGCGCTGCACATTAGATAAAAGCCAGATAAAGCTAACACTTCGCCCTGGCTAACAACCACCGGCGTTACAGTTGAGAAGGACTCGACGTTTCAGTAACAGTTGAACTCGCGCGCCGTGCGAAAGCAAAGATTTCCTTGCACACGTCACAAAGCCAATGCGGAATTAACTTTGACGTAAAGTTCGTGTTGAGACATATACACATATATATATATACATATATATTTCGATCTAATTGATGTGGTGTTAGACTTAAGATAAATCGAAATATCAATAGCCGCGCTGCTAATTACGAGCATGTCCATTGCACAACAGCAACAACTCGAATTGGCATTGCCTTCAATGGATTGCCAAAGTGAAAACCAACTACCAGAAAACTCAATTAGGAATGTTGCAAAAACACAAGCTCAGACAACAACGTTGGCCATGCCGCAGCCAGTGGCTGCCACAGCAGCCACAGCCATAGCCACAACTACAACTTCGAGTGGTGCTGTGGCTCTGGTCAAGCAACAGCCGACGCAGTACGTCATAAATTCAGTGGCAATGCACGCAAAGGCAACCACCGCCGGCCTCATCTCGGGCGGCACGCTCCATCTGCATCGAGTGAGGAGTGCGCAGGTACGTGAAATATGACATTCATTGAAAGTTCAACCACACATCCAGGCGGATGCACATCCACGTGCAGCACGAACAGCACGAGGTGTGCTCAATGCAAATTAACAACAATTATTTACAGCTGAGTTACACGTTCATATCTATTGCCAAATGACGACTTGGGGTATACTCTTTTTGAGAGCTGAAGGCATGGCTGATGTTAGATAGTAACTGTCATATATTCCTTGATGGAAGCTTGAAGTGATTTGATCTAGTCTATTCCTACGTCTATCTGATATAGCCTGTCTCTCTCTTATTTCTCTCATTTGTTTTACCGCCTCTTCGCTCATCTGATGAATTGAGCTGATCTAGTCTCATCTCTTAATATAGTCTGTTCCCATACCTATCCTTCCATCTCTCCCTTCATCTGATGAACTGAGTTGAGATCTAGTCTGTTCTTTCGACCGTCTCTCCAGCTCTCCGTTCATCTGAGAGAACTGAGTTGCGCTAGTCTATCCCTACGTCCGTCTTATTTGCTGATGAACTCACTTATCTCTCCGTTTATCTGATGAACTGAGTTGATCTAGTCTATTCTGTCACTTACTTACTGTTTTTTCCATATGTCCTTTCATCTATATCTTCGTCTCTCCTTTGATCTATCTACTATTTGTTTTTCCATCTATTCCAAAGTCTGTTCCTCTGTAAGTCCAAGTGTCGAATGTGCAATAGAGAGAAGTCTGAAGTTGTAGAATCTTCAGTTCATTTGTAGCATGCAGAGTATCTGCTAGTTGAGCACTCCCGAGTATAGCACTCTTTACTCTTACTCTTAATGCCTATTGTAACATTCTTATGTAAGACTCTAAAACTGTTAGGTATATAGATATATCTTTTATATGTACATCTAAATATATATCTAATAGACATAATAGCTCTAGCTGATATCTAGCTATAAATCTATAGCTTTTTCTCATTCATTTCCATGCAAACTCTTTGAGTTTCACTCTGCTTACTCCGCACATTCGTGTTCAATGCAATGTGACTGAGAGTGAATACAAAAGCGAGGCATACACAATGCTCTGCTCCCAGCTCAAGGATACATACATACATTAGTTATATATATGCGTGTGTGTGTCCCCTGTATAGATACCTAGCCACAGTGCAGGGTGCGTAACGTAAATTTGTGAATCTCTGTTGTTTTTTCATTTCTTTGCTTTCCTTTTTTTTGCCGGCACCGGCTGCCGTCGTCGTCGTCGTCGTCGTCGTCGTCGTCGTGTCTGTCCTGTCCCAGGCCTTCGCTGAATGGGGCATGCGTATGAGTCTGCGCTGGACAGACTTGCGAGGTTGGCGAGGCTGTCGATGCTGGCAAGCAGCGTCATAGCCATGTTATGTAAACATTCATAGGGGGGCCTTAGAGTGGGGGCGGCCGGGTAATGACGACAGCAGAAAAAGAGCTGAAGCTACGCAGCTGCCAATGCTGAGTGCCTGATGCTCGATGAAGTTAGCCGGGCTTGTATGTTGGCCATGGCTATGCGGCAGTTAGAAGTAAGTGCTGCGGTTTTTATGGCTGCTGTTGCTGCCGTTGCTTCTGTATCTGATGCTGCTGTCAAAGTCACGTCATTCATCAGATGCGCTGTGATGCGAAATGAATTTGTTGACGCCATTCAAAGCGAATTTATGATTAGGGTGGCTGCTCTATAGCCATACACACACACATATATATATATATATATATATATATATATATATATATATATATATATATATATATATATATATATATATATATACATATATTAGTATGCGTATGCGTTTGCGTGTGTGCCTGGGCAAATATTGGGTGGTCCAACATCTTAAGACGTCGTTGGCTTCCACATTTGCATTTGCTCACTTTTGCACTTTTGGCTGAGCCAAAGTTATGCAAAGTTTTCGTACTTTTTACTTCCTTGTGGCAAATAAAAAGAAAACAATTTTGCTCCCTGGAAAACACGAACGTTTTTCCTGGGTGGTGGCTGCGACATGTTTATGTTTGCTTTCAATTTTATCCCTGACATCGTTTGCATCCTTTTTGTTTGGGCTTTCGATTACGAGTTTTTTTTTTTTTTGTTTATATATATTTTGCTCAATGCCAAATGTGTGTGTGGGTGGCTGGCCGTCGTCCTTGCCCGCTGGCGTGTGTCCTGCCAGCCGACAGCCTTGCACTTGCCCGCAATTGAACTTCACTTTTGGGGTTGTTTCGCCCGGCTGTGCTGTGCTCCCATTCAGCGAATCGGCATCTCTTTTGCTGAATTTATCTGAGAGCTCAATTTGCTCTCTCTCTCTCTCTGTTTGTGGCTCTCTTCATCTCTAGGCTTGTCCTTAGCCAGAGTTTGTTATCCCTTGGTCTCTCTCGCTTTGGGTTTCGCCCCTCTGTGATTGCCTTGCATCTTGGACTCGTATTTGTTTTCCTTTTGGCATCGTCTCAAGGGGTTAATCAACCTTCTTCGAGCTGTAACTGAAACTGCGAATTTCAGCTCGTGCACAAAACAATTGAATTCATGAACTGTTCTTGTCTGCAGAGAATTCATAAAGTTACTTTCCAAGTGGATTCATGAACATACTTGTTACACAGAATGCGACTTTGGATTTCAAGTAGCGTTTGAGTCTCTTATGCAGAGCATAGAGTGCGTATGCCGTAACCTTTTATTTATCTGCTATATATTAAAATTAATAAAAACTACTTTAAAGAGTGCGTATTCACATAGAATTTTATAATTTTGTTTATTCTCTTACCCTTTAAGAGCGTTGAGCGCCATTTGCATTCTTGTTTTTGATCCAATTACAGTACAACAACAATAATGGCAGCGCTGCAGGCAGAATACATTCATTGCTTTCATGTCATTGGTTGGAATTCTTTTGATCCCGTTAGCTAAGTATTCTGGCAGCCGAAATTGTTTGAGTGAGCAGTGCGACTGACGACTACACAGGAATTGGTTTTGCTCTCAATTGTCATTGTATTAGTGAGAATGCCGGCTTAGTATTTACTCACTTCTCTGTTTTTACACTATTGGTCGCAATGCTTTTGATCCCGTCAGTTTAGTGCTCTTTCAGTTCTGCCCATAATTGTCATTGTATTAGTAAGAATGTCGGCTTAGCGTAGGTCAGTGCAGAATTTACTCATTTCTTTAGCGCTTTCACACTATTGGTCGCAATGCTTTTGATCCCGTTACTTGAGTGCTCATGCAGTCGAATTCGTTTGAGAGAGCACTGCGATTGACGTGTGCACAGGAATGACAGTAGTTGTGCTCTTAATTGTCATTGTATTAGTGAGAATGCCGGCTTAGCGTAGGCGAGCGCCTAATGAGGCAATTTAGTCAGTCAGTGTGCGTCTGTCCTGTTGATCGGTTGTGCTCTATGTGCGTGCCTTTTGAATTGTTTTATAGTCAAGTTTATTTAACTACAGTATGTTAAATGCATATATTGTGTGTGTTGCGAGTGTGTCCGTAAATTGTCATAAATCATTTCAACACTTGTTCGTCACCTTTAAAATTAACTATGAGCCAAAGACGTGCTGCTCAATTTTCGACACAGAGCTTTTTTCACCAGCAGCAATTTGGCGCGCATTCAGTAATGCATATGAAGACAGCGGTGGGAGGGAGAGCGTATAGAAGCTGTTCTCAGTCTAGCATGCATATGTATATGTGAGAGAACTTTAAATGAGTTTGAATATATACTTTTGTAGGGTAATTTAACTTATATTAGGCACTTATACTCAATTTGTATGTTAAATGTGTGAATATATAAATAGCTGGGACCTATCTTATACTACACTTATACTTTCTGCTGTTACATGGCGATGATTTTAATATGCATTTACTATAAAGAAGTGAGTTTCTTTGTGGAACTAGATATGGTGAGAGGAAGAGGGAGTGAGAGAGAGACTAAATGCCTATGAGAATGCATGTAAAGCGGAATATTAATTGTGTTTGTGTGTGCATACATATTTATTTGAGTTGGAGAATTTAACTTATACTCATTATGTATGTTAAATGTGTGCATAGGTCGACTTACTGATCTTATACAACGCTTATACTAGCTGCTGTTACTTTGGCGCCAATTCAATTCTTTGCTTATCTATAAATACCAATCGGACTATCTAGATGCATTGCTATTTTAATAGACTTTATTTACTCGCTTTGTATGCTGTTGTATTTAGATATTTATACAGATTTTGATTTATGAGTGGCCCAATGCCAAAACATATACATATGAGTAAAGTCAACAGAAAACTGCGTCAAATGCAATTTTACGTATGTGTGTGTGTGTGTCTGTGTGTGTGTGTGTATGAACGGTCATTGAGCTTCAAGTGGAAGTCCATGGCAAATAATTCAAAATCCACTTCAGACTGAAATATTGTGCATGGCAAAATATTTCGGGGTCATAAATTGAAATGCATGTAAGCAGATTTGCCTCTTAACCACGCCCCCCCATCTCTTCCTCCTCCTGCTCCACCTCCTCTTCAAATTGTGGCGCTAATGGAAGACAGCGCGAAGCTCTCCGTCTGACTGGCGAGCTGGCGCCAACATTTTTTGCTGTCGCATTGAAAATTATGAGCGCTGGCTGTGAAAATTTGCATAAAGTCCAAAGAAAACACATAAAGCAGAAGCAGAGAAGAAAAGAAAAATAAAAGACGAGTGAAAATGCATCTCACAGAATGTAAACGGCGAAAGCAAGTGGAAATGCGCTGCATGAACTAAAGAATTTATTTGTACGTGTTGTTAATTCCTTAATTTCTTTACCTGGCGGCATTCGCCTGTGGAAAAACAAATTTTCCTCACGTCATGTGAAATTCTTGTCTTGCCCAAATTTTGATGTTGATTACGTGTGGCACATTCAAGAATTCTTTTTTCTTAAATTTCCTGCTCTCTCTCTCTCTCTCTCTCTCTGATTGTTGTCCAAAACACCATTTGATTACATAATTCCAATTGCATTTTGGGAAATGTTTTTCCCAGTTTCCCAGCCGACGAAGACAGCTGCCATAAATTTAGCTGGAGAGCTACCGCTGAATGCGCTAATCAGCGCTGTCAAGCGTTGCAGATGCTGCATGCGGATGCCACAGCCAAAGATACAGCTATACTATATAGTATATATATATATATATATATATACATATATATGAAGATGCATCTGCAAGATACTTTAGCGCTTGGCAAATTGTCGGATTGTTGGGGCATGGATGGCATCGTTGCTCCACAAAATATATCTCACGCATTCCTGCAACGCTTTTTTCTTTCCTTTTTTTTCGGTTAATTAATTTATGCAGTTGCCCCGAGATTTTCCAGTGCAGATTAAGCGCTCGATGGAGGCATTTAATAAATTGCTGTTAAATTATAGAAGATGCACCAGGAGAGACAGAGAGAGAGAGAAACAGATTTATGGCAGCAGCAGAAACTGCGCTTTGATCGGCGACCAGAGTTGTCACCTTTTATGCATATCATTAGGTATAAGTTTGTGTCTTATGTAGAGTTGTTGTTGAAAACTTTGGAGATTTATGACTCCCTTTTGTTTAGCATCTAGGGTTGTCACCTTTAATGAATATCATTTAGCATTATTATTTAGATTATTTAGAGTTGTCGTCGTCATGCTGTCACAATTATATAGTATTTATAGCTGGCACCCATTTATACAAGTTTTATTTTGCGACACTTTAATCCCCTTGCAGGGTTGCCACCTTTGTCCAAGAACACTTAACATTATTATGCAGATGAAGCGCCGCATTTAGCCAAAATTCTTGTGACCCATAAATTCGAAAATATGTCAGCTGGCTGCGCTAATGATTTGAATCGAGATCTTTTTTTTATTTATTTTTGATATTTCTTTGGTTTGGGGGCGCCCACGTTTTGGCCCCGGGCCCCCAGTATTTTTTTTGGGCCGTGTCTCATCGAATTTGTAGTTTGCGTTTATTTCCAATGCTCGCGTTGACCTTATAAATCATGGCACGGGCATCAAATTTGTACACAATCAAAAGATTTCTATGCATAAACTTTTCATTTATATATATATATACATATATATATTTCAGTTTGTTGGGTTTATTTTTTTTTTTTCAGATTTTTGAAAAATCTAAACATAAATTTTTGATTTACGCAATGGGCGAGGGCGGGCGCCGTATTTCGTTGATTTATCGTCAACAATTTCAACAGCCATCCAGTAATTTGGTCTCTTAGACAAATTGGTAAAGACAGCGAACAACACGTAAAAGTGCTCGACTAGGAGATACTCTAAATCCTTCACAGAGTTAATATTTCAATTCAAATGGGAAGAAGAGAATCGACCAGATGGTAATGGCTATAAAAAAATCCAGTTTTCTTTTCTTTCTCTTTCATCAAAACTAATATACCCCGAATTCCCTGCTATCACTGGGTATAAAATGATGAAAATTGACATGATGTTGGTCTGTCTGGTGTTTTCTGGTTTTCTTGCCATCGATAATCGTGTAAGAGTTTTTATTGACCAATTAGCTTAAATTTTTATTTGATTATTACGGCCAAGAGCTGGACGAAATTTGTTTATTGTTGTTGGCTTAAATATCTATTGAGTTGATCGTATCAAAGGCAAACGTTTCTCTAGCTCTTTTTGTGTTGTGCCTGTCTAGCATGCGTTTATCCAATAATCCCATATTTATGAGCCATATAAACTCGAAACGCTTTGTGCATTATCATTTGTGATATTTTATACTGCACATCATTTGTCTGAGTAACCTCATTTGGCGGATGAGCAAATGATATCAGAGTAATAATATTTATCTCTCGCCATTATCTGTCTCAAACTGTGTCAACATTTGATCTGCCACACAAATGTAACTGAACGAATATACTCTAGTCATAATACTCTTTAAAGTCCATCAAATTTTGATCTTTGATCTATAAAAAATCTCTTTATATCTATAATCTCTTATAACTGTGCTTGTTGATTGATTCAATTTCATTTCGATTTCAATTTTTAATTATTTATTTATTTGCTTATTTCATTTATTTATTTAATATGCCAACAATTTAACTCAATTTGTAATTTTTTATCGTTCAGCTTCAGTTTATACAATAAGAGTTCTTTATCAAGTTAAGTCCATATTCTGGAAACTCTCTCTACAACAGCAAATGAAATATACCTTGATTTACATTTTATTTAATGAACTTATCTTTTATAACTTAAATTCCAGAGAAAACTCTTATGAAACCACTTGAAAATTTCGCATATCAAGTATTTGTGTTTGTTTCTTAACTTTACGATAGAGATATTTGCTTAAGGTCGCTGCAAAATATTTTGTATGCCCTTTCATAAAGTGAAATGGGTATATTGGTTTGGTGGCTTATTTAACTAAAAGCAAAGAATTCTCAAGTTTAAGATCTGGAATTTCCTATAAAAACTCGTTAGTCTCCAAGTTAATTTCTCAGAATTATATATATGCTTCTAGAGGCATGGAAAACTATATGAAATACTATAAATTTTTTTCGCCAAACTTGGACTGTTTAGAATTGCCAATTCCTATATCTTTAATATTGATAAGAGCCAAAGAGACTTATATAGATTAGATAATTTCCCGTTGCTCTGTGAACGAGTATTATATAGTTGACTCCGACCGATTACGTTTTTTTTTTTGCCAAGTTGACAGTTTATGAATTTATTTATGTGTTTTCTGGAATGCTAGGCTGGAAATTTATGAGCTAAGAGTGGGCCACAGACGAGATGGATTTTCCGCTCTAAACGTAAAATTATATATAACTGCATATGTACAAATATATATTGAGGTTTATAACTAATCTTATCAGAGCTTTCGCATTAAGCTTTCTGTTTATTTATATCGCATTTCTGCAAAAATATTTTTCATATAGAGTGCAAATCGTATCGTTATTTACAATAAGCGTTGACTGTGATAAGATATGAATATATATATATATATATATATATATATATGTATATAGCTGTTGTATATTCTGAGATAAACTTTTCGTGGAATTTGCACATTGTGCAATCTATATAAATAGACCATGGGTTATATTTATCTATATATATAGCTGTAAATGATTGCCTTTATCTGCTGATGCTCAGATATTAGACTTGTTTACTAGTTTTTTTTTTTGCTAAAAATATAAACAAATCAATCATAAATGCTACGTGATGCGGCAACTTATAGAGATACATACAACAGCAGCCAGATAGCTGTAAATGAAAATGTGGCTGATGGCAGCAGCTGATTGATTTATTTAGTTGATGTCTCGGCCACATCATCAGAGCTGCCTCTGGCTGCTGTTGTTGCGCTATCGACAACCTTGATGTCAGCACTGATATTTTTAACGCAATCAATTGGCACCGTTGTGTCTGCAATAACTGATAGTATCTGATAAGACATGTGTGTGTGTGTGTGTGTGTATGATATTATTCATTAATGTGTTAACTGGCTTAGTCAGCGTCACGAGAATTTCCGCTACACGAAATTTTGTTGCTTTGACGTCAATGGAAACATTGCTTACCTCAATTGTAATCGATTTATGCCAATTTTGTCCATGCGAAACTCAGCTGACTTAATTGACGCCTCAAATTATCAATTTAAATCATTGACTTAGGTCGTTGATCGAGATAGAGTCAAATTGAAACTCGAGTCTCTTGTAAGTGGGCAGCAAGTGCGAGAGTTTCTCTCTGCACGCTCTCGATTGTGACAGGAAATGTGTCACAGAGGTAAATAACTGTAAAGCTATGAAGTGTACGTTCTTGACAAGTTCTTGATAACAAACGGGTAGTCTATGCTACTTGAGCCTAAAGTTAACTTGATGAACAGCTTTATTTAACCATGTACATATCAGCTTTAGCTGTCTTTGGACTCCATTTGACCAATATAAAAGTCTAGTCGATTAGAAATGTAGCAGTCTCTTGACAGTGTCATATAGTGGCCATGGGTATTATGGATCACCAATAAGGTTTATTGAATGCTGTACTATTCTACTTACACGCCTTTGATCGGAGAGGGAAATTTGTTTGTTTAACTAACAGCTATTGAATTAGTACCTACAAGGAGAATAACTATCGATCAGCTTCAGTTGATATTTATATTTCTTAGTTGCAAATCTTGTTATCGATCAGCCACATACTCTTTTGTAATGGGCAATCTCTTTAATGCATCAACTTCTTAAATATATAATTTGACTGTCATAAATATTATAGATCAATAATCAAATTTCTTGAATATAAACTTCTTTCTTCAAAGATAAAGCTAATAGAATTTAATACGATTAATTGATAAGTAATATATATAGTTTTTTTTTTTAAATTCTCAACTATATAATTTAGTTGTCATAGGGAGCTGTTAGAGAGAAGGAGAATTTAAAAAAAAAATTTCTTCATCATATGCCATCTGTCTTATAGTAAACAATAAGCCAATTTATTAACAATAACTAACAATAACCGAATGGTTTAAGCTTCAATGAGCTCAATCCATATATTTACATATTAATAACTAAATCTACTCTCTATTTGGCAAAAAAACAAAATCTTTTTAAGCGCCGTCGTCTGGAGAAATGAGAATTATATCTTTTTGTTGTTTAAATCTTTTGCTTTCTCCAATATCTTAACTTTCCTATAAAAACCATTCGAATCATAAAAACTCCTGAGCATGAGCCTCAGTATATGGAATGTTATGGACACCCGCAAGGGTTTTCCATCTGCCACGCACACTCAGGCAAACTCATTCTATCATTATCGGAATGCCTCATCTACAAGGAAAACAATCTGTTGAGCGATTCGTTTTCAATTTGCGCTGTTTCCCAGGCATTTAGACAGCATCCTGCATGCATGCTCCACGCTGGGGTCCATGCGGCCGTAGTTGAGCTCTGAGTCATGTGGCAGTCAAGGCGAATTGCATTTGCATCTCGGCCATCGACTGTGGACTGTCAAGTTGTAATGGGGGCAAAAACAAAGCGCATTGATTGCAATTACGCGGCAAAAGTGTCGGCCACGCACAATTGATAAACAGCAAAGGAGCTGGAGAAGGAGAGAGAGAGAGAGAAGCATAAAATCGTAATGAAAATAAAGTGAACTAAGGGAAGTGAGTTGTTGTTGGCGGTAATTGTAAGCGCTGTATCTGTATCTTAAGCTGTATCTTTAGCTGTATCTATAGGTGCTGTGTCTGCCGGTTAGCTGCATTGTTTGTGGTTGTCACTTGAAGTGCTTGCAACACTTTCTCAAGAATGCCAGCAATTGTGACGCAAGCAGGCAGGCAGCCAGCCAAGCAAGCCAACTTGCCACAATTGTATCTTGTATCTTGTATATTGTATGTGTATCTTTTGTATCTGACGGACACGAAAAACAACTTTCGATAGCAAGCAAACATTTTGGGCCACGCTCGACACTCGACGACACTCGATACGCGGAGTTATATGCGCATCTGATGAAGTTGTCTCCCGTCATCATTGTCGTCTTTTGGCTGTCGCGTAACAGTAGCTCAAGAATGTTTATTCTTGGCAAAGTATCTGCTGTAGGCTGCAATGTTGCCTCCTGCAGCGACGACTGCAATTACCGCAAAGTCAAAGTCGTTGCTCGATTTGTAACCGAATCTTTTGTGACTCTGGCTGTGACTTGATTCTGGTTAGTCATAAAGTTTCATTGATGAAACGGGACAAGCAGGCAGATAGACTCGGCCAGACCCATACCCCAGACTCAAACTGACCACAATGCAGCTCATGAATGAATGTTCAAAGTGCATGTTGAATGAATGTCCGTGAGTCCGAGTGTCCGTGAGTCTGGGTCTTTGACTGTCTCGTAGAGCACATATTGCAACCGTATGCTGATTTCAACACTTTGTACTCTCCGCTGTGAGGAAATTGTTTAACCCAATTTCAAAAGACGATGCGACGCGACTCGAGTCGCCTGTCTCGCCTCGCCTCGCCTCGCCTCGCCTGCTCTTCTCTAACAGCAAACAACTTTTATGGCCGGGTCATTGAGTGGAGTGTTTACTGTGCATTCCTGTAGTCATTTAGGGATACTCGCTGCGAGTCGAGTGTGTTTTCTAGGAATTTTCATAGTTTGTGTTTCTTGGCGTAGCTCTCTTCTAGCTCATTTTGATTTCTGTTTTGTTTTTCTATTTTTGCCAACAGAAATAACAGATACTCTTGCCGGCAGATTGCATTCTTGGCCAATGCGCTTCATTTAGATATGGAGTGTGTCGATTGTCGAGTCATAAAACAATGGAAGCAAAAAACCTTCATGTCATCCCTGACAGCATTGGAAACTCTTTTAAAATGCTCAAGCATCGATGGAGTTTTTCAATGCCTAACGGATAGTTTGACTCATGAGTCACCAAAGCAATAAATTTATACAAAATTTAACTGTTCTATTAAAGAGATATAGATAGGTTAAAAGGGTTATATACTATTTAATGGAGCTTGCAGTCTGAGTTACTAGTGTGGAGGAGAAGTAGTTGGAATAACATTTTATGATCAAGTTGATTATAATTATCGTCCAGGCCTTGACTCGGTATAACTAATATATTTAAGGGCTGTAGAATCTAAATGAAAGCGTAATCCTCTTAGGCTATCTTTAACTTATAATTTCCAAACAGTTTAGATGTTGTTCTTGCTTAGCTCTACCTACATATATGCTATATACTCTAATGATCATGAGTCTGATCAAGGTTAAGCAAAGATCCTCTTAGCTGAACTGAAAGCATGGACCAGACACAACTCTCTTGAGCTGCCTTTAGCTTAGAATTTCCTTTGCTTCCTTTTTAGCTCCTCTCTCCAGACATATTCAGCACTTAACTGAAACTTTAGATGTTTCTAAAGTTCTTTTCGACTGCCTTCACTTCAATGGACTTCAGCCACTTCCATTTTGCTTCATTGATATACGAGTTGGCAGGCAGCCCAACCAACAAAATAAAATAAAACAAAACATAAAAATCTGGCAAGTCAGCAAATTGAAATTCAATTCTTATTTTCAGCTGGAGTTGGGATGCTTCGCTTCGCTGGCAGCGCTATCGAAGCAAACTCCCCCGCACACAATCAGCCTCAGCCTCAGCCTCAGTCGCAGTCGCAGTCGCAGTCGTATCGCGTTGGCTCTCGACTCTTTTGTTTATATCGTGGCATTTGTTTTTGGCTATAGAGTTTTGTATCTCAATTTGCAATGTGCTGGTAATGAATGGCTGTGCCATGCATGATCTACGCTGAAGAAGTCGTAGAAGAAGCCTGCCACATGTGGGTGCAACTGCAACTGCAACTGCAACAGCAACTGTGGCCGATCTCATGAATTATGCAAACACTGGCAAAATGCAGCCATGCCCCTGACTCTAACTGCTCCGTCTTCGTCTTCGTCTCCGGCTCTGGCTCTGGCTCTTGCTTCATTTTTGTTTTTGTGGAAAACAAACAAATTGTTTGTTATTATCGCTGGGTGGCAACTGCTCGCAACAGATCGCGTCAGGAAACTGCCAAACAGCTCCGGATTAGGAGCCACAGCCTCAGCCACATAGCCACATAGATTAGAACGCGAGGCGAGGCGGCAAATTGTCAAAGGCGCCGCAGCTGCCAACCATTTGCTCAGATCTCATAATATTTACTCTCCCATATATATATATATATGTATATATATATATATGGCTGGCTCTGTTCTACATATGTTTGTGTGTATATTTTTAGGCCTTGCACAATGTGTGAAATTCGCCGACAGACTTTGGCCGCAAATCTTTGACTTTATTTCAAGTATCACAGTCTCTCAGTCTCTTCCCAGTCAGTTTCAATGTTTCCTTCCAGCTCCCCAGCTCCACAGCTCCCAGTTGGCAACGATGAAGTCGTTTGCTCTTTGACGTTTCGTCTGGCAACAAACAACCATTAATAATATTACTAAATTGTCTGCACTGGGCTGGGCAATTAAGCCATTCAGTTGGAGCAGCATCTGGATAGAGGTCAGAGCTTTAAAGGACTAATGGGTGGGACTGGGAGTGGGAGTGGGAGCATAAGAGGGATTAGGAGTGGTAGTGGGAGTGGGAGTGGGAGTTAATGATGGTCCATTGAAGCAGTTGAATAATTGAAAAGATGAAATAGAGAAAGGAACTGAGCTAAAGAAAAGTGTAATGGCATGAAGTAAATGCTATGTGAGAGTGAGGGAGACAGATGGAGGAAGAAAATTGAAAATTGAAACTCATAGAAAATTAAAGAAGTACAACTTATTTATGTACTGAATTTATAAGTATTTTCTATGAGAGCTTTGACGAAGAGTTAGATTATGCTAGATATGTATTCCAAGAGAATAGAATAGAATAGAATGGAATAGAATAGAATAGAATAGCAGAGTTCATCCCTACTTTTCCTTCCTTACCTTCATTCTTTCTTTTCGTTCTTTGCTTCATTACTACTACTATTATTACAGCTACTATAATTGCAAAGAATACTACTACTATTAATACAACTACTACTACTACTATTAATACAACTACTACTACTATTACTATTACTACTACTATTACTATTACTACTACTACTACTACTACTACTACTACTACTACTACTACTACTACTACTACTACTACTACTACTACTACTACTACTACTACTACTACTACTACTACTACTACTACTATTACTATTACTAGTATTACTACTACTATTACTATTACTACTACTAGTACTACTACTACTAATATTACTCCTACTATTACTACTAGTATTACTACTACTATTACTACTACTACTACTAATAATAATAATAATACTCCTAGAAGACTTCCCTTCTCCACATATAACAATGCATTTCAGTTTATTCTGGCATATTTAAAGTCAATTATCTATATCGAATCGATATTATCAACTACTTCTATAGAACTTTAGCATCCTCTATATGAAGCAATTATTTGAGTCAAAATTCACATTTACTTAAGGCATATTTCGATTCAATTAGCTCTATGGCATCTTTAGAAGTTTTCTACGACTTGGCTCCACGCACATGCTTTACATTATTCATTATGGGCTAAATCAACACATCAGAAACAAAAATGTTATTCTTAATTAGCTGCTATTTTCATATCTGCTCAATGCTTTTAGGGGAAGAGGGGTCTTGTGGGGCATCAAATGCGTGCTCCATAAAATGTGCAGAACGTGCCCCATACGCAAAACAATGCAAAATCAGTGCTACAACAACAACAACAACAACAACAACAACAATGTCGACAATGGTATTCAGTTAACTTGAGCCAAGTTGGGCCAATTGCAAGCAATCGCATCCCAAAAGTAGCCAGCCGAACATCAAGAGTCGAATGTCGAATGAACAAAGCGCAATGAGCACAGATTGAAAATGAGGCGAGCAGCCGAAAAGAGAGGGAGAGGATAGGATAGAGAGAGAGAGAGAGAGGGAGAACAAAATGCATTTTGTAGTTCCAAGAATCTATTAACCCAGCCGGCAAGTGGCGTTTGGTTGAAGAGCTTCATGATGAGGAAGTGAGAGAGAGAGATAGAGAGAGAGAGAGTGGGAGAAAGAGACAGAGCTAGACCCGTGCCAGTCCAATTAGAGAAACAGGCAAACGTCTGGCTGCACTTCATCAGCTCAGCGGCGCGTGATAAGCAGCAGCAGCAGCAGCAGTTGCAATCAGTAAAAGTGATGTGGCAATAGTCGAAAAATACAAAAGAAAAAAAACCAAACACAGTTGGAGTATTTCATGTTGTGCCATAAATTCATCAATTATCAGGGGACTGCCATCACACCCTCCTCCTGCTGGCACCCACTGGCACCCACTCCTCTCGCATCCCTTTTGCTTGCACTTGTGGCCATAAAACAATAGAGTTGCGGCTGACATGCCCGAAATGAGGTTTTGGAAAGTCAAAGCCAAAAGGATCGTCTGCCAGTCGGCGCAGCTGTGGGCGCAATTAAGATGGGCATCTTAATGAAAGTCAACCTCGATAAGGAGTGGAGCACATCGAGCGGCTGGCTTGACACTCCTTGATTGAATGCACTTAATGCCCAAGGGAATTACGTTTGTTTTTGAATTGGTCTGCTTATGATGTAGATGCAGAGATCTCAAAGTGTAACAGGAAATACTCGTTTTATTATGACCTACCTAAGCTACCTAGCTAACAGGTAACTGATTGATTGATGGGTTGATTGATAAGGGTGCAAGGGCTAGACGTAATGCGTAAGAGCTATAGGAAGATTTGTATTGCAATCTATATATATTTATCAAATTTATAAATGTTTAACTGAAAGATGTACAAGAGTTCGATTACTTAGCAATAGAGTATATTAATAATCAATAAAACTTTGTTTTTTATATCATTTTCCTTGGGTTTCAATCTAATCGATAGATGAAGTTGCATAATAATAATACGATTGACCGGAGTGATTGATAGATCTAAAGATTGACTGTTTGATAATCAGAGCATAATAACTCAAGTCGTAAGACTTAAGGCAGGCTCAACTTACTAAAATTAGTTGCTTTGACTTGCATTTGATATATATGTAAATAAATATTTATGCAGATTGATTCAAATTGAGTCCTAGTTCTAGCAGCAATTACTCTATGCATAGTTGTTCAAGGCTTTTAAAACTTTCTCACATTTCATTGCCAGCCAAAGGATAGTAAAATAAGAGAAAAAAATGAAATACGAAATGAAACAAGAGCAGAGACTTAGTTTGAGCTATTATAATAATATGTTTACAGCTGCTATTCAGCGCTCTCTATAGACGTCGTTAGAAGCCCTAGGGAGAGTTTGACTATAGAGTCGGCTTTACTGGGGGGGTTCCATTGAAAGCGAGGGTTGCTCGAGCACAAATGTGCTATAAAAATGGTCATACAAATGACTCAATTAGGAGCGAACAAATGCCAAACACTGATTGCGATATTGAGAAATGCTCATATTTGAGGAGGAGGGAAGAGCTGCAATTGTGATGGGGAAGCTGCTGAAATTTGTTTGGCAATTTAATTTGTGTTGGTTTTTCTTCTTTTTTTTTTTTTGTATACCTGCGACAGGCAGGTGCCAGAATGAGAATGAATGTTTTAGATAAAAGATATGACGCCTACAAATTGTGTATATTGTGTAAGCAATGGAATGTCAAAAAGATGTTTATAAAGTTTGCTAGCGAATGCAAAGCAGACAGAGAGAGGGAGTGGAAGAGTGAGGGGCAGAGCTGGGCATATTTATGAAGTGTGGTTGCGTGGTCGCATTAACATATATTATTTATTCAGCTTCCAAATTGCAAACAACAAAACATTTTTAGCTTGTTATGAGGTGTTGCAGAGACATCGAGAGAGGGAGAGAGAGACAGAGAGAGAGAGAGAGAGAGAGAGACAGAGAGAGAGAGAGACAGAGAGAGAGATACCTAGATGAAGCTGTCTCATTTACATATTTAAAATGCCCAAAGTTGTGGCAAATCATAATAAATAATATCAAGCGTGGGTGGCTCTGGCTCTGTCTCTGGCTTAAAGAGAGAGCTCAAGCAGATGATTTTGAAAATGAGACTCTGACAAGGCAATTAGAGTTTCATCTCGTGGTCAGCTGGCGCTCTTTGTCACCCTCAATCGACTCATAACTACGCTTGACCCTACGCCAGCAACAATAATTTTGTCGACTAATTCCCTGGAATGCGGGCGGGCTGGCAGGCATTTAATTGTAATTTGAAAACGGCATGGAAATGAAAAGCAAATGACATGGAAAAATGTGCATGGAGGCAGCCAGAGGCTGAGCGTGACTGGCACAAAAGGACGACATGCTGTTATTGTTGCCGAAACAGACAATGGCTTAAATGGTAATGGCCTTAAACCAGGATAATGCGCATACCAGAGAGTAGAGTAAAGTACAGAAAGAGAGACAGGGAGAGAGACAGGGAGACAGAGAGAGAGAGAGATTGCCCACGCAACGGAAATGAATTGGTTAAGAAACAAGTTAACGATTGTTGATAAGAACTTGACCTGGCTAATAAAGTTAATTGATAGAAAGCCAGATCAACAGCTTCTTCAAATCAAATGAAATGAAATTCAATCAAACTCAAGCTGAAAGCGGCCATAAAAACTCAACGAGTGTCAAGCGCTGCGGGTCTACTCGAAGCGAACTCAACTTAATTCCAGTCAACTCACTTTGGGTGTCAGCTTGAGTGACGTGGGCGTGGCACTTGGCATGCAAATCATGTCAAATGTCACTTTCAACTTCACAGTTGCAACTGCAGCAGCTGCAGCCGCACCTCAGTGTGCGCGCTTCTCAATCTGGTTCTGCTTTGTGCCGCTTTTCTGAATGGGAATGGAGAATGGGGAATGGGGAATGACAGTATAGAACAGCTCGTGAAACGAGTTGCCCGACGACCTGACCTTCAGCAGAGAGTGAGCTAACCCTTTGGTAATCGTATGCGCAGCTCGTCTGGATGGTGGATGCAGAGGTTTCGTGATGGGAAGGTGGGAGGGAAGCTAGCAGAGTCATTCCAGTGTCATTGTTTCACTCTGCCTGGGCTCTGCCTGGGCTCTGCCTGGGCTCTGGTGCAGGCGACAAAACTTCACGCCCCCGGCGACACGAGGAGAGCAGACAACAAGATACACGAATTGAATTGTTCCACTCGATTTGTTTGGACAGCTGCAGGCGCTTCTGTAGCCATATTCGCCCTCAGTCCGATGTCTCGTTCTTTTTGGGTGTCATCTTGTGCTCATAAACTGTCTGCATTCGATATGGCAAACATAATAAAAGATAATATAATATGAAGCGTATTCATTTACACAAAATAGCGGAGTAAAATTTAATGGGCACGCTTCTCATATGACATATGACCAACAAAAAATATTTGACTTGGGGCACTGAACTGATAGAAGTGGTTTGAAGTTACTCCCGCATAGAGATATAGAGTTGTAGACGTTGCTAGAGTTACCTAAAATTCCACTTAATTGTTCCAATTTGATCAATCGAAAGGGTATTCAACTGTGCGAAATAGTAGAAAGAAGTGCAAATAGTAGTGAGCGGCTACTACATTTTTACTTAACACAAAATCATGTAAAATAGTAGTGAAAAGTACGAACAAAAACGAGTTGGCTTCGCATGCAATCGGCTTGCGTGAGCAACACACGCACAAACGAGCCGAGCGCTTGCCGAAGTTGTGCATAGCGAGCGAGAGAGAGAGAGAGTGAGCAAAACAATAAAAAAAATCAGATATGCGCTCACTGTATACTCTTGCTTGTTATTGCTGTGTGTTGGTCGCTGCTTCATTTCGAAGAGAACAGTTTGTTTATGCTGCTATGAGCAGCAAGCGGTTTGAGCAAGCGCATGTGTTTTGAGTGAGAGTATTGAGACAACAATATTGTTGGTAAACGGCAACCGGCCGAACGCATGCTGAACCGCTATTCAGTAACTTTTGTTGTTCGCTGCCGAGCGGAACGTGTTGAGCGCTTAATGCAGAGTCAAATTTCGTCTTTTCGTTCGATTTCGCTGTAAATTTGGTCTCGTCTACGGGCGATTAGAAACGCTAGCGAATCGCGACAATAAGAAAGCAGCGATAAAAATCGCTAAAAATCGGCAAATGTTGTTATTGTTGTTGATGTTATCGTTGCCGTTGTAGTTGTGGCATCTTTTGTTTAAAAAGCTACGCGAATTGATTTTTATTAGCGATTCGTTCAGCGCATTTCGTATGGCCCCAGTGCAAAACTTGAATTTTTAAGCTGATTCCGCGAAAAACAAAAAATTGAAAATAAAACTCAAAGTCAAAACAAAAACCTAAAGCCCCCCGTCTCAAAAATATATAAATATAAAAAAAAAGTTGAAAAAACCCATGCTGATTCAAGCATTCTGCTGAGATACAGATACTAGTGAAGTGCATGAGAGTTGAGATACTCGAACTATATTGTCCTGGATTAAATATATATTAGAGTATCTCTACTGATTGAAACATGAAAGAAATCCTCAATTGAATACACCGCCTCAATTTACGATCCCATACAAAATGCTGGACAAACAAAGCGCCATCTCGATGTCCGGCTCCTGCTGCAGCTCGAATGCAACCAATGCGGACCTCGACTACGATGTGCCCGTCTCACGGCGCATTCACATTAAATCGGTTAGTAGCCATAGCTCATAAACTATCTGACTTTATGTGCGCCAATCTATCTATGCGATGCACAGGCGCCGATAAAGCCATTGACAACTCATTACCAGCCAAAAGCTGTCTAGGATCGGTCATGGCAATAGGCGTATAGACGTATAGACATAGCCATAGCCATAGCCATAGCCATAGCCATAGCCATTGCCATTGCCATTGCCTTAGCCATTTCCATTCGTATCGTGGTTGCATCTTCTGCTTCTTCTTCTTATTCTTCTTGTTGCTGCTGTTGTGACAGCCGTGTTAAACGGCGTTTCGTGTCTGCGCCCAGGAAATTGTAACGGATCTGCTTGGCTATCTCTCAAAAAGCAGAGGAAAAACACTTGAATTGGACGCGTTTTTAGCCAGCCAGCTAACCAGGCAGCTGCCACTTGCCACTTGGCACTGGCCACATGTGGCACTAGTTGCCACAGTTTCCGCAATTTTGCATTTGGTTATCACCTTCGCCTAAGCGTTTGATGTGCCAGTTATATTTATTGCCCAAGTGCGATATCTCAGCTTCGTGCGATAGCTCTAAACAGCTGCTCAGGCCTTTTTGTTGTTCATCAACAAGAAATATATATGTGTACATATCTCAACAAAGTTGATGAAAACATAAACACTTCAAAACAATCAGTTCATCAGTGCCCTGTGTGATTCCCTGTTATCATAATGCTGCTTTGGCAGTTATTTAGTCAATATTTCTAAAGCATTTTAGATAGGCACAGGAAAAGTGTTCTTAAGTAATGATAATAATAAATAATACACTAAACAGTATTGATAAGAATTATATGAATAAAGAAAAAAAACTTAAAAAATATAAAAAAAAAATAAAAAAGAATAAAAATAATAAAAAAACTAATATTAATAAAAAATAAAAAACAAAACAAAAATAAAATATATAAATATTTAATAAAAATAAAAAAAAACAAATGACTTAATTTTTATAAAAATTATTTAAAAAAAAATATAAATAATGTAATATTACAATATTTTATTTAATATAAATTACTTTGTATCTGTATTTCAAATATAGACTAATTATTATATATAATTATATACACTAATTATTTATATATATATATATATATATATATATATATATATATATATATATATATATATATATATATATATATATATATATATATATATAATAAAATATATACAAATTATATAATATAAAATATATTGTATAAAATAAACTTTCATTTAATAAAAATTTTTAAAACATTTATAAAAGTTGAGATCATTAATAAAACTCACAAAAAAATATTTTTTTATTAAAATAAATTGGACATAATTTCATGACTTCTTCATTGCGCATACAAAAATTTGCATTAAAAAAAATATTAAATTAAAATGAATTAATGAAATCATTCCTTTAAAAATTTTCCCTTCATATTTCATTTTATTAATTTTCTTGCCTCGAATTTGGTTTCTTTTGTTTGGCTGATTTATGATGGCTTTATTTAGCCAAATGTTGATTGCTTAATTAGCTTCGTGATTAGTTGATAATGTAGCTGCAATTGTTATTGGGGGGGCCATACACTTGCTTTGGAGCAACCCTCGCGATTTAGCTGGCATTAACCTTGAAGCTAGAGCAATCGTTTATCGTCGTCAACAAATAACTGGAGCTGTTAAACAAATTTGGTTTGTTTGCACAAGTTGAATGCTAAAATGAAAATAAATTAGTTTGCACCTGAGCACGAGCTGCCCAGGTGAATGAGAGAGTGAGAGAGAGAGAGAGAGAGCAAGTTCATTCCCAAAGGCTAATTTGATGGGACTTGCTGTAGGCAAACGCTCGCTGACATTAAGTACGCCGTAATTAAAGGGTATGCAATGCAGGTGCATCCATCATTGCTGGCACAGGTGAGATTAAAACGAATGTGCTCCAAATGCCAGTCACCCAGAGCGCCAGCCGGTTATAGATCATGGGGCGAGGGGCGTGGCAAGAGCTTAGATTTCAAAATGCAAACAGCGGAAAACATTGAAGATGATCAGCAGGAGACGGAACGAGACGAGACGAGTGGCAGCAGAAGCGGCAGCGGCTCTATTAGCATGCCCTTGAGTGTGCGCAATTAATGAAGAACTGGACTGAATTGGAGTTTGCCTGGATTGAATCGCACAGCTGCGTGCGGCTGTCCAGCTGCAATTAAAGCGCAAATCAGTTATTAATAGAAGTTGTTTCTTGTTCTTTGATTGCCATTGATTGAAAAGGGCCAGAGCTATAAATAAAGCAGCCCAGCTGCATGCCAGGACGTATTCAGCCAGGACCACGCACGTTGCAGCTGAGACGACCCTGCTACGGCTCTTATCTCGACTCGAATTGAAGAGCAACGTTTAGGCATGACCCTCACGAACGATAAGTCTAGACCTTGATTAACTTATCGCCAACACGCACACACACACACATTTATATTTCATTAAATCTAATCAATGCCTAAAAGTAGATATGCATGTTGTCTACTTCAATATTAATTACGAGCAAGTCTGCTGCCTGGAGTCGAAAGTCCTCTCTCTCTCTCTCTCTCTATATATATACATATTTATACCTCCTGTGGGACTGGCTGTCCTTACCAACTTACCCCAGTTTGATTAAGTGGCGTCCCATGGCTATGCTCACTCTTCCCCTCACCCTCTCACAGCCTTTGGTTATTGGGCACTTATTTTTTAGTGCCAAGTGTCTGGAAATTGATTAGAATTAATGTGCGGCGCGTTTTCAATTTGGAAAATTAAGAAAAACCACAAAAAAAAAAAAGAGAAAGAAATCGAACCCTCGCAATTGAAATTGATTGAATGCGCCGCGCTGAAAGCTGTGTCACGCCTTGAGCTATATAGTTATTGATCTATATATATATATATATGCACTGATATATTGATATATGTATGTATATGTTGTTTGCCAGTTGTCGTTAAGGCAATTCACAGCTATAGCTGCGATTTCTTTTGTCGCTATCGATGTGAGACTCGTCTATTAAATCATTCTTTCAACAACTCCCTTTCATTAAGTCCACAACTGTCGAGCGAGAAAATAGTTAGCAAGTGTGTGGCAGTTGAAAGTAGTAGACTTGCAAATACCCTGCATTACTTGTAGCGAACTATGCTCAAATATAGTTGACTCTAGCTTATATGAAAGCTATCCATATATCAAATTTAAAGTAATTCAGATAAAAAATAACTGTACTTATAGAGATATAGATATTGTGATATATAGAAACTAAGTAGAGTAGACTCTCCCCTTAAAGATATAGCAACTGGATAGATTAGCGCATGCCCTCACTCTACCCATCTGCAGCCACTTCAACTATTTACAGGGTATTTGCAATAGACTTGAAAGCACTTTAAAGTCCATGCATTAATAATTGCCATAGTTAAAGTTCGTGTAAATTAACTTGAAGTGAACTTTTATGATTGTATAATAGTTAAGTAAAGTAAATCGCAAAAATGTTGCAATACTTCAGATTGCAGTTGATTGCATTGTGGAAAATACGAGTAGATAGAAGTCAAGAAGTCAAGAGTGAAGCTCGTTAAGACTAGTATTTAAGATCGTTGACTTGCTGAACTCGCTCAGTCTTGTCGGGTCTTGCTCTACTAAATTTAATATGCAACTCTTTCGGCATTATCAAACGACTGCAGGCAAGTCGCCCAGTGTGAAAGTCATTATAAGAGCTCTATAAACTCTTGCAATTACTTTTAGTGAAATATTATATATATGGCAACACTGGCTGAACTCAGGTTATACAACACTGAAAACAATTTCTATTTTTTTTTTATCAGAATTGCTTTTCATTTGCAATGTCTATCAAATGAATTTAACTGCGAATGCTCAATGAGAAATTGTGCAGCTGAGATGCGATAATGAGGCAAATACCTGCATATATCTATCTATATATATATATATATATATATATGTGTGTATATATGGACAGACAGATACAAACACCTGTTGGCTTGACTTAGCCTTTGGCTGACTTTCTCGCCGTCGTCGTTGGTTTGGCAGAGACAAATGCGTTTGCTGATAAGACGTTTGTGATAAGTTGTGGGCCAGACACTGCACAGCATGGGCTTGGCCCCCATTTTACACGTTTTGCTGCATGTTAACATAGCCAGCAACAACAGCAACAACAACAACAACAACTAACTACACATAACAACAAAATTTGAAGCACGCAAACTTTAGTTGCTATTTCTATGTCTTTGGCTTATCAGCGTTTAAAGCGCATTTTGCGCCCTACAATCTTAGAGTATGCGTAAGTCGGGTATATTGTTACTGTTGCAGTGTATGTAACAGGCAGTGCTAACTCTATGATGTATGAGTATATATATATATATATATATATATATATATATATATATATATATATTGTATGTATATGCTTGATCGGGCTCTGTGATTGTTGCAGTTCATCTTGGTATCAATTGAAAACTTGACTTGACTTGAATTGAAGACGTGAAATTTAACATATTTGTAGCTGCTGGCTAAGGTTTATTGATAGCTCTTGTTAATAGCAATTGAAATCGTAGAAATTTATTGCTCAGGGTATCTGTTAGTCGTATAGCTGCATGTGAATTACTTTAACATGTTTTATATCTGTGCACTTTTATCTGTTGTTGTCTCTGATGTTGTTGTTGTTGTTGTTGTTGTTGATCAACTTGTTTTGACATACATCATGTCACGTTCAGGATAACATGAACAGACTCAATACAGTAACAGCAACAGCAACAGCAGCTGCTGACTCAGCTGTTAAATATAAATGTAAATTGTATGTAAAGCAAATATAATGTCTGTCATACTAATTAGCCAACACCTACAGCTGCCACGCCCCATAAGTCATTGAGTTTGTGAAAATAAAGGGCACATATGTATATATATATATATAAATTTCTTCATATATACACTACGTAACTTTGCAAAGCTCATGCATAATAAATATATATATATATATATATATATATATATATATATATATATATATATATATATATATATATATATATATATATATATATATATATATATATGTACATTGATATATATTTCTGTAACAATTGCAAATTGGCCAAGCACTTGGCAACTCGTGATAAGGTGCATCGAATTTTTCTTTATGGCCCACACCGGAAATGTACCAAGGCATGACAAAATGACAAAATGTGAAAATGCCAACAACAAGAAGTTCTATATTTCATACTTTATAATTGAAGTTATGCTCTGCTGTTGGCCGTTGAGAGATAAGTTAACAATACAGTTGCGAGGCAGAGCGGCATTGGGTAGTCAATTTGCACGCCTTCGGGCCACCTTAATGGGCGACCATTTTCATTGCGGCTACTACACTATACTACACAACATAGGCACATAGACGCTGAGTCAGAGCCGTTCTTCTGGGGCGGTTCGTAATTATGGCAAAAGACAAGTGACTGACTGACTGACTGACTGGGCTGTTGAGATGCGCATCTGTTGTTTACAGCATACTAAATTACTTAAGTACACTGCGCGAAAATGGGGAATTTATTGAATTTTAATTAATATATATATATATATATGCTTTTAAAGATTGATATAGATTGTATAATAAAATAATGGGAGTCGAGTAGAATAAGGATTATAATAAATTTAAAATATTTATTTTTTAATTAAGAATGTTTCTTGATTTACTACGAATAACGAGTCTTAGTGCTATTGAAAATGGAGTTGAAAACTCTTGATGGATTTATTTATATACTTCAAGCAAAGAGCGATTCCGGAGTTGACTAAACTAAACTTTAAACTTTAAATTGAAGCAGAAAGCTCATTTTATTTTATTTATTTTTATTTAATATTTATATATTTTTATTTAATATTTATTTATTTATATTTAATGTTTATTTATTTTTATTTAATATAAAAATCAATAAAAATATTTCTTCAAGTGTAGAAACAGTGAGAAAGAGAGAGAGAGAGAGAGAGAGAGAGAGAGAGAGTGAGATAGAAAGAGAGAGAGACGGAGGGGGCTTAGAGCAATGCCAGTTTCATCTTTTCACTTTTATAGCTTTTAGCTATAATACTCAATTGTTAGCTTCTTCTATTTACACTCAACTTGGTGTCTGAGCAGCCTAAGCCCAGCTTACACGAACCCTTTTGCGTAGGTCTACGACCATAAGCTCTAGCCATTTGTAATTCATCACAAAATTCCATAACGAACGTGAAGTTGCTCTCATCGACCAGGTTCAAGGTGCCAGCGCTGCGAAGAAACTGGTTGGCAGCGCTACAAATTGATGCCCAAAAGCATGAGTCACAGACACATCCGGGGTATTCCACTCATGACGTAGCTAGTGAACGAAAGACTTGCCTAAGATTGCTGTGGAATTTGAGCAACAGTTAAAAGATAACACGTCTAATCGATAGATACAGTTAAGCCCCATCTACGACTACTTCTCTTAATGTATTCAAATTGTTTCTTAAGATGGATTTTTAATTTACATGCTTCACATACCCTAATGCAATGTGGGTATATTAGTTTTTTTTTTTAAGTGTGTAGAAGCGAACGTGCTAGTATTCGTGAAATGAATTGATTCATTTTGGTATCTACAAGTCTAGAAAACTTTTACTTGTACTAAAAAGAAATTCTTTAAAATCTATATCAAATATCAGTTTAAGAGAATATTTTGCTTATTTTAATTTTAGAGTTATTTGGAAAATATAATATAATATATACTCACAATCATCATTCCATTTAAACTTTCAGTTCAGATATATATCTTCTTCTTCTTCTTTCTATCTCTTCTTCTTTTCTATCTCTGTACTTCTTGTAGATATTTCGAAATTTCTCTGGCATTCGCTTTCTGGCACTTTGCAACACTAAAAGGTTTTGATATTTTTCTGACTGCGACATTTATGATTCCCTTGTCGATTATGTTTCATTTTTATTGTTGTTTTTAAATGCTTGTTCATGTTTCTTTATCAAATGATTGATCTTTTGTTTATTGGCTTTCAAAACGTTTTATGATGGTTCTGTTTTTTAGCTAAAAGCCAGAATGCAATAGACTCCCTAAAATAAAAAAATAAAAAAAAACAACAATATTTTTTACGCTTTTAAACTGTGTTTTTTTTTTTGCAGTTGATTCATGAGCGGAAAAAATGAAGTATTTTGTTTCTTACTTTTTTGTTGTTTCTGTTGGGGAAGTAATTTAGCAACACTTTTGCGTATTTCTTGAAATTTTGTATTTATTATTTTTTATTTGTATTTTTGCGAAGGTCAACAATATCGTTTATTTGTTCTTAAATATAACAGCAAACAGTTAACTTGCAATGGGGGATTATCGTAGTTAGCTATTGTGACTCAGTGTCGTGTGAATGGCAACAAATTAACAATAATAATATGCAATAAAAATAAAACATAAATTAAATAGAAACGTCGCCCTCAGTAGAGTTAATCAGAAAATTTCATTGGTGTGGGTTAATTTATTATTCCAATTGGCTAAGTGCAATGCGCGCCAATTAAACAATCGAAGCCAAGTCTATAATAATTAAGTGGAATTGAAGTCTAGACTAGAAGTGATCAATTTAGGGATTAACAGCAGCCAATGGTCCAGCTAGCATAGCTTTAAATAAGTTTCACTATAGTTCATCAATCATTGATCGTCAATCAGTTAGTAGCTAAGTAAGACGATCATTCAGAAAGTTGAGTCAGTTCATCGATTTCTAGCCAATAGAGATTACAATCAGTCATTCAGAGCCAAAAAGTCAATGAATCATTCAATCAAACAGTGAGTCAATGAATCAATCATTCAATCAGTCCATTGGTTAGGCAACTTTTCTCTATTATTTAATAATTAGTTTAGTTTAGCTTAGATTTACTACTATGAATATTTCTTATAAGTATTATAGAAACATTAGCTTAACTCAAGTATTTCAATAAAATATTTTTCTCAATGTAGCATGTGTCAGTTGTCGATTTAGTAAGCCAAGACTTTATTTAAGTAAATCAAAAGTTTTTTTTTTTTAGATTAATTCAATTGAGCTCGTTGTAGCAAGCTTGGCCTGTGCCACGCCCACCTGCCTCGCCACCCCCCCTAGCTTCGTACTCTCGAGTCACATTCATTAAATGGCTCAACAGACACTTGCAGTTATTTCATTGCTCATTGTTCATTGAGGTAGACATGTAGCCAGAGGCGGCAGACGTCATGGGCGTGGCATATCGGAAATAGAGTATCTGTTGCATTTTCATTGACTCACTCGCTCGACTCAGTGTGCATCTTAGATGATTGTGGGAGTGCGAGTGCTTGAGCTTGAGTTGTCAACGCATTTTAACATCAACTTTAACAGTTGGTTAAACTCTGCGCTCTGCGCTCAGTGTGTGTGGAACGTGTTTTTTTTTTTTTTTTGGTTGAGTTGGCCTGCTTTCAAGTCTTTTATTGTTACATTTTTTGCACACGACTTGACGAAATGTGCCGAAAAGGCTAAAGCTGTCAAGACGCAAAACATTTTGTTTATTTTTGCACTCAACAACAACAGCAACAACAAGAGCAACAGCAACAATAACAATAAAACCAGTTCAACGCAACATATGGCGTTTCTTTATATTGCTCAGACAAGTGGGCTGAGAAACTGAATAAGAGTATATATAAATATATACCTAGATATACATATATATATATATATATGTTTTGATATAACTCAAATATTTGCTGTACTCCAAATTTGCAGTTATCTTTTTCGTAATCTTATGAAGGCTATTATCACACTTGGAGAAGAGGCCTCCAAATATGTATGTTTATATATGAATATTAATACTCTCTCAGCCTCCAAAAAATGCATTCATTATAACTAATTTATTTAACTATAGAAACTATAGAAATTCTATATCCACTCTGCAGGAGAGTAGAATCCTCTTCATATGTATCTCTGGTCATATGGTCTAAATGTCCACAAAGAGGGTTTGTGGTATATGATAGTCTAACACTTATAAGATAAATTTTTTCCAATCCCATGCATATACCATATCATATCAGAAAAGCCTACTCAACATTTTATCTATCTTACCTCAGCTTTTAAAGTTATGTTATGAAATCATCTTTGGACTTATTCATTTTGTGTTTATAGACCTTAAGCAGGTGAAATTCCCGAGGTTTACTTAATCAGACCTTACACTTAGTCAATGCCAATGTCCAAAGGTTGTCACAAGCCCGAAAAAAAAAACATCAAAAAGAAGAAATCTAAAAATGAGGCAGAAAATAAACTGAAAATTGATTTCTGCTAATTAAGCTAAATGTTTTAAGAAAGCAAAATAGTGATAAGTATATAAATGTATAAACATACATATATGTATAGGTAGTCATATATATATATATATATATATATGAGTAAACTCTATAAAGAGCTCCTGCAAAATTGCTTTAATTAAAAGCAAAGGTAAAAAAAATACACAAACTTTATCAGTCACGCAATGACAAAAACCTAAAAAATAAACAAATATATATATATATATATATATATATATATATATATATATATATATATATATATATATATATATATAAAAATATAGATGTGACTATATATGCACATATATAAATTTATATACTATATGGTTTATCAGTATTTATTTATTTATTTTGTTTGGGCTAGAGGTTATCACGCCAGAATTTGCTATATATATAAATGTATATATATATATATATTGCTTTTATATAAGCTTTTATTATTATTATACTCGCTTACAAAGTGAAACGAGTATATTGGAATTGAAATTTGAAAATATAGACTCGTCTTACATTTAATATATATTGTAGTGATATATCCATGCTCATTGACAGGTAGATCGGAAAAGTGATATATTTATGCATGTTGTAGAGCTATAGGGATCGATCAAGATTTACTAATTTTTTCTTTATCTCTCAGTTGTGAACAAGTATTATGCAGTCGATGGCGCCCGACTATATTATTCGTATTTATTTATGGCATTTGCTTTGGCTTAATGCGATTAATGGGCTTCTCTCAAGTCAAAGATTGTCATTGTTGAGAACTCAACTTGAAGCTCATCAAAAGCTGAGTAAATTTTTGGCAAAGTTGTTGCCATTTATTTCACTTATTTTTTTGTTTTTGTATTATTTTCTTTCTATTTTTTTTTCTTTACATAAATTTGTTGTTGCGAATTTTAAGTGCTCATTAAGACGCTGTCGCCGGCGGCTTCTGTTGTTTGATTTATTTTCTTGATCTTTCGATTTTGTCTATGTGAATTTGCTTATTTATGGTTGTGCGGCAATTCAGCTAGTTAAGGTCATGCTCTATAGAGGAGTGTAAAGTCAAAAAAAAAAAAAGTAACAGATCGTATACGTTATAAAATGTGTCGGACTTTCTATAAAGGCCCCTCGCCTCAAAAAAAAAAAAAAAAATAGACTGTCTCTGTCTTTATGGCCCACATGGTGAATAACCTTTGAAGCCAGCCAAGCTCAAAAATTGTGCTCAACAAAAAAAAAGATATATATATATATATAAAGATTTTTATTGTTTGGCATTGTTGTCTTTTGTTTTTAACCAAAAAGCTAAAGAAAATAAAAAAATCTGCGTACATGAGAGTTATATGGAACTCGAGCTTTGTCTTAAAGCTCTTATGCTTAATGTAGTTGTTGTTTTGGTCATATACGTGCCGTTTTAAAAACAATAAATCGGCCAAGCTCTTTCACTTTGAAATAAATACACACACACACACACATACACACACTCACACATGGCCCAAAGGCAGAAATTACGTTTATTCAATATATTTGTATTTATTTATGTACATATTGACAGATTTATAGCAGCATTTTGCATAAGGCATAATTTGTAAATGCAGTTTATAAGACTTTCAATTGAAAGTCTTATACAACATTTGGTTTGGCATTGCTGAAAGCTTTCTAGTTCCTCTGCACAGCATCATAGCACGCATCTAGTTCCAATTTTGTGGTTCCATTGTGGAGCGCGCTAAACAAACCAATTAAAGTTGCTGCGAACAAACAAATATCTATCGATATTTGATGTTTGTTTGCCTTAAACCACATACATACCAAACGCCCAACTATAAATATTTGCCCATACAATTAGCGCTATGTTAAAAATAACCATTCGAAGAAGAAAGCAAAACAAACTGCAAGAGAGTGGAACAAAAAATGGGAGCTCGCTGCTCTGGCAGCTGCTAGAGATGCGCCATCTCACTCGCACGCACTTATCAAATTCATCGATTACGTTTGTCGCAGGCAAATTAACAAATATTTCTTCAGCTCGCTTGCTTTTGTGTTGTTGTTGTTGTTGTTGTTGTTGTTGTTGTGGTTGGTTGGTTTGCGGCTTGACTGTTTGAACAACGCGATGCTCAAGTGTTAGTTGTGCCCTGTGCCCTGTGCTTCTCATGTACATGAACTTCAAGTGAGCTCATTTTCTTTTTGACATTTCAAACGGTTTCAGCTTTCCAAATTGAAAAGTAGAATATACAAAATGCGCATTGCCCTAACCCAAGTAGTAGTTGTTGTTGTTGTTGTTGTTGTTGAAGAAACGGGTTCCGCACTCACACCAAAACCCGAGTTGAAAGTTCAACGACGATTCATCGCGCGATATTGTAATCGCTAGCGTTTTGTATACGTTCCTGTGTGTGTGTGTGTGTGTGTGTGTGTGTGTGTGTGTGTGTGTCTATGCGATATCCGCAGCTCATATTAAATGAGCCAGGAGCCGAGGGTTAAATGAAGCGAATGAAGGGGACATAAAAAGCAACGATATAAGAGCGGGAGCGACAGAAAGAGAGAGAGAGAGAGAGAGATAGATTGTATAGAAGAGAGCAGGAGAGCGGGGGGCAACAAGTTGTACTAGTGCAGTTAACGGCAACGGTTTGTAGGCTTTGGTTTGAGCTCTGGAAATGTTCGCTTTGGATTTTTGTGCGATGCGGTGGCGAAATTAAAAGCAGCACGCTTAACCCGCGACCGACACACACACACACACGTAGATAGATATCAGCTCACTCATTGAAGAAACCTTTGCCACACACACATATATACATACAATGCACAGTCGTGCGCATTGCTTTAGAGACGCTTTTTATAGAAATTAATAAAGGTTGAAGGCAACATTTAAGTGCGTTTGGCTGGAATGCAACTGTTTAACAATGGAACAAACACTTAACCGTTATTAAGCGTGTCTATGGCAACAGCCGATGGCGCAGCAATGGGCGCACTGCACTGAGCGAAAAGTGTTGTCATTTAAAAATTATTAAAAAAAAAAAAAAGATTAAATTTTAATTATATGAATATTATATAATAATCAAATATAAATATATAATATAATATTTTGAATACTTATAATCATAAACTATTTGGGAAACTAATGAACAAACTCTTGTAAACTCCAACTTTCTTATCTTATATTATAGCATATCTCATTTTCCAAATATATTCATACTGATAAGTTTTTCTAAAAATTTCCATTCTATTCCAACATTTCCATATAATTATTTAGATACATATATTTTCTCCAAGTGTAGCCATGCAATCATTAGAACAAATTTCCGTTCATATCTAATTACATATATTAATCATAATCATAGCCGATCTCTGGCCATATCTCAAGTGTTAAGAACCTGAATTACTCAAATGTGCCGCAAGCATTTTTAGCAAATTTAATAAGGCGTGTGTTTCTGCATCGATTGCCCGAGCTGTTGGCCGTGTGTGCGCTGACCTGAAATGCCAGGTAAACTAATGAAGCGCATGGCCTGAGCTAAAACAGAGAAACTACAACAACAACAACAACAAGAACTCGCTTTGTTTTCAGTTTTGCCCGAAAATTCGTTTTGCACTTTGTGCAATTTTTGTTGTCGGTTTTATGTTTTGGAAAAAAATAAATAAATAAGAAAAGAAAAGAAGAGAAATAAGAGCTAAAATATGTTACCTGTAGAAACCGCAGACGAGTTCTTATGAATGATGTTTTGGTTTAGTTTGGATTTTTGTTAAAGGCAAAAGTCAATGTCGGGGTCGGTCAGCGACTGACTGACTGGTCCAAGTTTCACGTCTTTGAAATTCCATTGAAATTGGGCCTGAATCTTGTTCTTCTTCTTGTTCCGTTCTTGCGGCTTCTTAGAAGTCTCTGCCATGCAGTTCATTATGATCATTATATATATAGCTAGAGATATACAAATTTCTTTATTCCAATTGAGAAGCTGTTTTTAATTGTTACCTTTTTCTGTTTTTTTGCTTGATTTATTTGCAGAAACTATATGCCAAGGCCATTTATGATAATGATGCGGATACGTCTGACGAGCTCTCCTTTAAGAAGGGCGACATTCTTACAGTCATCGAGCAGGACACCGAGGGCATCCAGGGCTGGTGGCTATGCTCGCTGCGCAATAGACAGGTGAGTTGGGCTCATTGTGTGCGGGGTTGGGAGGAGGTCTATGTAGAGAACTTCCAGTTTGTACACTGCGAGAAAAGCACAGTAATAATATTTGAAAGCAAAACCAAAAAATATAGAGAATATTCCAAAAGATTCTTCGTTTTTCTCTATATTAGACTATTTCAATATTTGCCCAGTTTTACTGGAATTTATAGACAGATAGAGTTGTATATTATGTATTTGGTAAATTATATACAAATTCTGTTAGTGTAACTTTAATACTTTCAGCTTCTTTCAGTTTCCTCATTTTGCTTTCCACCAAGATTTTCTTTCAGTGTATGTTCAGTTGCCTCGTTCTGCATATCTCAAAGCAGTTGCTTTTGAATTCCAAACAGCAAACAAACTTTGTTTTTTTCTTCTTCTTCTTTCTCATTCAAAGCCTTTAGCTCTACCTCAAGATTCCTTTGCGTCTTTTGCTCCGAGTGCAGCTTCATTAATGTCGAAAGGGCAACGCCTTTTGCGAGTTGTCTTAGCCAACGTATTTGCCTGGGTTTGGCTTTGTTTCTCTTCTCTGCAGTTTCTTTAGTTTGCCCTGCTAATTGCCCAAAAAGGCAGCATTGCCACGCCCACTTGTGCTTGGCATCCATAATTAAACAATTGAGAACATTCCGCCTGGGCCAGTCAGTCCGAATTTGCATTTATAATTTAATTTTAAAAATGTTTCAATGCTACACAGAAAATTTTTGTGATTTCACATGGATGCATCATCCGCATCATCATCATCACCAGCATCCCCCATTGCCCCTCCCACTCCCGGGCACGTGTTCGACACCCGCCTCGCTGCATGCGGGATATAAATTTACAACTTTACCCAGTTTAATTGTGTCCGCAGCTCTAATAATAATCCCCATAATGCCCCGGCGAGCGATTACCACACTGTACAACATAATTTGGACATGCTCCAGGTCCAGTCCATTGGGGGAGTGCAGTGTAAATAGGTCGATGTTGTTAGTTTGATTGCATACAAAGTGGAATTGAATGTTTCACAGTTTGTTAACTTTGAAATTTTTTGTTTGAATTGAGTTAAATAAATGGAACATGTTCTGAATAGGAAATACGCGTTTGGTCTGGAATTTAGTTAACAAATTTTTATATGAAAATGATATGATAAAAAAAAAATGATAATTTATTATTTTATTATTATATGTTTAAAAAAATTATAATTTATTATTATATCAATAATAATGAACAAGAATTTGTGGCCATAATTCATTACAATTTTCTTTTTTTTATTATTTTGGTATTATAAATCTTCAACTCTTTTATACAAACTCTGTTGATTATAATCCATATGAATATCTGTTCTGCTCTATAATCTCTAGAGTCTTGTAAACTATAAGAATTTTGAACTGTTCTACTTGATAGATGTCAAGAATCAGATCTATAAAGTAATTTAAATATTTACTTGGTTATGTTGGGCTCTTTAAGAAAATTATCTATATATATGAATATATAATTAATATAGTAATAACAAGATGTATATCTATATCTATATGGCATACGAATTCTATATCCGCCAATAGAATTGTTGTTCCTATAACTTTATTCAGTTTGTCTTTCAACTCTTTTAACTCTTTTATGAGCCCAACCCAATCTCTGATCTCTGTTCAGTGTTCACATGTTGAGTGTCTGTGTTGGGATCGACCTTGCAGCATGGCTCTATGAGCAGAGCAAACACCTAGCCAATTAGCAGCTACAGCTTTAGCTACAGTTAAAACCCAAACACTCCCATTGGCCAAATTAAAAACTGATTAAAGCCTGAAAACATATTTGCACGTCGCTTGGAAAATTGCAGCGGCGAACAGATATGTTTTTATATTCCTTCATTTTGCTTTTGATTTTTTGTTGTTATTTTGTTAATTAACAACTCAATTGGGCACAGACATGCTCATGAATACACTCATGAATGCACTCAAGCTGCTGTCGCCTGGTGTCAAAACACATATCAAAATGGAAATCAAATATCGCCAAACACAGGCAAGCGATACATACATGAATACATGTATGCATGGCTATAGATGCATAGATATAGCTAGCTATATAGATACGCGATGTCGGCCAATTGCTGTTGATTAAAAAGTAGCCGCACTTTTTAATGGAAACAATTAACCCAAAAAGCGACCGAGCCAATTGAGTGTTGACAACAACAAAAGTGTGTGTGTTTTTTTTTTGTGCATAAATTTAAAAAATACAAAAAAAAAAATGTTTGAAAATATTTAAAAAAAAAATATTTTTTTAACACTTGAAAAAAAAATTGTAGCATAAATTGTTTTGGCGCTACTTTTTGTTGTCGGCATCTAAAATTTAATTGAAATAAGCTGCAAACACATGTTGACAAGATCTGGGAACGATACGCATACTATATACTATATATATATATATCGTAAATAACTGTCAAAAGTCTCTCACAGATGTCGAGCCAAATTGACAAAAAGAATTGCGTGAAAAAGAGCTACGAGCTGATTTTTAATGCAGCATGACAGGCAATTAAAAATAAAATAATTGCAATTTATTATAGATATATGATATTTATATATATATATAAATATATATATATGTATATGTATAACTATATTTTATTTATTAAGCATTGCACTCACCATTGGAGTTAATTAAAAGGCAATCGAAATCAATTGGATTCAATGAGTGCCAGGCCATGAATTTCATTTGTTAGCCAAGTGCAGGCTAAATCGCTCTAGTGTGGCATGCACGACTGGCAAATACCTTCTACTAAACTTTACTTACTTTCTCTTTGCAGGGTCTGTGTCCTGGCAATCGTTTGCGCATCTTGAACTCCTACGATTCGGGCTGCTTTTCACCCTCGCCGGCCAGTTCGCCGATTCCATCGCTGGCGGCCAGCACAGCGACCTTGAACAGTTCCATCTGCTCGGCGGAGATCTATGAGAATAGCTCGATGCTGAATGCCAGCGCTGCGGCTGCGGACACACAATCCACCAACTCCATCAGCAACTCAACCTCATCGAGTGTCCAGGGTCGAGCTGGACGTCTATCATGGCACGTATCATCGAATAAGGTAAGTCTCATCTCTTATATAGAGTAATTCAAGTTTATTATAATTATAAGATGATTAGATTAAGAATGCTGATGTCATGAGCTATACAGTTGTCCAGCCGTTCAGCTGAAATCTCAGTTATAGCAAATCATTTTATAGCTGCTCAGAATTTCGTTAGATAAGGTTCACTTGAACATGTCTATAATGAGCTATAGTTGCCATTCGTATATATTATTGTTTGAGGAATTCTGTTTATCTATAAGAAATGTATATATTTTTAAGTGAAAGATATATATATTGGTTCTGGCAGTCATCGTAATCAGCTCTATAGCATTTCTTTAATAAACTCTCAAATATCTTGAATCAAAATTAAGGCACTTCACTGTTAGGGTATGCAATTATTCGTATATCTTGAGACTTGATTCTTTTCTTTTGTGGATTCTTGTAGTTTTTTAATTTAACGCTTCGTCTGCAGCTGCATCTTGAGAGTTGCCCCTCGAGGCGGCTCCTAATTGATTTGATTTCATTTAATTTCATTTTCGTATTCATTTTCGTTTTCATTTTCGTTTTTAATTTAAATTTTTGCATTTTGCAACGTCTGGCATATTTTTATTTTTGGCTACTGAATATTTTTGTTGCTGCTGTGAATTATGATATCCGTCTGGAAAGTGAAAGAAAGTCATTTCTCGAACTACGCCGGTTTTCCATCATTATGGCCGGCCATCGTTCACTCTCTGCACGTCAATTGCGTGTCGTAATTGTGCAATTAATAAGACCCAACTGCAGAGAGAGAGAGAGAGAGAGAGAGCAGCTGGAGCAGCAGGCATTGAAGTGGACAAGGCTGATGCACTGCATCGACAGCTGAAGCTGAGCTGCGTGTGTGCATGTCCAACGGGTTTCCGCTCTTCGAATTCAGATTCAGATTCCAGTTTAAGTTTTCTTTTTAAATTCGTCTCGTAATTTGCCAATTTGTCAGCTGGACATGCGTTTTATTTGCATTGCAGTTGTGCTCTGCTTCCTTCACTCGCTTCTATAGTTGACCAAATCGATGGCCATAATTAAAGGAAACGAATAATTTGCACTTGGCCAGACAGCTGGGCATTAGTTGAAGAGCGGCTAGCTAATAAATGGCAGCAATAAGCAAATATAAAGCAAAGATTTCCTCTTGCATGCAATTGCATGCAGTTGGAACTATGCGAATTTCTAATACTCTAATGAATATAATAATGAATACTCTATAATGAATACTCTAAGTAATAGATATATGTGAACTTTAACTCTTTCGCTTGACTATAGAGTAGTTCATGAACTGTGTGAATATAAATTCCAGCTGGCTTCGTCTTGTCACACCAAACTCTTCACATATTCCATGATCTCGCTCTCTTCGTCACACTCTAAGCAAGATTTCACTGCTGCCCCTAAGAGTTGAGTTTATGCTTCTAGAAATATCTAGCTTAGCTTGACTCTTACCCAATACATTGCCCATTCACAGTTCTCATACAAACTCTCTTGGCTTTCACACACAGATCCATCTCACAGCTCTGACAACTATTTGACCCACTCAAAATGGTCAATTACCTAGCCATGGCAATTGTTTCGTTCGGGCCTTTCAATTTCATTTAGCAATTTAGACACTCCGACACTCCCACACTCCTTGCATAACTCCATTCATAATTGTCCATTATCATTAGCACCACATGCAACGGATTCGTTCAGCTTTGAACTTTGCCATCTGCATATATAGATATATGTACATACATATATATCTTTATATATCTAAGCTATAGCTTGGCTCTGTCTGCTTGGACTTTCGCTTTTCTTCGCACTTGGCGCAGCAAATCAAATCAAATAAAATAAAGTCCAAATTACAGAGTCGTAAACATTTCCTCGCATTATCGGCAGCTATCAATCTTGTATTCTTTCTCTCGCTCTCGCTCATCTTTCTCTCTCTCTGGCAAGTGAAACCATAAATTCAAATTCAAATAAACGTTGCGCCAGAGGAGCAAAGCCATCCACCCTCTCTCTCTCCCTCTCTCCCACTCTCTCTCTCTCTTCTACTATCAGCTTTAGCTTGAACCGCCTTTTGATTTCTCGTCTGTCCGAGCTGCAACTGCAAATTGCAACCGATTCGTTGCCACCGGCTGTGGCAGATTGCGTTTGCATGGGTGAAACCTTTCCTATGAAGAGACGAGACCCCCCCCTCCCCCGCCGTAAAGCTAGCCGAGTCGGGGTACAGCTGGCCAGCAGAAGTGCCTCTCCTCGAGTGTTAGCTGTAAAGCGAAACAAAAAAAAAAAAAAAATCAACTAAGAAAGCTCTCTAATTGCGAGTGAACGACTAGCAAATACCCTGGCTGTCTTTATGGGGCATTTAGAAACCGATTCACTGGAAACGACAAAGCAAATTGGAAACTTTTCGCTTTTATGGTATTCCCAATAACAATATACTCTGGCTTACAAGATTCGCTGTGTACAGGGTATCTGGAAACCAAATTAAATGCCGCTTTTGTTGATTTGACTTGTCTGCTGTTGGCTTTTATTGATACGAGTGGAAAAATCACACGCTAAAAAGCGAACTTCAAATTGAAAAATCTCCACTCGAACGCGTCAAAAGGTTTACGCACTGCAGTTGAGAATTGTTAGAGAGGCGAGTTGAAGTGCTGCTACACTTAACGTGGCCAACAAAAGACCTGGCCAACAGGTGTAAATGCACCAAGCCAAATGCAATAATCTCAAGTGACGTCGCGTCTAGTCACACTCGCATGAGCCATATCAGCTGCATTCCTGACTTCCAAAAAAAAAAAAAACAGATAAAAACTAAAACTAACTTAATTGAGAACGGAAATGTCTTTGAGCATTGTTGCGCAACTGTTGGGCAGCAGACACAAACCAAAAGCCACAAGCCACGAGCCACGAGCTGGGAGCTGCAAGTGTCTGCCTGCCACACAGACCCAAATCCCACACACAAATCGCACACATCAGACGGAGGTAGATAAGCTGTGAAAATGTCTCAGAACCGAATCTTGAACACCCTTGATAAGCGCTCTAGAATTTTTGAAAATGCATTTAAGAATTTTGAAGGTAGAAAAAGGTTTTTGTTGAAGTCAAGGCTAGAAGATAGAGGCTAGAAGGAAGGAAGATAGAAGATGGGAGCTGGATGCTGGAAGATAAAACATAAAATAGGGAAAATGGAATATTGAAGATGGAGGATATTATATAGGAGATGGAAGAAATTGAGGATAGTAGCTGAAAGATGGAAGATGGGAGATGGAAGATGGGGGATGGATTATGGAAGATGGATGTTGGAATATGGAAGATAGAATATATAATATGGAAAATAAAAGAGCTAATATGAAAGAAGGAAGATGAAAAATTGAATATGTTATATGGAATATGGAATATGAAAAATTGAATATGTTATATGGAATATGGAATATGGAATATGAAATATCGAATATGGAATATGGAATATGGAATATGGAATATGGAATATGGAATATGGAATATGGAATATGGAATATGGAATATGGAATATGGAATATGGAATATGGAATATGGAATATGGAATATGGAATATGGAATATGGAATATGGAATATGGAATATGGAATATGGAATATGGAATATGGAATATGGAATATGGAATATGGAATATGAAGAATTGAATATGTTATATGGAATATGGAATATGGAATAAGGAATAAGGAATAAGCAATAAGGAATAAGGAATAAGGAATAAGGAATAAGGAATAAGGAATAAGGAATAAGGAATAAGGAATAAGGAATAAGGAATAAGGAATAAGGAATAAGGAATAAGGAATATGGAATATGGAATATGGAATTTAGATGAGAGATGAAAGATGAAAAATGGAAAATAGAAGACGCAGGCGTGGAGCTGCAAGATGGAAGCTCACATCCTTAAAAGTTTCAAATAAAAATATAGTGTACATAAAACCCATTGCCACACTCGCCAGCAAAATGCATAAATACTTAAATCTTCATTTTTGGCCTGGCCAAATCAGAGACGCAGCTGTAGTTCGTTGGCGTGCGTTCTCTCTCTCTCTCTCTCTCTCTCTCTCTCTCTGTCCACCGTTAGGCCGGCTCCAAAAATTGTGTGACAATTTCAAGTTCCTTCAGCCCACATAAGTCTGAGCAGGCAGCCAGCCAGGCGGCCAAGTGGCCAAGCGGCGAGGCAGGAAGGCAGCAAGGCAGGCAAGCGGTCACGCACTGGCCATAAAACTGCGTCCAGCTCTGCGAGTGCAACGAGCCATCAAGATTTATGGCAATGTGGTTGAGTCTCTGGCTGCGACTCCGGCTACGGCTCCGGCTCTGGCTCTGGCTCTGGCTCTGGCTCTAACTCCAAAAAGAGTTTTCGAGTTTTGTGTGAGGAAAACATGTCATTTTTATTTCAATGACCAAAAATGGCAACAAAATGCCAGCCAGAAGCAAATGTGGCAACAATAACTCTTCATTGTTGCTGTTGTTGTTGTTGTTGTTGTTGTTGTTGTTGTTGTTGCAGCATCTTTGGTTCTGTCGAGATTTGTGCATGACCAAAGTTAGAGCAAAGCAAGAGAGGTTTGGCCATAAGCGAAGATGTTGCCAAAGAATGCGGATTCTCTATGATTTTAGTTTGTGTTGTGAAATCGTTGACGATATATATCGTATATCGTATATCGTACATCGTATATATGACAAGGTCACAAGTGGCAGTCTCTGGCATTAACGGGATGCGACCTAATGAGAGCTCTCTGATCTGTACACTTCAATATAAATAGCCATTAATTAAGCGAGCCAAGGCAAGGCACACTTGAAACATTTGCGATCAAGTGGCTCAACATGACGCCACAAAATCAAAAGAGAAAAGGGACAGATGAAGAGAGATGGAGAGAGAGAAGCAGAGAGAGAGAGAGAGAGAGAGAGAGAGGGAAAAATGGGCCACAGCCTGCGGGCATCTCTTAGCCAATCTCCAATGCCACGCAGCTCGAGATTTGCATTTTGGAATTGTTTTTTCGTACGTGAGAAAATGCTGTCAAAGAACTGGCCCATCCCAGGTGTGTGCAGGTGTGTGAGCAGCAGCAGTAGCATTGAAATGCATCAAATGAGCTGCAAAGATACAAATCTTGAACAGCTACCGTACAGAATTTCAACAGGGCCATCAATAAAAACACTAAAGCCATAGAACGCACGCATATGTTGTGACAGCCACAAAAGATTTCAGATTTTCCCCAAAAAGAAACACTCAACTACAGCAATAACAAATGAAAGCAATCTCGCCGCGATCGTGCTGTGAATTTAAACTTTTCAGCTATCAAAATGCGATTAAAAGACAAGTAGAAGTGCTCTAGGCGGGCATGCACGACCAGGAGATACTCTGAGTCCTGTCTCCTAGCTCATAAATGCATGTGATAATCCGATAATAATGAAAAGAGATGAATTAAGATGAAAAATGATAATCTCTTATTGTGAAAGGCATAAAGGGAATATTAATAATATTCATACGCACGTACAGGCAACTCTAGCTACAGCGACTCTTCTCCTTATCCTCCTGTAGTTGCACAAAGCCTATGTACCCTCGATTTCCAAATTGCATTTGCTGCAGAGTAGAAGAACATTGCTCATAAGTCAAGCAATTTTCGATTAAATTGCTGCGCCCCCTGGCGGTCATTTTGCTCATTGTGAAAATTGCCCCAAATGTGTCATAAACATATAGATTTCTTAGAACGCTACCTAGATCCATTCGCAATGGAACAAAAGTGGGCTAAAATACAATGAAGAACCATAAACGGTAAATGGATAAAGAGACAAGAGGAAAATCAGCAGGAAAAGCAACGTGGAAATTGTGCTCCTTGAGGCCAGCACAGGCCGCGCCTCCTGCTGTTTTGTGTGCCATTTCAGAACTAGTTCAGGCCAAGCCCAAAAAGCAGCAAGAATCATTCTTTTGTTAGCCTCGACTAATGGCTGACTGAGCTGGCTCCATTTGCAGTTATTTAACTTCAAAGACAATCAGCGCTGATAAGAGCTCATTGTATGTGTGTGTGTGTGTGTGGCAGCTGCTCTAAGGATCGCCTCTTACGTATATCCTTTGGCGCATTGTCGACTCGTGTTACGCGTCAACTGACACTTCACTGACAAAGGCTGAACAACTGGCAGCTGAAGTGGACAGGGCTCAGGTAGGCTCCGGTAGGGGTTGGCTCGTTTAACGGTTTACCTAATTGGCAATCGATTCAGCGCGCTGCCTACTGCTTTCGCAGTGGGCGTGGCGCGACACAATGCGTGTCTCATTATGCAGGGTAGCTGTTGCTGCTGCTGCTGCTGTTGATGAATGTTTGGCATATGCTGTAATTTATTGGCACATTTCGAATATTTCAAATATTTCATCATCTATCGAACATATGGATGAAGGGACACACACCATACATAGACTATATATATATATATATACATATATATATGTGCATACCCTGTATTTACTTAAGGGTTCATTTCATTTCATTTGAGTTTACCTTGACAGTGAAAGACGGCATTGAACTGCAGCCGTAGCTGGGATATATATTTGAACCCAGTATTTACTTATGGCCAAGCTAAGCGCCTGCGCGTTATTAATTCCCAGTATTTTTAGCTTCAGCTGCATTTTCATCAGCGAACTCGTATCGCAGTCGTCTTTTGGCCATTGAATAGTGAAGTTTCTCTTGATTTTCTCCACTTGCTTCCGCTGATTGTCTATTAATTGGCATTTGTTAACAAAATGTGATAATTGTCTTTGGACTTCCACCAGCAGCAGCAGCAGCAGGAGTAGCAGGAGTAGCAGGAGTAGCAGCAGCGCAGAATAGCACAGGTTTGAAAACTATATAAGTTTTCATTCATGAAAAGTCGCTGCAAAGGCAGCTTAGAAACAAACAATTGTGAAAATCGATAAGTCAGTCGTAGTCGTAGTAAGGGGCGTGGATGGGTGCGCGTGTGGGCATGGCAGGCGTCTGTCGCATGCTTTGCGTGCTTTGACTCTGGCACAGGCATGGCCACAAATATATATACACCTTTTATTTGACGACATTTTAATGAGTTTTGAGTGAGGTGTCTCTATATGAAATAAAATATAATAATATGATTCATTCAAGTTATTTGATTGCAAAAAAAAATTAAATATAAATTTAGAATTTATAAATAATTTTTTTTATTAATTTATATTAATAATTAAACTATACAAAATTTTTACCAATTTATATGCAATGTAATCTAATCTTTCTCTCCCTCTCTCTCTCTCTCTCACTGTCTCTGTCTAGGTCATAACGCCACAGCGTCACGGTGATGAATACATCTACAATTGTTCGCCTGGTACATTGTGTGGGTCAGCGTCACGTTCACTGAATCCACAACAGATCTACAGCAATCAGAGCATCTATCAGAATCTGGGCATGATGATGGGCAATGGTTCGATTGGTTCGAATGGCAGTGAATTCGAGACTTATGATATACCCAAGCCAGCGACGCCTGTGCAATTCAATTACGATGGCGGTCGTGCAGTGGGCGTGCGCACGCCCACAATGGGCTCGGCTCTGGGCGCACGATTCGATTCGCTGAAGAGTGTGGAGGAGGAGTCCTATGATGTGCCACGCCCTCTGCTGCAACAACAGCAACAGCAACAGCAGCAGCTACAGCATACATTAACGCCCAGCAGCTCGGCTTCGTCTCTGCTAACCAGCGATAGCTTGTCATTGAGCTTCTCCAGCTCGAATCGCAGCTCGTTGGCAAACATACCCGACTACGATATACCGCGCCGGCAGCCGGTGCCCGTGCGGCCACACCAGCGCCCGCTCGCCTCCGCCAGCTATGAGTTCTCTCTGCCCACGCTGCAGGAGCAGACGAGCAACGCCAGCACCGTGAAGGAGCTGCCTCTGGAGCTGAACTCGGCGCTGGAGACGCTGGCCAAGCTGCAGTCGCAGACAACGACGGCCATCACGCGTCTGCTCAGCTTCGTGGTGCCGCATTGGCGCACGCCCGAACAGCTGGAGAAGCATATCATGGAACTGAAGCTGGCTGCACTGCGTCTGCGCACGGCCCTGCACGATCTGGCCGAGTTCGGTGAGGGAACCCTGGGCAATGCGCAGAGCTCAGAGGATCGCAACTTGGCTCTGAAGCTTAGGCCTCTGGTGCGAGCGCTGCGCGATGCCAACAAGCTGATACAGGACTCCTCGGAGACGCTGGACGCACAGGGCGGCTGGTCAGTGGAGCAGCTGGCGCGCAGCGATGACAAGCATGGCTGCCGGCCGCCGGATAGCCTGGACCAGCTGATAGCTTGTGCCCAGACGCTCACCGAGGACGTGCGCTCCACCACCAGCTTCATTCAGGGCAATGCCTCGCTGCTGTTCAAGCGACAGTTGCCGATGGATCAGCAGCAGCAGCTCCAGAGCCAGAACGGTGTGGAGGGTAATGTGGCGGACGGTCGGGGCAGTGCCGAATGGCTGGAGGACTACGATTATGTGGCCTTCGAGTCGAAGGATGCGGCGGCCAAGAAGAATCAAGCACTGAGAAACGTGATACCCGCCGGAATGAAATCCCAATTCGATTGCGCTCTGAAGATAGCCGAGTCGACGGCCATGGGCAACACGCCAGCTGTGCCGACCACGCCCACAGCCAGTGTGCCGCTGGCGAACAGGTCACCCGAGCTGACGGACAAGGATAAGAAGGTGGTGCGCTACTATGCTCAACAGATTTCCACCCACATGGCAAATCTACAGCGCGCCATCGACTCGTTCCTAGAGACCGTCGAGAAGAATCAACCGCCGAAGTATTTCATAGCCTATGGCAAGTTTGTGGTCGTCAGTGCCCACAGTCTGGTCACCATTGGCGACAATGTGTATCGCAACATCTCCAAGGAGGCGCTGCGCGAGAAAATCCTCCACTGCGCCAACGCCCTCTCGGACGCATTGAAAACTTGCGTGCTGAAGTCAAAGAAGGCGGCGGCACATTTCCCGAGCGGCAGTGCGGTGCAGGAGATGGTCGACTCGGTGGTGCACATCAATAGCTTGGCACGCGAATTGAAAACCGTTATGCTGCAGGCCGTCAAATTGTCGGCAGCCGATGGATCCTAAAGCGGAGAGCGACTTGGCTAACAAAGTCTTCCAGGCTGGAAGCTGGCAAATGTTCCTTACGGCTTATCTGAATTGGCATATCCCCATCCCAGCACGCATCGATATTCGATATATGATTTGCATTGTGATATTTTCAGAAAATGCACAGAGCTACCCATAGATCGTTGCCACGATCTCCTCATACATACATACAAATATATATATATACATATATATATATATATATATATATATACATATATACGGCTACATGCATATGTATATACATATAATGCGATCAATACATACATATTAAACTACGATTACGACTACGATTACGATTACAACTTAAGTTATATTTATTGTTAGCATTTAGGTTTTGTTTTTAGTTTAAGTCTTTGTATATAGCGATTCTAAGCGTAGTTTTTTGTTTTTTGTACATTTGTATTTCAAGTGTTGTATCAGTGAAGCATTTCAGCAGATCAATTTTTTGTATGTATATCGTAGGAATAGCTTTAACGCATTTACATAACTACTATATTCGATGATAATTAGCATACGCGCATATATATCTCTATATCTATATAGACACATAGTCAAAATCTGTAAGATTTGCAATGAACATTTTCGTTTGTGCAAGGCAATAGTCAGCAATATAGATGGAAAATTACGCATTAGCTATACCAACTATTGTATTTAATAAATAATAATATCAACGCAATTGTGAGTAAGCACAGACTATAAAAGTAATAATAATAAAAAAATATATATATTAAAAAACTGCTATCTTTATTATCTCTCTCAAATGAAATCTGTCGAAAATTATTTATTATTGGAAATTTTCGATATTCAACAAATTGAAATTTAGTTAAATCTAAAACGCAGAAGAATCAATAAACTTGTATGGAGCATAAATTTGAATTTCGCTTATAGCGCCAAGCAACTAGTGCTTCTTCTTACGTTTTGCCATTCATTTCGTGTTCATTGCAATCGAACTATGCAACTATCGATAGCAATCAAACGATATGTACTTCACATATTTTCCTTGAGTTTTCCCATTGCTGACTAAGAGACGATGTGGAAGTGCAAATAAAGACCATATCAAATTTGGTTTGTGTAATCTAACAATGTTAAGCTACAGAGCTGGTAAATCATTTAAGCTAAGCAAAGTCAGTTTGGATATTTATTTGTGGCGCGAAATCAGAGTCTTCTTCTTTCATTTAGCCGTTCATACATTTAGTGCGCATTTGGATCCGACAATTGGATCGCGCATATTTTTATATTGTGTTGCTGCTGCTTGCAATTTGGCTGGAATAAAGCCATCATGAGTCAGTGCGTCTGCTGCAAATGCGGCATGCGCGACACGGAAAATCGCAATTCATCAATATGCATGACCACTTCTGGATCCAGCGAATATCATTGTTTTTGTTGTGCTCAGCCGCCACTGCAGAAATGCATCCAGTGCAATATGTGGCGTGATCTGGAGCCGATGGAGGCGCATGGTCCCTGCATTGGCGGTGCGCTGCACGTATTTGTCTACACGGCGCCCTGGCCACCGTTTCCAGATAATACGCCACTACTGCCGCTGCGTGCCATGCCCGATGCTGAGGGCGATCATATGAGCGAAGCGCCCGAGTCGCCCATCCAGTCGAAATACAGGCGTTGTGATGAGGAGCAACAGCCGAATGAGCTTTTGGAGCAGAGCGACAATAGTTACTCGGATAATGTGACTATTAATCTAATTGATGACGATGAGCCCGTGCAGCAGACATCCGGAAGCACAGCTGATGTGGTGGATATCAAGCCAAAGATAAAGCCGCACTGGGTAACCATATCGGATATACAGCAATGGACACACTGCTATCGCTGTGGCCTGGTCCGCATTCAGAATAGAGGCTGGCTACGCCATGCCCAGACGTGCGCACAAGACCCCAAATACTCGACGAGAATGTTCTTCATTCATCTGCATTCCAAGGCCTGGTGCGGCACTCTAGTGCGCGACGTCTTCTGGGAGAAGCACAGCCATCCCGAGAATGGCAGTTGCGAGACTTGCCGGCGAAGGTAGCTATCGAATCGTAGCTATACATTACATAGATATATATATATATATATATATGTTTATCTTTATAGCCGGCAGAACAATGTACCTTTGCCATATCAGCCAAAGCCACCGCCGCGTAAGAACGAGGCCGTCTTGGAGAAAAGGCGACGCAGTCGCATGATTATTAGCCGCAAGAAACGCAGGCAAACGATTACCCATGATACGATCTCACATCATGCATCTGCGAATGAGCCCATTCGAATTGAAAACTACGTCTCGATCCTCCGCTAAGCCGTTGGGGGACAGTCAAACTGTTCCCACAGCTGCCTTCGAGTGCTTACAGGAACTATTGCCAAAAGTGCATTATGCTATCGCAATCAATGTGAACTAATTCATAAAAGATATTAAGTAATATTTAAGAAATGTTCTGTTTATATCGTCGTTAATTAATGATGTTGACAAACTATTCCATATAAAGTACCTATACAAACTGACAGATATTGTTAAGCCTTCTGTTACTATCGTAAAACATATATTAAATCATATTCATATGTACTTATAGAGAAATATATTTTTAATGGAGAGTCATATTCTATGCGTTCTTTGCGCAGCGAAATCCCAAATTGCCAGCCGAACTATCTTCGGTGTTTTGGGAGCGTGCAGCGCAACGATAGCGATAGCAATAGGACTTGTGGCAGAGATAGGAGCCGCCCTTCTTCACACGACTGGGACTTGGGCTGGTGTCGCCGGCCTGCCAAAGATCCGAGGTCCATTCCCAGACATTGCCCACCATGTTATAGAGATCGTAGTTGTTTTGACGGAACTGATCGACAGGGCAAGTAAATTGATAGCCATCCTCCTGTGTGTTGCCATCGGGAAACTCGCCTTGCCATATGTTTAGCCAGTGCTTGTCCCTGGGCATCAGTTTGTTGCCCCATGGAAAGAGTTTCCGCTGCTTGCCACCACGGCAGGCAACCTCCCACTCCGCTTCAGTGGGCAATCGTTTGCCTGCCCAGTCGCAATAGGCAACAGCATCGCGCCAGCTAACATGAACCACCGGATGATGCTCCAGACCTACAAAACAACTCAATCATATAGTGTTTCTTTTTGGTGGGAAACCCACCTTCTAGATTGCTATCGATGCCATTGGGACGACGCCAGTTCACGCCCTTTACTTTGTACCACCAGACCGCATTGGCGACACGGTAATCCTCCAGCTCTTTTTGCTGCTCTGGCTTTAGCAGTGTCTTGAATATGAAGCTATCGCCAAACCGTTCCGCTTCGGTTGTATAGTTTGTAGCTTCAACGAATTTTGCAAAATTCGCATTAGATACTTCATATTTATCTAAATAGAAATCGTTTAATTTCACCAGACGCTCTGGCGACTCGTGGTCAGCCTTGAAGTGTGGCTCATCTGTGCCTATATGCTGACTGCCACCTGTGATGAGGGACATTCCCTCAATTTCCTCCTCTGTCTCCTCAGGGTAGTAGTCTCGATAGTGTTTGTTTTTATTGCGCGCCTGTTGCTGACACACCTGTTGCGCCGGCTCCTCGATAACTGTTTCCGCAACCGTAGCATCTCTCTCCAACTTGTTGCAGCCACAATCGGCGTTCACTTGGTGGCTAAAAAATGCCAAGAAAACAAATGTAACTTTTAATTTGCGCATTCTTATTGTTTTTATTGCCACAATTGCACAGCTGAGTCACAGGGCTGCACAATAAACTTTGTATTCAATCGATAGCTGGTCGATAACGATTATTTTAGTTTTTGCGAATTTAAAAAATTAAATTCAAATTATGCGCGGCCGAAATGTATTGAAAGTGAGCCAGTCAATTCGCTCTTGAGCCAATATAGTCTTAAACCATAAATAGACATTTTATTAATAATACAAATTTTGCTATACTGGCTATTGTTAGTTCATATTTAACTATGCTTTACGAAATTTCTTCAATTGCTGCATGAATCCAGCGTTTGGCTGTATGCAAGGCCGCCACGATTTGACCAGATTGTAGGCCTCCTCAAAGCGCATGTCGCGTCGTTTCATCAGATATCCAATGACCACTGAGGCAGAGCGTGATACGCCCGCATTACAATGGACCAGGACACATCCCTTCACAGCCCGCGCCTCCTCTATGAAGTCAATAGCAACGGGCAGCACGTATTGCAAGATATTCGTCTCGGGCACATCGAGGCAGGGCAAGTATTTGCACTTGACAGTGGGCGGCAAGTCGACATTGGGCGTTTCAATGCCTACACTCAAGATGTGCGTTAGCTTGTACTTCAATACATTCTCTGAGCTGACGGCGTCCTGCGATCCCAAGTAGAGAAATTCACTTAGGATGCACGCAGGAATGGCATCGGGCTTCGCGTCGACGACGAACCCATATTGGCGTGCCTCCAACTCTTCCGGAGGATCATCGTCTGTGGAGGATTTGCGTCGTTCAACATAACGGGCGCCAGTGGCTGTGGTTACAATCGTGGTAGTGGGCCTAAGATTGGCCAAACGCTTTTGCAGCTCATAGAGCAGAATCATTTTAAGCACTAGTTTCGTCTGGAAGATCGAAGGCCGTGTCTCTGTAGTGAACCCGGCACAGGTAAAGACCGCACGCAGGTGCGATTTGTATGCGATGATCCCAGCTGTGCTTCGATGGAATCGTTAGCATTTGATAGATGCAACGTTCGTCGATGCGACCCTCTGCCAGCGCCACCAGCGTGCCCACAATGCGTCGCACCTGCTTGTATAGAAAGGACTTGGCCTTGATCTCTATGTCCCAATAGTCGTAGTTCTCTGTTGCCAACGTTGCGTTTGGGCCCAGTGCAAGGCTTCGGCCAGGACGTATATTGATCTCATCGATTTTGCGCACTGTAAACATGGGATGATCCCGACTGGGACTCTTCTGTCGACTGACGCTCATAAAGGTGCGATAGTCGTGGACTCCAATGAGCATGCGGGAGCCTGCATTCAAGCGTTCAATATCGAAATTGTTGTTTCTGGAAAGAGCAAGGACTCAACGAGGCTCCGCTTAAATAATCAACAACTTGCTTACTGCAGAAAGTAACACCTATCCCACTCCTCGACGGGCAAAAACGCTTCGAAGGCTTTGTTCCTTAAGCTGCTGCTCTTCACATTTGACAGATCGATTCTCTGCTTGGACACCGCTAAGCGATACAAATAGGTGCGTCCGATGGCGTGGTAGCGACAATGGAAGGTGTCTGCCACACGCTGCGTGCTCAACACTCGAATGGGCAGACTCTGCTTGTCTAGGGTGCGATTGAGCACGCCCGTCAATATAGTCGTGTCATAACACTTGCCATCATTACGTTCCAAGTCGACGTGTACTGTCGAGTGCAGGGCGTGTACGCCAGCATCTGTGCTGAAAAAAAAATCCCATTACAAATCGCTGATGCTCATAATTTGATTTATGTACCTACCGACTGGACAGCACGGTTTGGATTTCGTTAAGGGGGCGAAAAACACGCAATGCCAACTCCAAGCAGCCTTGTACGGAATTTGTATCTAAACGCGCTTCATCCAACTTGTTTATTGTCTTTTGGATACCACTGTGGGTTCATTTGGGTATTATAAATATATTGTTTAATTTTTCCGAAATACTTACCGAAATCTCGTGCCAATGTAGGAAATGTTGAGTAAATACCTATTCATTGTAACAATCGAAAAGGCGGAAAACATATGTTTTGTTATCGATTAATCGTTTTATGGCCAATTCAGCTGTTATCATATGCTTTTTTATGATTGGATTAGAAAGCAGTTTAAATGCTTTCATAACAGTGAAAACGACTACGACTATTCGATTGTTGAAACTGCGAGCATCGTAGTACTCGTCAACTATCGATATCTACGCCTTGTCAGTTTTGTAACCTGAATTAAAGCGAAAAAAAGGGCAGACGTGCGAACAATTCGGTCGGCCGGTTAACATATTCATACTCGCACAGTTCAATTAGTATCAATATTCCATCAGGATCAGGCCAAGCAGGACAATGGCTAACTTAGCTGATTTCGCCCGAAATGAGGATACCGAGGTTAATAACTGGATTCGGTTCGGCTTGCGCCTTGGTGTTAGCGCTGCATTACATCCATTTGAATACTCAAAAACACTGATACAGATTGGATATGAGCCCATAGCCGCGAGACAGAGCAAGTCCCTGATGGGGCGACCCATTATGGTCTTGCCAAACATATTTCAGTACGGTAAGTCAATCGCATAACACCAGTCACCGGCCGGCATATGAAATCGCCATATCGCACTTCGATCTCTGCTCATTCGCTTATATCACAAAACAAACATAGCTGGCCATATCAAGAGGGTGGATGGCTTTTACGGCTGTTATCGTGGACTGGCACCCAAACTGGCTGGATCCGCGTTGAGCATGGTTGTTAGCGAGCGTGTCGCGGAGAAGCTGGGACTTGCTCAGCAGGAGGATAAGAACGAATCCGAGCTGACCGAAGAAGAGAAGTGAGTATAATTCTCGTCATAGTACTTAATCAAATTATCATCCGTCTTCTCTTTCCTGCCAGCTATGTGCAATTTAAGTACAATCTGAAACGCGACATTGTATTGACTGTCAGCGGGATTGTCGTAGCGCATCCCTTCCATGTGATTTCGTTGCGCATGATGGCACAGTTTGTGGGTCGCGAGAGTCTATACAACTCGATATTGGGCTCGATTGCCGAAATCTGGAAGACCGAAGGCATACTAGGCTTCTTTTCTGGCCTGATCCCCAAGCTGTTGTGCGACGTAGCCTGTCTAGTGCTATCCAGCTCGACCGTGTTCGTTGTGAACAAATACTTCATCAAGGACAAGATGGCCCGACAATACAATGCGGGCTTCATGCAGTTCATGTTCTCCAGTCTGCTCTATCCACTGCAAGTGGTTTCCACATGCTCCGCCATCAGCGGCTCCCGCCTTATGGCCGGCCAACCGCCCATAATGCCAAGCTACAGACACTGGATGGACTGCTGGAATGACTTGCAAGGGCGCGGAGAGCTGAAACGCGGCAGCTCCCTCTTCTGGCGGTACGTAGAAGCCAAAAAGCTGTTAAAACTCAAACTGACATCTCTCTCCCTCTCTCTGTGTGTTCTCTCCCATCTCTGTTTTTAGTTCGAAAATACGCCAATCACCAATAATTGCAACATCTGCCTTCGCCCCACTGCCCAAGTTGTCCCGCTACGAATAGATGAACCAATAGATGCGACATACGGTTACGACCAGAATGGGAAGGGCCGGAACTACCATCTACCGAGAGAGTCGCGTCTGCCTGACAAGACATAAATGCATTTCTTTCTCCGTTGCGATAATTCTGCATAAAAGTAAATCTCTATGTTAAATGGGTTGCTTAAATTATTTTTATGATCATCGCGTAACGAGTCACAGTTTATTTCTACACATTTATTTCCCTGTTGGCATCCAATGCTTTTTCCAAAGAAATGACATCTGCGATGAGAACTTCAATTTATTTTTATTAATTAGCCAGCAACTAGATCTTGTTACTATTTTAATCGAGAACAAATGTAAAATTAAAAACGTTTTGAGCAAATGAAACGCTGTCTTAGTCCACCTTATCTTACGATGTCAGCTACATATAAAGAAATCAATATGTAAATTCTTTTAAATTGTTGCAGTCCAATAGTATATAGTCTTTGGAGTCTAACATATCATCAGGTTGAAACGTAGCCGAGTTTTAACGATGACTGAGACAACTTGAAAGCGATCTTAAGAGGTGATACCTATGAAAGCTCTAGCGGGAAAAATGCTGTGCGATTATCGAAATTGAAATCCTTTTGAGCTCAGACCCATTTTCTTCCGATGGATATGACCTGTTGATGGATTGCACTAATATTTTAACGAAACTTGCGTTGAATAACGAAATTGAACGAAGTTTAGTTAAATATTACCTGAGTTTGGACAACTGTAGTTAGATCTGTGTAACTCTTTCTTTGCATCTATGTCTTCGCTTTTATCTGTCGATTGTAATCTAGATGAAATTATCATTGTTTCACAACTAAGAGGCAATTCAATATACCCAGCTGCGCTTTGAGTGTCTAAAATCTTCTAGTAGACGTTAATTTGAATTAATTTAAAAGTAATTTGACTTACAAGTTGTAATTTTCTTTCCTTGCGCCAAAACGGGTATTGCGATAGGAGAAATATATACCTACCAAGGCATCTATAAAGACTGCGACTGCAACAGAGTCTCATTATGCAATTTCAATTAAAATATGGGCAGGGAGCTTGTCTCCTCGTCGTTGCCGTTGCCGTTGTCGTTGTCGATAACGCGTTTCTCCTACATGGTTCAATGTTTCGGCTTTTAGGCGGGATCTAGTTTATGTTGCCATTGGCGGGCAGGACTTCATTAGTTATTGTTGTTGTTGTTGTTGTTGGCTGACATTGGCATTGACTGCATAAGTTAATAAATTGCGAACTGGTTGGGGAATTGGAAACTTAAAATTTTTGCAGCTGGCCCGCATTGTTTACCGCACTTGCCACCGTTTAGTCATGGTAAAATTCATCTAGCTCTCAGCAAATGTGTCCAAATTGAGATTAAGCGACAATTTCAATCAAAAACAACAACAACAGCCAGCAGACGACAGCAGCAGCAACAACAACAACAACAACAACAACAACCTGCCCACAACTAAACCAGCAACAATGCAAAGCAAGCAGCAACAACAGCAGCAAAGAGCGCAACTGTTGCACTTGACTGCGCAATACTCTGCTTTAGAGTAGAGCAGAGTTTACTCGCACCCACTAGCAATAGAGCAACTTTTTGATAAGAACTGTCAATAGAAGAACTAATTGAGAGCTGTTGAATAAGACAACTGATTGCATAATACTCTGCTTAAGAGTAAGAGAAGCTTATTCGCACTTGAAAAGAGCTTATTGGTTATCAACTAGTGAGTATAGACTGCAGACTGCACACAGTAATAATGAAATTTTTATAACTTTTATTATAAATTAGTTGATTTATTATGAATCTCTATTTTGTTTTTATTTATTTATTTATTTTATTTTTTATTGATTTATTTTATTTTTAACTACTAGAGTCTAAATAAAACTGGTAAAAAATTCTCTATTATAATCATTTTGCCTTTGTGACGCTACAACTGTAGACGGTAGACTACAACTGTAAATTCAGCGACTTTCAAACTGTAAATATAAGTATATGAGAAATATGTGAAATAAGTTTATGATTTTGGTCTTAAGCGAAGCTTAGCAATAGATAAGAAATTTATTATAGGAATTTTTGCGAGGGTGGTTTGAAAAGTTTGTCATTTAATATATATTATAAACAATTAGTAAATATGTTCATCATATAATATTATTGCCTTAGTATATACCATATAAATTTATTCATTTTTCTAGAATATTTTTCAAACAGCCCTGTTTTAACAATATCTAAACTATAGATAATGCATATCTGTAGATAACTTGGTCAAGCTATAGCTTAATAGCTCATAAAACATTGCCAACAATTTCTAGTCAGTAAACAGCTAAACAAGCCGACACAGAGAGCCGTGAGCAGAGTATAACAACAACAAGTGGCAGCAGCAGCAGCAACAGCAGCAGCAGCAACAGCAGCAACAGCAGCAGCAACAGCAGCTACTCATTCAGTTCACCAAGTTGGCCAACTTCATTCAGTCTGCAACGTGAGTTTCAGTCGAACAGACGTGAATGCGACCTTAGCTAAAATAATAACGACAACAGCAACAATAACAGCAACAGCAACATAAACCACGACAACAGCAGCAGCAGCAACAACTCGTTGCAAGCTGGGCGCGTCCCACGGGCAGGCAGTCAATCAAAACCGAGTTGAGCTAATAAAAAGTGCTAATTGTGTGTGTTTAACTATTGTGAATAAGTGTGCAAGCGTCTAGAAAAACACAAACAACAACAACAACAGACACTAAAACAACAACAACAACAACAACTATAATATTTTCTTTTTGGTGCGGCAGCGAAATCGTATTTGCATTTCTTTCTCGCCCGAGATTAATAACTCTTTTGTGTTTTGTGCTTCTAACTCAAAAGAGAGAGAGAGAGAGAGAGAGGGAGAGAGAGGGAAGCGAAGAAGAAACCCAAATCGCAGATTTAATTGGTTCAAGCCCAGTTCGATAAACGTATTTCTTCATCTCATTGTTGTGGGGCTTTCGAGCCGGCTTATTGTTGTCGTTGAAGATGTGGAAGTAGCTGAAGCTGAAGCTGAAGCTGAAGCTGTGCATCTCATTCCTATTGTTGTTGTTCTTGGCCCATAAATAAATTTGAATAATCGTATATCTAAATGCAAATATTAGAAATCGAGCCGTTAAATCGTACAACTGAAACATAAATAAATCAAAATAATAAAAAACAAAAGAAAAGCTGCAAATAGCAAAAGTGATCGGAAAGCTAATAGATATATATCTACTATAGCCATATCTAGATCTATATCTGCATAGAGATATCGTGAACGAAACTTATTCAATTTTTGGGTAAGTTTTTAAAATTATTTTCTTTGTCAGTGTGTGTGTGTGTGTGTGTGTGTGTGTTATAGGACTGTAAAGCTATATGTCTTGAGGCATATGTTAAATATCTAAATTTATCAACTTTATTTTGGACGAAAAAATTAGTTGCAAAAAGCAGAGCGAGCTTTTAAAAAGAAATTATGAATATGATCAAATTAATAAATTATATTTGATGTAAAAATTAAATTGAAAAATTTATTAAATTGTCTATATAAATATACATAGATCATATACAAATGAATTTATATATATTTTGTAAACATGTAAAAATATGAAAAAAATAATTTTTATTGATATATATATATTTATGTATATGTTTTATATATATAAGATACTAGAATTTTGGGTTCTTAAAAATATATAATATTATATGGATATATGTATATTTCATATGATATATACATATATTTAACACCAGTGCGAATTTTGTGTTCTTTAATAAAGTATTTATTTATTCACGAATATCTCTCTATTCTATCTATTCTATTCGTAAATATATTCTATTGTAGCTCTAACGCCTATTCGAATATTCTTTAACACTTTTACCAATATCGCCATTATTGAGCAACTTGAGTGCCAATCTAACGCCTCAAGATAAAAAGTCGAATATATTTCTATAGATATAGGTTGAAAATTTAAATAAATCAAATTTTTTTTTTCTTTTAAAATTGATTTATAGCAAATAGTGAATAAAATTGAATAAGCTGCAAAAAGTTGGGCAAAAGGCATTCATAACATGCATTGCTCATACATATATCAAGTAATCAAAATAAATAAAATAAAAATAAAATATATATATTTATCAAAAGGCATACCCCTAACGAAAGTAATAGTTTACCAAGTACAAACTGACATTAAACGATAAAAAGTAAAATTAGAATTGAATCAAACTCCCCCCTCAATATCAAGAAATGTATATATATACATATATATATTTATATGATCTGCAGTGGATCGCAGCTGTCGCTGGCATTCAATACTAATTACATTTGATCGCAATGCTACAGATAGCGCGCAAATCCAGTTTCGATATGAGAAATTCGCCCAAACAACTTAATAGCTTGTGGTCCGTCCGTCTGTCTCTCCGTCCGTCCGTCCGTTCGTCCGCACGATTCGCACTCGACTCTTTGCATTGCAGCTATTAAATAATTCATGGCCAGCGATGCAAAAAATAGCAAAACACAAAAAAAAAAAAAAAAACACAAAATCTGAAACAAAAGAAAATGCTTGTTACATGTGAAGTATAGAGTGAAGAGTGGAGAGTGGAATGTGGAGAGTGGAGTGTGGAGAGTGGAGTGTGGAGTGTGGATAGTGGTGCATGCTTGTTGCTGCATTATTTACGGCCTGCTTAGCCAGCCGCTTGCCGTAACTCTGGCGAATTCTCATTAGTGCGGCCAACGGAGTCATAAAACCAGAACCCGAGAGCATGCGCTCGGCTAGAAGTGGAGCTCGTCGGGCATGGATCATCGTTTGATTGATTTGCCGTTCATGTGTAGAAAGTTCAGCTGTCAATTTGTTTGCCAATTACATAAAGCTCCATTTATGTATTACTGCTCCCAGCCGCTGCCGCCGCCGCCCTCTCTCTAATGAAGCCCAACGAACTCTAAACCAAAATACCGTTATTGATTGGGCAACAAAAGCGAGAGACAAAGAAACTGAACTAAAATAGAAATTATTTTCACTCTTGTTGTCTAGCTCGTTAGCAAATATATGCGCTTTTAGGGCAAAGGGAAGACCCCTAATTATATTTAATTTGCAACTAGACCAGACTCGATGCCGTTAAAGCCCACAAAATTGGCAAGAGTAACAAGTTAGCAGCATTGGCAGTAATAGTGGGGAAGGCGGGTGAGTGCTCAAGCTTTAAAATCAAAATAAATGGAATATCCCTAATCTTATTACATTTAAACTTTTTCTCATAATTTCTATACCATGTATATATATTACATTTTTACTATCCATAATATTATAACTATTATATTATTATGCAACCGATAAACCTATCGATTTATCGATTTTCAATTGTCGAAAAAAGTCAAAACTTCTGCTTAGTTTTTTACATGTTTTATTTGAATTACAACTAATACAACTGTTTGATAACCTCTGTGCTAGTCCCTGCCCACTTTGTGGGTGGCCAGTGGCTTATCGACGCGCACCACACGCTCGGCCACATTTAGGTAGGCCTCGTACTCGACGGTGTCGGGCGTGGTGTCGTAGTGATAGTGTCCGCCCCAGTTGCTGAAGGAGAAGGAGTGGAAGTGCTGGAGGCGCAGATCGAGATCGTGCTCCTTGGTGACCAGAGTGCCCAAGGCATTTAGCTGGGCGGGCATCTCGTAGAACTTGAGCCACTGGTTCACCTCCTCGTCGGTGTGAATGGGCGTCGAGCTAAAGTCGCGCATCACGTGCTGATGGGCGGCGCCCTTCTTGATCACAAATATGCCACCCAGCCCGACCACCCGATCGCCGTAATGCTCCTCCAGGCCCTTGCGTATGCACTCAATGAAGTTGAGCTCGCCCTTGCGCTGCTTGGCGCTGATCCTCAGCACTGGGCCTGGCTCACCGCGGCTCAGATACAGATTCAGCAGCAGGGCGCAGCGCGGCTCTGTGCTGGGAATGCGCTCCAGCACGCACTCCTCCTGCTCGCCGCGCACCGTGGCCGTGTAGCTGCCATTGGTCAGCTCATCGGCGGCGCTAACCGAGAGATTGTAGATGCCCTCGCAGTTGGAGCTGCGTATGGGATAGGGTCCAGCGCCGGCGCCAATGGCAAAGATCTTTCCGGCGCCCTGTATGCGCCGCGTAATCTCCTTAATGTTATATAGCTTCTCCCGTTGCACCAGCGGCAGCAAATACGGCGGACCGCCCACCTCCAGCAGCGTGGCCTTGCCGCCCAATCCTGACTCGACCAGGCCATACTCTTTGCCTCTGAGATCGGGGCAAGTGCCCACCTCGACAGCGGCGCTAACAAAATTCTTGCACAGGGCGCCCAGTATAACTGTGTGGGAGAGAGGGGGGAGAGAGAGGGAGAGAGAGAGAGAGTGAGCTGAGTGTTGACACTGGCAAAAGCTTTATCTTGCCCTCAATCAAGACAACGCTAAAAAGCTAAACAAAAAGCTCTCCAGCTGACATTCACATTTGTTATTGTGCATAGAATAAATAACAGCGAGAGAGAGAGAGAGAGAGAGAGAGAAAAGTGTTTGAAGTGGTGAACTTGAAATACCCTTACATGAGTTGCAATTCGCTACATTCTATTTATATGAATAGGAAATCTTTAGCTTGAGAGTTTTCTGTCTTAAGAAGACTTTGTTGCATCTTGCCTTTATATATAAAGAGAGCACTTGGCTCTATAAATTTCTCTTAATTTTGAATATTTGTATTTGCATATTATTCTATCAGCTATTGAGTCTTTAAATAATATATGAAATTTTATATATAATCAATTATTTCTGCTTTTGTCAGGCATAGAATATTTTTATTTAAAATGTGAAAACGATATGAAGAGAGCATAGTTCAAGAGACAGTTAACATCTAATTAAACTTACTTGTATAACGAGTGTATTATATTTTTATACAACTTTCTGGTATAGCTAGAAAAGCTAAACGTTTATGAGCTGAAGATTGTGCTCATCTATCAAGCTTAAAATATTTGAAATGATTTAAAATCTGCTCATAACTTTGCTGCTGCTGCTTCACTTAACTTAACTCTTTTTTATGTTTATTTATTTATAATATAAGTAGTAGTATAAAATTCAAGACAAGTTATCAAAGCAAATCAGTATCAACATATCTTAGCTGCTTAACAACTTCTTAAGACACGATTTATCTAAGTTTTAGATGAAATTCTAGATTCTAGATGCTAGAGTAGATAGGCTCAATGAGCTCACATACTTTGCGACAAATTCGTTCAGCCCCTTATCTATACCCTATAAGAACACGCCAAGAGAACGAATCAACAAAAAAGAAAAAAAAGAAAAAAAAAAGAAAAAACCGGCTATGGAAAGTTCGGCACAGTTTGTGAAGGTCATTTACTCTGTTGCTGCTGCGTTTCACTCTGCTGCAAAATGTTTCTGCTGCTGTTGCTGCTGCTGCTGTTGCTGTTGCTACTGTTGCCCTCCTCTTAAACTCACCTTGCTGCAGTTCCTCCAGTGCGGGCACATGCAGTGACTTCTCCTCGAAGACCAACTGGGCCGTGTTCAGCTGATTCTGGCTCATGTTTCCTATTTGCTGCGTGCTCGAATGGCGCTCGCTAAAGTCGCGTCTAGATCGATGTTGTTTGGAAATGCGACTGAGTGGCCGCAACTGCGCACAGCTCGCCTTGCGGCTGGCTTGTCCTATAGTTAACATTGCGCGCTGCTCATACAGGGTGACCCGTGCGATGATAAGATAAACCGCATTTCGTAGCTTTTCCGCAAACATATTTAATTAGCAACTAAATATCTTTTGGACACTGAAAGCGCAGCAGGCACGCCTAACGCTCATGTTTTCGCACTTGGTTCTATGGCACGGTAGTACAGGTACAGTGAGCATTCGCCTTGGCAAAGTAGGAGTTAAATATGTTATATATCATTTCAGAAGAAATTATGTTTTTGTTCTGGTCTCGGGTTTGACAAAGTTTTCCAAAGCAGCTTTTGTTTCAAGAAGCTTGCTTATTATTATAGACAATTATTATTATTTATTATTATATAGCTAATTAAAGTAATCTACTTTCGTTCCATAGCTGTTTCGAAAGCTCACAAAAGTATCGTAAAAAACTTGGTAAAAATATTTAGAAAGCAATTTACATTGGAGAAGTTTATCCATTGAGATCTTTTGCGATCTGCCTTGCGAGCAGCCCATTAGGCAACATTTGTTTAAGAAGCTGCTAATAAAGCTCAGTAAACTGATTTAGCAGCTTTCAAGAATTTACTTTTCGGAACTCTACCAGCCGCCCACATAAAGCAGCTCGACATACCTCTCAATCAGTCGATCAATCAGAAGATCATTCAGAAGATCTCTTGAACTCTCACTAAAAGCTACAGCTAAGAAATATGATAACACTTAACCTCTATGCATATAATTTCAATGATTATTTTTAACCTAATCTAAATCTTCTTTTGTTTTTTTTTTTTTATATATTTTTCTATCTGATCTAGAAAGAAAGAAAATTGCTCAATGCACTTAAACAGAAAGAGCTATAAAGAACATGATATTTGTATTGCTGTCTCACTCTTACTAGACTTTTATTCGACTTCATTTTTACGCACCTTTTGAGCCCACACGAATGTTGTTTTATTTTGTTTTGTTTATTTTTTATTTGGTCTTTTCGTCTTTTCAACCTACCCTACGAAAAATTTCCACGCGCCCGATAACTTTCCCCTTCCGTATGCCTTGTCACGGCAGTAAAAAATGGAAACCAGTTTGGGATTTGATTTCGACTACTGCTCGACTTCTGCATTCTAGTTTACATATTCGAAAGGCTTTTGTGTGAAAACCCATAAAAAATAATAAATACAGATATGCTCAAATGTATTTTTGGCATTATACAAATTAGATAATTTCTCCACGGAATACAGTTAGAAGAGAATGCTACCATTCATTAATGGAATTCTGCACTAAGCAGACTTTACTGTACATACAGTTAAGGCGAACAGCTTGTGGCTATTGTGGCTTTGTTGCTGTAGAGCTATCCATTCAAATGTTCTTTCTATTGAGTTACCACTGTACAAGTGATAAGCACTGTTTGCACACACTCCCATCGGTGATAGTGATAGTGCTGCCAGAGCACAGAGATAGTCGGACCTGAGCTGTTGTTACATTTGACAGCTTAGTTAGTCGCGGTTCCAGATAAGGTTTGCCCTGGACAAATTTGGGCCTGGGTGTTGGGTTGATGAATGTTGCATGAGATTGACCCGAGCATCTGATTGACCCGCTTTCGACCCATATATGAGCTGTTTTATGTATTTCGATGTCCCCATTAGCTGACGGATCCGTCAGCCTTTTCATGATTGCTGTGACACACGCTACACTGCGCGAAAAGCTGCTGGGCTCTTGATGGACATGGCATTAATGCAAGCTATTAAAGATAATTAAGAGCGTTTTCAATACACACAATTTGCAGCTAAGACCTGATGTCTAGACCCGATTGGCGAATAGAACCTGCTGCTGGATTTCGCTGCGTGTACGTCTTGACGCATCTAATCACACTGGCCATGTCCATGTCCATGTTCATGTCCAAAGCGATTATTACCAAAACTGGTCCGAGCAGCCCCACTCAGTCCGTCACACAATCTGTGTTGATCATAATTACGAGAAGCAGCAGGCAGCAGGAGGCGGCTGGCGGTAGCTCTTCAATTCTCAATTGAGAACATTCGCCAAGGATTGCCTTCTATGATACAGCAGGCTGAGCGTTGACCTCAATAGACGTCTTCAAACGAGCTCGAGAGACTGCGCCACGCCACGCCGCGTCGCTGACCCAATTCCAGAGGCCCATTCGCAGAAGTTGGTCGTTCACTTCACTTTTGCGATTTTTTACCTAACCAACTGGTTACAAACTATGCCAACACACACACACACACACACATACACATATAGAGTCATACAAAAGAACATTCACTGATCATTCTATTTGTTGATTAATCGCCATCCATGTTCCTGTCACATTAGGCAATGCTTGACAACGGCGCAACAGAATCGTAATGGGCAATCGCAGTGGGGCACAAAGATCGCCGGCTGGAACTGGTGCTGGCTGCGAGGGCAATTCCCAGTTCAATACGCGTCGTCGCTATCAGCAGCATAAGCGGGAGTATTGCCTGCAGGATGAGTTTCGCTCAAAGACTCTGCCCGCACGCTATGCACAGAACGAGGCTAAGGTTAACGACGAGCATCTCGGCTCCAGCAGTTGCCTGGGCACGGGCAATGCATCGCATGGCGGCGAGACGTCGCGCATGCTCTTTCTGCTCTACCTAATACATCGCACCTGGAACGTGGTCACCAGGTAATTAGTCATCAAATTTGTCATCCTCCCAAATACTAATTACAATTCTCTCTCTCTCTGCAGTCGCTCGACCACACAGAAGGAGTCACCAGTGCAAATGCAGCAGCGGCCGCGTCGAGCTGACGAAGAATGCTCCATTGGCATGACAGACATGGATGCCTCTTCCTACTGCTCGCAGTACTCGAGCTGTAGCTGCAGCTACTGCTATGAGGATGCACTGGATAAGCGCACCAATGCGGGCAGCTCGAATGCAGATGAATATTCGCTGGACTCCATCTACGAGATGGGCAAATCCATGTGCTACAGGTGAGCTAAACACAAAACCAAAATTGAATTCATCGTCTGCTCAGCCGTCATAGCAAGCAGCTTGTGTCAGCTAGCAGCTGCCAAGAAGTGTTGCCTACCTTCAGGCTGGCTATATAAATAACTGCACTGCTTGTCGGAGTGAAATGAACTGCTTGGCAGCTTGACTTTAAACGCATTGAGTTGTTTTATATAATCATTTATTCAAGCATTGACGTCGGCAAGCTTAGAAGCAATCGTTGATGGAGGGCAGAGCACCATCGCAGTACTTCCAGGTGGACCATGCGGTCCAGCCCTGCTGGCTGAGGATCTTCTGGGCGCAACGGACGGAGTTGGTGATGTCATCTGTCAACAGGGCGTTGCAGCTGAGACCGCACTCGTTGTAGGAGAAGCGACCGTTGGCAGGCTGGCACCAGTAGTAGTTGTTGATCTGGAAGATGCCGTAGTCGTTGGAGCCGTTGTAGTTCTCGGGGCCAACAACGCCGGTGCGGTAGGAGCTCTCGTGCTCGGCAATGCAAGCCCAACGGGCCAGCTGGTCACGGGGAACGCCCAAGTTGGACATCTCCTGAGCCAGGGAGCAACGGTTCAAGGTGCGACCGAAAGCGGGGGCGGCAAAAGCCAGAGCAATCAAAACGATAACAGCCTTCATGATTTTACTTCAGTTAACTGATGTCGAACTATGGAAATGCGTTCCCTTTTATAGGCGAAAAACTAACTTAGTCTGCACTCGTTATCAGCAGTGCGCCTAAGATACCCCTTATGAATGACGTGCAAACTTTATTTACTTTCTATCAGAACAGGACCATCGCTGAGCAATTGGTATTTGATAAGCGATTTGTAAATCCCCCTGAAATTTGAATAGTCCAAATTGAGTGCATTTGAAGTTATGTAATCTCTGTGCTAAGGTGCTTGGCGTATCTTTCAAGTTTGAAATTTAGAAAATCAGTTTGTATATTAAGTAGTCTAGAGTTTTCTATACGTCTATGATATAGATAGAAACTTCCCATTAAATTACGTGCCACAGTTAAGAACCTTATTTGAGCATCTAATCCATATTTCCATATTACTTCAATAATATGCAATAATAATGCCGAGTGCAAGCATGTCAGAAAAAGCATTGCATACTTTCAAGGGTGCCATCTAGTGGGTAGTCCAGAATTGGGAATTGGGAATCAACCTTGAGTCTGGTGTTGGAATCGTTCAATCAAAATCAAAGTTCTTGCATATGCTTATGACACTGCATTTATTTGATCGCGTCTGCATGGTAAATATAATTTGATATGTCTGGCTGATCAGACTTAGATTAATTCAAAAGTGTGCTTCAATTTCCATATCATCAATTCCTCGATTTGCAAAGTACTCTAGATAACAACTCCACTGCGATAATAATTCCTATAAAAGGGAACGCATTTCCATAGTTCGACATCAGTTAACTGAAGTAAAATCATGAAGGCTGTTATCGTTTTGATTGCTCTGGCTTTTGCCGCCCCCGCTTTCGGTCGTACCTTGAACCGTTGCTCCCTGGCTCAGGAGATGTCCAACTTGGGCGTTCCCCGTGACCAGCTGGCCCGTTGGGCTTGCATTGCCGAGCACGAGAGCTCCTACCGCACCGGCGTTGTTGGCCCCGAGAACTACAACGGCTCCAACGACTACGGCATCTTCCAGATCAACAACTACTACTGGTGCCAGCCTGCCAACGGTCGCTTCTCCTACAACGAGTGCGGTCTCAGCTGCAACGCCCTGTTGACAGATGACATCACCAACTCCGTCCGTTGCGCCCAGAAGATCCTCAGCCAGCAGGGCTGGACCGCATGGTCCACCTGGAAGTACTGCGATGGTGCTCTGCCCTCCATCAACGATTGCTTCTAAGCTGATCACACTTGATATTTGAATAAAACGAGAAAAAAAATGTATAAATTGAAATGCATGTGTTTAAAGCGACTCTTATACTCGTATAAGCTCGTCTTATACAGCGGCTTGCGCGCAATTTAAACGAGTTGAGAAAGTTAAGCTATCGGAGAGCCGAATGTCGACTGCCCAATGCCGACTGCCGAATACCGTATACCGAATACCGAATACCGAATGCCGAATGCCGAATGCCCGAAGCCGAGCTAACTGTCGCATCTCAGCTTATTGTTGCTCGACTTCGACTCTGCTGGCTCAGTCGGTGCGTAACTTTACAGCGAAACGGACGTGTCTGTGCGACGCAGAAAGTGAGTGAGCGAGCATCGGCAACGAATAACTGTGCTTAGCTTAGCTAAAAATAAACGAACGATGATGGCTTTGCTAGCCGTGCCTCAGGTCTAACAAAGTGCATTCGTCAAATACAAAAATTGTATGCTTGGGCAAAGGTTCTGATTGGCTGCGAATGTTGTTAATTTGACAACAGTAACGGTAACCGCTGCAACCACCTTCACTCGAGCCTTGTTACGTGTCGCAGACGTGATTACGCGAGATATATTTACTTATGATCACATATTGAGCAGAGATATGTACGTGTGTATGTGTGTATTTATAGACAGTTGTGCGTTCTCTTGAGAAACGAGTTTATATTGGTTAGAAAAGTGCCGTCTTCGTCTCCATATCGTCACCGTACACAGTCTCCTCGCTGCTCTCTTTCTCTCTCTCTCCCGCTCTCTTTCTCTTTTGCACTCCTTCGGCATTTCGAGCGCGCGAGCTGATTGCATTCTAACGGTAAAACGAGTACGACTCTAACAACTGGCCCCGGCTTGGCCTGTGCTGTGCTGTGCTGTGCTGTGCTATGCTCTGATGTGTTGTTGTTGTTCTTATGGCCTATTGCAGCATCTACAGCAACAACAACAACAACAACAACAACAACAACAATTGCAACCGTAACTGAGTAGCATAAGAAGTTTTGCGCGTTCGCTTTGTGCTAATCTTCTCAATTTATGTTTCTTGTTCTTCGATGACGCTGCAAAGTGCACGAAAGCCAACTTTTCCAATCACAAAATAAATACATGAAAAGTGCATGTGTATGCTGATATGTGTGTGTGTGTGTGTGTGTGTATGTGTGTGTAGACTTTTAGAGTATATTGTGAATTGGCCCAATTTGAATTCGTGTCATTTTGCTCGCATTTGCTCCAAATTGGATTTCGTTTTTGGCCTAGAAGTGTGAACGGAATAAAGCTAAACGAGGTAAGAGAATAACATCCCACAGGCCCCCCTCTCTTGCCCACGCTCCCCCCACCACACGCACACTCACTCATTGGTCAACTCTGCAACATGCAGCTTGGTTGCCCATGACCCAGCATTGTTCTCCAGCTGCTGGGCGGCGCGGTTCTGCCTGGCTGATACGCCCACCGCCTAATCTATATACATCTTATGCATATATGCTAATAGGGCCTGACTTTCTCATCACAGCTCACTCACAGCAAATCCTCTCGAGCTTGGCTTTATGTGGGCAGCCCTGGCATTGAGCTGCCAACGGTTTTTTTTTTTTTTTTGTTTTTCTCTTTTATTTTGGTTGCGTTTGATAGAACCACTTGAGAGACAACGACGGCTCGTTAGGCTGACAGTCGATGCTATAAAAATATTGTGGCCATATAAATGGCTGCGTGTGTGTCGAACTAAAATACCATAAAACGAAAGAAATAATAAGGCTTGGCTACGATATACCCTGTAAGCAGATTTTGCTTTCCATAATAGAAGCGAGCTCGACTTGCCTAGCATAATGTATTTTGTAATCCTTTTTTCCTATAACCTACAATCAGCTTTTGTTTGTCTTTAGAAGTGTCTTCTGATTGTTTATCATCTATATAATAATATATACCCTATAATGTATTCTGTATGATAGCTTTCTATTTTTCATTATAATAATTGCTATGATTCTATATACTCAGTAATGTAATGCTACTTCCCGACTTTAATCTTGTATTTATCTGGTAGACTGCACTTTGTTGTCTCATAAATTTATCTTTCGACTCAAATAAGTTCATCATATGCTAATTCTAGGCCTGTCCATCATGTAGCCTCTATCTATCTGTTCCAGCCGTACACTACAGCACATCATACCCATTTTTCATTACTACATGGTATACAAAGACATATATATATATATACACATAAGACAAATTACTTTTAACCGTACTCGAAAGCGGCAAAAAATGTAATTCCATTTGATGAAAAATTGAATTGGCGACGGCACGCTTCGAGCCAAGTCACACACACACACAAGATCCCTCCAGCCCCGCCAACCCAACTACTACTAGGTAGCCCCAGTTATAGTCGCTAACAATGCCACTTGCCACACAAACCGAGCCAAGTGTAAGACAAACAATGAAAGAAATATCAGTGGGCAGCAACAGGCACAGCTCATACAACGCATACAAGCCGTACAACTCATACGGGTCTATGCTATGGGCAGTGCACGGTTAGACGAAAACTGTTCCGGTCTGATTTAACAATTGTTAATAATAAATAGCTTATGCATTGGACACGCTTCAGCTGGACAGTTGGGCGTCACACGCAATCAAATGGCCCAAACATTCGAGCCGCTCAAAAAGACTTTCGGCTAAGACCCGAAAACAAAGAAAAGAAATTTTCCATTTTTTTGTGCTCAGAGATGCAAAATTCTTGTTCAAGTTAGGGCATCCACCATAGTCGGTTAGGAAATTATAACTCAATCATGGACAATAGTTGGACACCTGACAAATGAGGCAATTGTTGATTGAGTAACCGCAATTCGCCTTAAGTTGCTCTTTATGCGGCTTAAGCAATGGGCATGTTGCATACCCACCAAACCTTAGCCAAGTGGAGTATATTGACGTTGGGTTGCATATAGGGCAACTATTGGAACTATGTAGTATTTGAAGGTTAATCAAATGTGTATAAGATATATATTATAATTATCTATTCTATATCCATTATTGGCTAGATATATTAGATTATTGGCGAATGAAATGTTTCAATAATGATATTTAGTTTAAGAATATTGATATATAGTAAACTCTAGAGGAATTCTTCTTATTCTTCTACTTCGGCAAGCCAGTTAGGAAACAAAGTTTAAGCTTGAGTAACAATAGTAAGTATATGATTACAGGGTATCTGCTCGCATTGTCAGCCACTCACTTGTTGTTAGCCACAAAACTAATTGAACTAAATGGAACTGGTGCAAAGGCATTTGGTATAGTTAAGGTGTTCAAAGCAGCAGCAGCAGCAGCCATCGCCAGTTAATTGAGCTTAAAGGCCAGCTGTCCACACACAAAATAGACAACAGAGCCAAGCTAACAATTTGCATTGAGTAAACCAAGTTAAGTTGTGTGTGGCAAGATGTAGATGTGCACAGCTTGAGGCCTTTGTGGAGCTATCAAAAGTGAGTAAATGCCTGCATAGGCCTATCTCACAAGACAAATTATACAAGCTGCTCTCTTTCATTAATATATATGAATTAGGATTTGAAATAGATCAGATTGAAAGAGCTCGCACTGCAAAACTAGTTTGCATTTGTGTGTTCGCTTTTATGACAGGAATTTATTTGATTTTGATTTGATTATAATTAATTTACAGATAAACTGAGCTTAACACACAAAATGTTAGCAGGTTCTCTGTAGAGCCATTTCAATTGACTTTCAGTTCTATTATCAGCTTCGCTTTCGCCTTAACTATTTGAGAATTTTATAGCTTGCAGCTTGCTCTTGCAGCGAGAAGACATTTATATATATATATTATTGCTTGATTATCTAGATTTCTTTATCGGTTTGAATGATATTTAATTGGATTTGACATACATGCATATTAGTTCTGGTCCTCAGCATATGTGAGCCTATGAAATCTATAGCTTTTTTTTTATGGAAATTTATTCAACTTTTAATGAGAATTTTTCTACTATGAATTTCTTTTGTCTGTATTATCATTGAAAAGAAGTTGAACTGAATTTTCTTCTAGACATTGATTGGTAAACAAATTTGATGAAGACAGACACGAAAATTGCATTTGATGTTGCTTTTGCTCACTTTCTCCACAATTTACGAATCAGCCAATCTCTGACCAGAGGCGCCAATGAGGATTATAATTCCCAATAATCTTATAATTGTCCGCGTATCGTGCTCCAGCCCTGGGCGATTGTCAATCAACCTCACGCTAGCCGCGATTCATCTAATGAATACGACATTGTTAATGCCAACTGAGTATTGGGGTTACCTTCGACACATGCATATCTCTCTATATATCTCTATCATTGATCTGCGGAATATGCGGAACTGCTACTGCAAAAAAAAAAAATAACTAAAAATAAAATAAAAATCTTTGGATTATTTGTTTAATATTTTACTATGAATTAAAAGCGTTGTCAAACAAAACCACAAACATACAAGAGCCACAAATATAAACACCTGTTCAACTGGTTTTCGGACTTATTGATGCCTCGAGCGATCATAATTAATATGTTTTGGGTTGGCCCATAAATTGGTGTTGAGCCGCCGTCATTTCTGCTCGAACACCTACCAAGGCTTCAAGTTTACTTTCTATAAGACATCAGCGTGCGCTGGACCGGAAAAATGCGCAAAAATATAAAATTCACAGGTTAAATAAATTGATTTTTAATTATATTGAAATTTCCAATATGATCAAGTCATTATAATCAAAAGATAGAAGCCGAAAGTTTCAGAATAATATGCAGATTTTATTGAACATTTCATTTAGTTTTTTTGTCGGTAGAAAAAAAAAATAAACTAAGAATCCAATAAGTGATCAATTTAGAAGCAATCGTTGATGGAGGGCAGAGCACCGTTGCAGTACTTCCAGGTGGACCATGCAGTCCAGCCCTGCTGGCGCTGGATCTTCTGGGCGCAACGGACGGAGTTGGTGATGTCATCTGTCAACAGGGCGTTGCAGCTGAGACCGCACTCGTTGTAGGAGAAGCGACCGTTGGCAGGCTGGCACCAGTAGTAGTTGTTGATCTGGAAGATGCCGTAGTCGTTGGAGCCGTTGTAGTTCTCGGGGCCAACAACGCCGGTGCGGTAGGAGCTCTCGTGCTCGGCAATGCAGGTCCACTTGTTCAGCTGGTCACGGGGAACGCCCAAGTTGGACATCTCGCGGGCCAGGGAGCAACGGTCCATGGTGCGACCGAAAGCGGGGGCGGCAAAAGCCAGAGCAATCAGAACGATGACAGCCTTCATGTTTACAATTTCCAATAAACTGATGAGGATCAACTAACAGCCTTGCCCTTTTATAGGGCATATTATCACTAAACGAACTCAAACTCAAGAGCCTTTAGTCTAGTGCTAGAACTATCTAATCAGATGTTTCACGTGTGCAGAGTCTAGAGTTAATCTTGTGAGTGAGTTGTGCAAACTAGTTCATATTTCCAATTGAGATTTTCATTAGCCATATAATTGATAGGTAGATAGAAAGATGGCGGAGATGGATCGATGGATGGACATAAAGATAGATAGAAAGTTAGTTAGATAGACAGTTAGAGATATGTAGAGATGTATATAGATAGATATATTGGCTTCAAAAGTATATCATAAATTCTTTGGTCAGTTTTTAGTAGTCTTTCAATTGTTTTCTTCATTTCCTCTATTCTATTTCGATTTCTATTTCTACAATTATTTCTGTGTGGGTTCTGCTAAGTGATTAGATTAGAGATTTGTCCGTTTTTCTGGTTTCGTGTCTCACTCTGATATCATAATGAATATGTTGGGCTTTGCTCATAATCCGTGTCTGACCCGCGCTGTCATTTGGAGCCGAGCTTCGTTCAACTTTACTTTCTATGAGAGAAAATCTGCAATAAAACAAACCAAAACAAAAAAGTTTTATTTTATTTGTTTATTTTTCTTTTTTATTAGCACGCAGCAAATTATTTGTTTGTTTGTTTTTTTTTTTTTTCGTTTGGCAAAAGTTTCTAATTTTATGGTCTTTATTTATGGACGACACACATTGAATTAGATTAGCGTAGATTTCAACTTATTAAGCTTGAAACAAAAAACTAGAAACTCTCGAGAAACTCATTTGAATCAATTTCTAATGTTTTGTTGTCTTTTTAATGAGGCAAAGATACGAAAATAATTATTTGTAATGATCAGTGATTAATCTAGCAGATTTCAATATTATAATATATAACTTGCTTTGGTCGTCTTTAACTATATTTATTTATCATTCACTTTGCTCCAATTGGAATATCAATATTCATGTGTTTTTGCAACACTTTCCTTGATTCATCCGAACTGAACTAGTTCGTAGTCAAGAATCCAGTATAAGTTCTAGATCTATTTATACTTTAAATTTGAACTTTGATTAATGAATAAAGCTCCAGATTAAGTCATCTCTTACTGGACCCATTAAGAGCAACTACTTTGCTTAGCTCTATTTCGGGAAACTGTTCTTAATCTGTTCTATTAACGTAACTGTAGATTCCTTAGCTATAATTAGACAATTAGTGTCGACTTTTTTGTTGTATAAATGATGCATAATTGTTCAGATCGTGTAGCTGAAAGGCCCAGCTCATGCATATGCGATGAGGTTTTTTTTTTTCGAGAAATTCTTCCATTCCGATTGTAGAACTGTTAGCTGACCCATATACGTATGCTAAGCCAAGCTCTTGTCAGTTAGTTGGTAGACTTTGTTCTTGTATATATGGAAAGGAAAAAGTAAAAGTGAATATGTTGGCTTTAACAAAGAACTCACAAGTCAGCGCCGGCTAGAAAATCGATAATTCATGGACTAAGCTAAGCGGGTCACAGAGCGCGGCTTGGCATCGCTTGAAGCCACTTTTGTCAGTCATTTGACTTTTACAGTAGCCTTTTGTCATTTATTTTCGCTGTTAACCCAACGTCGGTAAGGTTAACAGCTTTCTGAGAAATGCGTGTGGAAATATGTGTAGAAATCTGTGGTCTCCTACAGATGAACAAGTGCCTCCAGCGGGGGACCATAAGGAATACCGCTAGTAAATGCAGAAAAAAAAAAAATAGCTGAGTGGAAAACGGCGGGAGCCTCTGCCTCATAATATGACTTATTGTGCATGTACACTGAGAGAAACTGAGGCCTATTCGTTGATCGTTGCTGTAAAGTCTTGCTATGAGCTGCTGCTAAAATCTTCATTCTTTTGAGCTAAGCTCGCTTGGTAATTTCTCTCAGTGCACTCACTGTGCCATGCACCGCACTTGAATGGGGTTAATATAACAGCGCGTAGCGTCAACAATGACGGGTTTAGCATAGTTGCGGTTAGGTCTTTAGACCCCGCGCTCTATCTACTGTCAGCCTCCATACAGACATATGACGAGAAAGCCATATGTGCATCTGAGTTGGCGTTAATGTTCACGTTGATCCATCTCTATGAATAACTATGTATGAGCCAGCCTTGGGGTCTGTGCCGAGTCAGTAGCTTTAACGATTCAACTTGTGACCGTTATGAAATGAAATGTAACCATAAGTACACACAGCTGTTGAGTTCTCTTTTTGTGTTTTGATGTTTTAGAAAGAGTTTCAGGCCATGGAGCATGCTCTTCACACCTCAACAGTGTTGGCCGCATTAGGGTAGCCAAAACAGCAGCAAAAGGTAGCTAAAGGGCATGCTTGAATGACTCGAAAAAAAAGCTAAACAAGCTAAGCCCTAAGCATTGTTGAAGCCAACTTCATTTGTAATGAAGGAGCGGAAAGATTTGAGAGGTGTCTTAAAGGAAAAATTTGATTAGTGCTAGATTTAGCATTAAAATAGCTAAAACACCAGCAACAGCACTGAGCTGCAGCTGCCGTCTATTTTTCAGCTCTAAATATCAATAGCCAACACTTAAAGCATGGTAATTGTTAAGCGAAGAGTCGAACAAGGTTAATGGTTAACATTTAACTGCTGCTATTTGACTGCCAGAAACAACCAGAAAACCAGAAAAAAAGAGGCTAATTAAAGCCGTAGTTAAATGAACGATCGTATTTACTTTTTCTAGCATCAGCCGCCTAAGCTAAGCAGCACGAGAATGTATTAAACATATACTTGAAATTTTCCTTGGTTATTTGTTTACTTTCTGAAGTACTTCGATTAGCTGTCTATTGAAGTCCATTGATAAGAAAACAAATCACAACGAAACACGCGCCCACTTGAGATATCAGTTTAGCATAGATAATTTTTGGCTATAAAAGCGCCAGCCCTTAGCCTTTCCTACATCAGTTTCTCAATTGAAAATTGTAAACATGAAGGCTGTCATCGTTCTGATTGCTCTGGCTTTTGCCGCCCCCGCTTTCGGTCGCACCATGGACCGTTGCTCCCTGGCCCGCGAGATGTCCAACTTGGGCGTTCCCCGTGACCAGCTGAACAAGTGGACCTGCATTGCCGAGCACGAGAGCTCCTACCGCACCGGCGTTGTTGGCCCCGAGAACTACAACGGCTCCAACGACTACGGCATCTTCCAGATCAACAACTACTACTGGTGCCAGCCTGCCAACGGTCGCTTCTCCTACAACGAGTGCGGTCTCAGCTGCAACGCCCTGTTGACAGATGACATCACCAACTCCGTCCGTTGCGCCCAGAAGATCCAGCGCCAGCAGGGCTGGACTGCATGGTCCACCTGGAAGTACTGCAACGGTGCTCTGCCCTCCATCAACGATTGCTTCTAAATGATCAAGACTGTGTTCATACGTGTTACAAAATAAACTCTTTTGAAGAATATTAAATTGACTTGAAATAGGAATAGGAGAGCTACAACAATCTAGTCCTAGCATAGCTTTTGATTTTCAGTTAGGGTATATAGTCTTCTGCTTTCTCAATTTCATAGTAAATAGAAAATCTTCAAGTGAAGTTTTGGTCAGCCATTCTTGAGGATCAACAGTTGGAAGTCGTTCGTAATTGGCTGTTTCTTCACATGTTCGTTTGCTTTCTAAAGCCACAGAAAATTGAAGAAAGAAAGATCAATGCAGAATAACGAAAGCAAGAATCAATTTGTCTCAACACAGACAGAGACACAGACACAGACACAGAGAAGCCAAGTCTGGCCAAGAGAGACTGGGAAGAGTAAAAGCCATGGCTAGACTTCTTTTCCCTTCCATTCGTAATAGGCCGTTGACTTGGAGCGGTCAGTGAATTGTTCATGTGAATGGTCGAAGGGGTGGAGAGGCGCTCGACTCGGTAGGCAATAATTTATACAGGTAGCCGTCGCTCAGACCGGCTGTAAATGGGCAACTTAGAACCGGGCTAAGGAAGTGCCAATGCATTAACAGAGACACTAAAAGCCCGCTTCGAACAGGCTGGAAAACAAAGCAGGAAACCAAAGACTGGAAAATTATACCAAGTGCAAGAAGAGAAGGGAAAAGGTAGGCTAAAATATCAGCAGACCATTTTCCTACTGCCAAGTGCAAAGAACATGCCTCTCTCTCTCTCTCACTCTCTCTCTGTCTCTCACTCTGTCTCTTTCCTTATAATTTGTGCACATTAGCACAACTAGCGCCCTAGTCGCCCGGTCGTTCGTCGGTTCGTAAGTAATTGCCCCTAGGCCGAAGTTCGGCGCCCCTTGGGAAGACGACATGGTGTGGGTCAACTAAGTACTTAACTTACTCGAAAAAAAAAACAATTGCTGCGGTTTGCTGCCCTATGAAATCAGTGTAGCATAAAGTTATGGCGGTCTACAGATAACAACCTACAAGCAACTGACACAGCTAGCCGATACCAGAGGCAGACGTAGACGCAATGGCATCGGGCATGGAGCTCTCTCAGATCTGTAGACAACTTGATTTGTACGCACGTCAGGGTTTGTGGCTGATTTAATTGGTTGCGCCCCAGGAAAGAGTGTGTCTGTCTGTGTGTGCGGAAAAGTGTGAAAGATGTAGAACTCAGGGAAAACACAGAAAACTACAGGGAAATAAGAAAGCGATGCATAAGGCATGTGAGACAACAGGCAGCAGAAAATATCGCTAGAAAATGCCTAGAAATATGTTGTTCGAAAGAAAAGCAGAGGAAAGTAAAGGAAGTTAAGTTAGAGGAAATTAAAATGAACACTTAGTCCAATAAACATACTTACATAATTTAATATCTAACTAGTTCAGACCTGATTGAGAATTAACTGCAAGCGGAACTAAAAGTTTAACTAATTTTCCTTGAGAGCCTAGAATTTGAATGAATGAAAACATTCAAAGAGCTTAGACTTAGAATTGAATCTTGAACTAGAGATAATCTTTTAGTCTATATCAAAAACCCCACCCTGGGATTAAATAAACTTGTAAATCTAATGATCGATATGGATTTGCTAGAAAGTTCATGAAGCTTTTCAACTTTTAGGAGTTCGCTCAATCAGATATTTAGTTAAGTTTTGATGACATCTCAGACATTGCACACTTTTTGATAGAGAGCTCACTTTTATTATTATTATTATCTGAAGATTTCAGTTTAGCCACTTAGTGGAACGGCTTTCAAGTGTTTTCCCACTCGTCAAAAGCAAAACAAGATTTTAATACGCAAAACTCGAGTGAAGAGGCGCGCAGGCAAATTAATGAATGGTTCGTTTGATAAGGTGCTCAATGCTCAGGGGATTCACTCTTATCTGTATACAAACAGAAATTGGCAAACAGCCAATCAAAGCGAAATCCATTAATGTTGCAGACAGTGCTTATCAGAGCCAGTCAAAAATGGCAGAGGAAGAGAAAGGAAATTGGGTTGGCTTAGACTAGACTTTCGATATGCTAGACTCCTAGTTTGAGATCTGAGATGATATATGTTTACCTAGATGCTTGACTGAGTGTACGTAAGCCTAAGCGCTGCTTAAACCCAGACAATGTCAAGAGATTACATTACAACGACAGACGCTGTCTCTTTGTATATCTGTTTTCCAGTTGGTTAAGTAAACATGATCTTGACTTGTCATTGTCAATGGTAACCGAGCTGAAACGATGAAACGCTGCCCCAGCCAGAGCTGAAAAGCTTTGAGCTACTTTTCGGCATCAATTACCTGTCACATCACAAAATTGGACTCACAAATTATAAGCATTTCACCTGGCCGACCCCCAAAAACGGAATGGAAACACAACTGTGTCAAGCGCACAGGCACCAGCCACTCAAGCTCGAACCCTCCTGCTGCTGCGTTATTATTTCGACAATAAACCCTAATTATATTAGTTGGAAGACAGCTCTGTTGATATATTACCCGGAGGGGCCTCGCAGCAGGCAGGCGCAATCTGTAGTTAACAAATCGCGGTGAAAATCATAATGAGCGTTAGAAAACTTGACGTTTTTCCTGAACACAAACTAGAGATACACTATAGGGATTGCATAGATATTTCTAATATATTTGAATATCAAATATCAAAAGATTTGTAAGCTACTGCATTGGAGTTGTTTGGCATAATTCATTAAAAAGTAAGATCCAGCATATTAAGTACTTGTTCAATATTCTTGATTGACTTCTTGATTTTGAGGTCTAGCCGAAAGCCCTTAATGAATAGAATAGATAGTGCTACAATGTTTGTATAATACTTACAAAAGTAGAGAATTCTTATTGCTTGAAGGCAAAGGACCAAAGAAACAGATGTGCAGAAATATAATTAAACGGAGAGAGAGATAGGGAGATAAAATGAGTGGTACGATGAGAGATAGAAAGATCGATATTGAGATATACAGAGAGATAGAAAATATATAGGGAGATGTTGAGAGAGAAATATAGATACAAAGATATATTTAAACAGAGATATACAGATAGATAGGGATAGATAGATAGAGATAGTTAGAGAGATGATGTGATGGCGAGGCAGTAAGAGTATTCAGCTTTCGTCTAGTTGTCTAGAATAACTGCCAGCTGGGATTTAATTTAAAGTCAAGCACCAATGCTGTCAAGCATGACAGCCAACTATCAAAAGGGCTGACAAAACTCTGTATAGGGATTCAAAACACACACAATTCAACAAACCAACAACAACAACAACAACAAGAAAAACTCTCTGACAACTCTTGGGAAAATCAGCAAATCTTTCTCTGTCTCTTGACAGCTGAAAAGTGGGCACATTTCTCTATCATTGTTGTTGCTAAATTCTGTTAATAGTTTTATCTCGTTTGCCAGACAGCGCACTCTGTATCTCTGTCTGTCTGTCTGTGTGAGTAAAATTTACAACGCAAATGCAAATGGGCTAAAGAAATGGAACTGCTGTCCCATGAGAACATTCGACTGCGTATATCTCGTAGCCAGCATCAAAAAGACACTTGAAAAGAGGCCATTGTTGGCAGCAACAGCCAGTTCGAATGGACTTGTTCAATACTCGTTCAGGCAGTGAGAAGAGTATATGCGGTTAGTGCAATGAAAAGTCCACCATGGGCGTAGCAAGCGATATATAGTATAGGTCTTCCACAGTTATATAACTAGAGATGGAACATTTAAGTCTGGGTAGATTTCCGCTTGCGTTTAATGATTTATATATTTTTGATTTGCATATCTATATTTTTACACAATGAACGAGCATTGTATAGTCGATGCAACATTGTCATCTGTATTTTGTTTTTTCGTTTTTTTTTTGTTTTCTTGTGTAACAGCTAAAGACAATTTGGCAAGGTGTCGGCTTAACACGGGGAGAAACTATACTTTTTACTGCCACTGCGAGTATTATGAGCTATAGCTGTCCGAAAGAAAAAACGAAACGACAAAATTATACAGTGATAAATTTGTTGTGGCCAGTGAGAACCCGCCTGTGTATGGCAATATGATTAAAAGCGGATTACGCATGCGCGAAAGTTGGCGGAACAACAAGAACAGGTGATTTATCACCTGCTCTAGCTAAAGTGTGCCAAGAAAGTGACAAGAAAGGAAAATATATTCCTTTAATAATATCTATGTATATAATGACAGCTATTTAGATGTAGGAAACATTTTGAATTTGACGCAACTCGAAACAAACATATCTTCTTCTTCTTCTTCTTCTTCTGTAAAGTGTAGACTTTATAGGGTGTGAAATATGTAATATAATCTAGATGATATTGAATATGCTTAGACAAAGCTGCAAATGAAGTTCTTATGGCTCTATTTGGTAATTCTAGCTAAAACCGGCTAAAATATAAAAATGGTAGCGGATAGAGTTACCCAAAAAAAAAAAAAAAAAAACTTTGTAGTTGAGCTTAGCCGACTGCATGAAGTACTTGTTCATAGTTGAATCGAATAATTAATGTCAAATAAAATAATTTCTTAAGATTGTTAAGACTTCAAGTTGGATTTATAGAGTAAGCTACAACTCTGACCTAAAGTGGCTGAGTCATAATGCGTTCAATACGAAATATGGTCACTCTAAAAAAAAATATATATAGAATATCTAGTACACTATTAGATATCTATATGTGTACTTTATTCGACTATCAACAACAGCTCAGATTTCCATACTCTAAAGCCAATATACTCCACAGTTCAGTTGAGGTGAGCGTGCATCGAGAGCGTTTGTCTCATCAAAATTCATTCAACTCAATGGCAGACCCTTGAGAATTTGATACAAATTTTTACAATATGCTTGTCAATCAGTCTCTATGTTCGTCTGGTCGAGTTGTTTACCATTTTCACTGCTTTTGTGGTTCGAAAAAATGCACAGAAAAAGCAACAGCAGCAACAGCAGCAGCTATGCTATGACAAGGCTCTGCCAACTGAATATGGCAATGAGACAGAAATGGCAATGCGAATAAATCGAATGGATCTACATTGGGGCAGAGAAGCCGAACACGTAATTGCATTGGAATTGCTTTATGCATTTTTGAATCAGATGAAATCTAAGTTGGTTAAGTCTGCCTCTTTGTCACACTCACTTACGCTCCCTCCCTCCCTCTCTCTCTCTCTCTCTCACTCACTCTCTCTCGCTCTTTCTGTCTTTCGGTCAGTCTAGATAAGCGCAACGATAACGGCATGCTTTCATACGTAATTTCTTTTACGATTGGAAATTAAATTAACTTGTTTACCAGCAGCTATTACCAGCTGTAGTCCAACTCTGACTCTGACTTCGACTCGGAGTCGGAGTCGGAGTCGGAGTCGGTGCCATGCCCAATGTAACTGCTGCAGCTGATCGTTTGATTCATTTTGCAATCATTTCTCATAGATACGAGCATAGCATTGCTTTTGGCCAAGTAAAACTGTCATAATGACTCGGTTATGTGTGGGCCATTATATAAAATTTCACTTTTCGCCACGCGTCCGATAAGGCTGCGGGGACAATTTGTGCGAAATTTCTCAGACAACCCCTGTTCGCTTAATGAGTACATTTATCGAATGCTGACTGTAGCTGTCTGTGTGTCTTTCAACTGTTGGTCAATAAAGCAAGCGAGAAAGTTTTTCATCTATGGCATATTACACAATTGTGCTTTATTGGTGAACTCAGAGTTTATTTGAAGCAGGGATCGATGCTGGGCAAGTTGCCATTGCAGAACTTCCAGGTGGACCAGGCCGGCCAGCCCTGCTGACTGAGCACCTTTTGGGCACAACGCACGGACCTGGTGATGTCGTCCGAGAGCAGAGCATTGCAGCTCACGTTACAGCCATTGGCCGACTTCTTGTTATTGGGCGGCTGGCACCAGTAGCGATCGTTGATCTGGAAGATGCCGTAGTCATGGGAGCCATCCGAGTTGGGTGGACCCACCACGCCGGTGCGATACGAGCTCTCGTGCTCCGCAATGCAGGTCCACTTGGCCAGCTGATCTCGCGGAACGCCCAGCCTAGCCATCTCTCGAGCCAAGGAGCAGCGATCCATGGTGCGAGCGAGGGCGGGTGCAGCGGCCCATGCCAGGGCCAGCAGAAGGACGACAATAAAGGGCTTCATCTTCTCTAGAAATGCTGCTGCAGTGGAAGCTGAAGCAACTGTTGCCCTGTGGCTCCGTGGGGTGCAGTATTTATAGGAGAGCCTCATGTGGATTTGTTACAGTTGAGCAAATAATCAAACATTGCCAGCCGAGATGTGGGTGCTTAGTTAAGTATTTGCGATTATTGCCAACAAATGCAATGTAAATAAGGGCGATAAGAATTGTTTATATCGAGAGCTGACGCATAAGGCAAACTTACCCATGAGCAGGCCTTGCTTACCCTACATGAAACGCATTGACCCATGTAATACTGAGGAACTCTTTCATTGGAACCCACATATCTTATCTACAGCTACAATTTGCTGAACTTATAAATCAGGTACAATGCTCGCCTGTCCAATAATAGATGATCATAAAACTTAACTTCAGTAAGTTCAGTAAGAAAATCAAACTTAAAGGAAAATATATATACATACCATAGACTTTTTAGATGGCACCCAGTTAGCATATGGCCTGATCGTATTAATTATCATTTTCAGCTAATAAACTCAAACTTATCTAATCTGCAGCTGCACGCGCACAGCTCCATTGATCTGTGTATCTCTGCATTATAATAACAATTCAAAGTCTTGCCACTCAATATCTTATCAAAGGCCGAAAGGCGGAAGAAGTTTTCGACTTGCAAATTGCAAGTTTTGAGGTGTTATCAATGCTCATAAGATAAGATAAGACTTGGTCGAGTTGGGCATTGAATGGACTGCAACTCCCACCGCACCCCCTCCCCGCACAGAGGCTAACTAACACTCACATTGGTATATTCATATTCACACTCATACATGACCTCGCACGCATGTTAGCCCAGCCCAGCCCAATTGCAATTATCGCTGCGAGCTCCATAACGTAACTAATTCCAAATATTTAGCCAGATGGCATTGTCTTGGCACGGCCTGGCTTGGGGTTTGCTGTTCACGCAATCTCTGAGGTTGCATGCTTTGTTGCAGTTATTTTTGATTCATTGTGCGGCATTCGAGTTATTTAAGTCTGAAATTGCACTTGATTTTTCTTTCACGTGCAGCTCGTACGCCAAATTCCCAGCAAGTTTAACGCCCGATCGTAGGTCAGACTTAAATCTCGTTTTCGCTTCATCTGCTCCACTTGACTTGACTTCACTTGACTGCACTCAAATATCAATGTGACCCCTGGAAGGCATTAGAAAACTCCCAGCTGCATGGCCAAGACCTATTTGGCCCATTGAAAGCCCCCACACAATGCATCCTTTCTAAGTAGCCCACTGAAAGAGTACAAATACAATATATACACCTCAACATGGCTGAAGCCCTTGGTCCATTGTAGACAAACAATAAAATTATGCTAATCAAAGCCAACGAGCTCAGCGCTCCCTTTCTCCATGGAGCTCAATTCAATGAACCTTTGCAGACACTGTTGCCAAGATCTCTTGTTAATAATCGAAAATAATACAAAGAAGACGACAAGCATTTTACACATGCTCTTATGGAATTAATAGACTAATGCCAACTATAATTTTCGAAGCAAATTTGTTAAAGCTCACTTCACGTAGTTCGTATTTGCGTCACCTGGGACTCTTCAGTCAGTATATGACGTGATTCTCCACTTGTATGACATATAAGTATATACTCGTTTATACATGTACATACATCCATATACATATGTATGTATGTATGTATGTATGTATGTATGTATGTATGTATGTGGGTTTCACTATGTCTATATAGATTAAAGTTGTTCATTGATAAATAACGAAGCATTGATCAGACTTAAAAATGAACATGACTTACTAATACTTCTCTGTAATCAATTGGATTATCAATTGCTCTCTCTCTCTCTCTCTCTCTCTCTCTCTCTCTTTCGCTCTCTTGTTTATATGTATGCGTCGAATACCCTAATATTACTTACTGCAATACGAATATATCCATATACGATGCAAATAAATAAATTTTTTACATGCACTTCATTTTATTGGGATACATAAGATGCTAACAATAACAAATAGAATATACAATTTGAATCGACTCCCAGCGCTACGTTATGCTACGCTACGTCTGCCGGACGCTGAACAGTTGCTGAGTAATAGAAATATTAAAAGTAGAAAATTGGGATTAGATTTTAATATAGTTTATATGAATCTTTCAATCGTTCTTTAAAATCATCGAAATTCGGCTTATTGATTCACATTGATCTCAAATATCTTGTATAACTACAGATTCTAAGCTTCGCATCTCAAGCATCCACAGTGAGAAATTATGAATTATTAAAAGTTAGGGTGTCTCCTAGTCGGTCACTCTACACTTTTATCTTTATGTATCTAACTTAATACCTCTTTACCTTCAATGCTTATTCAATTCCTCAGCAGTTGACTCCACTCTCTCTCTCTCTCTCTCTCTCTCTCTCTCTCTCTCTTTCTATCTTTGTCGGTCTAGATAAACGCAACGATAACGGCATGCTTTCATACGTAATTTCTTTTACGATTGGAAATTAAATTAACTTGTTTACCAGCAGCTATTACCAGCTGTAGTCCAACTCTGACTCTGACTCCGACTACGACTATAACTTCGACTTCGACTCGGAGTCGGAGTCGGAGTCGGAGTCGGTGCCATGCCCAATGTAACTGCTGCAGCTGATCGTTTGATTCATTTTGCAATCATTTCTCATAGATACGAGCATAGCATTGCTTTTGGCCAAGTAAAACTGTCATAATGACTCGGTTATGTGTGGGCCATTATATAAAATTTCACTTTTCGCCACGCGTCCGATAAGGCTGCGGGGACAATTTGTGCGAAATTTCTCAGACAACCCCTGTTCGCTTAATGAGTACATTTATCGAATGCTGACTGTAGCGTATTCGTATTTAGTTAATTTTATTAAAGTTTCACATAATCGCGGTTGGTGACTAAGGTACATATATTTATATTCCTGTGCAATGTTTGATCCGTGGTGTGCTGTGTCTTTAAGAAATTGCTTGAAATTTTTAATTTGCTGAAGCGTTGGTTTTATTCTTTACACTATTTGCATTTTGCTTTTGTGTTTTCTATTTTGGGTACTCTCCCCACATCCCTCTAAATACGTTTGTTAGTGTGAATGTTTGCAAACCCATTGAAAATGGGAAATCAGGGTGTAATGGTTTTGTTCAATGTAGAAGGAGGCGTGGCAGACCCCATAAAGTATATATATTCTTGATCAGGGTGACGAGAAAAGTTGATATATCCATGTCCGCCTGTCCGTCTGTCCGTAGATACAAGAGCTAGAGATGTTATTCTTTTTGTGTTAGGTTCGTATATTGCACGCACAGTACGAGTTTGTTTCGGAAATTCGATAACTCTTATATTTTAATTTTTAAATAATTGATCTACACCCCTTCTGATATTATGTCTAGATATTGCGGAATCTACTTAATATTTGCTTTGATATCCAGTTTTTGTCCAAATAGAACGCGTCCTACGCATTGCAAATTGTCTTGCTGAAAAATGCATTTTCCATTCGGCTAGACCCATATTTCCCAATGACTACTACAAAATTCTGTTGTACATTGCTCAGGTATTACTCCTTACACATTATTCCATTGATCAAAACCAAGGGTTCAGCCACATTTTTGTTTATGCCACCGTGCTTTACAGTTCGCCATAGTGAGCATGTTAATTAAATTATGGGATCTCTAGACCAATACCACGATCGTGAGTCTGACTCAAAATGGTTGATTTTTAATTTATTTGAGCATATTACCTCTAAAAAATTGTTCTATCAATTTTCTTTGTGACTAGTATTCGTTTAGAGATCCCATAATCCAGCAAGACTAAGATCGTATTCATCTATAAAATAGAAGCGAAAATAGAGACCTTTGAAGTTACTACATTGAAATCGTATTACAGTTTTGCTCGTCGGTGTAGATTGTCGCTGTTCATTGATAAATAGCGAACACATTGATCATACTTATAAATGAACATGATTGACTTAGGTTCGACGACTTTAATCGAAAATGATTTATGAACTCGAATACCCTACAGCAATTTCTGCTGCATATTAGACTCGGAGTAAAATGAACGCTTCAAAGAGGAATGCCTGCCGGAAAGAGCAGTCTCCTGCTACAAATCAATATGCCAATATGTGGAGCAACAAAAGTCAGAGATTGTTGCTGTTGTTGTAGGGTATACGATAGTCGCACACACATTTATTTTTTGATTAATTAATCAAAACTATTTTCTTTGGTTTGTTTTTATATTTTGTATTTTTTTTTTTTTTTTGAGCATATTTTGTTTCGCTTTCATTATGAATTTTGTTGAATTTAGTATTATCAAAAGCAAAGTGTAGAAGTTTCTAGTTTCAATTTGTTTATTTAGTTTTGCGCAAACATTGTTTATGCAGATAAGACAAGGCCAAGGCTTTGATTAATGCGTAGCAGCAATAGTTATCATAGCTGAGATAGTGGCAAACCAAGATCTTAGTTAAATGAACTTTGATTTGAAATTAACGAACTATCGATGCGATATGGCACGAGCTGGTTCACAATCTTCCCATTTGACGTCGCAGTTCGCAGTTTATGAACATTTTGATGTGTACACACTGGCACCCAAATGCGTTTCCATTAGGCTTGATCTCAATTTACGTTTTCTTTCTTTTCTTTTTTCTTTTCTCTCTTTCATTTTCAAATTGATTTATGCAAATTGAATGGAGCAGCTTGCATCCGTTGGATCGTGTTCGATTTGCTGGCCACTTGCCTTTGGCTTTTTTGTTTATGAAAGATGATCTTTCATCATCACTTTTCTTCTCTCTGTGGGAAATGCTTGGCTAATTGCCAAACACACGTCGTTAACGCTTTTTGCTGGCTTAATCATTGCTATCAATTGACCGCCTCCCTCGCATGCCAAGGTGTGCGCTGTGCGCACGCTGCCTTGAGCCATGACACACCTGTCCAAAAGAACCAGGTAGATGCCGTAGAAGCGAAGACATGCTTAAGTATGCAGCAACGTGACTGATGCGTTCAATTGATAGTAAAATAAACCATATACATACTCTCTATATATATATGTATGTATGTATGTATATAATTGTTAAATCTCTTAGCTTTGCATTGAGGCACGTCATAATTTCAACTTGAATCTCATTTGCATATGCAGACGCGCACAGTTACCGTTAGAGCGCATTGTCAGCTAACGGTGCATATGGTCTTTTTATCTCTGCTGCTGACTAGCTGACTAGCTGACTCGCTGACTAGCTGAGTAGCTGAGTAGCTGACTAGCTGTTTGAGTGAAAGTGCGCGCCTTTATGTCTATTTCGCTTATTGACATGTTAATTTTTTGACAATATTTTCGCTTACGCACCAAAATAAAATAATATATAAATAAATAAATAAATAAAAAGCGCATTGAGTAACAAGCAATCGACGAGTGTTGCCGATGCTGATGCGATGTTTCCATCAGACGCTTTAATCAGTCGCTGACGATCGTCGAATGGAAGCCCACATGTTTGTCACTCAATGAATCGTTCGTTGACAGTGCCAAGAAAATGCTAAACAAACTGAATGGCTTGTTTTTCCGGTGCGTTACGTGCCGCCCAGTTGTCCAGCTCCAACTCCTGGCCAAGACCAGTCTCTGATAATTTATATATATATATACGTATATACGAATGCAAATTCGAGTTCTGCATGAGAAATGTGCAAATTTGTTTTAACGACTTTTTCTCTTTTTATTTCGCTTGCAGCGACAGCTCCACGCACCATTCACAGATGGCGCCCAGCGTATGCGATAAGTCGCCCAAATTGCCGCCACATAATGCAGCACCAGCCCCAGCTTCAGCTTCAGCTTCAGCACCAGCTGCCTCTGCTGGCCAGGCTCCATCCTCAGTACCGGCTTCGTCCAGCGGTTCGGGCACACATAAATATGGAGCCAGCAGCGTGAATGGTTCGTTGGCCTCCTACAAGATGGCTGGCTCGGAGCAGAGCTGGCCACAGGCGCCCATCTACAGCAAGGATAACCAACGGCCGCCCGTCTATAATCCTGAGGATTATATTGTTTCCTTGCGTAAATTCATCAAGGGTAGTTCGTCCGGCGCGGCCAAGGCTCAATCAATCTACGATGTGAACATCAATGGCCAACTGGTCAACCCAGCCGGCGGCAGGGAAGATGCCTACAAGTCCGCCACGCTGCCAGCCAAACACTCTGGCTACAAGTAAGTCTTTGCCTCAATACGATGGTATCTAGCGCACCCCAATACGTCATTTGTTATCCACAGAAGTCCCATTCCGGCGCCGCCAGAGAGCGACAGTGAAATGTCCTTGCGTCAGTTTGGCTCCATAACCGATCTGCTGACCAAGTTGCGAGCCGATCTAAGGGTATCCTTTCCCAGGTAAGACGCTTTCGTAGTAGAGATGTGCCATAGTCTAAGCTCAGAGGAAGACAGGAAGACGAAATGAAAAAAAAAAACATCAAATAATACAGAAGTATTTTTTAGCCATTATTTATTATATTCGTGAATCATAAAGGGGAGAGTAGCTTAGAAGCAATCGTTGATGGAGGGCAGAGCACCGTTGCAGTACTTCCAGGTGGACCATGCAGTCCAGCCCTGCTGGCGCTGGATCTTCTGGGCGCAACGGACGGAGTTGGTGATGTCATCTGTCAACAGGGCGTTGCAGCTGAGACCGCACTCGTTGTAGGAGAAGCGACCGTTGGCAGGCTGGCACCAGTAGTAGTTGTTGATCTGGAAGATGCCGTAGTCGTTGGAGCCGTTGTAGTTCTCGGGGCCAACAACGCCGGTGCGGTAGGAGCTCTCGTGCTCGGCAATGCAGGTCCACTTGTTCAGCTGGTCACGGGGAACGCCCAAGTTGGACATCTCGCGGGCCAGGGAGCAACGGTCCATGGTGCGACCGAAAGCGGGGGCGGCAAAAGCCAGAGCAATCAGAACGATGACAGCCTTCATGTTTACAATTTTCAGAAACTGATGTCGACCCTTCCGAAACTTCCAGCTTTTATAGTTGGCGAATAACTTGAAGTAGGCCCTATCTATGATATGATATGGAAAGTGCCACGGCATGAAGGAGAACGCTTGCTAATCAAGCATTTCGATGATTGCACTTAATAGCTAAACTGATAATAATAATATAATATTATAAATATATATTTATGTGATGCGAAATCTCTATTCGCCAATCAATTATAGCAGAATTCTATTTTTTTAAAAGTATTTCTAGAGATATTGTGACACAATAGAGTATTGCGCAGCTTGATCTGGAGAAGGGAAGCAGAAGTCTGCTCGGATTAGTGTTCTCATTTTTCGTTTGGTTTCTCGTTGCAGCTTCGTACAGGAGTTTGTGGCCACGCCCTCGGATGGCATTAGCCATTTGCTGGAGGTGCTGCGCGCCATACAAATGGCGCAGGCAAGCAATGCACCCGCTCCGCTGGCAGCTGGCACCAATTCGCTGGCCATGTCGCGCAATCCACAGAGCTATCAACGACGAGCACTGCTCGACGAGCTCTCCTGCCTGTGAGTAGCAGAGTGTTGGTCATCCCTAAGCACATCGCTCACTCTCTCTCTCTCTCTCTCTTCAGACAATGCCTGAGCATTTGTTGTTCACGCTCTTTGGATGCCATCGCCCGTCTAGGAAACACACCGGTGGGTCTCATGCCACTCGCTTCCTCGGCCACGGGACAAGGTATACGTGGACGCATCCTGGCTCTGCAGCTGCTGGCCGCTGCCTGCGATCGGCAGCCGTTTGGCCAGGGCAATGGTGGGCAGAAGATCAGCGCCGCTGGCCACACCGCCGTCTCGGAAGCGATGTCCACGCTGCGGTTGCGATGCAGTGAACCAGTACGTTTCCGCTTACTCATCGGCATCCTCAACAGCGGCGGCGGCTCGGGAGAACTCCAGTGCGCTGGCATCAAGTGAGTAACTGCGTTAGACCCAAGCCAACGGCTATTGAGGAACCTTTTGTGTGTCTTATAGATTCCTCAACACATTCATCGAGAGCGCCGTCAGCCTGCAACAGCGCTTGTACATCCAAGCGGAGCTCTGCCAGGCTGGGCTGGAGACCAGCACGTTGGCCAGAACCATATCCTCGTCGTCGCCCTGGCTGGATGCGCTGCGGGCCGAGATAAAACGTTTCAATGAGCTGCACATCGATGTGGACAAGATGATGGCCCAAGCCCGCGATGCCGATCGTGTGCGCAGCCAAATGGTCATTCTGGAGCGTCGTGTCCAGATATTGCACGAAGAGAAGGCCGTGCTCACGTCCATGGAGCGACGCCTTCAGGAGCGCTGCGCGGAACTGCAGCGAGAGATCTTCCGGCTGCAGGGCGCACAGGAATCGAACTTCAAGCCCGTGGAAGCGCATCAGCCAGTCGCACTGCCACGTCAGGTGCCACCAACCTCGAAGACAGCGGTGGGCTGCTCGGAGCATGAGGACGAGGGCATTAGCAGCAGCGAAACGGGCGCCTCTCTCAGCCCTGTGCCCATCCTGGTGCTGCCCTCCAAGTCCAAGCACCACAAGCAGTTGCGCAAGTCGGTGACGCGAAAGGATGCAGATGACGACGAAGACACCGCCACCATAGAGGATGTCATCGAGGAGCTGGACAACATAGTAAGCGAGGCAGAGAAACAGATTTCCAGCCAGACAATCACTGTCAAGCCAGGCCAGTCAGCCAACACCAGGCAACAGCAGCAGAAGCAGCAGCACCAGCAACTGCAACGAAACCTCGAACAGGAAGAGGACATTGTGCCGGTTAACATAGTGCCACAGCCACCGCGTAAGTCCCGATCCTTGGCGCACCTAGTGCAGCGCACGGACTGCTCCGAGCCGGAGGATTCGCAGTATGGCATGCTAATGCCAGCGGATACGACGGCCGTAGAACGTCTGGCTGCCATGCAGACCTTCTTCGATGAGGTGGACTACGACGGCACGCACAGAGAACTGGAGTTGGAGAGATCCTACGCACTGGAGACGCCCTCGACGGACATGCCCGAGGCGGAGCCAAGCGCCACCGCAACGGCCTACAATGCGAGCACCAATCGGGAGCTATTGGATGTCATAATGAATGCGCGGCATGACGACAACGATCCAACAATACTGGCATTGAGGAACAGCAGCCAGGAGGCAGTGCAGCACGAGCGACAGCAGTCAAGCAAGACGCCAGCACCGACGCCGCCCGCACAGCATTTTAACGGTGTCTTCTTCATGACCGGCATGAATACGCCCCAGAAGTATCCAAAGCCCGATCTCACCGCCGCTCTCCAGGCACGTCGAGTGACCAAGAATGTGGAGCGTCTGGAGGCGGCCTTCGCCGATGGCCAGGCCCACAGCAACGAGCCCAACAATGTGCGCGAGAAGTCGCGCAGCAATCAACAGATCTATTTCAGCAGCAATCCGGCAATGCGTTGCTCGCTGCTTGACTATCCGGGATCGGGCCAACTCTCTGGCCAAATCTCTGCACGCACGCGCTCCTACACGCAGGGCTCCAAGGTAACGGACCTACCCTCGGGCTTGTACTGAAGCACCCACCACCTCGTCCAGATACTCCTGTGCTCCTGTGCTCCTGTGCAATGCAAACAAACTCTCCTAGGCTTACGACATATACTCCTCTATATATAAGTCTTATTTTTTTTAAATTAACTTTTCATCTATTGCTAGGGGATAATAAATATATATGTGTAATTCGTAGCATAGATTCGGTGGCAGCTTCAATCGGGTCCCTAATTCTTAAGTCATTCTCTATGTCTAGATTAAATCAATAATATCATATTTATAATTTTTACAATAAATAATTTAGTAGATAAAACCAAATAGATCTTTTTTCTTCGATGGTGGATGTGGATGAATAAGAAAGAGGGAAAGATAGAGATAGAGAGAGAGAGAGAGAGAGAGAGAGAGAGAGAGAGAGAGAGAGAGAGAGAGAGAGAGAGAGAGAGAGAGAAAGAGAGAGAGAGAGAGAGAGAGAGAGAGAGAGAGAGAGAAAGAGAGTGATAGAGTGATAGAAGGATAGAGGGAGGGAGGAAGGTAAAGGAAATAAAGTCACGGAGAGAGCAAGACCCAGAGAGGAGGACCCATTGAAAAGAGTACAATGTTGTTATGCAATCATTTATTATATTCGTGAATCAGAAAGGGAAAAGTAGCTTAGAAGCAATCGTTGATAGAGGGCAGAGCACCGCTGCAGAACTTCCAGGTGGACCATGCAGTCCAGCCCTGCTGGCGCTGGATCTTCTGGGCGCAACGGACGGAGTTGGTGATGTCATCTGTCAACAGGGCGTTGCAGCTGAGACCGCACTCGTTGTAGGAGAAACGACCGCTGGCAGGCTGGCACCAGTAGTAGTCGTTGATCTGGAAGATGCCGTAGTCGTTGGAGCCGTTGTAGTTCTCGGGGCCAACAACGCCGGTGCGGTAGGAGCTCTCGTGCTCGGCAATGCAGGTCCACTTGTTCAGCTGGTCACGGGGAACGCCCAAGTCGGACATCTCGCGGGCCAGGGAGCAACGGTCCATGGTGCGACCGAAAGCGGGGGCGGCAAAAGCCAGAGCAATCAGAACGATGAAAGCCTTCATGTTTACAATTTTCAATTGAGAAACTGATGTCGAACCTTCCGAAGCTTCCAGCTTTTATAGTCGGCGAATATCTTGAAGTAGGCCCTATCTATGATCTGGAAAGTGCCACGGCGCAATGAAGAATGCGTCCTAATCAAGATTTTCGATAATTGCACTTTATAGCTAAACTGATAATAACTATATATTTTAAATTTATTTTTATTTGGCTTGAAATCAGTAGTCGGCTAATCATTAATTCAAAAATATATTTATCTGGAAGCCAATAATTATATTATAAAAAAAAAATATGTATATAAATTTACATATTATGTATATATATTTGTATACAATTCATTTCATCATCATCATCGTTTACCGCCAAAGATTTGAACTGGTACAGTTTTGGAGTCATAGGTCGCTACTATTAACGATAACGATATGCGCTATTCTATCTAATCGGTAAGCAATGCGGTATAGCAAGTCTTAGTTGTTGTGCAAGATAATTACTTGTAGTTGGAGAATTCAATAAACAATAAACAATAAATATTAATTAATTGCCAATTTTATTTTTATTTACTAACAATTCGAATAATTACATGCCTGTTTTGCTCGCTGCTATGAAACTTGTTGAATAGAGTCAACGATTCAAAAGAACAAAACGTCAATAAACGAACTTGTTATTATGAGTGATTCTTTCGGTCCGTCGTATTATAGTTAGTTTAATTCGCAAGAAGCAAAGACGAAATAGCGGTGAAAAGTGGAAAGTGTGCAAAATTAAAGCATTTGGTGTTGAATAAGCGGCATCGGAATGTTTAATGGTAGGTTTAGATATAAATTCGTAACATTTGCCAAATTCAACTTTGACAACAAAAAGAACATTCGACGACGACGCACAAACACACAAACGCAATCAAATGAAAGATAATTGAAAAGCATTCTCCCATATTGATTGACTAGCACGCTAAATTGAAACAGGGAAAGAACGAGAAATGTGGCATTAACAAGCGCAAGGCTAGCAAGACGGAAGGGCTCAGCATTAATGTTGGCCAACAACTTTTGCCCTTGTATATATGGGGGCAGAAATATATATAATATGCATAAAAATTATTCTGAGCACAAAGCATATTATCAGTTTATCTAGTTGAGTCACGGTTGAACCGCTGCAAAAAAAAAAAAAAAAAAAAAAAAAAAAATGTGAAAAAGCAACGGCACTCGCATTTCTATACTCTATCCGAGGCATGTGTCACCATACGACGATTGTGACGCGCAAGTGAATATGAATATAAGTGCGGTAGTTAAGAGTTCATCTTAGAGATGAGATAAGATGAGATGAGTGCAATTCATTTTTGTTATTCCTAGAACATGAACCGAGCTAATGTTCCGAATCACGCGCAGTTCAAAACTATTCCTTTCCAGTCAAAAATATTATTCCTGAGTTGTTCGTGTCACGCGGCCCACTCTAACTTAATAGCTTATATTTAAGCTTAGGTCAATACAATTAAATGGGGCATTATAGCCTGGCGTAATGGATTTATGCAACTAATTGCGATTATTTGTGTAGAACATCGGATGTTGTTATTGATTTGTTGGCAACATTGCATTGTTTTGCTCCGTCCCGTTTGTGCGCTCGCTGTCTCCTTTTCTCCCTCGCCCTCTCACTCAACCTCCACCGTCATGCTTTCGGGTAGAGAAAAATCTTCTACGTAATAAGCGCACATACTACTAACACAGCTAACAATTGAAATTGCTAATACATTTATTTTCTGTAGATTCATCGCTTACACACTCAAATCTCAAATCGCACTGACATTTTTGCCCTCCATCTGCTATATAACATCATAATCAAGAAAGATTCCAAAGTTCAAATACGCATCATATACCAGCTGATATATACGGAAGCCATGGCTTGGATGGCCTTTGGAGCACTCGCCTCTGGCTTTGGTATTTGCTTCTTAATGTTCTATGTTCGTTATTTACAATTGTTCTTGATCTTATTGTTGTTATTGTTGCCGTGCTGTCCTGTTTACAAATTGTTGCGTCTTAAGCCAAGTTTCACTGTAGTTTTCTTATACACCTGTTTGCTTACTTAAACTTACAGTGCTGCAGCGCCTGCTGGGCGGAGATAATCCGCCGAATAAAGTTCTGGAAATCAAGAGCGAATCATTGGGCACCTTGCAGGTTATAGCGAGGGATGATGCAATGGTTCTGTTTGCGCCGCCCTACAACAGCAGCGATAAGCGCGCAGTCTACGAGATTGTGCTGCAGCGACCCACCTCCGATTCGAATACCACTTCCTTCAGTCTCTACCGTTCGCCCGCACAGCAGGAGGCAGAAGAGAAGTTCAATACCTTCATGCAGCGCCTGCCAGTCTTTGTGAGCATTGTCAAGGAGGTGAGTTGTCATCGCCATCATGAAAAAACATCATATTAATTCTTGTATCCTTGCAGTATTACAATGTGAATGGATTGCAAAAGGTTTGCGATGCCCTCTCGGATAATCCATCGTGGACGTTGGCTCATTTGGTTGCGTACTTCAATCTGACTGAATACATCAGCAATCCCAAAGTGTTGCAGTGCATCGATGTGGCAGATCATACAACGCTAATGTCGCCGTTTCAGTTGGCCATCAAACAAGGTCACATAGAAATGGTAAAGCTGCTGTTGCCCCTTAGTAAAATCGAGCACTTGGACATAAACAGCAATTCGGTGTTCCACTATGCCGCTAGCACCACCAAAGAGATCATCAAAGTGAGTTGTGATCCAAGCCTGGATTAACTCTGCTCTCAGCCGTACAACTGTTCAACTGTTCCGCTTTCATTGCAGCTGCTCACGGAGAACAGCACTGTGAATCTGAACCACCTCAATTCGGACGGTTGCACGCCGTTGCATTTGGCCTGTTTGACGGACAAGCCGGAGAATGTGAAGGCTCTGCTGCTCGCAGGCGCCGATGTTAACTTAAATGTCAAGAATATAAGCAAAATGTACAAGACATCGACACCCACATCGGTGGCCTCCTTCCTACGCACCAACGCCAGCAAGCTCTACACCCAGGATATGAAATATGGTGGAACACCTTTGCATTGGTGCTCCTCTCGGGAAACTCTGCACGCCCTCATTATGAAAGGCTGCGATGTTAATGCCACCAATTTCGATGGACGCACCGCACTGCATGTTATGGTGGCTCGCAATCGCTTCGAGTGCGTAGTCACGCTTCTGGCTCACGACGCGGACATCGATGTGCTGGACAATGAGGGCAATGCTGCTCTGCATATAGCTATCGAGAAGAAACTAGTGCCCATTGTCCAATGTCTAGTGGTCTTCGGATGCGACATTAATCTGAAGAATAAGGCTGGAAAGACGCCACGTCACATGGTTGGCAACGATGCCAGCGGCAGCAAGGAGGACGAAATATTATACATATTGCATTCAGTGGGCGCGAAACGCTGCTCCGAATCGAGCACAAAGTGCCCACCCGGCTGCAATCCTAAGGGCTCCTATAATGGCATACCGCCAGAGGCACCAGAATCTGTGGAGCAGAGAGAACACATCGAAAACATGCTGGCAACCACCAGTCGACAAATGGTCAGTGGTTTTCTAGGTGCGGCAGCCAATGGAGTCATGGAGAAACAGCAGCCACCACAGTGAGTAACCAGAGCGAACACATTCTTAACTGATTTCATCATTCCACACTTTCCATACAGAATGCCCGTCGTGGTTGATACAGAGAAGGAGCAAAAGGGGCAGAGTATCATGGACGCTCTCTTAGGCATGTTCACCACTAAAGTGAATGCAGATGAGATGAAAAAGGAGAACTCATCGAGCAGCATAGCAAGTGCTGCAGCCACGCCGCCATCTGGCATAGCTAGTCCGGAACAGTTGCCGTCGCCCACATCACCCATTGCTCCAGAAGTGGGCGATAAGCCATACGGACGTGGCCGTCTGTTATGCTTGGATGGGGGTGGTATACGCGGCCTAGTGCTCGTCCAAATGTTACTCGAGGTGGAGAAACTGTCGCGGACGCCTATCATACATATGTTCGATTGGATCGCCGGCACCAGCACTGGCGGTATCCTGGCCTTGGGTCTGGGCTGTGGCAAGACTATGCGGCAGTGCATGGGTCTCTATCTACGCATGAAGGAACAGTGCTTTGTGGGCTCACGCCCCTACAATAGCGAATACTTCGAGACAATACTTAAGGAAAATCTGGGCGAGTTTAATGTCATGACAGATATTAAGCACCCTAAGATAATGGTGACTGGCGTTATGGCAGATCGTAAGCCTGTCGATCTTCATCTGTTCCGCAATTATACCAGCGCCAGTGATATACTTGGTATCGTGACTTCCATAAGTAAGTGCAATTGAATTAAAATAATCACTCAATCTCAGAGTACATCTACTTCTCTATTGATTACCTGTGCTAGGTAATCGACGCATACCGCCGCCACAGCCTGAGGATCAGCTAGTGTGGCGTGCTGCTCGAGCAACGGGAGCAGCTCCGTCATATTTCCGTGCATTTGGACGCTTCCTAGACGGCGGACTTATCGCCAACAATCCAACACTGGATGCCATGACTGAAATCCATGAATATAATATGGCGCTGCGTAGTGCTGGACGCGAAGCAGAAGCTGTTCCCGTTTCGGTGGTTGTTTCGTTAGGGACGGGCCACATACCCGTGACGGAATTAAAGGATATTGATGTATTCCGGCCGGAGAGTATCTGGGATACTGCTAAATTGGCATACGGCATATCTACGATTGGTAATAACACGGCTAACCTATAGATTTTAACGATTTATTAATTGACTGCGTCCGACTTGCAGGTAATCTGCTTGTGGACCAAGCCACTTGCTCGGATGGACGCGTCGTTGATCGTGCCCGAGCCTGGTGCAGCACCATTGGCATTCCCTACTTCAGGTTCAATCCGCAGCTGAGCGAGGACATTGCGATGGATGAGAAGGACGATCAGAAGCTCATCAATATGCTGTGGCACACCAAGGCATACATGCACACCAATCGCAACAAAATTATTGAGATGATCAATTTCTTAAAATAGCGCATAAGACGGATTTAGACCGCTACAATTGGCTTTTAGCTTCAAAAGTTTACAATTTACCACAGCTGTATATCTATTTTATTTGTTTTTAAAACACTTTCCAGCACCCTTTCCCGCGGTCTAAATCACACACCCAACACACAAGCAACCACAAACACACAGACACAGATACAGAGAAACACCTACACACATTACGCACACCCCTCGGTTAACACACTGACCCAGTCGAAAATAAGTTGCCAGAAATTTATAAACAAATAAAATCCTAAAATTGGATTCTATACGAGGCATCATTTAAACATTTGGAAATATTGTGCTATTGTTTAAGGAATCTAGAGATGTTGAACCTTGTGTCCAAAATCTGTATTATTAATATGCGTATTTATTGTATGTATGTATTCGTTTTTTACTAATTGAATTATATATTGTACATTTAAACATTCCGTGCCGCTTTGATAGCTAATTTAAATAGATGAGCACGAATTTTGAATAAATGTTTTTGATGTAATATTTCGGAAGTGTTTTTTCCTTGCCTATGCATATGTTATGCTTGAACCGGTCGCTGCTTATGTACATATGCATGAATGTATATACTACATACATAATACATTAATCAAGATCTCGAGAACAGAATCAAAAAACAAAAAATATATATATATGGAAATTAATGTATTTCCTATAAGAAATTTATTTACAAAAAGAAGTAAATAAACATTAAAAAATTTAGTTTCCCTTCTACCCAATCAGTCATAAAAAATATACAAACATGTAAACATTTCATACATATTTATTTCATCGCTGACGAAAAAAGCTTTTCTTGTTTTCTCGATATTCACAGAATGGTGCAGCGTTGCCACCTGATGCGCAAGCGCTGACAGCACCAACCGTAACAGGTTGGCAGCACCTCGCACAAAATGTAAACAGGAAAAAAATCGAGAAAAATACAAACAATACAGACAAAAGTAAGAAGCGCGTGAAGAAAAAGATAAAAAAAATTGATGTGTGCATACGCGAAAGCTACGCAATAAATTTGTAAATAGAAACACACGCACTCACGCACAGACGACGGCCATGTCCAATGACCGTGTGGACACGGGCAAAGAAGTGCCAGTGCCAGCGGCAGCGCCAGTGCCAGTACCAGCGACAGCGGCAGTAACAATCGAACATGATTCAGAGCTGCCGAGTGTAATGTCCATGCCCACGATGCCCGTATCGAAGGGTATTATGATAACACCGCCGCCACCAGTGATGCCACCAACGCCAACATCATCGCCCAACACACATGGCGAATGGCCCAATCTGAATCCAAATGCGAACACATTCCAGCTCACCAGAGATAGAATAGGTGGAGGGGCAGGTATAGGAGGAGGAGGAGGGATAGGCGTAGGTGGAGAGCGAGAACACTTTGCTTTACCCCATCTGCCGCCATTGCCGCTGAACGTTGACTATCTGCCGAGTTTGATACATCCGAGCACCCTGCCATCGAGCAGCAAGAGCTTTAAGATGCGTCCGCGCATGAAGCGTCTGATGTATTGCAGCTACAACAACATATTGACCGAGTCAAATAATCGTAAACTTCGCACCGCCGCCTCCACCTGCAATATTGAGCTTCTCAATCGGATCCTGGAGTCGGGCGGCAATCCGAATGCCGCCGACGAATTTAACCGTAGTCCACTGCATTTGGCTGCCTGCCGGGGCTATATACCCATTGTGCAGCAGCTGTTGAAGTATGGAGCCAATCCGAATGTGGTCGATTCACTGGGCAATACACCGCTCCACTTGGCCGTCATTTCGGCCAGTTCAAATAACTTCAATGTGGTTGTGCGTGTCCTGCTGCAGGGTGGCGCCAGCGTTCATATGTATGATCGGAGCGGTAAGTCGCCACTGGAGTTGGCGGAGGCCAAATTGCGGTTGCTGCGCAATCGTTACGATCACCCCACACCGGAGACAGCCACGATTCTGGAGGACATGTGCATGCTGACCACGCTCATATTGCGCTACATGGTAAAGCAGCAGCAGGAGCTGGAGGATCTGTCAGCGCTCGAGAAGCGCCTACAAAACCTAAGCACCAGCGATGATCAGGAGCAGGTGGTGTCGCAGACAGCGGACGAGCTGCTCGCCAGCGTCGAACGTCTGTCCATCAACAACAAATAGAAGAAAAAAGCCAGGCTCAAATTGCGATGGGTAAGGGAAATACATAAGCAAGCAGAGTTGCCACCTTTTCCATAACTTCTTTATATTAAATGTTTGGCTTATGCCTGGATCAAGTTGCAAGCTCCACATGCAATCTACTTATGTAAATAACTTTATGTTTTCATATCTATCTGTTCAATTGCAGTTTATTTTACGTTTCCTAATTTGGCTGCCGTTGAGTTGGAGTTGGATTCGTTTGGCTCTGGACTCTGGATGCGCACTGGAGTTCGAGCATACAACCAACACTCACACATACACAACACATACACACAAGCACACACATTGTTTCATGCGATCTTTTTTATTAAGTATTTCATTTAAGTTTTCATTGTTTATGCAAAACAAACAAAACAAAACAGACACACCAGAAAACAAAATATGTTTACATTTTAAGCTTTACGTTTAGCGCGCCAAAAGAAAATACAATTTATGTAATAAAGATGCAATCCACAACAGCTAAAACAAAATCAAGCATTGCAATATATTAAATAAAGAATACAATAAAAATAAAAACAATAATACAAGCAATTCGTTAAATGGACTACAAACTTCTTTAAAAATAATAAATTAAACAAAGAAAAAATCACTTAAATTATTTAATATGAAATATTTGTATTTAATATTTATATTTCTATTCAATATTGTGTCTGTAAGGGAAAAGAACAAGAGAAGGGCGTTATGTCGTCGCTCGTAAGCTGTCTTAAAGTATTCTCTATTTCTGTGTATATATGCATGTATAAATAAACATATATATTTATGTGTGTTTGTGTTACAAGATAAACATACTCCTTCGTAAGATTCCAATTAATAAAAATGTATCGAAATTATCGAACAGCTGCTCGTAGTCTCATCACTGAAAAGATTAAGGTGACCAGCTGCAGCTCAGCTTTTTGTCATTTATCGAATGATCAAATTGCGTATATTTTTATATATTTTTGTCACATTAATATTTTGAGTTTTGCGCGCCTAACGGATCTTTCAAATGCGAAACAATTTAATGTGAAAATATTTATACGCATCACATATTTTAAGATAAGAAACAACAAACTATGTTAAGATAACTTTTTTCGTGCAAAATGTCAAGCATGTAGTAGAATTTAAGTTTATCATTTTTCAATCTGTCATTCGTTACGCTCTTCAAATTAACTTTTTTTTTTTTTCTTTTGTTATAAAAACAAACAAATTTTTATTTAGCAATATGGAAATGAAAGAAGTACCAAAGGCTTTTGGAGAGATGCCTTCATCAAGTAAGTCAAACAAGGTCAAAGATGACAAGGGAGGTAAAGAGAGAGGTGAGTGCAAATATATTATGAACACAACGGAATATATCATATAATCATTTAACAACAATTTGTACAATGCAAAGCAGACGAGGTGTGGATGAATGTCCCGTCGAACACCCATACAACAAGGGGTCTTGAAGTGCTGACCGATTTGGAAAAGATATATGTCTCCCAAAGATTGCTGCCATATCAAGAATATACGAGTAAATACTTTACCTTTCAGATCAAAAATTCAAAGGGTGAGAATGTCTATGCGGGCGTCGAGAAACCATCGGTGTTGAAATACATTTCTGAAAAGGCACCATGTAGAATTAAGCTCGTGGATAAGTCGGGAAATAGTTTAGTTGAACTCTACAGTCCTTGGTCTTACGAGGCTCTCCCCTGCTTTAAGTGCTGCGATACGAAAATAAAAGTTTATGCACCTCCTGGCCAATATATTGGCCAAGTGGTGAAGATTGTCTCAATAAAATCCTGGGAATTTTACATTGAAAATGCCCATGGCAAAGAAGTGCTCTTAATTGAAGGTCCGCCCTTCACTTTTGATATAGGAAAAGTCGATCTGAAGGCCTGTACTCACATGTACATTGAATATATATATATATATATATTAACCATAGTTTGCGTTATAGATATGGGACATGGATGACAATCGGGTTGGCGGTGTAAGCAGAGAGTTTCCAGTACTTTTAACTCTTTTTACGGAATCGTCTTATTTTACTGCAACGTTCCAAGCTAACTTGAATCCCACTTTCAAAGTTCTAATTCTTGCTGGTGTCATCTTGATGGTAAGTTCTGCTTGCTGTTCTTCAATATATTGTCTCTAGATCTATCTCCATTTTGTTGAACAGTGCCATAACCGTATGTAACCTTACCAAGGGCGCAGCCTATCAAGGAACCAGCAAGTGCTCGTGTCTTGTTTCATTTTCATTTATTTACAAGCGTCCGGAGTAAACAGTTAATATAAATGCAGATAAATATATTTATAAGGAAAATGTATACAATAATTTTGTTATCTTTCAGTCATTTTGCTAGTCAAGCTTGGCGGATTGTGCAGGCTAGGTAGCAATTGCTTAGTTGTTCTTGGCAAAGTACTTTGTTTTCTCCTCCGGATTGGGCACAATCTGCAATCATGTTTATATATAGAAATAAATAGAGCAATAATGGTTATATATATAGTGGATTACCGTATCAGCGCCTGGCTTCCAGCCGGCGGGACACACCTCGCCGTGTGTGTCGGTGTACTGGAAGGCCTGCACGAGACGTATCGTCTCGTCTACGGAGCGGCCAACGGGTAGGTCGTTCATTGTGATTTGACGCAGGACGCCGCGCTGATCAATGATAAAGAGGCCGCGCAGTGTATGACCAACTTCCTCAAGGTACACACCATAGTCCTTGCTTATCTTGTGCGTCAGGTCAGAGAGCAGGGGAATCTTCACATTGCCCAGGCCGCCCTCCTTGCGGGGTGTATTTATCCATGCCAGGTGTGTGAAGTGCGAGTCAACGCTGGCTGCAATCACTTCCGTATTGATTTTGCGAAACTCAGCGATCCGATCCGAAAAGGCAATTATTTCCGTAGGGCAAACAAATGTGCTGCATATGATTGAAGAGTGTTGGTATAATTGACGTGTACATAGGTATATGTTCCACTTACAAGTCCAGTGGATAGAAGAGCAGCACAACATATTTCCCCAGGTACTGCGACAGCGACAGCTGCACGATTTCCTTGTTGACCACGGCGGTGGCCTCGAACTGTGGCGCAGGCTTGGAAACTGTTGAGAATTCGGCATATAATCTGATAAGAAGTAAATCTCCGAAATTTGATCACTTACTGACGGCCTTTGTATACTGCAATTGATGGTCACCCTTGGGCTCGCCGGCGGGATAAACCGAGCCGCCAGCAAATGAGTAGCAGGACTCGTTATCATCGGCTCTGGCAACTGTTGATGAGGCCAGCAGCAGGAGAGCTAAATAGCCGTAGGGAAACATAATACCACTAAATAGTGCCGCTTAACTGCAAGAAGAAATCATGTATACATGTATAAAACTAATTAAATTGACACGCGATGCCTTCGGCATTAGCTACACCCACTCACAAACACACACACACACATACAGTTACACAAAGCGAGAATCAGACACGCACACAAACGCACTTTACAGCCACGCAGTCAAATTTTATGGCTCCCTACAAGAAGCAACCACAACTAAATGATTATAAATTGTGCAATTGAAAGGGGGTAGCGTCTCAGCTAGTGATAAGCGCTATCAATTTTATTGAGTGCTACAATCAATTTTGTAGTTTGTCTATCGAATTTTAAAATTGAAATGTAATTCAAATCACGAATGGAAAAAAAGCATATGCGATACGTGGTGCTAAGATTATTCATATGGCATGTTGTATTTCCGTATTCGATCCTTTTTAATACAAGCCGATAGTTTACACAGATGTTACCTTCTATATATAATATACAAATAACTTTAGCTTGAGCTGAGTATTGTTGTTGATTTAGCAAACAAAGCGCACGAGCAACACTTGCCGGTTAGAGATGTGTCGATTCAAAGAATGATATCGCAAGTGCCATGATTTAGTCTACGACAAATTGTTCATTTGAACTAATCGGTTCAGTTGCGCGCTCTATTTAAATTTAGGTTCCGATCTTCGCTTCGCTCAGCTGATATCTCATTTGTGTTTCATGAAGTCTTGAACAGATTACTCAAGTAGGAAACAAAGTTGTGTAGAACATTTTTTGCAATTCTTTTATTTAAAATATGAACATTAAAAATACACTAACTCTCGAAAACAAATTTATCACGTGCGCCGTTTAACAATTTCCATGTTGGCTAACTTAAGTATGCGATTGAAATCAACTTTGGTGTGGGCACGCCAATACTTGCAACGGCCCCACATGACGGCTGGGTAGTTAGGACTAGAAATGCCATGGAACAGACGCGCTATATTGCGCCCACTGAACGTATTGTCGGGATACATGTTGATCAATGCATGCACATCGGCTATGATGTGATCATCCGGTACATTGCTTGGCTGCAAAGATTAATATCGGTTTGCAGTGGATATCTCTTTTTGGACACTTTTGCTGTAGGTGGTAGGGCTTACCTCAATTTCGAGCTCCAAGTCTTGTGGGTAATCATTGCGGAAGTAGTTGCGTACAATGCCCTTCAGTTGAGCACAACGATCCTGGGGAAAGTCCACAGAGCAGCATTGTCCACACGAGCTGTAGGCGACGGCAGACAAGCCATGTGCCACATACTGCAATTGGATGAGCTGAGTGCGTTCCTGCATAACTGATCGAGTGTACAACGTGTCTAGGGCATCATCGATTTCGGCTTCTGTGAAATCACCCGGCGCCTTGATGCGGAAGCCCAGATCAAAGAAGTTGACTGAGATTGTGTATTTGTATTTGTTGTATTTCCGTATTCGATCCTTTTTAATACAAGCCGATAGTTTACACAGATGTTACCTTCTATATATAATATACAAATAACTTTAGCTTGAGCTGAGTATTGTTGTTGATTTAGCAAACAAAGCGCACGAGCAACACTTGCCGGTTAGAGATGTGTCGATTCAAAGAATGATATCGCAAGTGCCATGATTTAGTCTACGACAAATTGTTCATTTGAACTAATCGGTTCAGTTGCGCGCTCTATTTAAATTTAGGTTCCGATCTTCGCTTCGCTCAGCTGATATCTCATTTGTGTTTCATGAAGTCTTGAACAGATTACTCAAGTAGGAAACAAAGTTGTGTAGAACATTTTTTGCAATTCTTTTATTTAAAATATGAACATTAAAAATACACTAACTCTCGAAAACAAATTTATCACGTGCGCCGTTTAACAATTTCCATGTTGGCTAACTTAAGTATGCGATTGAAATCAACTTTGGTGTGGGCACGCCAATACTTGCAACGGCCCCACATGACGGCTGGGTAGTTAGGACTAGAAATGCCATGGAACAGACGCGCTATATTGCGCCCACTGAACGTATTGTCGGGATACATGTTGATCAATGCATGCACATCGGCTATGATGTGATCATCCGGTACATTGCTTGGCTGCAAAGATTAATATCGGTTTGCAGTGGATATCTCTTTTTGGACACTTTTGCTGTAGGTGGTAGGGCTTACCTCAATTTCGAGCTCCAAGTCTTGTGGGTAATCATTGCGGAAGTAGTTGCGTACAATGCCCTTCAGTTGAGCACAACGATCCTGGGGAAAGTCCACAGAGCAGCATTGTCCACACGAGCTGTAGGCGACGGCAGACAAGCCATGTGCCACATACTGCAATTGGATGAGCTGAGTGCGTTCCTGCATAACTGATCGAGTGTACAACGTGTCTAGGGCATCATCGATTTCGGCTTCTGTGAAATCACCCGGCGCCTTGATGCGGAAGCCCAGATCAAAGAAGTTGACTGAGATGGGCGAACGTTTTGGATAGCCATTGACTAGCAAATACAGAATCTTTATTATATCCACATTAGCATAGAGTGCGAGCTATTCCATACCCTGCAACCACTCCAGGTTCTTCAGCTGATACTTGACCACTCCGCTGTTCCAGCCAATGCCGGCCGCTATATCTACGACGGAGAATTCTATAATGTTTGCATCCTCTTTGAAAGTCTTGTTCTTAATCTGCAGCGCAATGGCCATGGCCAGGGGAGGACACTCTTTGGCGGCGTGTCTGAAGAGGAAATTTTATTATTATTTTAAATTTTCTCTCAATATATATGAGTGTATGTGTTAACTTACTTGAGATACTTTGGGCCACCGTAGGATATCACCTTGGCCATGATATAGGCAGAGCTAAGCACACTCATGCACCAGCGCGGCTCTAGCTCCATGTAGCAGAGCAACGTTGATATATTCTCGGCGGGTATGTCAAGCGCTTCGACAGTTTTCTCCACCGAGAAACCAATCTCGTGGCCGGGACAGACATGCGCCCGCGTGCCCATCTCACTTGTGCTCTTAGACACCACCAAGTTCTTCTTCGCCTCCAGCTGCTTATCGCAGCTGCAAGGCACAAAGATGCGCTGCAGCAGCTTGCGTATGACATGGCGATCTATGGAGTTGGCATACACATGTCGACGCAGTTCGTTCTGGTCCCCACCCTTGGCATCCAAGAACAGATGACAGTGCGACAGCAGACCATCGCGACCAGCGCGTCCAATCTCCTGCACGTAGCTCTCGAAATTCCGAGGCATATTGTAATGGATGACAGCGCGAATGTCGGGCTTATTGATGCCCATGCCAAAGGCAATGGTGGCCACCACAATTCTCAGCTCGTTGCCCATAAAGGCGTTCTGCACGGTGCGACGCCTGGAGGCGGGCATGCCCGCATGATAAGGCTCGGCCTGCCAGTTAACGCGCTTCCGTTTCTTCTTCGCTTGGTCTGGTGCTGGATTCGATTTCTTGTCTTGCAGGCAGGTTCTAATGAAACCAGCGATGCGCTCGCACTCGTCTCGGCGCGTGCAGTAGATGATAATCGATTGACAGCTCTCGAACCTGCAAAGGATGGAATTTATAGTTTCTGTGCTGTGCTGTGACTGGGGAATTCGGTATAGACCCACCTCGGGCTGTTGAGCAGCTGTAGCAGTGCTGCATCACGATTCTCATCCTTGGACACGGACAGTATTAGGTTGTCGGGCAAGGGCGTGTCGCTTATGACACCATGCTCCCCATCCGTGATGCCCAAATGATCGATAATGCTGGTGCGAGTGGGCAACGTCGCAGTGGCCGTCAGGCCGAGCACCGTCTGCACGCCCAGGTTCTTCTTGAGCACTTTGCATATCATTAGGTAGCTGGGGCGAAAATTGTGACTCCACTGGGAGACACAGTGCGCCTCGTCGATGCAGGCGAATGCGATGGGCGGCAGCTGTCGCAATATGGCACCAAAGCCCGTGGCACGCTCTCCCGAGACCACAGCCTCGGGCGAGACGAGAAGTATATCGATCTCGCCATCGGCAATCAGCTGCTGAATCTTGAGCCGCTGCTGAGGCGTTTGATTCGTGTGCAGGCAATGGGCTCGCAGGAAATGCGGCACGCCCGTCACCTGATCCTCCATGAGCGAGACCAGCGGAGAGATAACCAAGGTAATGGCTCCCATTCGGCGACTGTACAGGTATGCAGGCAGCTGGTAGCACAGGGACTTACCGCTACCTGTGCTGAGGGTGACCAGCGTGGACATTCCACTGAGTATGCGCATCACAGCTCGATCCTGACCTGCAACAGAGAAACTGTATTGATTTGTGAGTCCATTGCCGGAATACAGAGCTTACCCTTGCGGAAGCTGCTGTGTCCAAACATGTGCAGCGCCTCGTTAACCTCGGCTGTCGGGTCCTGCACACTGCCGTCCGCCTTGAGCGCGTAGAGGGGCTGCACACCGCCATGCTGAGTACGCGTTGCTCCAGCTCCATTCGATGAGCTGGCATCCAGGCCAGCTTCCTTGAGGAACTGCTCGGGTATCTTATGACCCACATAGCTCTTGATGGGTGATTCAATCTTCTGTGCTTGTGCTGCATCCACAGCTGCATCCAAGGCATCGAAATCAATGTCGCCCTCATCGCTGGACATGTTGAGCTCACCGGAAGGATTCTCGCCGAGCTCAGCCTTCTCCTCATCATCACTGCTGCTGCCGCTGGAGTCCGCATGCTGGTAGATGGCATTCGTATTGGCTGCCTGAGGCAGGCGTTCGATGTTGCGACTGTGCGCCGCCAGGGCTCCCTGGGTGGCCATCATCTCGGCCTCTGCTAGCGTGGGAAATGGCGAGGGATCCTCCTCCAGCTGCGCGCTCAGCGGCAACAGCGTATCGCCCTTGATCTTGCACTGCTGTGCGAAGTGACCCACTTGGCCGCAATTGAAGCAAGTAAGCACACCTCCATCGCAGCCGCCCATGTCCATGTCGGGACCGGCCAGGGCAGCCACTCGCTTCTTATTCCTCCACTGCTGCTTCTTATACTTGCTGAAGTTGACGGTCTTCTTGCCACGTGAGAACTTCTTTTTCTGTATGTTGATCGTCACAAAGTTCTCATTCAGCTTGCCCGCCGCGATCCTGGCCTCCAGCTTCTGGCGTGCAGCTGCTCGCTTCTCATTCACAGAGGAGGAGACGGAGGAGATAGAGGAGGCTGCCTCCATTGCGGGCAGGCCACTGGCAAAGTTGCTAATGTAACGCTGAGCTGTTTCGTCTGCTTGCTCCAGCTCATCCAGCTTGATGCGTGGCACACAGGTTATATCGCCCGACTCGAGCGCCAGCACATATTTGAGATCCTTGGGATTTAATGGCTGCTCCTGCAGCTCCTCCTCCTGCTTCTGAGCCTGGTCGGCAGTAGCAGCTGACTTGGACTTGGCTTTTGTCTTGACAGCCTTTCCCGCTTTTTGCTTAACTGTTTTTGTGCCCTTCGGCTTGGCTGCCTTCTCCACTTTGGGTTTCTTTTCAGGCTTTGGTTTCTGCCTTTTGGCCGTGGCCTGCTTGCGCTTGGATTTTTTGGGCAGTTCCGGTTCGTAGTTGGCGTCGCCATCCTCATCCGCTGAAAAATCCTTGCCCTCGCTGCACTCATCATTTGTGCCCGGCTCGCTCGGATGAGAATCCACTTTAGGCACTGTTCCAGGCGACTCGCTCGTCGGCATGATACGACGACGCTTGGCTATGTGCCTATACTCCGGCTGCTCTGTTTCCTCTTCGCTGTCGGCCACAACGGAATCCGAATTGGAATCGGTGTCAGCTTCCTTTAGAGCCTGAATAGGAACTTCAATTGGAGCTTGAATAGGAACTGGAGCTATAGGCAATTCCTCCGCCTCCGCCCGTTCATCAACTGCTGCCGCTGGCTTCGGCTCGTTCAAGGGCATTGGGAATGGGGCGTCACTTGGCCTTAGCTTGCTTAAATCTAAATTGGACAAGCCGTAGTTAGTTTTTCTAGCTGGAGTCGAATTGTTGTTGGACTCCGTGCTCGGCAGCTTCTTTGGCTGCTCTAGCGAGTTTTGGGCAGTGTTGCGTTGCAGCCAACCTTCGTCGACCTGCGTTTTGATGGGTTCCTTCGATGGTCCCTTGGGATCGGTAAGCAACAGAGCATTGGCTGCAATCACCTCTGCCTTGTGCTCCTGCGCCTTACGGATCAGTATCGTCTCTAGATCAGGCAGTTGCTCTTCTTGGTCGCCAGCTGCGCCAGCCATCGAGCCAGAGGCACTCACATTGGATGCGCCGCGGGAGAGCGGCTTGCGAGGATTGCGCTTGGCAAAGCTGCGCGTGGATTGGAACAGCTTGCTGCTAACACTCGCCTTCACGCAGGGCGTTCTCGGCTTGGTAGATTCGGTTGGCGAGGTCACCAAAGCCAGCACGGGCTGCTGCTTGCTCACATTCTGACCCCAGGCGCTCTTGTTCTGGGCCAGCTCCTCAACAGCCTCAAATTTTCGTATTACATGATTCTCGTCACGATTCATAAGATTCGTCAGCGCCTGCGGCGTGGGCAGCTCCTTGATGTTAGAGAAGGAGTTCTCCTTGCTCTGCTGCATCAGCGCTGTAATGTCCAACGGCAGCCGTGGACCGCCATTCACACTCTCTGTTTCGGGACTCTGATCCATCAATGTGACGCCCAAATCCTCAGACTGCGTCATTTCCAGCACATCGAATCCGTCTTCGCAGAGCACATCGTTCAACGTCTCTTCGAGAAACGAGGTCTTCAGTTTATAGTACATCTTGTAAGAGTCACGTATGTCCCGACTGGCCTCTCTTATGTCGTACTGCAATAGATAAAGCTTAAAATTATGTTCCACAGAGCAATCAATGGAATCTCTCTCACCTTCGAGGGCACACGGCCGTGCTTCTTCTTGAAATCCCTTTCCCATACTTTGACACGCAGCTTATATTTTTGATATTTATCTTTATAAATTGATTCGTCCATTGGTTTCAATTTGATTTTACATTTAAAAACAGCTAAGCAAAAATACCCAAGACAACGCACACAAGCATAACACACCTGTTTTTTCTGCTGAGCGCGCGCTTTTTTTGCAGGTGCTGCCAGACTGTTGAAATGGCAAAGTGCGAATGCAATGAGCGCCAAAATTTGAATTTGATGACAATCTAAATATTTATAGGAGTACCTATTGCACCCTAAACTATTAAAAAAGAAATACAAAATTTCGTCAAGCATGTAATTAATTCAATTAAACTCAACCTTTTAGACTGTAAGGTGGAGTGGAAATCCATCTTTGCAGAACATAGTGTTCTAGGAACCTTCAAGGAACGCGTGATGCAGTTTGTAGTACATTTATTCATTTTATTGTGTTTTGTTTGTTTGCTTTGATTTAATAATATTCAAGCTTAGCAATTGCAATAGAAAAATGCATTCCATGTGACACTTGGAAAATCAAAAATTTCGTTAAACGAGGAATTACAAGATACAATATATCAGAGTTAGTGCACTTAATTTTGCGTACATACTTAATTCAATTAAGTTAAACCTTCAAGAATGTGGGGTGGGGTGGGGTGGAGACATTATATAGGCTTGCGCGTAAATAAACGTGAATTTGGCGAGAATGTCAACAAGTTTTGCTTCGTATGCATTTTTTTTTTTTCATTTTCCTTTTTTGTTAGCGTGCATCTTTGTTGCGGTTTCCTCTACTGGTAGATCTCACCTACATTTCCTACATGAGTATCAATGCAATGTCCTCCGCTTTCATGGTGGGACAACGCCAATTGTACAAATAGTACTGCAAATTGCCATCGCCGGCACCAAACTTAAGCGGCACAAAGAACTTCTTGTTCTCCATCAGATCCAGAGCATTATACACATCCATTTGGACGTTGCGCGCAGAGATCAGAGCATCGTTCATCAGATCTAGCCAAGGCGTCTTTGTGGACACATTGTAGAACGAGTATGCGGCGCGCACAGTCTTGTGTACAGCATGATGCATCACGGACGAGGGCAGACAGTAGTAGCTGGTCAAGTCGGTAATGTTGCCCTTCTCATCGGCGACCACGAAGCAATCGACGATGCCCTCCCTGGGCGTGAACCAATGGCGGAACTCCTCTTTGCTGAACACTGGACACAGGGAGAAGCGCTTTAGATACTCCTCCAGCAGTTTGTGCGCCTTGTCCATATCTTTGGACGTGATGCGACGATAGCCCTTTGTCTTGGGCTGGTCGGGCAGTTTGTACAGTTTCACAGTGCGCTGCATGGTCATGTTGCGAGCCAAGTGGGAGAAACGGACATCCACCAGCTTCTTAGGATTCAGCGAGCGATGCCAATAGCGACAAGTAGCCACTGGTGTTGGCAGTACCACGCCTGCAGTGTAGGCAGCCTGAAAGATTCCGGTCAGATTGACGCGACGTGTGATCTCGCGTATCAGCACGGGGGCAACGCGCTTACTGCGCAGCTTCTTGTGCACACAGAGGAAATTAATGTCCACCACCTTCAGCACCTTGTCGTACGATCGCAGCTTGCTCGGTATGGCCGAAATGAAGCCCACTAGCTTGCCCGACTTCTCCACTCGTACTCCCACATGCCAGTCACGCGTCCAACCAGGCGGCTGCAAAGACCACTTCAAGAACTCTGGCTGATAATCGAACCGAAACATGGCATCATCGTCCTCCACATAGTTCTCGTTGAGCAGCGTATAGAGCTCCTTATTGTCGTTGGGATCGTTCACATCGATTGTCACCCACTTAAAGCCGTTGGGCAAGGTGTAAGGCTCCGAGCGTATCTCAGCAATATCTTTGTTTGGCTCGATGCACTCATTTGTGGTCACCACTTCATTCAGCTTTGGCACTGGCTGCGTTGACCAGAATGCAAATTTCTTCGACAGTGGCCGTGTGAGAGTCACTGCCTCATTGGCTGCCTGTAGCAGTGCTAGTTTGCCTAAAATGGAAAATATTATTATTTAAACGGAGGTATATCGGTCTTTTTATACAGCATGGTCCAAGTAGCACACATACAAACACAAAAACCTAATCATAGTATATTCCTGATCTGACCTAACCTCATTTTGTGTGCCGCCCATTCCAATTGGATATTTCGTTTTTTACTTACTCTTAGTGTCTGATATATAGGCGCCATTTTTGGGCAGCGTCGAATGTTCAGCTGATGCTGCTGCTGCTGAGGACGCCGACTCGTTCTCATTGGCCTTATTGGATGCGTTTGCCATTGACTCTGGCTCCTTTAATTTTAAGCCGGCAACGGCGCTTGCCAGCATTTGTGCCGATGCAGTTGCCAACTCTTTAGTCTTCTGCCTTAGTTCATGATCACTGTTATCATCTGGACTGGCTGCGGGCGCATTATCGTTCGGCATTGCTCTGTAGCGCTTAAGGGTTTGCAACTATTCAATAAATATGCGATAGCAAAAAAAATAATTGCACTGAAATCGCAAAACTATTAGCAGCTGACTCACTGACGCAGCTGCCAGATCTCGCACATAAAATGGTCAAAAGTTAAATGAAGTTCAATGGGCACCCTAATATGCAGCTTGCCGGTTATCGATTTTCATTTTCTCAGTGACATACATGTTATGTGTAAAATTCAAATAAGTCTGCTAATCGCACATACAAATTACAATTTTACACAGGTTGACAACAGATTCTATCTAATAAATTCAAATGATTTAATGTGAAGTGGATTAAGCAACCTTCAATGCTGCATATCGATAGTTATGTCCAAAGTGTCGTCTCAGACATGGAACGCTGATGTTGAGTTCAAATTTCAGCTTTAATTGAAGAACTATATTATTGCAAATATGATTTAAGAATTCACATAATACTATTAGTTATATTAGAACAATCACCCGATGCCAGTCAATCTATTGGTTATTTAATATCAGCGACAAAACAGCTGTACTGAACAGCACGAAACAGCTGATCACAACTCGATGCGAACAAAATTTACATCGCTGGATGGTGGGTAAACAAAACTACAGAGAACATAAATAAACATGCCCACTTGCTGATAAGAGCAAATAGCGCACGCGAACGGCGATCGCGTCTTAAGTCTTGCAACGTCAGCGACCGTTGTCTTACACAGAATGAGTCTGACAAAGAAACGCATTAAAATTATTTCGGGCAGTTCAATAATTGGCCTGGCCCTCATCTATTTATACAAATTTGTGATTGCGCCCGCCGCCCCTGTGCCAGGCAGCAGTTCCCTAACCCATGGCATCGAGGAGCAGCGACAGTGGCCACCCACCGAGGATGCTGTGCAGCGTAACCTTCAAATCGCCTATGAAACACAAAATGTGCTTCTGCATCAGCAGCGGCAGGAGCTGCTGCACACGAAGGAGCAGCTTGCGCAGCTAGAGGAGCAGGTGCGCTCCCTGCAGGCCAGCACGCCGCGCAAATATCCGAAAGTCAAGTATCTTAATTATAAGAATCGGAAGCGCATTTTAATCACGGGCGGCGCTGGATTTGTGGGTTCCCATCTGGTGGACGACCTGATGATCCAGGGACATGAGGTTATTGTGGTAGACAACTTCTTTACGGGGCGTAAGCGAAACGTGGAGCATTGGTTGGGTCACGAGAACTTTGAACTCATCCACCATGACATTGTGAATCCGCTGTTTATCGAAATCGACGAGATCTACCATCTGGCGTCGCCCGCATCTCCTCCCCACTATATGTACAATCCGGTGAAGACGATAAAGACAAATACAATGGGCACCATCAATGTGCTGGGATTGGCCAAGCGGGTCATGGCTAAGGTACTGATTGCCAGCACCTCGGAGGTTTACGGAGATCCCACCGTGCACCCGCAGCCGGAGACCTATTGGGGTCATGTGAATCCCATAGGTCCGCGTGCCTGCTACGACGAGGGCAAACGCGTCTCCGAGACGCTCAGCTATGCGTATGCCAAGCAGGTGAGTTCTGACATCATTGGCTAACTGATGTCTAGCACACATCAAATTGGAATATATCTTATGCGAAAATCATAAGCCAGTTGGAAGATCCAAATCCAATTTGCATAGTTTGCATATGCAGCGTAGCATGAAATTAGTTAGCGTGAAGAACTGATGGAAGAAGAAGAAAATACACTCACCCTAGCTGAGCTCGTGGTATTTATATTATATAGATGTACATATATAATATTTCTATAGATAAGCGGCTGATGCTGGCGTCATTCGATTATCTGATTGATATCAATCCAATTAGAATGGTTGGAATGTGCAGCGATGCATTAAATTAATTTGTTTGAGTAGAATGTAAACAAATCAAGCATATCAAAAGCCTTGCTGGTTTAAGTGGGCCTTATTTATATCTGCATTGGTGTCAATGCGGGTGGCGTGTGGAGTCTCCGAGCTGCCGGAAAAACATTTCGCATATGACCTTCAATCGGAGTTCCGGATGCCAGCACTTTAGTTAGCGATAAGATAGGGAATACATGTTGACTGCTTTATCAGATGGGAGTTAATGAAGTTCACTGACAAATGCTTCCTCATTTTGCTTCCAGGAGAAGGTGCAAGTGCGCGTCGCTCGCATCTTCAACACGTACGGACCACGGATGCATATGAACGATGGCCGCGTCGTGTCGAACTTTATATTGCAGGCGCTGCGCAATGAGACGATCACTGTCTATGGCAATGGCAAGCAGACGCGCTCGTTCCAGTACGTCTCGGATCTGGTGGATGGGCTGATTGCACTGATGGCTTCCAATTACACGCAGCCAGTGAACCTGGGCAACCCGGTGGAGCAGACGATTGGCGAGTTCGCCAAGATCATCAAGCACCTGGTGGGCGGGCAGAGCGAGGTGAAGCAGATCAAGGCCATGGAGGATGATCCGCAGCGCCGCAAACCGGACATTACACGCGCCAAGCAGCGCCTCAACTGGGAGCCCAAGGTTCCCCTGGAGACGGGTCTGCTGCAGACCATATCATACTTTCGCAACGAGCTCGCGCGCAGCGACCGATTCCAGGAGAGCTCTCGCAAGTACTTTGACTCGCCCGACCTGCAGCGCAGTCGGCCCTAGATCAAAGTTCACGTAGCCAATGTCAATAATATGTGCCTCTCAGTTATTGTAATTGGAACACACACAAACACACAAGTCTCTAGTCTGCAACAAATGTAAAGATGACCAACGATAGCGCTAATCTTATGGCTTCCCCATCCCGCTCTCAGTCACCATCGCGCCCCGCTTAACTCGTTAAGGCTCCAACTATATTTAAGTCACAAAGCAGGGTATACGATCTGTCGTCAACTAAGGTTCCAACTATCATCGCGTTGATAGTATCCCCAGTTCCCATCTAGTTTCTATATTAGAGTTAGTTCAAGTGCTTCTTGGTGGCGGTCTCCGAGTGTGGCAGTCTCGGAATACCCTGCCAGCACACCAAAGACAATGTGAGAATGCCTTACGGCTAGTGTACTGTCTTTGCCTAAGCTATGTTCAAATCTGTGTGTTAAGCCTGCCTTACCCTGCCCTTGCAGCTAACACTAACTTTAGTCCCACAATACTATGTAGACTATATCCGACAAGGTCTGTTGTTAAGTGTGTCCGCTTATTTCATTCATCATTTAGTTGCCCAAGAGTGTCTTACGTCTCGAGTACAATGCTTCGCTTAGTCTTAGTGGCGACATCTTAGTCAATCTTTAGGCATACATATCCCGTCTTGTATATATTAAGTTCTATACAGCTGCAAGGGTATTTGGACTTCGGCCTGTGCCGCAGCTATCACTTATTTGTTGTATATTGGTCGAGTAGTTGGTAGTTGATTAAATCTGTTTCTTTAAGTTTTCGATTACGAATTACTCTTTACTCTACGCATTAGTCACGTACACAGACAAACTATATACACTATCTATGAGCTACCTTTGTTGAATGCTTACAAACTGGAGTTTAGTCACTAGATTAGCTTAAACCGATATTTGCACCTGAACTTAAAAGCTAAATCGACTGGCAATTTGCTGCTGCAACTGGAGCTGGAGCTAGAGGTGAAGCTGGAGCTAGAGCTGAGGCTGACTTTCACCTGGCCAGCGGCTCGAGCATCTCGAGGAACAACTTCTTCATGTTGATGTGCTCGTCGCGTGCCACGCCCCGCCAAAAGCGACGCAGTATATCATCCGCCTGCCGCAGCGATGGCAGCAGCAGGAGCAGCTGCTGCTGGTGCGAGACGGCCGAGGAGTGGCGCAGCAGGTAGACCACATCGTTGAGCGAGTTGAGGATGGTGTCGCGGAAGGCGCGCAATGAGCTCTGGTCGTCCAGCAGTATATCACAGTTGGACAGCAGCAGCGCCTTCAGCAGATAGTACTCCTCGCGCCGTGGCGATATGCGCTCCATGCGCTGGGCGATTTGAACGCAGTGATAGTAGAACTCCGTATAGCCGCACTCCTTGGCCAGCAGCTCGTCCATCCAGACGTCAGTGGCGAAGCACAGCTTGCCATTGAACGGCAGCGAGCGAAATGTTGTCTGCAGCGTCAAAATCTCTGCCCACGAGACCTGGAGCAGCTTCATCTGATCGTTCAGTGGCAGATCCAGAAATCCTGGTATCTGCTTGGCCCAGCCAATGACGCTGACCAGCTCCTTGTCGTAGAGATCGCTAAGTACACCAAGTATCTCGTTCGGATCATTGTTGTTGTTCTGAAAAATGCAAGTGCCATTGGAGGTGGCAATGCCGTTGCTGCCCTCCAACTTCACGCTGCCCGAGGACGAAGAGGCCTCATCATTCACGCTGGTCGTGTGGGGCTGCTGTGACTGTTGCTGCTGCTGTGCCTGCACGCTGAGTGCATCGGGCTCATAGCTGTTGAGCACGTCCAGGATCTTGACGTCGCACAGCGATGTGGTGTTGGACTGATAAAGCAGTTGCATGGTCTGGTACGAATTGGACACAGGATTGCGTCTATATTTCTGACGGCCGCCTCGCACGCGATCCAAGCGAACGCCCTCCTGGAATGACGAAGATTGTCAAAAGAGACGGAGCGAGTGTGCGTATGAACTTACCTTCAGCATGCCCATGAGCAGGCACTTCTGGAAGCGACACGCCTGGCAGGCCTTGCGCCGTCTCTTGTTGATTTCGCACTCGTTGTTCGCCGGGCAGGTGTACTCGATGTTGCCCTGAATGGTCCGCTTGAAGAAGGCCTTGCAGGCCTCGCAGCTGGCCACGCCGTAGTGGTAGCCCGACGCCACATCGCCGCACACGAGGCAGAGGCGACGCATCTCGTCGCGCACCGAGCCGCTGCCCGCATTCGCACTTGAGTTTTGGGCGCCGCTGCTGCCGCTGTTCGGGCCGCTGCCCTTGTTGCTGTCGCCATCGTTGCTCAGCGAGACGTTGTGCAGGTCGCAGGACAAGGATGTGGTCGAGCTGCAGAGCTGGCGCTCTGGCGATACCGATGGCGAGGACTTCATGCCGCTGTTGCTATTGCTGGAATTGTTGTGGGCGGTGGTTGCCTTGGAGCTGGGACTGCAGCACGAATTGCTGGCGCCGCCAGCCGATGATGTGTCCACCTCCTGTTTGATATGCAGCACGCTAACTCCGTCGGACATATTCGAGCGCGAAAATTGAGCTGCAAGCGAAACAGTGTAAGCGTTTAGCTATCAGGAGAGATTCCAATTTGCGCATACGATTCTTGATTCTTGCTGATTGGATTCTAAATGTCAAAAGTACATAAGCGACGTTGCTGCATAAAAAAAAGAGCGATAGCGTGGCTAATTATTAATGAACGTAAAAAAGAACGATATGAAACAACAAAATATAAAACACACACACACACACACGCACATAACTAGCAAATGCAATTAGAATTGTGGAATCCACTCAGAATGCAGTTAGAATTACCCTCTCTCTAAGTTTGAGTGTGTGTGTGTGTGTCTAAGCTTTGCCTACTCGCACTCACACATACTATGACCATGCGTTGCCCCTTTCAGTCGTCCAATTGGACGAGGGTGACGGCGACGCTCAGCGCGGTGGAAAAGTACATTATTGCGATAACGGTATTATGCGTATAAGTGTTTACACTTGGCAAATAATTAACGGTTACGCTACTCTGTAAATCACGACTGATAGGCCTGATTAAAAATAAAAATACAAAATGGCCAAAGACTCAGGCTATAAAGCCATAAGTGGAAAGATGCACGTTTTTAGTGCGCGTTCTCATTTCATTTCTTATCACGGTCCAGGTGGGTGTGTGTTTGTTGGTAATAGGTGTGTAGCCACTCTCTGTATAAACTTACATAAAGATCTTAATAGTTGTAAATGTAATCAGCGAACGTGCTTATTCCTCACAGTTGATTCTATTCCAATGATCCAATCAGAATCCAGTCAACACATTTTGATACATAACATATATACATTCGCACATACATACATACATACACTCATGCATATGCATTTATTTTGGTTCGAGCACTTTGTTATGGCTTTTGTTGTCTGCGTGCGTCTGCATCGTTTTGTGGTTTGCCCATTCAGCAATATTTGTGTTTGGCAATGGTTGTTGATTTTGTTATTAGATATCCTGTATTTCCTGTTTTACTTCTATAACTATTATGCATATTGCATTTTTTTTTTTACTTTTTCAACTATGTTAACTGGCAGCTTCTGTTTTCGCATCGGTATAAACGCGGTGACTTGTTATCATCATCCAAGCACAATGTGAATTAGGCGAACACTGTGGCTATTGGTTTATCATTTTTATCTGTTTACTCTAAATATTTACAGAACTTTAACACAGTAAAATAAATATATGTACATATGTATAAAATCCAATGTGTCTATCGATAGAAGGCAATTGCAAATATCGACGACAACTATCGCAATGCCTTGTGCTGCGTATCGATGGTATAGTACGATGCATGAGATTTCTCCATATCGCACTCAAATTAGCCCCATCCCTAGTGCAAAACATAGCAAAAACAATTGCGCGATAGAAATTATTTTAGTAATACAGATAAATAGCCAGTTTTAACAATAGAACCATTGTATTGTGTTATCGCACACGTTGCTCAAAGTTTAGCCCGCGCTTAAAAGGTGTTTTTGCTGAAAGGTAAGTAAATGCTTAGGCGATACGTGTTCATTTCGTTTGTTGTTGTTGGTTTGGGGTTTTATCAGAGCTCAACCCAAAATACATCATTCCATATGTATATTTGCTTTGTTAGTTCGCTTGCGTCTAATACGCAATCGAAATATGCTGGCCCAACCCCTGGCTGTTGCATATTTTAAAGTTATTCCACGTATCAACTGTAATAGCTAAATCAGAGATATAATTACTTTGTTTTGCTTCAACATACCCTGAAGCCAATGAAAAGTAGGGTGTATCAACTTTGTGAGTGTATTTGTAACAGTCAATAGAATAACTATAGAAGGTTGCTAGGTCAGTGACACAATACGAGTTGATCTTAGAAGATTGGCCATAAAAATGAGCCCCCTGAGAATAGGGTATATGTTATTCGAATACTCCTCATGTAGAACCATGGCAATTTGTTTATATAGAAAAGGTGTGTGGCAATAGGAGATTCAAATTTGATGGTGTCTACAGGGTAACTTGTAGTCGTGCACGTATCCTCTAAAGTATTTTTCCCTTTGCAGCCCAACGAACAGAGAAGCAGACACAATGATGAGCCTGCTGGGGCGACCCGATGTGGATGCGGGTGAGGTGTTTGTCAACTTTAATCAAAACATAACGTAAGTATATATAAATATGATAAAATTGAAGCTATTTAATTATTGCTTTTGCTCAGTTCGCTGGCAGTGGCCACCAGCGGTAGCTACAGCTTGTATAGCCTAAGCTCAGTTGACTCCACGCTGGACAAAATCTATAACACAAAATGCGACGATCTATTCCTGATCGAGCGACTCTTTGAGAGCTCTTTGGTTGCCATTGTGTCACAGCGTGCGCCGCGCAAATTGAAAGTTTGCCATTTCAAGAAGCAGAGCGAAATTTGCAATTACTCTTACTCGAATACAATTTTGGCTGTGAAGCTGAATCGGGAACGCTTGATTGTCTGCTTGGAGGAGTCGCTCTACATACACAACATACAGGATATGAAGGTGGTCCACACCATCCGCGATACGCCCTGCAACCAGCAGGGCCTATGTGCGCTTTCCTCCTCGTCGGAGCACTGCTACCTGGCGTATCCGGGCAGCGTGATAGCGGGCGAGGTGCAGATCTTCGATGCCATCAACTTGCACGCCAAGACCATGATACCCGCCCATGACACCCCATTGGCGGCCATTGCTTTTAGTCCGTCGGGCACAGAGATAGCGACGGCCAGCGAGCGCGGCACTGTGATTCGTGTGTTCAGCTCCCAGGATGGCAGCCGTTTGTTCGAGCTGCGACGCGGCCTCAAACGTTGTGTGTCGATTGTCTCGCTCTCATTCAGCACTTGTGCTGAGTACTTGGTCTCCAGCTCGAACACGGAGACAGTGCACATATTCCGCTTGGATCGCAGCGCTGCCGAGAACAGCGATCATGGCAAACAGTCGAGCGACGATTGGATGGGGTAAGTTGAAGAGCTGTGAAGTCCGCGGCTTGAGCGTCAGCTTTTGTTGTCTGTTTGTTTTGGTGACGGTGTATATAGACATGCACATACAACATATATACGTTATATATACACTGACTCTCACAATCTATCACCCATTCAGTACAGTGAAGACTCTCCTAAGGTGCATGCAGCTCATATGCCTTGAGTGTGCTTGTTTATCATTTGCTTTATCAATTTGCAATTCAATAATCATTTATTAAAATCTAGTAGAGACCAGGTTAATAATATCATTTTGTTATGCTAGTTTAGTCCTTGACATCTCTATCAACTTGGAGTCTTTGACTGTTCAATCCTTAGGTTGTTTATATATGCATATATTTTCTTTTGTTTCTTTGTGTGTGGCACTTGACATTTATCTATTTTTCTTTTCTTTCATCTCTTCAATCAACCACCCACAAACCACAACCACCAATACCACCACCACAACTACCACTCATCAAATCTATTCTCTCATGCAAAGTTACTCGTTTTTTAGATTCTTGAGCAAAACGGTGACCAGCTACTTGCCCACGCAGGTGACCGACGTGTTTAGCCAGGGCCGAGCTTTCGCGTCGGTCACGCTGCCAGAGGCGGGTGTGCGACGTATGTGCGCCATAACCACGATACAGAAGCAGCTAAGGTGGGTCTAGCAACACAATTAATAATGAGCTTTAAATTAAAAAATAATGTTGCTTTCCTTTGCAGACTTTTGATTGCCTCGCAGGATGGCTATTTGTACGTCTATTCCATACCTTCGGTCGAGGGCGCTGAGTGCCAGCTGCTGAAGCGGCACGATTTGCGCTTGGACGATAGCTATGCCATGGATGTCAAAGGTGCTTTATAATTCCATTTAAATCACACACACGAAATCAGACACACACACACACAATTGCAATGTCAAGACAAATTATTTAGTTGATTCACATCATGCTTCAGGTCTGAACAGTAATGTTAGCATTGGCGGTGCGGCCGGTGTTCCAAATGCTGCAGCTGGGGATGGCAAAGGTAATGAGAAACCAGGCAGTTCGTCGAGCGGAGGGGGCAACGCAGGTGCCAGCTATGCCTCGGCTGTGAAGGGCGATGAACCGGCTGGTGGTTCATCCTCCTCCACTTAGGTGCAATTGAACTCACGCAACAACAACTGATAACAAAAATGATAAAAACAAAAGAACAGAAGAACTCACTCCTCAAAGTACTAAGGACGATGATGACAAAGTGATTGGATTTGGGTCATGCAGCTGGCGACGACATGTGGGAGACGGTAGCTCGCTCCATGACGTCAAACAAAAATAAGTAAATAAATGAATAGGTCTTAGACTTAGCTTTTAAATGTAATCAATTGACGATTCTTCCTCGGTTTTTAAGTAATTGAGTGACGCCCCATTTCTCAAAGCAATTTTTGTTAGTTTTAAGTTCACTGTTCATGGCGCTGCCATTAATAGGAAAAGAAATGCTTTTGTCATACAATTTTAAGTTAGCTGTTATATTTTTCAATAATTTTTTAATATAAACTTGCTTTCAATTGAAATTTCTAACTAAATAAATTGCCTTTGTAAATTTATGTGCACATACTCTTTATTTGAACCCTTGACAATCCACCGAAAGCTCATATTCTATTTTATAATTTATGCTTTAGTAACTTTGCAATACTCAGCATTAGCACATTTATCGTTTGTTATATTGCCAATGCAACTAATATTACAATTATATCAAAATAATCAAGTAACAAGATAATGAGTGAAAACATCAAATTTGAAGTGTGTGTAAAGGAGGAACAATTTTCGGCATATATAGTAAATATATAATATATATATTTTGTACAAAGTCAAACATTTTAGAACATAATATTTAAAGCAGTTTACAAAAATCATGCGATACTTTACTGTATTCAATAAATTACATATTTGATTTACTACAGGTATCCATTTTTTGAATTTAGCGGGCCTTTACAAACATAATTAAAGTGCTGTGCAATTTTATTTTCAGCGGCGCATCTTCGAAAACCTATCGATTTATATTATTTTGTACCAAAAATTACATGGTGTACCATTTCTTTGATCATAACTTTAAAAATGATTATTTTTTTTGTATCTAACTTTAAAATTGTAATAATACAAAAACGTATTAATAAAAATGAATTTAATTATAGAGTGTACTATTGATTTATAAAAATTTCGCCTCTGATACATAATTATAGCAAACATATTCACATCGATATATATGAACATATCGATATATTTCATCATCCCTACCGTGAAATTGCACCCAGCTTCGGTGAAAGATATAAACAGTGCTTCTTCTTGATATACATTCTTGTAATTGTTTATTGGGCTTGTGTCCTAAATATAATGAAATAAGCACTTTGTACTTAGCAATAACGTGAATATTTTGTGCTAACGCCTCGAGCGCAATGAAGGACAACAAAATCCTTCAGCTAATTAACGTGGCATGGCGTGAGCGCTGGACTGACTCACAGTGGGGCATCAACATAAAAAAGGTGATTTGAACATTAAAAATTGTGATATAAATTTCAACTTTACATGAGAGTGATAAAAGCGTTATTACATTGAGAATTTTTGAACACGGTTTGTATATATATATATATATGTATATAGACTAAAACACGTTACTTAATCTCTTGACTTCTTGCTACCCTTGTGGAATTCAAACACCGGTTCCTCCGACTGAGCCAGAGCCAGGATAAGCTGTCGCTGCTTCATCGACAGATTGCAGGGAATACGCACCTTCAGTGTGATAATATGATTGCCAACAGCATCCCGTGTCCGCACCCCCTTGTTGTGCAGCACCACCTGTGTATGCGACTGTGTTCCGGGCTCAACACGCAGCTCGACGTTGTCATAGAGGCCGCGCACTAAGAAATTCCCACCCAAAATGGCATCGGAGACATTTAGAAATTTGTCTGTGTGTATGTCGTTGCCAACGCGACGAAAATAATCGCTCTGGGGTACCTGTAGGGTGTACTTGACCCGTTGCTTTGTATTGGGATTGTCGACGGTTATAACATCTCCAGTTTTAGAGCCGGACGGCACTGTGATTAAAACCTCCACATTGCCCGTTACAAAGCCCCTGTTGTCACAGGTGTCGCAGTCGTTGCGATTAATATAACGCTTGCCCTTACACTGACTACACGTATTCACTGAACTGAAGGTCAACGTTTTCGTGGACACCTTGCCAGTGCCGTTGCAGCGCCGGCATGGCTCCTTACCCAGATCCCGATTGGCCATTAGCTGAGATTTACCCTTGCAGCTTTCACACTTTCTCAAATAGCGCAAGTCGATGCGCTTCTTGCAGCCGACTGTGGCCTCCAGAAAGCTCAATGGTAAATCATACTCGCCAACAGTTAATTTTTTGATATCTATATCGGAGTCAAATCGAATTAAATTAGTTACCCATTGTAGAAGTTTGGATATTGGACTAACGCACCCTCCGGACTTTGGCAGATTGCCTCAAATCTTTTGCTGTTTAGGTCGATGTTCATGGGATTGCCAGCCTGCGCTAGGAACGCCTTCTCATCCTTGATGCCACCGAGTTGATCGTATTCCAAACGTTTTGTCTCGTCCGTCAGTATATTGTAAGCATTGGAGAGTTCCTGAAAGTGTCTCAGCTTCTCTTCGGAATGCATGGAGTCCGGATGATAACGTTTGGCCAGCGCATAGAATGCGCTACGTATTTGCTGTACGGTTGCATGTCTGTTCACGCCAAGCACCCTGTAGTAGTAGTCCTTGGGTAGGCCTCGCTGCTGATGCTGTGGATTTATGGCTAGCATCTGCTTGGCAGACACTGAAGTTCGCTGCATCTCAGACTTACGATCTGGATAGTAGGCTGGCTTCTTGACTCGGAACTGATATTGGCTAATTAGACGCCTCCAGAGCGTATTGGTGCATACCACAGCGCTCTCCGCATTGGGCGCACAGTCGACGCTCAGCAATTGCGTTGGCCGCCGTCTAAAGGATATCTTTAGGCCGTTCATGAAATAGACCTGAAAGCGTTGCAAATTCAAACGAAACATGATGCAACAACGCGGAATATAGAAATATCTAGTATCACGTATAAAGAACTATTTTTGTATGTATTGTATGTATTTTAAGGCTTTTCGTTTCTTTTTGTCTGTAGTGCGATTATGTACCCTAAATTTTTTTAAAATTACATTTCAACGCGTCTGAAACTGTAATGACACAGAGATCAACTAACACCTAGCCTGGCTTGCCTCGTCTGAATTTTGAAACTGTTGTAAATGTTTTGAGTATTGAATATCCGTAAGTTACCCTGTAAATAATTTGAAAATGTCATATTTTACTTTCAGGTTCTACCACGCGGCGTTAGTGGCGATGTTTACAATCTGGCTGATTGCTTGCTGCAGCAGGCTGTCATTGGCTCCACAGCGAATTCGGTAAGCATGAATAAACTTGTTATTAAACGAATCTCTAATTGTTTCTCATTTGGTTCTGCCTTGCAGCTGGTTTTGAACTATCTGAAGCACTCGCTGTGCGCACATCTTGTCTCCCATGCGGCGGTGCTGCGCTGCATAGCCAAATACGATAAGCTGAATCGCGTCTATAGCGTGACTGCATTGCTAGAGTTCCTGGTCAGCATTATAGATGGCATCACCTGTCGGTTAGTCTTGATTGCAAACCAAATGTTTCCACATTTATATATTTCCATATACTCATATCGCAGCATTAAGTCTGAGGAGGCGCTGTTGCCCGCAGCTGTAGTCCAGCTGGTGGTGTGGATCATGCAGATCTTTGCTCGCACTCTGCAGCAGTACGAAATGCGCGGCGAGCTGAGTGCGGATTTGTCCTATATGTTGGATCAGAGCTGTCTGCTCATCGAACACCTCACACAACAACAGTTCGTGCTGGCCATGCTGAATGTGGGCTGCCATGAGGAGCCAGAGTCGTTAGAGAAGCTGCATGATCTCTATGCTAGCATTAAGGCGTCGCTCACCAATTCCAACTTCACGCTGAGCGCTGCCACAGCCGAACAACAACTGAAGCAATTGGCTTACATTGATGCCAAGCACTTGGACTTGCAGATGTTGAATCCAAGTCCCAGCCTAGAAAAGATTTCGTGCTGTGTGCAGCCACTGCTCGCCGTGGAGGTGCTCTTGAATCCCTGCAAGGACACCTCGTACTATGTGGCCGAGCTGCAAATGCTGCAGCGCCTCAAGGGCTATACGAATACACGTCTGTTCTATGAGATTATACGCGCGGGCTTCCTCACGCTCAGCAACGTGGCCGACACCAGTCCGGACACCATGTGGGGCGCTTTCATGTTCTTCAAGATGCCGCACATCATCAAGCAGCTGCATGCTTTGCAGCGGGTGCCGGGCGAACAGCAGCTGGCTGCCACAGACTACATACCGGAGCTGGTGGAGGCATTGGAGCTGCTCATCGAGGACAATCTGTTGCTGGACTTTATGGACACCAAGTGCTCATGCAATATCATTGAGTTCCTGCTCAACGACTGGACCAAGCAGCAGCTGGTCAATGATGTGCACGTCAAGAAATTTGCCAGCCAACGGTAAGTGAACCATCAAGTTAAAAATGGTTTTTATAATAATTGTGATCTGTTGCAGGGAGGCCGCATCGCTGCTGCTCAAGAAGTGCGACAATGGCCAGCAGAAGCCTTCCAATATCAACTTCATCAAACGAGCCGAGGTGCCACTTTCGGGAGTGCTCAAGACATTGTGCACCAACAAGATGCAGGACATGGTGAACGTGCTCTGCCATGTGCCAGTTGGCCACAGCTTCGAGTTAATACTTTCGGTGGCCACAGTGGAGGGTCGCCTTAAGACCTTTGTCTCGCGTCTGATACAGTGTAATGAGAACTCGAAGCAGGTGCCCGGAGAACTGGGCAAACAGTGTATCACTCGCTCCACGCTGTTCGATGTTTCTTTCCTGATGCTCAGCAGTATTGTGCAGACCTATGGATCGGATGTAAGCACTAGTGATAGCCTCCATATGTGCACAATTAACTGAGTCGTTTTTTAGGTGGTCCTATCCGAGCGCGGCGATTCGTTCTTCGAGAAGTGGGTGAGGGAATGCATGATGGAGCGCAATAAGCTCAAGAATCCTCGTAAAATTTTGACGCTCTGCGACGAGAGCAAAGTGGACGAGCTGCTGTTAAGCTTGAGCAAACCGGAAGCGGCACAACTGAAGCCATGCAACTTGACATGGCAGGACATATGCCTTAATCTGCCAGGCGTGCTGCATCATGTGCTGATTGCCTGGGAGCAAGAAACGCTCTCCTCAGCGGATGTAAAGAGCATTCTAGATAATATGAAGCGTCGCCTCTTCAGCTTCTCTGTGTGTGCCACCTCATATCTGTGCGCCTACATGTACTCGGTGCGCGAGACAGAGCTGCTAAAGCCGTTAAATATGATACAACAATTTCTGGCACCACTCACTACTGAGGAGCTGTCCAGCCAGGAAAACTCGAAGGAGCGGCTGGCGCTCTCCTATCAAATCATACGAAAAATGCAGCACGATGTTCACCCAGCGCCAAACACAAAATCACGCCTCATTTCGCATACGCCGTTGATTGAACAGTTTCGCGAGTGCTGGCGCATCGTATCGGATGCTGGACACCTGCCGGTGCGTGCAGCCCAGACGCTGGAATCCCTGCTGCTGGCCGGCGGTGCCTCTTGGCTGGTAACCCAGTTGGTGGAGCAGTTGCTGAGCTGCAAGTACATGCGAGATATGGCCAAGTGCATGGACATTGTGTTTGCTGTAATGCATTTGGATATAGAGCGCAGCACGGAGGCGTTGCTGCAGTACGTCGTAGCTCCATTGATCCTCAGGCGTCAAGGGTGAGTCTCGCTTATATGGTAGTCTATATCTAGATGACTCATTGCTTTAATATCTTCTTCCCCTACAGCGAGGACATCAACGAACCGCAGTCTCTGGTCTTGGCGCGCTTGAGCGTCTACTGCATCATTTCCTGCCTGGAGACGCGCAGCTCAACCAGCGCCGCTGCGGCTGCTCTTAAGAAACGCTCGCGCTCCCACGACGACGACGAGATGACGGGCGTGGCCAATGCAGCGAAGGTGCGCAAGGTGATCGGCGACGGCAGCGACAATTCGAATGACTTTGCCGATGGCAATGCAACGAACGTTGCCTCACTTCTGAGCACGCCTAGCGCTGAGCTGCGCGCCACCCCACTCAATCTCAAGGAGCCGCTGCAGGCGAGCATCAAACACATATTCAGTGTCTTTGTGCAATTCGTGAGCGGCGATGAGCTGTCGCCCAAGGCCGTCTTCGTCTACCAGTTCATCTCGCTGCTGGTGGAGTGCGGCGGCGAGCGTGTGGCACCTGTGTTGCGCTTGCTGCCGTCAAATCTAATGCAGCAGCTGCTCAAAGTGTTGGCCACCGACGACATACGCGTCGGGCTCATCAGCCGCCTCTACGATTTGCACCTGCATGCCGGTCGGCAAGCGGCCGTAGCCGATCTCTGCCTGTGGCGGAATATGCAGCTGGCCAGAAACAGCGTACACCTGTGAGCAGGTGTCACTGGAGTGAGCTGAATGATAAATACTAAAGCGAAACTATATTAAACACCCGTATAAAACAGCAACATCCTTCTTTTCTACCAAATGCAATTAGAATTCAATGTAGTCTACAACTGAAGATTTCATGTATAGGTAGCTGGAACAGTTCTTTGGACTTCAGCAGTCAATATGAAATAGATTGAAGAGTTATCTACTCTTGCCCTCTGGCAAGCATAGTTCCAATAACAAAATATGAACTTTAAGAGCATTCATGACGTATTACCCGTTGTGAAATTCTGCGCATTGATTATGAATTCGTGACAAACTTAATTTTTACATTTTATATCTTCTTCATCTTTGCTTTGTATCTCCCTCGAATGCAATTACAAATATGATGACAAATTTTATAATTATAATAATGTTGGCTTTAGACTAAAAACAAATTGTTGACTCGATTCGCATTTGTTTTTTGCTTTTTTTTCGGTTCGCAGTGGTTGATTTTTGTTTTATTACGATAATTTGTTGTGGTTGTTGCTGCTGTTGTTTGTTGTCGTTGCGGCCAAACGCTGCCTGTTGTTGGTGTTATTATTTATATTATTGTTGCTGCTGTTGTTGTTGTCATTGCTGTTGCCTGTCAGTCGCCGCTTCCCATACGTGTGTGTTGCTTGTGTTGAACTAATAAGAGCGCCTTCATCATTGCCATCATTGAATCAGTGTAGTGGGGCAACGGCAGCAGCAGCCGTAGCACAGCAATAGCAGGCAGGCAGATGACGGTACTTAAATTATAGAGTTTTGATTTCCTATATATCACTTGAGACAGCATTCAAAGAAAGTCTCGCCAACGCAGCCGCCGCGCATTGCCTTCTTAACATTATATTCAAATTGGCGTCGATTGCTTTGCAGCACATCTGCTGCTTCCTTATTTAGGGGATCCTCAGGATTGGGTTCCTAAAAAGAGAATACAATATTGTTACATCTCGACCCAAAGACTTTGCTTAAGAGTGAATTTTCAGTTACCAAGAACAGAAATTGCAAGCCATAGACAATAGAATTGATGGTCAGCACTGGATTCCAGTCCTCGCGTAAAATGTTCAGGCACACATTGCCCTCTAGATCGATGTTCGGATGATACACCTGTGTGGCGCATTTCACCTTTGGCGGCTCGTGCGGATAATTGGAGCCGACGCGAAAATTGAATACAAAGCGTCCGTCTCTATAGTAGCCCTCGTCGGGGGATATAATCAATTTGAAGTTTAGCAAGTCATCGCTGTCTGGAAACTCCGTTGCACAAGTTTTTGGCAGGTTCAGTTCGTTTATATCTAAAATACGAGAATATTCCATTTGTATGAAACAGTCCATAATGTATAATGCATATAAATATAAATATATAATATGTACGTATTTATACATATTATAAAAATAATAAAAGCGAAACTAAAGCCATGGGCGCCAAATAGTTCTTGACTTTTACCTTTTTGTATGCGCAGCTGGGCAGCTGATGCCTTTTTCTGCTGGCCACCGCGTGCCGTCTGATCTCCATCCTTTTTTTGTTGTTTCAGCGAGAAAAGTTTAATCATTTTTATTTTCTATATGTATTTGTTTGCCTGCTTGGCCGCTTGTTCGCGTCGTTCGTCTACTTCCACTTCAGTGTGTGTTGAGCGCTCGCTTCGCAGTCGATTGTTGGCTTATGGCTTCTGCTTTTATGTGTATCAAATTGTGAGCATATTTCAAATTTTGTAGAAAGGTTTAAAACTCTGTTTCGTACCTTAAAATTTCGTTGGTTGTTGGTTGTTTCAAGAGCTTGCTTCTTCTTACTTTTTAGCTCTCAATTTCTCTGCCTGTCATTCAAGGTAGCGCAGCAAAAACTATCGATGTTTTGTTGTCCGTCACAATGATTGATATTGTCGATTTACGGTGCAAGAGTTGCCAGCTAAATTAATTTTAAATAAAATTCTGTATTTTAAAAAAGAAAGAATTTTGCTATAGTGTTTCTCAATTCAATAACAAGTAAAACAGATAGGAATAATTTAATGAAATGTGACTATAGAAACGCCTACTCAGCTGTGACTATCGATAGCTATATCGATATAGTTTTTAGTGCACATGTTGAGAACTACGCGCAAAAACAAAAACATTTAATTTGTAATGTCCACAGAGCCTGAAATTGCCAAGGATGCTGTGCTCAAGCGCAGCGAACGCCTTTCAGAAGACACGCCACAAGTGCATGGGTATGATTTCAACCTGGGCGTCAATTACAGCCAGCTGTTCGAAACCTATGTGAACACCGGCTTCCAGGCTACGAATTTGGGTCTGGCCATAAAGGAAATCAATAAAATGGTAAGTAAATTTATTTATTGGACACCACATTATACTAAAGAAAGACAGTTGGATTGCAGGGCTCAGCCGCTGGACGCTGAGGAGCAGGATGTGCATGAAACAGATGAGTTTATCACACGCCGCAGCAAGTGCACCATATTTTTGGGGTACACCTCAAACTTGGTTTCGTCTGGCTTGCGGGAGACGTTGCGCTTCCTTGCCGAGCATCGCATGGTCGATTGTATTGTGACGACAGCGGGAGGCGTCGAGGAGGACTTTATCAAATGCCTGGCACCTACATTTATGGGCTCATTCGAGTTGAGTGGAAGCCGGCTGCGAGAGCGAGGCATCAATCGGATTGGCAATCTGCTGGTACCCAATGACAACTACTGCAAGTTCGAGGATTGGCTAATGCCGCTGCTTGATGAAATGCTTGAGGAGCAAAAGTGTCAGGGCACGGTCTGGTCGCCCTCACGCATCATCAACAGGCTGGGTGAGCGTATCGCCAATCCCAGTTCCATCTACTATTGGGCTGCGAAGAACAATATACCCGTGTTTTGTCCAGCGCTAACCGATGGAAGCCTTGGCGATATGATGTACTTCCATTCGTTCCGTCATCCCGGTCTGGTTGTGGACATACTGTCCGATCTGCGCAGGCTTAACACGATGGCCGTCAAAGCTGTTAATAGTGGCATGATCATTGTGGGTGGCGGCATCATAAAGCATCACATTTGCAATGCGAATCTGATGCGTAACGGCGCCGATTACTCTGTTTTCATAAACACGGCTTCCGAGTTTGATGGCAGTGACAGTGGTGCACGACCGGATGAGGCGGTATCCTGGGGCAAGATCCGCAAAGACGCCACGCCCGTCAAGGTGTATGCCGAGGCCACCTTAGTGTTTCCCCTCATTGTGGGCGAGACCTTTGCCAAGCGACACTTTAGCCAGAAAGAGGCCTCATTGTAATTGTGTAAATATATATATGTATAGAGAATATGTTCCATAGAAAGTGGTGTAATTTTCTGGTGGCCGCATTCTAACAACCACTTTTGAGCCACAATAAACAGCAACTGCTCAGTCTCCAGTTGGGCCGTGGGAGTGGGCACTAAGAAAAACTGGTCAAGGAAAGGAAAGTTGTCAGCCACAGCTTCTGCATTGGCAGCAGAAAGCCATTAAGCGTTGTTGCCTCTGTGCGGAGATGTGCAAAATGTGATAAATGCAACAAGCAGCCCATTTTCAACTCCAACGATTATGCTTTGAACAGAGATGAGCGAGTGTCGTGATTTGTTGTTGGTCTTAGATGTGCAAATGCACAAAGCTGTTGAGCCTCTCATATCTATTGTATCGTATTAGAAGTTTTACTCATCTCTAGCTACGACGTCAACGGCCATTACAATGTACTAGAGGTGAGCGCGTGATGTGCTTTGCACGAAGATCGTCAGTAGAAGAGAAATTCTAGGTACTAAGAACGATTATCTGTGCACTGGGCTCTGAGACTCGTGCCGTATCGTATTGTATTAGAAAAATTGTGCTCTTCTCTAGGTGAAACTCTTGCTACTGCTACTCCTTTATAATGGCTATGTAGTGCACTTTGCTTTTTCGCTTTTTGGCAGGAGCAGAGCGAAAATGCAACTTTTGTCGAGCATTTTAACAGTAAAATGAAAGTTGCGGTCCTTGCTGGTCACAGCTGCTACTCTGCCCGCCTTCCCTTCAGCCATAGTCGTAGCCATTGCGGCAGCTCCTTTGCTTTTTGTCATACGCACACACACACACACACACACACACACACACACACACACACAAAAGGCAACTAAGTCTTTGGCGTAATTGCTTGGGGTTTGCTGCGCACATAAATTTTGCCTTCACGCTGCCTTGGCGACTTTTCACTTTTGTCATATTTTGCTCCCCTTGCTGGCATGCCCTGCTTTCGCTGCACTTTGCGCTTAATAGTCAGAAATTGTTTTGGGAACAATGCATTCGCGTAAGCTCACAAATTTGTCATTAATTTTATGTCGCTAATGCCATCCACCCACCCATCCACGAAAGCCACAACTCAAATTTTATGTTTATGGCTCAGAGAATCCTGCTCCTCCTCCTGTTTGCTCACTGCTCCCTGCTCCCTGCTCCCTGCTTCCAGCTCCCACCCAATCCAGTGACGGTAAGCCGCTCTGCTGTCTGAGCGAAGTTTTCGCTGTCTGTGCGCATCATTAAAGCCAAAACTGAAAACTTTTCACACACTTTTTCGTTTTCCTGTTTTCGCCGCATTCTTTATTCACATTCTCTTTCGCCGCGCTTCAGTTCGACAGTTGGTCTTACATATTTTGAGCCATTGTCATTCAGCGGAGTCGTGGGTCTGTGGGCATGGCAGCTGCATTTTTTGCTGCTACAACTTTTATGCAGTTTACTTTATTTTTTGTTTTCGCTGCAAGTATGTATGACTGGGTCGCTTGAAGTTCAGTCAACCATCATGTAGCTATTACCAAATGCTGTGCTTTATCAAATTTCATAAAATGTTTGCCACACTTTGGCAACAAATGCAAGAAAACTGAAATGTTGCCATCGACAGCGGATGTTGAACGTTTGAACTTGGGCACGCTGTTTACCTTGTCTATATTTAACGTGCCCGTTACGTACTCTTGAGTTTGCTGTTGTATTTCTTATTATTTTATATGTGCTTTGCAAAGGATATTAAAATGTTGCAGTGAAGTAAACACCTTTGAAAGCATAAAGTAGGAGAATGATTAAATGTCAGTTTGCCTTTATTATTAATATGAATTTTACGTAACAGCTGCATGTTAAAAAAAAAAGAAAGTAGCTTGCTCTTGAGCTCAGTAAATAATTGCGTCTTTTGAAATTTTCGTAGCATGCTTTTCAGCGCAACAACTGAAATCAAACAATAGATGCTGCTAAGCCTTTTGTAGCATACTTTAAAGCGCCGCCGGAAGCAACTGACGATATTTAATACATAATGGCGCTGGCTATTTGTGTCAGGGAAAATTGTTAGCAAATAATCTGAGTAAAAGACGTTCAACCAATTATATAATTATTATGAAATACAAACTAAGTATACGCTTTTGAGATTGAAGTGTAGACAGAATTAATACAGTAGCTAGGGCTATTTGATGAGACTTCACTGTAGTTGATTTCACATCTGTCAAGAGCTGTAGTTATTGATGATATATGTATGTATATATATTTATGGGTATATCATAACTTTGAAAGTTTTATAGTCAAGTCTCCAAGGCAGCTATGTCTTATAATTAAGACACTACTGTATTGCTCTATAATGAAGAGACTGTGCAGCAATAAACTACAATCCGGTTGCATTTGGCCTGACATCAACTGCCGCAACTCGTGCAAACTTGGCAAGAAAATCAATTGCACTTATTATACTTACGCCATTATCGGCAGCTACCACACACCAGGCAGCCAGGCCAGCAGCATTGTCGTCGTTAAGAAGTGCTTAACTGCATGCTGTCATATCTAATGCCACACACACACATACACACACAAACACACGCACACTCAACGCTTAAAAACTAATTACGAGCAAAGCAGTTGCTGTTGTTGTTGTTGTTGTTGTTGCACCAGGCAAGTTTTGCACTTGCTTTTTACTTCCTTATTTTTTAGTTATCCTGGCCAAGTTTGCAGTGCTTACGAGCAAATTAAAACTACATTAAAACTTTGGCGAGTCCAGTTCCTGGCAATTGACAGTCACACACACACACACACACACACACTTAGAGAAGTATTGATTTTAGTCATAAATAATAAAATTTACCAAGTTGTGGGCAGGAATAGAAAATATATTTTGATATACACTCGCATATAGGAAAGTCAAGTTATTTAAGGACAATTTAGCATATGGTGCTAGACACACAGTCCTTTGGCTGCTGCGACTGGCAGTACTGGCAGCTGGGCTTGTCGCATGTCTCTATTTGGTTGGCTAGGTTGCTCAGCCGCTCTAGATCCGGCTGGCAGTCGGAGCAACCACAGATGTCGCTGCAGCTGTTGCTGCCGATATCGAATATCTCGCGATTCGTTTGGGTTTTGGTGCTGCGCATCGTTTCGGCCTTGTTGTAGCTGTTCGTTCTGGAAGGATTTGAATAGTAGGGCGAGGAGGCCGCCTGCTCCCAAAAGATTTCCTCGCGCTGTTTCAGGTCCTGCACGTGCACCTGCAGCTGCTGTCGCGCCTGCATCAGTGCCTGCTGCTCGTGTTTGAGCAGCTTCTGCTTGCTGTTCAGCGCCTCCTGCTGCTGCTTGAACAGCTGATCATAGAGCATGCGCACATTCTTCTCCCGGCGCTCGCCCGCCTGCTCCAGCAAGTTTTTCAGCACCGCCTCCAGCTTGCGATCTAGTTCACTGAGATGCTTCAGTGTCTCCGGGTCATTGTCCAGAATGTGCTGCAGGCTGATGCACAGGAAGTTCAGTGGACTGCTGTTGTTTGCCCAGCTCTTGAGTTGGCGGATGGCCAACTGTGTGCCGCGATCGATGCGCCGCAGCAACCACTGCATGCGTGACTTGTGCAGCGGCAGGTGACCCGACTGGATGCGTTGCTGCCAATGGCTATCTGCCTGGCGATAGAGCTGTTCGTTCTCCAGGGTGCGCGCGTGCATTTGGTTGATCTCCTGGATGAGCTGCTGGTTCTGCTGCGTGAGCAGCTCGAAATTGTGGTCGACATAGTCGATGCACTGGCTGCCACCTCCAAGGCGTTCGTGTGGCAGCAGGCTGTCATTGTAACTGGATATATTTGTGTTCACTACAGATACTCCGTCATCAGTATCCAATCGCAGATCCGGCAAGTCCAATTCCTCTGGAATCATCTCCAGGTTGACTTTCTCCAGCAGTCTTTTCTGCTGGTGCTTACATAGTTCCTTTGGCTGCTCCATTTCCTGTTGATTCTGTTTCCGCTCCCGTTTCTGTTCCCTCTCCTGTTCCTGTTCCTTCTCCTGCTTCAGCTCCTCCTCCATTGCCTGATTTCCTTGATAGTCGCAGAGCACTTCCTCAAGCGAAAGATCCGCATTCTCCATCTTGTTAAAGGGCATGCCCAGTTTGCCCATCTCGCGCAGCTGGCCGTACATGAGCAGCATCAGACAGTTCCTGGCATATTTCTCCGGCCGGCTCGCCTTGTGGAAGACCTGCAGCCATCGCTGGCTAATCACAAAGTCCGACTTGCTAATGTTATGCGAGTAGACATCGCTCATGATTCGCAGCTGCGACACGAAGTGTCGGTCCAGCGTGTTCTCGTTCATTTCACTCATTCTTCCCAGATTCCTAGATCACAGACTGATCTACAGCTTTTGATTAATGTTTTCTGTTTTTATGTTTTGCCAATTGTTGAAATTTGTACAATTTTCATTGTTTTATTGTTTTTTTTTTTTTTTTTACATTTTTCTTTTTCCATAAAGTCAGAAAGTAAAATTTGTATCTGACGGAAAAGATCGAAAACAATGTAAAGTCAAATCATTCAGAGGTAAAACTTAGAGAGGGAGAGAGAGAGAGAGACAGAGAGACAGGGAGAGAGAAAGAGAAAGAGAGAGAGAGAGAGAGGGTAGTAGAGAGGTATAGAGAGCGACAGTTTAATTGAAAGAGAATTAGAAGCAGAGCAGGAAATATAGATAATCATAGAAAAGCAAATGGTAACAGAAAGAGAAAGGCTGACACCTATAGACTGAAAGAGAAAGAGAGATATGATTAGAAAGAGAAAAGTCTTTACTCTACAGGCGAGACCCACAACATTCTCTACTACAAGTTGAGCTGAGAGAGATTAATTAATTTGCAGACCCGTTTAGATTAGAATTAGGACCTTTAAGGACAGCATTTAACAAGGATTCAGCCATTAAATTGTTTGCTAATTTAATTTGCGCATCCGTTTTATATATATGTTTTTTGGGCTTTTGACTATGCAGAGCGCATCGCTTGGGTCGCCTTTTGATAATTATTCAAATTTCTTAAATATAAGTTTAAAGCGAAAACTCATTTGAAATTCAGTTGGTTTTTGCTTTTGTTGGTTGCGCACCCAACCGCCGCCAACCAAAGGAAGTTCTGTGTGTCAGTTTTCAATTTTCAGTTTTCACTAGGCTGCCTGTGCTGTTGGCCGAGGTCAATGGAATGCTCCTTGTTCCACAAACTTTTCGCACCTTTCTAGCCAAGATAATGGCACAAAAATGCCGCAAATACTTGCAAGACATTCACAGAGAGAGAAAGACAGAGAGAGAGAGAGAGAGAGGGAGTGGGGTAGTGAGCGTATATACAATAGCAGGCCCACATCCTGCCGCCGATAAGCGGGCAATATCCTTGGCTATGCTGTTTAATTCCTTTGACGTTGCTTTGGCATTTTTTTACTTTTTTTTTTTTGCACTCATAAATTGCGCAAATTCCTTTTGTGCGCATCAAGATGAAATGGCTGAAGCGAGTGGGCGCTGCCAGTCTCTCTGAGGACCCAAGCAAATCTAATTTCTCAGCATGTCCTGTGCACGCTTATTAAAGTATAAATCATTTGATGGCTGGCGTGGCCTGCGATCCGCTTCAACCAACTGAGTAACAAGCCCGTCAAAAAGTGCAACAACAAAAATACTAAAAAGAATGAAAAATACTAACGAAAAGGAGTCAAACAAGAAGAAGAAGAAGTACAAGAGGTGAGTGGGAGAGGTAAGCAGAAGTGTGGTCTTGGCTAAAGTACATTATCGTTGGCCGTTGGTCAGGCGTGAGGCGTGAGCTGCAACAAATGTAGCAGAAAACCACAGCTGAGAGTAGTGCAATTAAATGCAGGAAATAATGGCTACCGCAACAGTAGTAGCAGCAGCAGCAGCAGCAGCAACAGTAGCAGCTGTCTGGTATACTTGGGGGCGTGGTTGGCTCACCGGAAACGAGCGAACACAGGAAGCATTTACAGCATCTTCCAGCCAAGCCCAAGTGTCCAATGCAGCATAACAATTTTGAGGCGAGTGCCAAACAAAGTTCAGCTCGAGCAAACTTGCGGAGACGCTGCAATAAAAGCAATTCAGCTAAGTGTCTAATAAGCCATTGCTTAAGTGTGACCAGCTAAGCATAATTGCAATATGCTTAACTTTGAAGGCGTTGCCAGTGAATTGCTGAAGGTCGCGAGAGTGAGAGAGAGATGGAAAGATCGTTGATAGCTATTTTTAAGAGTGACCAGTTAAGTATAATTGTTAAAAGCTTAACTGCAGTCATAGAGCAGCTGCATGGCAAGAGACAGAGAGGTTGCAAATAAAATAAAAAGGCTTGATGCTTCAGATCAGAGAAAACTATTTTGAAGTGTGCGCTATTAAGCTAGTTATTATGGGCGAAAGTTTGGCAGCGTTGGTAAATAGACTTTGAGTAATCAAATGAAAAATGTAAAAAGAGATTTGCTTGCGATCTTGGCTATGCTCAAGTGTGACCAGTTCATTTAAATGTGAAAAGGCTAATTAAAATGGCGTTAGATTATTATTTCCGCTATTCATACACGTCGTCACTTAAGCATTATTCGCTCATTTGCTTCGTATGAATAATTTTCATGAAGAAAATGACCAGCTGAGCTTTTCACAAGTCATTTGCTTGCCAACAGAGACAGAGAGAGAGAGAGAAAGAAAAAGAGAGCCAAGCAAAACCTAATGTAGCGCAACTGAAACCAAATTTGATATGATTCTGTAGTCTGACCTCATGTGTGGGGTTTGAGCTGCGGCTTTTGCAATGCTCAAAGCAATATATGCAAGCATATTAATGCTTGCCTGTGTGTGTGTGTGTGTGTGTGTGTGTGTGTGTGTGTGTGTGTATGTGTGCGAGTGAGCTCTCAATATGGAAAATGCATGTTGTATAATGCAATTTTCAATTGCCAACTATGAAAATATAGTTTTACTTTTTTTTCCGACGCTCTCTCTTTTTCTGTACGCTCTGTTCTGCATGTGTTGGCGCTTAATTGAATTCAATGTGCACTTAAGCGACATTCGTTGATAATGAAATTCTGGTACAAAATTGCAGACGAAAGTGTGGCTCGGACAAAGAGCTGAAAATATATACTATATACTATTTTGTAGCTATGCAAATGCAGAGCTCTCATTTTTTCCACTTTTTTTTTTTTTTGTATTTTATTGCACAATAAATAATGCGAAATAAGTAGATGAAATAGCAGCGCGCACTGCAAAAGAAGGGGCGGGAGATTGGTTGGAGGGAGACGTTGGGGGCTTTGGGGCGCGGAGCAACAGCTGCCTGGCAACGGCAAAGGCGAATTGGAAATGAAATTAAACTTCTGCTGGAGAAAACGTTCACGGAATTTGCCAACATTTACAGCAAAAGCAAAAGCAAGAGAAAGAGAGAGAGAGAGAATGAGAAAGAGAGAGTCTTGGGTATAACCATATTTTATTTTATTTCATTGGATTTGATTTTATATTTGATTTCGTTTAATGCTGTATTTTATGCTTTGCAAATAATCGATTTGTACGTGGAAGCCGTCGTTCCGTTGATTTGTCCATCCGTCCGTCCGTCTGTCTGTCTGACGTTTAGCTGGAATGTCGGCCAAAGTATGAGCAGCTGCTTCAATATTGTGCATAGCATTTCAAAAACTTCACATAGCAGCGGGCTACAGACATGACTCTATAACCATATAGAGTGCACATGTCTGTAGTGAAATGTGAATAGAGTACTAGACTAGAAGATATCCTAGAAAGAGGCGAGTATAGGCAGAAGCTAGTTACTGAAATGACTCTATAATCATATAAAGCTCGTGAAACTAAGAGTAGAGTACAAGTAAACCTACAAAGTGTAATATGAGCTGAAATCGATAAATTACTTGAGTAGATTTAACAATTTTTATATACTCAATATAGATATATAATTGAAATTTGTTAAATATATGCTCTATATGCTTTAAGACATATATATAGTAAATTTTGTAATCTTTTGTAAGTCTCAAAGTTCCTATTGTTTATCATGGCTTTAGCTGCTTTTTCATTTCGATAGTGACAAATTTAATCTTCCTCAATATAGTAGCTCTGAGGTAAATTTAGGCACTAAAGCTTCAGTAGTTTCTGAGTTCATAGTTTCATAGATAATCTTTTATTATAACTGTTCTATATACGCTCTCTTTGCTATATACAGGGTATTAACATTCCTCACAATTGACTTTGCTACGGAGTTTTATTGATTGATTTTCAATGGCCATAGCTAAAAGTGAGCGTCAGAGCAACAGACAATCAGGCAAAGCTATAAGAAAGCCAACCAGCTGCAGCTGCTGGCAGTCGAGCAGTCGAGCAGTCGAGCAAACGGACAGCTCTCGTCTAGCCCTCATCCAGCGCTGCTGCTGCTTTGGCTTGGGCTCACGCTGCGTATGCTCAATATATATTGAGATGATGGCCACGTAAATGGTTAGTTGAACTGTTCTTGGCGAAAAAGTTTGCACAAGAAATTCAAGCAATGATGAAGTGTTTTTATTGTGTTTATTGGCATGCGTTTTTAATGAAGCAAACAGTCAAATGGAAAATAGCTGCGGGCTGACTCAAGGAGTAAGGATTCTTAACAATTGGCATGCAAACAACTCTATTATATAATATATATATATATATTTACTAATGTAAGCATGTCTACTGTGCACATAAATATGTTTTTGTTAAATGAAACTTTTTTCATTAAAACTCTCGAAGCTGAAGTACCAGCTGGATAAGTGAGTGCAAAATGTTATTTTATTGTCAACAAGCAAAGTTACAAAAGGGAAACGAAGGGAATGGCAACGACGTTGGCAAGAGCTGAAGGGAGAGTATAAAGCTGCCAAAATATATTTAATATGCAATATAAACAAACAAACACACACAGAGCAATGGCAAGGAGCAACAAGGACACAGCGACACAGGGACAACAACATGACACGCTCATAAACTCATTTGGGGCGCTGCTACAACAAAAACAACAACAACAATAGCTTGCTTGTTATGCTCGTTTTTAGTATTACAAAAGAGTATATTCGCTTTAGTTTCCAGTCTGTTCGACTCGTTGGCAAACGCGTCTTATAAAATACTAAGACTGTGCGCACTATGCCCATTAGGGGCGTGGCAAATATAAAATATTTACCAAAAGTGGTATATGAGCATATGCTATTAAGCTGCTAGAAACTTGAAATTTGATATATATACATATATATTATTCAAACTAAAATATATATATATATATATATATATATATATATATATAAAGGTAGATCTGTCTGCTCCCATTGGAGGCGAGGCAAATCGGCTCGGCACTTTATCTGCTACACTGTAGCAGGAAAATTAAATTAAATGAAATAAAATTTCTCTATGAATTTGGGAATGTATATATGTATATATGTTTCATCGAAAATAAGTATATTATACAAAGTTTTGCAGATCTATTTATAAAATTTAATAGTTGATTTATTGCAGATTCTCCTTTAAGAAATAATATTTTAAATATTTTATTTAAAATATTTAAAGACTGTGAGCGAGTATTAGGCAGTCATTCAGTCAGTCCTTAAGCTGCCATATTTTCACTTGTTTTTTTTTTAGAGGGACAGCGAAGAATTTTTTAATAATACCTCAAGGATTTCACAGTGTAAGGAAAGCATCAAATATACATAAATGTGCTGCTTGTTGTTGGTTGTTGTGCTTTATGTCAAAGTCACAGCTAACCCACAACTGTGCCCACAACTTTTTTCATTAATTTTAGTTAAAAAAACATAGAGAAAGTGGAAGAGAGGTAGAGAGAGAGCGACGAGTTCTGGCGCATTAGCCATGGCGATTAAGCACTGCCTGCGCCGCCTCCTGCTGCCTCTGCCTGTCTATAAAAATATTGCCAGCAGTCATTATCAATTTATGACCCAAAAGGTTTGCTGCCGGCTGGGACTAGAGCATAAATTTTTAGCTGGTGCCAAAATTGAATTGTTTAATAAAATATAACGTCCCCTAAGCCCCTAGACTCATCTATTTTGGTACAGCTGCTGCGAAATATACCAAATATTTGGTATTTCTTTGTGCAATTAGCAAAGGAATTTGTCGTTTTTCTTCCATTGGCATGCGTGTATATAAAAGTATTTTAAATATTTTTAGTTTTGGCATTTTTGTTTAATTTTGTTTTACTTACGCTCTCTTGAATTCATTGCTCTTTTCAATTCGAACAACATTTTTGTGGTTACCTTGATGTAAATAATAAATGCAAGTTTGGTTTAATAAGAAATTCATTTATCTTGAGCCATTGGGAATTGAATATGAATAACGTTTGTTTGGGTTTCTCTCCTACTCTACTATCCTACACTACCTATATTATTATACCATTCTACTACTCTACTCTACAACTTCACTCTACTACTCTACTCTACTACTCTACTCTACTACTCTACTCTACTACTCTACTCTACTACTCTACTCTGCTACTCAACATTGCTACTCTAAAATATACTCTTCCGTCAACTTTACTCTACCCTTCCTTACACTGACTCTACTCTACTCCACTCTACTCTACTCTACTACTCTCTACTCTCTACACTCCACTTTTACTCTACTCTTTTACTTTCTATTCTACATCTGCTCGATCTTGCTCTTCTCTAGACTTACTTTATCCAAGTTTTCATTTCTTTCCTTTAATTTTATTTTATTTTATTTTTTTTTTTTTTTTGAATAGCTTCACTTTTGAATCATTTTCTCTAGTAAAAACTTAAGCTAATGATTAAAGCTTCGCCCTCATCAAAGACTTTAAGGCAATGCTCTGCACAGACTGTTGATTTCATGCTAACTAAAAGGTATTTTCGTAACAATTTTCGTGCATTTCCCCGCTTCGCAGCTCATGTAACCGCAGCTGGGACACTGAATTCTTTGGCTCTAACCAGGCGAGTGCATTCTGGCCAAAAACAAAAAATTGAAAAAAAAAATTGTAGAAAAGAGTCAGAGCCATGCATATGCATGACGCATGTTGTTAATGGCATTTTCGAATGGAAAACTGGCCAAAAGAAAACTTGCTTACCCAAATAAAAAAAAAAAAAAAAGAAAAAATGCGAAAAGCTAAAGCTAAAGGGAAGAGTCATCATCAAAAAATGAAGCTAAGTGCTGTATCCTGTAGCTGTTGCCACAATCGCATCTGGAATGCTCTTTGCCCGCTTTAGACCGCTGCGGTTGAAGTGAGCTTGCAACAGAGAGCGCTGCTGGCGCGGGCTTAGGCTGAATGTTGGCTTAAAGCCAGCTGCGGACCAGGCCAGGCCAGTAGCACAATATGTGCATAACTTTCGCTTTCCGTTTGAAAGTCGCTACACACAGGGCACACGGGGCATACAGAGCAAATGCCAGGCATATAATCTCTGACCCAAATCCCTCGATCCACGTCCACGCCCATGCCTACGCGTGTTGCGACGCCTTAAAGACATAAGCAAACGGGGTCACACTTACCTGAGGGTAGTTATGCTAAGCAAATATTGGCACTTGCTTCAATAAACCCGGCTGGGGCTAAGTCCTGACATGGCCAAAATGGGTCGCAGCGTTGCCAGCCAGCTAAGGCTAAGCTCCACATTTGCCTGCAGCAAATAGCAAAAATCTGAGCCATTTAATTGCAAATACCAAAGAGGAGGCAGCTTTAATGGCCTTCAAGTGGATGTGACGTGGGAGTAGCGGTGTGTGGGCGTGGCACTTTGCGCTTGAATTAACAAATTAATGCAAATCAACTTGGAGCTGGTGCTGCTGCTGTTGCCAGCATCTAATGAATATTTATTAACTTTTTCTTTAGACTCTCGACTCACGCTCTTCCTGATGCCCGACTCCTGCTTCTCGCCTCCCGCCAGCCGACTCGTTCCCACCTCGTTCCTTGCTCTGTTGCTTGTTTTTCTATATTTCCTTTCTTCTTTCTCTGTAAAGCTGCATTTCGATTTTCAAGCTCTAATTTAATTGCAGCAGCAAGGACAACAGCATCCGCTTCCGTATCCGCATCCGCATCCGCATCCGCATTCACCGAGGCACAACATCCGCCAGCTGCTGACAATCGCATTACAATGCGCCGCCATGATGATGGATGGATGAGCCTCACTTCACGCCACGCCCACCCAGTTGAAGTTTGTCAATCTATGGCAGCCTGTACAGGTGGACGAGCGCGGCTGCTGTTGGCTCTGCTCTTGCTTAATGCACTCATTTAATTGCATTATGCCTCAGGTCCTTGCCTTGCCCCAAAGTGCGGCTGGGCAGGTGGCAGATGGCAGATGGCAGGTGGCAAGTAGCATGTAGGTGGCATGTGGCATGTGGCATGTGGCAACTGCTGCTGCTGCTGCTGCTGCGGCGGCTCACTGTCACCAGCCAGTTGTCGCACTCAACAATAACAATAAGCAGAGTGCTTCAGCTGGGAGTCAACGACTTGAGAGATACCCTTAGCTGAGTTGGGTTAAATTCACGTTATTATCGATAAATATAATCGATATCGCTTGTTAGACAGAGTACAGCAAATAATTGTAAAGAGTCAATGCGAATTGATACCTAATTAATGAGTTAACTTGGGTCGATATATCGATACATTGATCGATTTACTTCGGCATTGTATATATGTATATCGTTCATTTTATAGCTTTTTATCTACACTGTAATATTGTAGATCATGTTATCGATATACGTTTGCACTCTCGATAATAATCTGAATCTCAGCTTCTGGATTGTGTAATGCTCAAATACATAGAGAATTATTATCGATATAAATAAATTACTATCAGTTAATTAATGTCGATAATGTTATCGATTAACAATAGAGAGAGAGAGAGAGAGAGAGAGAGCTACTACTCTCAACTTTTCTAGGCTACCAGCTACAAGATATTCTCACTCAATATAAGTTCAGATATCATAATGATAATCAATAGACATGGTTAGGTACCGAATCGTTCACACCATATACTATAGACAAAATACCCTTGGTTAGAGTATTTAATATAAACACTGCATTAATTTGCATGCGAGAAACAACAACTTCATATCCTTACAATGTTTTCACTACTTGACTTTAATGAAGTCAAGAAGATGCGGCTGCTCTTGAAGAGTGCGCAAGACAAGACGAGCAGAGAGACATAGAGAGAGAGAGAGTGAAAAAAAAAAAATAAACAAAACTTCGCATTTATAATCACAAAAGCAGGAAACGTATAATTAAAGATTTTTTTTTTTTCACTTGCATAAATCAAATATAAGAATTGCACTTAAATACGGAAGCAAAGGCAGCTGTTGGCGCAGGCTTGGAGCTGTTCTGAGTAGCGCGACAGCTGAACACAGCAGCTCTTTGGCTGCTCCTCTGGTTGCGTTATCGGCTTCCCCTTGACCAGCCAATCGATATGCGCACTCACGCCGAAGACTCCCAGCTTGGTGCGCAGCAGGTGATGGGCCATGGCCGCCTCGTCGTTGTTGCGATAGCTTATGACATAGATGTAGTGCTTGGGCAGATACTCGTAGACGCACAGCTTTAAATAGTGGCTGATCATGCGCAGCTCCTGATGCACCTGCAGCGGTGTCAGATGGTTCACATTGTCGAGTACGAGATCTTTGCGATTTCGCGATTCGCGCACCTGGATTTTCAGGTTGCTCATGCGAAAGAGTGCCTGCAGGCTAAACATTAAAGATTGTTAGAAAAGTCCGAGTTGAAGATGCTCGATGTGCTCTTACGTTTCCTTTGTCAGCGGCCTATTCTCCGCGTATTGCAGGTAGGCATAGCCACGACTGCAGCCCGTGTAGTCGATCTTGAAGCGCAGCATGTAGACATGGCCCAGCTCGACAGCCACTTGCATTATGCGATCCGCCGTGCAGCGCTTGTTAATGTGCGTCAGATACATCTGCAAAAGGAAACTCAATCAATTTATCACAAATTGTCTCATGTCCATACGCAAGTGCCACCTCATCGACGCCTGACTCCAGCTCGGCGATTCTGTCTGGATCCAGGTACAAGCAGCTGGTTACATAAATTGTGCCATTTATTTGAGTTTTGCGATATTTTAAATCCATCTTAACAAAAGTACAAAACGCTTGCGCAGAAGCTTGCACTGCAGCAACAGTGTTGCCAGCTGCAACAATGCAAGCCGCGCAGCGTTGCCAGTTGCATTTGTTGGAATGGCAAATTTAGAGAAGACATAGCGCATCGATAGGCAAACAAATATACATATCATAGCAAAAACAACAAAGACAATAAGAGAACATGATAATATTTCTTTATGAATATATATAATAAGCAAATTTATGTTGTATTGACACTTCAGCAGAGTCATAGAGCCGCCTTAAGCTGACTATGAAATAGTGTTGCCATATCAATGCGCTTATTGTAATTTTAAATAAAATACCAAATAAAAATATACCAAAAAGCGTAAGAATTTGAAATTTATTTAGTGTTTTTTCAAGGGCTAATGCACGTGCTGCTGCTGTCTTGGCATTCTTTTGGACAGATTGCGCGTGCTTTTTTTCTAGCTCAAGCCTAACAATATAAATTAATGCAGGCCGCACACCCCAACACACATACACACACACACATACCCCCACACATACCCCCATACTCACCTGCTGTGCTGGCCACAGACCGCAGCAGCTACACTTTGCTAGCTGTTGTTGTTGTGGCTGTGGTTAGGCCACCCGCTGCTGGCAAGCTTAAGCTCTAGCCAAGAGTAAAAGCCGTTCCGCTGCACTCAAGTGCCTGCTGTTGGCTGTGGCAGCGGCGGCTGCTTCATTTTCCTAATTTATACGCGCACAACGCTAATGAAAATTTGCGTAACAAGGCAAACCACACGCTTTGTTGCTGGCTGCTGTTGCCTTTGTGCTTATTGTAAATGACATGGCGTTGGTTGCTGGCACTTCAAGGTGCATGCAGCGCCACTTGGTGCTCCACTTGATGTGATGCCTTCGCCTGCGGGCGGGAAAGTTATGCGCGGTCGCAGTTCGCCTGGCGGCAGCCATCATAATCCTGTCACGGCCTGCTACAGCGTCCTTGACAAATTGTTGAAGCCACTTGCCAACCTGGGCAACTCTGCCTCGAGACCCTGCTCAATCTATATTTGGATGCCCAGTTGTTTATATCTAGTTTTCTAAAAACTCTCTCGAATAAATAAATATATTTTCGTATACAGGCAATGATGAAGGAACCCAATGAGAAGTGGTTGGATCGCCATTTCAGCCAACAACTGGAGGAATACGAACCGATCTTCCAGCAGGAAGCCACCGAATCGGATCAAGAGATCATTTCATATTGGCTGCAGATCTTCCAGGCAGCGCCCAAGCCCCAGAAGTGGGCTAGAAACAGTTTAATGCTGCTGATGTACGGCCATCTAAAGGAGATGGGCCACCTCCAGGTGCCCTTCACGGATATGAGCAACTTTGGCAGGGATCTCAATGAAATACTGGACAGCTATACGGGCCTGCCAGTTACAAATAGAGCCAGGTCCCCGAAAGCTCTAACGCCTATACCCGAAGAGCAGACGCTCTCTCCATCGACAACCGACGAGTCGATGACCCTCAGAGACGAGATCTGTTCGAGTCGAAGTTCGCCTATCAAGCGCCTTGTTAGCCGCCGCACGAGTCCCGAAGAGGCTACGCTCGCACACGAGAGCACGGAGAACTTGGCGCATCGATCCGCCTCTGGCTCAGCACGAAGCAGCTCACATCTGACACTATACGAGACGTTCGACTCGCACATGTGCTATAAGTTAAAGACCGAGAGTGATCCGTGTGTGGCGGAGAGCATGCGAATGCTCGCGGTGGACGCTGTCATTGATTCAATGCACAGCCATAACAGATCTCCATTGGCTGTCATAGCCGAAGAGCGAGAGAATACAGCGAGTGCCTCACAGCACAGCTACTCGCGGCTGTTCAAGTACATTTTTAGAGCTAACGAAAAGCACTTTCAGCAAATGCAGTATGCAGACAGCACTACCAGTCGGGCTTCGACCACTACCAGTGGGTCGAGCGGTGTGCAGGAGAAGCCTGAAGCAACTGGGGGAAAGCAAACAGTTCGCATAGAGCCCAATACGAGACGTTCGATGAAGCTTGGGTCGCATTGGGAGTCACCTGAGCGTTCGCCTAGGCGTGATGACTGCGATGCGGAGCTGATGTATCTGCGCCGGCGCAACAAGCAGCTGCGACGTGAGTGCCGCATTTACTATCACAAGAATGGAAAACTACGCAAGTACCCCAAGTATCCGAGAACCTCAGGACAGAGCTTGGGGTTTCTAATGGCCGCCTATCAAGCCCATTCGCATTTCAGGCGCAGGAAGGTACAGAACAAGCAGCCTCAGTACTTTCACCAGGAGTACAATCGGACCAAAGGCTGGCGCACCTATCGACGCATTCTCATGGTAAACGCTGTGCCACGAAATGTGCTCCGCCCAGCGCGAGACTCCCAGCGCCATCGCTGGGGGCTTCGCAAGTCAAAAATACTTCAGCTCTTGAATATGGTCACAGACGTGAGCGCCAGTCGAAGATCGATCGGCCACGGCCACGGCCACGGCCGCGAAATGCATAGCCTCTGGGCTCGCAATTTAACATTGGAAAATCATATGCATTGTAACCCAAGAAAATCAGTTCAATAAATTTTTTTTTATTAAAATGAGGAAAATTCAACTTAAATTAATTAATTTTAAACAAATTATTAAAGGATAAATCAAATTAAGTAACAGTACGTGTAAAAAATAAGATAATTTAAATAAATATTTTATAAATATAAATAAGTAAAATTATTTAAATAATTTATTTTATTCATATTCAATTGGAGAAAAAACTTGGTTAAATAAAATTATAGATAGAAAAAATAATATATTTTAATTTTAAAAAAATTTACTTAAATAAGCAAAAATCATTCTTCAAAAATTAAATAAAATCTCTTAATAAAAACTAAAATTATATGAAATATACATTTATTAAATTAAATAAATAATAATACTCAAATATCAAAATCTCAAAATTCACAATTTATTGTGAACTATAATTAATAAGTGCAATTGTTTATTTTTGCAGCCAGCTGCTTGTTAATTAATTCCAATTTCTATTATTATAATTAGTAATCTTGCTAAACAGGAACAATGGCCGCGGGAGCTGCCAGCTGAACATAGACTCGTAAACAGCGGCTAATAATTTTTAATTATGCAACACTGCACACAGCAACAACAGCAGCAGCAGCTACAAAATGGCTGCCAGCTGCACGACGCCGCTGCCGCCGCCATTTTGTAAGCAGCTGAAATTAGCAAGCGCATAAAAGAAGCGAACGGAAACAAGCAAAGCGAGAAATAAAATGGAAATGTCGCCAAAAGCAGTTGCAGGCAGTTGTGTAGTAGCAATTGTTGTTGATGCTGTTGCTGCAGTTGTTGTTGCTTGTTGGTGTGGGCGTGGGCGTGGTCAAGCGGCAATTGCAAATGGTCAATGAACTTGTCGCATTGCTGAAGTAACTGCGGCACAAATTTACTTGCCACAGATACAGTGGAGCGATGCTAGAGTGAAACCAGCAGACTGTGCATATAGAGCTGAGGGAAAAGAGATTTACTATAAACTAAATAAGGCAGATATCTATATATTCATGTAAATGAGATGATCTTTGAATGGTTTTAGCTGTAACTAGAGTTCAATGCGTTAAAAGGTGAATTTACCATTAATTAGTACTTTTATATACATCTCATTTTAAATACCAAAAATATAAGAAACTTAGTATGATCTTTTAAAAATACCAAATTGGATAATCTAGTATTTTAAGTATACTGTCAAATAAATTGTAAACATAAAAGTAATTTAGTCATATATTATTAGAAATACTACTTAATATTGATTAAATACTAGTTTTAGTAGTATATATATATATATGTATGTACGTTAACAATGTAATAAATACTAGTTAGTATATTTCTTCAAATACCCACAAATTGTGCCAGTGTTGATCAACATGAATAGTATAAAATGGAGACAATTGCTTTATGATTAAGTTCATAACAAATTCACTCTATAAAGTCAAATTTCTTAATCTCTTAGGAACTTTCTAGTTGTAAACTAGTTAGTTTACAGTTAGCATATGTGTAGCACACACTGTATGTGTGTACGAGTGTGTGGGTGATTTTAGTAAATAAGATATATGTGCTCTCGTCGTATATGCATATATTGCAAATGGCTTCATCAGCTTCTGACTATGCAAATTTATGGTCTATATTTAGGCATTTTGCACACAGCGTTCACAGCGTTCCGTCTGCGGCTGCATAAATTAATTATTTATGGCTTGTGAAACATGTTGCTTAACTTTGTCACAAACGTCCAGCCCCTGCCACTATGTTGCCTCATAGTTAAAGCTGACACAACAACAACAACCACAACAACAATAACAAACATCATCATCAACATCATCATCATCAGCAACGTTTGTTTGTTCAGTTGGCGAATTTTGTGGCCTAGAGCCATGTTGATTGGAGGCAACGCCCACAGGGCTTATCTAATAGAATTGATCGCAAAATATGGTCTTGTTTTTCAGTTTTCTTTTTTTTTTTATATTTTTATTTTTATTCTTCTCTGCTTCACTCTCTCTTTCTCTCCGCTTCTCTGTATTGTCGTCTCATTTTCATGCATGGCACGCACACATAATTATAATTTTTACAACGTCTAAATAAACGCAAATATCTTATGCACAAAGGCAACTCAGACATTGGGCCTCGCTGCTAGGGCCAGAGAGGCGGACTCTGGGGCTGCTCAGCTGCTCAGCGCGGTCTGAGGCTATTTGTAATGAATGACAGTCCAAAGAAGGCATCCGAAACGTTTGCAAATTCTACAAAGAGTGTGGTTAGGGTATTGTGAATTGATGGGCTGGTTGAACTCTCTGACGTATGTGGTCGACGAACAGTGTTGGAAAACGATTTGTGAGTGTGATAGTTAGATGAAGTGAAAGAAATTATGAGCAGCTTTGGAAGGGCATTAAAGTTGTGCCCATAAAATAAAATTTTTTACAAAATTTAAATACCCCTGTGTATAAATAAAATATTTTGGTTAATCAATGCTGAAGCTAGTAAAGAGTGTTGGAAAGAGAATTATGCATAATATGTTGTAAACATATTTTAAATTCTAAATATATTTCTTCTTAAATGCATATTGACTTAGTATAAAAGTTAGCTGCATTCATGCAGAAGCTAATCAAGAGAGTTATTTCAATTGAAAGCATGAGGAAGTTAAGGAAATTGAACGCCGAAAATAGTGTTGGTAAACGGATTAACATCTAGTGTAGATTTTATACATAGCTTTACTCTTTCAGTATGTAACTCATTTGAGTTGTATCTATTGTTTGTATAAGAACAAAGAGTATTGCTGCAGTTAGTGGTGGCCAAAATATTAGTCAGGGTATTCAGATATTTGCATACACTTAAAATTGTAGTTCTGATTGGCGATTCTTTTATTGAACAATTTGATATAGCATTACAATATAATTTATTCGCTTTATTGCGCTCGGTAACAGCAGCCAGCAGCGACATATTAATGACTCTCTCACGCTCTCCTCGGGCTGAGTGACTGACGTCAGCTGGGCAGCCATTCAGCTCGATAGCCGCCAAGCCAACTGGGCGAAGGCTATAAATATGATTGACATGGCTGCTCAGTTTGTCAATCAAATTTTGGATATCAGACGTGCAACACTTGGCTGGATAGAATGCTGTTCAAGGTGCTGCTGGTGAGTGTGATCAGCTCTGATTCTCACTCACTCAATAACCCTTTCTCTCTCTCTTCATTTGACAGTTTTCATTGTTGCTCTGCTTGAGTGGCTGCACGGCCAAGCCTCACTTGCTGGCTGCCACGCCTGTTGCTTATGCAACGCCAGCGGGCAGCTGGGTAGCTGCTGCACCCGCAGCTGCTGCTGCAGTTCCAGTTGCTGCCACAGCCGCTGCCGCCTACTATCCGGCCTATGCGGCGTATACGTATACGCCCGTCTATTACGGCTCATACGCCGCGTATCCCGCCTACTATCCGTACTTCAGACGCTGAGCGAGCGAGCGAGCGAGAGATAGTGAGCCTGTTGCTTTTTTATATATGCTTTTAATATATATAAATGAGCAGAGGTGTATGTTAAGCGATAAAATTGATTAAATTTGTGTGCGTGTGTGTGTGTGTGTGTCTAACTGTGTGTGCATGTGTGTGTGAGCGCGTGAAAATCTCACATCTTACGCTGTTTTTACGTTGATTCGATTTGGCGGCTGCTGTAAATAAAATAAAAGCATTTATGAAATCAACACAGGCACAAAGATACACACACACATACATACATGTACATGCGCACACACATACACTCACATACATAGAAACATATATACATATATTTACAGATATATAATAATAAGCAAATCAATAAAAAGGCAGCCGTATTTACACGTGTTTCTTTGTCGCTCTGTATCTGTATCTGTATCTGTATCTGTATTTGTATCTGTATCTGTATCTGTATCTGTATCTGTATCTGTATCTGTATCTGTATCTGTATCTGTATCTGTATCTGTATCTGTATCTGTATCTGTATCTGTATCTGTATCTGTATCTGTATCTGTATCTGTATCTGTATCTGTATCTGTATCTGTATCTGTATCTGTATCTGTATCTGTATCTGTATCTGTATCTGTATCTGTATCTGTATCTGTATCTGTATCTGTATCTGTATCTGTATCTGTATCTGTATCTGTATCTGTATCTGTATCTGTATCTGTATCTGTATCTGTATCTGTATCTGTATCTGTATCTGTATCTGTATCTGTATCTGTATCTGTATCTGTATCTGTATCTGTATCTCTTTCTTACATATGTAGCTGTTTCTATATATTTAATGTATCTGTGTGTGTATCTCCATCTACATCTGTATCTGTACATGTTAATGTATGTGAAAGCTTGTAGGTTGTCTGTTTGCTGCCACAGCTGTGGGATTTTCATTTGGTCCTTTGAAATTTGCTTACATGTGCGCATATTTTCACCTGCACGTCTTACCATCAGCTGCCTCAGAATGTGTCTTTCTACATCTGTCTCTCTCTCTCTCTCTCTCTCTCTCCCTCTCTCTCTCTCTCTGTCTCTGTCTTGGTAACCCGCTACTGATTTACCTTACGTGTATAAATCTTTTATTCATGTAATCCATTTGAAAACACGTTTGCACATGATTGTGTTTATTTCGAAACGGCATCAGTCCCAGAAGATTGTACCAGGTGTGTGTGTGTCTGGGAGTCAGGTGTGTGCGTGTCTGTGTGTGTGCGTGCGTGTGTTTGTCTGATTTGAAAAATCGTCAAAATTATATAAAGTGAATACAAATTTTATTTACTCAAATTTTATTGCTCTGCCAGTTGGGTAAAAAAACAAACAAAAACAAACAAACAAACAAAAGCAAAGCAAGAAAAACATTTGTTCGCATTTCTCATTATGCTGCGAGTTTTTTCCAAATAGTTTTTCACTCTGATTTTGGGTTTTTCCATTTTCCATTCGTTTTTATTTTCCCTCATTTTATTTGCAGTCAACTTACTGAATAAATGAAATTTTATATTGCCTAAAAAAATATTCAAATATTATTATAAATCAAATAATTTAGTTTAACTGCGCACAGCAAGCATAAAAATTATTTCATTGTAAAAATATATTAAAGTATTTTATTATTTCAATTAAAAACATTTGTTTTGTAGTCGTAGAATACGTATATAGATATATAGTAAAAAAAAAAATCTTCTAGCTTTTGTGGTTTACAAGATTAGCATATATAAGCAAATGAATAGACGCATAGACAGACATGGCTGGAATGAATCAACTGGTCAGCCTGAACAATAATATAAATAGCTCATCCATGCCTGTTTCTGCCAGTTACATATAAAAACTAATATAGCCAAAAACTTCTCTTCTCAATAAGTATAACGTAAAATTAACTCGCATTCATGGATGAGAAACCCAAGCAATGAAAGACCTAGCTCAAGGCAGATCTAACTGAGTTATCATACATAATAATAATACATATTATATAATATTTATTAACTTGCAATCGCGAAAACAGAATTCATTGCAAATTGAACTCAGCATAAGTAAAATTATATTAAGATTCCAATAGCTAGGCTAGTCAGCCACTGCCTTTGCCATAAATCATGCTCCATCTCGGTTGTCCACAGGGCAGAATGCATTAGTGAATCCGGAAAACATGATGTTATTAAGGCAGCAAAGTTTTCAGCTTGACGCTGTTTTATTGAATAAAAGGTCATTAAATTTGGACGCTATCTGTTGCCGTGAAGTTGTGAAAATGCTGCAGTCACAACTGCCTGGATGCAGCTCTAGCCCACACTACTCTATACCTCTTCCCTTTACCCCTCGGGACGCCCTTGGCATTTCTTTTTTACAAGACTTTTCCGCTTACGCTGCACAAAACTTTACAACTACTTGGCATTTACTACCTGAGCACAGGATGAGCAGAGCTAAGAGCTTGAATGGAACGAGCGATGAGGGACGTGGGGGAAAGGAGATGAGAGGTAAAGATGCCAAAGTTATGATAAGCAGCAGCAGCAGCAGCAGCAGCAGCAGCTCCAATGCTGTCGCCTTCATCAGTCTCCAGCTGCGTTGCCCAGGGCGCCTCTCAAGCTTTCAACGCGCAGAAGGAGGGCCGCAGGAGGCACGGGCTGAAGTCAAGCAGAAAACTCGACTGCCGCTGGGGCAGGAAGCGCTGAAAGGAAGCATATTTCATATAAAAGAAATCCCTTTTTAAATAGTAGTAGAAAGTGCGCCAGCTGCGCTGCCCAGATCCTTAAATTCCGATAGCAACAGAGATGTCATAAGCTAATGACTTGGAGAGTATCCTGCACAGAGCAGGAGTAGAAGCAGCAGCAGGAGTAGCAGAGAGCCAAGGCATACTGCATCTATATGCCCTCTTCGCGTTGCTGTTTACAGGGTATCAAAAGAGCTGTTGCCATGCCAATGCACACTGAGGCATGAGTCGTGCCAGCCAAGCATTAACTCAGCTCAAAAGCAAACCCAAACCCGAACCTAAACCCGAACCAGGAGTCCGAACTCCATTTCGATCAACTAATTTACTGAAGTTGCTTTTGTGGGTGTATGCGAAATTATTTATTTACACTTGCGGATGTCAAGACGTGGACGTGGTCACAATTCACTCAGCGCCTTACTTCTTCAGCAGCAGCGATGGGCTGGCATAGGCGAGGGGAGCGGAGTAGGCGGCGGCAGCCAGAGGAGCGGAGTAGGCAGCGGCAACTGGAGCGGTGTAAGCAGCGGCAACTGGGGCAGTGTAGGCGGCGGCAGCAATGGGTGCGGTGTAGGCAGCGGGGAAGGCGGCGCTGTGGGCAACCTGGCTAGCGGTGTAGCTGGAGGCGTAGGGCGCAACGTAGGCAGCGCTGCCGACCACAGCTGGAGCGGTGTAGGCCAAAGGAGCGACAATGCCGGGCTTGGCAGCAGCCACAGCCACAACAGCGAAGAAGCAGACGGCGAACTGGAAAGATGAACAATTAGAGCTGGAACTGGAACTGGAACTGGAGCAGCTGCAGCAGCAGGAGCAGGAGCAGGAACACGAGCAGGAGTTGTAGTTACTTACGAATTTCATGTTTGGTTTTGTTTTTTTTTGGGTTGTTAACTGTAGAAGTTGCGAACGTTGTTTGATATTGATTTTGACCAACTGGGGAGCTTTTATAGCTGACTCGCCGACTCTTGGACGGGTGACGCATCGAAGGGGCCCTCGACTGAAGGTTGCACTTACAAATGCAGCGGGCATCGCTGACAGCGACTTGGCAGCTCAGCTTATTGGGCCAAATATTTGGCTGCTGTTGTTGTCATTGCTGTTGCTGTCGCATGTAAATCGCATTTGGCACGTGCGCATCGGCCTTTTGGTAATTTGATTAGGTTTTTTGCCGAAAAAAAAAACTCCGAAAGAAGAAAAGCAATTGAAATGCGGCTTCCTTGCTAGCTCCACAAAAGCCATAAACCAATTATAAAATACAAAAAATAGAAAAAATTCGTCACGAAATTGAGGCAGGAGTCAATGGCAGGAGTCGGAGTAGGGGGACTGGCAGCACAAAGAAGTTGTACCAGGGCAAAAACTTTTTGAATGTAAATCGAGCGTAAAAATATTTTATTTAGTCAAGTTGAATTTTTAACTTACTTTCTTAAAATGAAATGAATTTCGCTCTGAAGAATTTTTAAAATTATAATCAATTTTTTACCAACATTTACTACTTGACATCTAGACTTAATTTGAAAACTTCAACAGAATTCAGAATGATAAAATTTTAAATTAACTTCTAGATAATTAAATGAGAAAACAAAATTCAGAATGATTTCTCATTTAATTAGGCAAGAAACAGCAAAAAAGGAAACTTTTAGTTCATTATACTTTATTTTTATTTTGGAATTCATTTGTTATAAAATTGAACAAATTTTCTATTTGAACAAATTTTTATCCATTAAATAAATAAATAAAGAAATAAATAAAAAAATAAATTATTTCAATTCTTCTGTCTAAAATTCTTTTACATTTTTTAATTTCTTTTCTATTTTTCATATATATTTCAAATATATATATTCTTATTTTATTTAAATTTAATATTCTTAGCGGCAGCCCTGGTTTTTATGGCCTTCTCAATTCGCTGGGCAATTGCTCAATCCTGCTGCGTGGTTATTGTTGTTGTTGTTGTTGCTGCTGCTGCTGTTTGTTATTGTTGTTGTTGGCACTTTATCATGAATAATTTGTTGAAACCACTTAAAGGCAGCAGCCGCCGTCGCTGCCGTCAAATGTCGCACGCATTTCTAGACAAATTCAAAACAAAATTTATAATAGACCCGCTCTGTGCGTGTGTGTGTGTGTGTGTGTGTGTGTGTGTGTGTGTGTGTGTGTGTGTGTGTGTGTGTGTGTGTGTGTGTGTGTGTCACTCACGTTTTACGGCACTTGAGCGACGCATTAACGCGCGCGCACACAGCTGCTGCCACGCCCAGCTGCTTGACGCCTTTATTAGGGGCAATAAAGCGAGTACGTAAGGCAGGGTTCAATAGGCTGGGAGGCGGGGCAGGAGCAGTAGCAGAAGGAATGAGAAGTGTAGAGAGTGTAGAGGAAGTGAATATGCCAGATCCTTTTTGTTGAAGAACGAGCTTTGTGTTGGGCGGTTTCAATTTTGTTTTTTCTGCTTTGCTCCTTTTTTGTGCACATTTCTCTTTTAATTACTCGCTGCCACTTAGCCGGGCAACAGGAGAGGCAGCAGCAGGAGCAGGAGCAGGAGCAGTACGCCTTTGATATGTTGCCAACGCTGTTGAGTCACTTGAGAATTGTCGCGTCGCACTTGATATAGCGTTTTGGTTTTTGTGTGATCAAAGCTTTTAGACGGATTAACCAATATGCGCCATTTACAATGACAATGAAAGCCTCGCCACGGCCGAGTCAAGTGTTGGCAACATATATGAGGCAGTTGCTGCTGCTGCTGCAGCTTAATTTCAATTGCTTCTGCCTCATGATTGTGCACTTAGTGGGCGTCAGCCACGCCCATGCACAAAAATATTCTCTCTTCCATATGCACAGTCATAAGGCAAACACTTGAGGCAAGCCGCCAGCAATAGAAAGCCAAACAAATGCTTCAGCGACATCATCAGCATCATCAACATCATCAACATCATCAGCAACATCATCATCATCATCAGCAGCAGCAGCAGCAGCTGAAATATTGGCAAGCACAACTTTGTTGGCATGTTATAGACACCCACTACAAACCATCCCTTGCTGCTGCTGCCATCTCCCGCCTCCTGCCACATGCCGCATGCCACACAGCCTGCGCTCGATTCTTGCGAAATCGCGTAATTGGCATTTTTAAGCAAAATTCACGCTTCAACACTTTTTCGAGTGTGTGCAAGTGTGTGCGTGTATGTGTCTCTCTGTGTGTGTGTGTGTGTGCAGTAAACACCTTGACAGCAGCACACCTACTCACACTCACCCACCCACCCACACACACACACACACACTCATACTCACACACCCTCTCGATACGTCTAATTAGTGAGTTTTTAAGCGCTGCATTTCACTCAACCCCGCCCCAACCAACAAACCAACGCAGTTGTCAAGGGTGCGCATTTTTATACTCCCCCTTTTGCAATTTATGACATTTGTTAATTAATTTTCCATTGAATTGCAGATGGCGTGAGCGAGAGTTTATCCCTATACATAAACATATATATATATACATACATACATAGGTATGTATGAGCTTCCTTAGGTACTTTGACTGGATTGATAGGGTCTTTGGTGTGGCATTAGTTATGGTAATTGGTGCGTACGCGGTCGGGGCTGGCAGTGTATGGCATTATTATGTGCATATGGCGCATAAACAGTTAATCAAGCTGAGCGAAAAATTCATTGAAATTGCGTATACGTAATAATTGGAAATATGTGCTGGCAAATAGTTGAAAACATTGTATTGAATATATGAAATTGCATGAAATTTACAGAGAATGAAAATGCTGAGCTTTAATTAAATAAAAATATATTTACATATAAATTGAAAAATCAACTTAAATCAGCAAACAACAAAAAATGCACAAATTAATATTTTTTGCTATCTCCTTTTTTAAATTTATGAATATACCAAATATCACAAAAAACGACGTATAAAAATGCACTAAAAAGTATATATATAGATACGAAAGAAAATCCCAATAAATCGACACCCAAAATGCCCTAATTCTTGTGGAGCACGCCTTGGCCCTAAGAACAATCTGGCAACACTCGTCTTTTTTCACATGTAAACACATCTCTAACATAAGCCACACTCGACGCCCGGTGAACGCTTCATTAGCATACAATTAAAATGCAATTCGTATATTGTGATATCGTTAATCACACCATTTAGTAGCGACATTTGCCGTGCTACCGTTTTGAGAGCGAGCGAGGTATTACCCATCTGGCAAGCCATTTGGCTGCAGCTGAAGGTCATGGCCGAGTCAAATGTAACGGACGCCAAGCACGCAGACACATTAAGTCCAAGCCAGCAACAATATTCGCTGGCCAAGAATTGCGCATGCGCAACATGGACAGCATTGTCTTCGCCAGTTGCCAGTCGTTGACTTGGCAACCGTTGCGCGTGCCCAGCATAGGCAAGCAGGTAAATAGCCAGGTAACTAGCCGAAATGAAAAGTGTAAGTGTTTGACGCTTCGGCATTTGGCTATAAAAGCGCAGCGCTGTCTTCAAACTGGCATCACAAATCAACTGGTCATTCACTAGCTGACAACTATCCAACAACCCAAATAATCAACATGTTCAAATACGTAAGTAGCTCCAGCTACAGCCAAAACTGCAGCTTCAGTTTGCTGCTGCGGCTCCTTCCAGTTCCAGCTCTAATTATTCATCTTTCCAGTTCGCCGTCTGCTTCTTCGCTGTTGTGGCTGTGGCCTCTGCCAAGCCCGGCATTGTCGCTCCTTTGGCCTACACCGCTCCAGCTGTGGTCGGCAGCGCCGCCTACGTGGCACCCTACGCCTCCAGCTACACCGCTCACCAGATTGCCCACAGCGCCGCCTTCCCCGCTGCTTACACCGCACCCATTGCCGCCGCTGCCTACACCGCGCCTTTGGCCGCCGCTTACACCGCTCCTCTGGCCGCTGCCTACACTGCTCCAGTTGCCGCTGCCTACACCGCTCCTCTGGCTGCTGCCTACACTCGCTATGCTGCCGCTGCTCCTCTGGCCTACGCCTCTCCTTACGTGGCACGCCCCTATGCCGCCGCCGCCCCTCTGCTGCTGAAGAAGTAGAGCGTGTGTGTAGTTCAATATATATATATATATATATATATCTGAATATATATATATGTGTATTTGCATATCGCATACCTCAACCAATTGCTTGTGATTTTGTTTACGACATAAAATAAAAGTTTAAGTTGAAATTGAAATATGTTTGCCTTCTTATTTATTCTTTTGCCTGAATTTGCTTTGGCCTTGCTTAAAAATGCGCAACATTCAGCTGCCCGAATAATTCAGCCGCTTCATTAGCCACTTTAATGGGCCGATCAACTAGGCAGCCTTCAAGACGAAGTCAACTGCTGCTCTGCATACTAATGGAGAGAGTGAAGAGTCGCACCATCGTCTGTTGGTTGCCAAGTGGAGCTATGTATGCGTTTATATATCTTATCAAGTCTAGCTATGTCCGCCTCAAGAGATATATCCGTCTCTTTGTCTAAATTAATGATAATGCCTTTGTGGAAGTGACTGGCTATATATTAAGTCTTTAAGAATATATATTGAGTCTATATAGGTATTTTCAAACTCTATAAGAGAGAGTTATAGACTGATGTGATATATGTATGTCTATCAAGGTATATTAAAACTCTCTGAGAATAAAGTGATATCGGCCTGCTTATCTATATTTAAACTCTATAAAAAATAGTCTGGTATGATATATGCCCATATCTTAACTATCAAAGAATCGACTGCTATGAATATAGACTGATTTCAAATATATCTATGCATAGACATATACATCCATATATATAAATATATGTACACATATGAATGTGGTAGTATTTTCTGATCCAAACTTTCAATTCATTTCGAAAGTATTTATTCTTTGTCTTCTCTTCATCTCAGTAAAATTTCACATCTATATTCATACCTAAATATCATTCAATATCGTAACTATTTTGCCTCTGTTTATATTACAAACAGAAACTTCTCTCTCATTCTCTCACCTTCTCTCTTTCATCGTGCTCTTTCTTTCATCACTCTCTCTCTCTCTCTCGCTTTATATGCCCGCAGCTCATCATATACACATGCTTACATAGTCCTTCATCATTCTATTCTATATATATAACATATATACATATACTTCTCCTATATACTCTGTTACTATAAATTTTCTCAGCTAGCTTCACCGTAATTACCGCAGAGACCACAAATTCCATAAAATATGAAGGAGCTCATCCGCACGCCTACGGCGCACACAACTGTATCTGGTTACTGAGCTTGAAAAGCTAAATGCCGGTTAGAAGCAGAATATCCTTGAGCAGGTAGTAAATTAATATTGACACCTGCTGCTGCTCCAGTTGCAGCTCCGGCTGCTGTTGCTGTCGTCGCTAATGAGGCCTGAAACCTAAATACGTCAACAGTTTGGAAAGCCAAAATGCGAATGATGATGATTTAATGGTCTATGGAGAAGTGTCTGTGCTGGGCAGAGGCGAAGCATAGAAATTAGATGTTTATTCAATTTGAGTTGAACGGAAAAGCAGCTCGATAAACTGATAAGTGCTGTTGACCAGGCCAAGACTGGGTAGGCTTCTGGCCAAAACTTTTGGCAATTATCGTTTCGGCTGAACTTTAGCAGCAGCATCAGCAGCAGCAGCAGCAGCAGCAGCATCAGTAGCAGCAACAGCAACAGCAACAACTTCAACAAAACTTTTTGACTTTATTGTTGACTTTGTTAAATGTGGCTAAATGGGCGGCCAGCAACAACAACAACAATCAAAACGACACACAAAGCAGCAACAGGCTGGCATATGTGCTTGTGTGTGGTCGTGTGCGTAAAAGGGTTCAAAAGTTAAAGTGACCTTCTCTGTTGAGTTACCATGCATAAGCAAATTTTTGCTATGCTGGCAGCTCTGGCTGCTCTTTTATATGTATATTTTTTTCTGTTGGGGTCTGGCATCCCTCCGCTTTCATTATAAAAACTGACAGCGCGTAAGAAAACTTCTTGCGGTTACTTTGAAGCAGGTAGCAAAAAAGACGCATTGAATTGTAAACATAAGTAGAGGAACTTTGCTCACACACAGACAACAGCTAACCACAACAACATCAGTAGCAGCAGCAGTAGCAGTAGAAACAGCATCAACAACAACAACAACAGCAGGTAAAGCATGCACCTCATTACAGCAAAAAGGACGTATACTGTATCCCTCATCCGCATCCGCATCCGCATCCGTTGGAATTATGCGGCATTGTCTAAAAATGAGTTTTCGTTGCTTGTTGCTATTTTTACGTTTCATCGAACAAAAGCAAAGTACCTTGCAATGGCAGTAGCAGTAGCAGTAGCAGCAACAACAACAACAACAACAACAGCAACAGCAAAGGCAACAGCAGCAACAACAACAATGGAGCTAAAAGCTGGCAAACATAAAGCATTAAGCTTACGGTGCAGCGCAAAAGCGAAGAAGACGAAGAAGCAGCAACGGAGTAACAAGTAGAAAAAGACAAGCCACAAGCACTCAAAGTCATGACAGTAGAGTGAAGCAGAAGTAGCAGAGTGGAATGAGTAAAGAGGGAGCGGGACAGCTTAACGAATCAGCGCATACCGAAAAGCGCTCAACTCATTCCTCATTTGCGTGCAACGGTACTGCACAGAATAATACATTGTGTGCAGCGGGCGCAGGCGACAAAAGTGACGAAAGCATTTTAGTTATTGAAAAGTACAAAGAGGTAACGAATAGGTGAGGTAGGTTAGGGTCTTAATTATTTAGTTTAAGCTAAAGTAATATTTGATGTGTTGTTATAAATAGGTTGATATACTTATAACTATCTATATACAGATATCAACAACATTTCATAACGTAAGCCATTTGCCTATTGTTTAGGTAATATTTTATTATATATTTTTGTAGATATTTTCCCATTTTTGCCTTCAGTTAGCATGTTGTTTTCTTGAATTTCGTCTCCTGTCGCTTATAATACCCATAAAGTAATGCAACTGCGTTTGTGTGTTTACAGGATAATGTTACAAGGGTCTGGGTGCTGGCATACACCTGCTGCCCACCTCCTTGGCTGACGCATTAAGTGAAGCATGCGGCATGTTGGCTCAAAATGAAGTGCTGACAACGCGTTGTTGCCGCTGTTCGTGTTGCTATTGCTGGTGGCACATCAGATGGTGCGAATGGTGGACGAGCATTGCCCATGCCCGTTAGCTGCTAAGCGTCTTACGGTTTTAGCGCCAGACCGCACACAGAAACACACACACACACACGCATGCAGACGCGCTAAGACAAAAGAATCGCTGCGGTTGCCACTCGACTGGCTGCGTGGGTTGGCGGGCAGGAAGACACTGTCGCTGCTGCTGCTGCTGCTCGGTCTTTCTGGCTGTTTAATTTACGCGCTGCTATTATTTTAATCTTTTGCGCTACAACAGCGTGAAATGACTTTCACCTGGCCTTTTGCTTTTGCTCAGCCCGGCCTGCGCACGGGAGTTGGGGCACGGGGGCCAGACAGATGCGCGACTTGGCAGCGACTTCATCTTTGCAGCATTTAGCGCGACAGAAGCAGCTTTTCCTTTGCTTCTTTGCCAGTTTTTGGGTGCCTCGGGCGCCCATACACACACACACACATATGGCGTCCGCCCACACGTTTATGCCACTTCCTGGCTGGCACCTTGTACTTTTATTGTTTCATGTGGCTCGCCCATCCATCCGCTCTTGATCTGCCATTCAGGTGCGAAATAAACGAGCTCGCCTTCATATCATACATCATCGCGTGCTTGGCGCTTTCATCGTTCCGGAAATCTCCTGCAATCAGCATCCGGAGCCGAGACCAAAAAACACGGACAGGGCGGAACACACCAGGGCAGGTGGGTTTATGGCGAGGGGCATGTGCTCCACCTAATGCCTCAAATCATTTTCATTTCTTGCTGCTCTCAAGACAGACTCCTGCTGCTCCAGCTCCTGTTCCAGTTCCTCCTCCTGCTCGTCTCTTATTTTTACTGCTTGCCACTCGAAGCTCGCTTAAGCTGCTGCTCAGCTTTTGGCTCGCTTCGCCGTTGATGTTGCTGCTGTTTTTTCTCTTGTTTCTTTTCTTTTCTTTTCTTTTTATGTTGCTTTTTGCACTATGTAACATTACAATATTTTAAAAGATTTACTGACCCATACAGCTACAGCTGTATTCGCTGGGCGCCAAAGTGCAAAGCGTTGTAAAATATTACGTATACGCAGCGTCAGGCACCTGGAAAAAGTTTGGATTTGTAACGCCAAGTTAAACATTTGTTGGGATTTAAGAAACGTTACAGCTCCATCGGACAGCTAAAATTCGCGTGTCATATATTTAGATCAAGCCAAAAGTCAAATTGTAAGCTATATAGATTATAGTTGATCTAGAATTCAGTTGGATTGTGGGGGAGAATTTGGAGTTATAGATGAAAGTTTAGTTATATTGAAACTATTCCTTATTTAGATTCGGTTAGATATATAACATATTTTGTTTAATTTTATAATTACGTAGAATTATATTGTCATTGAGCTGCTAAGAGCAAGAGCAAAAGAAATTTTAAACTGGCAAAAATGGCTTGCAATACTATATATATAAATACTAAATATACCTTGTTTAACTATGTCTTTGAGGCCATCTCTATCTGCTCAATCATCCTGTCATGGATCTCTTAACTTTTTATAGGAAAAGATAAGTACAATCGGTTTGGTCAGATCTGCCAAATATAGATGTAGCCAAATATCTGCAATTAGCTTTAATTTCTATCTATTCTTTTCAAGTTTCCCTTCTGCTGCGCTAATCAACTGCAAATATGCTCACTCGATGCTCGCAGTTGCCTTAAAATTTATGCGATTTTTGCCAAAAAAAAAAAAAAAACTTTAGCAAGGCAAAGATAGGGACAAAATCTTTACGCCAGCTTAGCTGGACAAAGGGGCGTCTAGGGCTGGGGCGTGGCAGCTGCTTAAGACCTAAAATAAATAGAATTTTTAAGTAAATTGAAGCAGGAAACTTATTTGCAGCGCTCAACTTAGTCGTCGCCCAGTTGTACACTAACTTGGCCAACATAATTCACACGCAAGCCAAAAGGGGCAAAAAACGATAGAGAGAGAGAGAGAGAGAGAGCGAAAGTAAAGGGAGCGAGGTAGACATGTCCAAAGAGCCGCAACTTGTGGCAAAAGCCACACAGTGGCTTGGCTGGCACAAATGGTGCACATTACAAGGGCCCAAAGCTACTTACCCAGGCAGCCAGCGTGGCAAGGACTCACATATTTTATTATCAGCAGCAGTAGACGCTGGAGCAGGAGTCGGGGCGGGCGTCTGTCTGTCTGTGCAACAAGGCGCAAAACTTAAGCGGCGAAGACAAATTTTTATTGCCACAAGCCCAAGTCGATTTCGATTATTGACTGCAAGCAAACTGTTGCACAGAAAGAGTGAGGAAGGAAGCAAGAGACAGAGAGAGAGAGAGATAATGTGTTAGAGGAAGACAGTTACATAAAGGATGGCTGGCAGCCAAGCGAACTTCTGCTGCCTGCCTTTGGCTTTGCCTGTCGCGTTCGCTCATTTGAGTCACATTTTATTATTTTGGGCGCATTTATCGTATGCGCGCTGCCATTTTATTTTATTAGCGTGACATTTCAATTGATCGCGTGAAGCCATCACAAGGGACACCCAGTTCAGTTGATGGCAGTCGCAGCGTGCAGGGAGCACTGGTAAAGTCTTTAAGAGCCAATTGATCTGGCAATGCTCCTTGTCAGACTTGAAGCTCTTGCATACTTTTGCGTGCTTGATCTGGCAGCTCTATAAGACTTGCACTTGAAAAACGTATTAATGTGGCAGCTCTCATTTGAATATCTGTCTCTTTCTAGCATTTATCTGGCAAGTTTCGTTACAAATTGATTGATCTGGCAACCTGAGCAACTTTTCATAGTTCCTTTTGAAAATACACACACACACTTAGCAGGCGCGGCTGTTCGTTGTCATTTGTTAGAGGATTAGATGATTTGCAGTTTTTCAGTTCTCTCATTATTCTATTAAACTCGTCCGAGTAACACAAGAAAAGTCTCATATTCATTATACTCATACGGCTTTTTTTTTTCGTATGTTTTTAACAAAAAATAAAAAAAAAAATACGTATTTGAAAGTAAGAAACGAAAGTCCCCACCCCCAAAAACCCAAAAAAAGAAAATAGAAAACCTTAAACTCACCCAAAACAAAATAAATAAATAGAGAGCCGTCGAGTTTTGAGCATAATATTTACGAAATAGGCGCTATATTGCAAAAATATTTTAAAGTAACTCAAACTATGGGCTACGACAACTACAACGGCACCGAGGTGGCCGAGTCCGGTCAGGCTATCTATGCCGGCGGCAACGGCAACAACGTGGTGGTGGAAGATGATCAATTCGCTGTCGCCGCGGCCGAACTGCAGCCGTCGTTGAATCGTGTGCTCAGCTCGATTGACTACGATCTGTGCTTCAAGCATCCCCTGGAGCATACTTGGACGCTGTGGCATTGGGAGAACGATCGCACCAAGTCCTGGTCCGATATGCTGAGCGATGTGACCAGCTTCAATACTGTGGAGGATTTCTTCAGGTAAGCTCGATGAATATATTCCATACATATATCTATCGATAATATATTTTCCTATTCCTATCACTCTCTATCTCTTTCCTTCTGCAGTGTCTATTACTTTATCAAGCCACCTTCGGATCTCAAGGTATTCAATGATTATATGGTGTTTAAGCATGGTATACGGTTAGTTGATTCTTATCTTTCTTATATATATATATATTTTTTTTTTATCAATAATTTTTGTTTTTTGGTTTTCAACTATTTCTTCTTAAAGGCTTTTTAGCTAATTAAATATATATATTTTTTAAATTCAATATATATATTTTATTTTTAAACTTATTTTTTAAATTTAAAAAAAATTCTAATATAGTTTTTTTTTCGAATAATAATAATAATAATAAATAAATAAATGGTATACAAAAATTAAATTAAATTAATGTAAATTAAACATATATTTAGCTTATTTTTTAAATTATTTATTGCTACTTTATTTGTGTATTTTATTAAAATATTTATTTGGTTTCTACTTGTAAATAAATGTATTTAATATTTTTCACAACTTTTTCTTTTATTTATATTAAAAAAAAAATGGTTTATTTTTATTTATGATATTTTATTTTTTATTCTTTTACTGCAGTCCAATGTGGGAGGACGACATCAACAAGGACGGCGGTCGTTGGGTCATGTTCTTGGACAGGGATTCGAAGGAACTGGTGGACAAGCTGTGGCATGATTTGGTATTAAACATAATCGGCTAGAGACTGTTGACTATTATTATTATTATTATATATCTCTTCCATAGCTTTTGTGCACCATCGGCGAGTGCTTTGAGTATTCGGATCAGATCTGTGGCGTGGTCATCAATGTGCGCAACAAGGCTAGCAAGATATGTGAGTATCTCAGAGTGATATCTGTGATAGCTATATCAGGTTCATCTTTTACTTAGCTCTGTGGACCAAGGATTCGAACAATCAGCAGGCCATCCTGGCCATCGGACGCAAGATGAAGCAATTGCTGCAGTTGCGCGAGGTGGAGCTGCAGTACCAGGTGCACAAGGATGCCATGGTACAGGCTGGGCCGAATGTCAATGCTATTTACAAATTGTAAATTCCAGGCAAAGCAAGTGCAACAAAACTGGCTTTCAACGGAATCGTTTACTTAGCTTAAGTACTCACAACGACCTTTCGTCGCCAAATGCCCAATTCTTGGCTTGAAATTGTCCATTTGCACGATCGGATCGATACCCATTCCTATCCATCTCCCCCCCATCACTCTATATCTCTGCAGCCTTGTCTAGCGAACAATTTGCCTATAACTAGGAATAATTTCTTTTACATGAACAATTTATACACTCAAATCAGATGCACATTCACTTACAGACCGCCCATACACACATATATCTGTATATGCATCAACATATATGTATATATGTATGTGTACATAGGATACTTCGCTGTACTGTATGTACTCATATAACTAACGAATAAAGCGAATTGCAATGTATTGCATAAAATGTTAAATAACAACTAAAATTTAGATGTGTAGATACAAAGATCTATAAATACTATGTATTAACATATGTATCTGCTCTTTCAACTATGTAGCTATGAATGTATCTTATCTGTGCATAGTGATATGTGATTATCTACATATGTATCTATATACGAACTAGTATCTATGTATCTATGTATCTATGTATCTATGTATCTATGTATCTATGTATCTTTGTATCCTTGTATCTATTCATCTATTCATCAATGTATCTTTGTATCTTTGTATCTATGTATCTATGTATCTATGTATCTATGCATCTATGCATCAATGTATCTATGTATCTATGTATCTATGTATTTATGTATCTATGTATCTATGTATCTATGTATCTATGTATCTATGTATCTATGTATCTATGTATCTATGTATCTATGTATCTATGTATCTATGTATCTATGTATCTGTGTATCTATGTATCTATGTATCTATGTATCTATGTATCTATGTATCTATGTATCTATGTATCTATGTATCTATGTATCTATGTATCTATGTATCTATGTATCTATGTATCTATGTATCTATGTATCTATGTATCTATGTATCTATGTATCTATGTATCTATGTATCTATGTATCTATGTATCTATGTATCTATGTATCTTTGTATCTTTATATCTATGCATCTATGCATCAATACTTTAATATCTCTGTATCTTTCTATCATTATCTATTTCTATCCTTCTATCTTTTATCTAATTTTTCATCTTTAAATCATATCTTTGTATCGTACAAGTCTTTATATGGTATTCCACACCAGGGAAAATACAATATCTATATTATATGTTTATTATACTGTCTGATAACTGCTATAGAAATAGTCACACTCTATATGGCTTGTCCTTTGCACTGTATGCTGTAAAAGAATTGTTTTTCTCTATTGTTTTCTGACTCGTGTTGTTTTCTGTTTTCTTTTTTTTATTTATTTATTTTTTGGTATGCCATCAAATCCGGCACGTAGCCACGCGTTGTTCTTAGTCAGGACACACGTTCGCCTAGCGCCACGTTCACTGCTTTTGGGCTCTGGGCTCTGGGCTCTCTAGTCGCTCGGTGGGTTGGTCGCGCGCTCTCTCGCTTTATGGCGATTATCCTTTATGCCATAATTTTGGCTATTTTTGCTGTCGTGTCGCGTTCTTCCCCCGGCTCTCAGCCCCTTCCACTCCCGCTCGTCCTGTCATGTGGGCGTGTCAGTTACGCTTGGTCTTTTGTGTTTATGCCATGCATAGCAAATTGTGTGCAATTTATGAAAATATGCCAAGGAAGAGGACGCGATGAAGGGGCGGCTGTGCTTGAGGGCGTGGCATACAGGACCATACACACACACACACAAATACATGCTTACATGTATATGTGGGGAACGTAATACGTATATAATGTGATTGTTGTAATTTGTTAGGATTTGGTCCTTTATTGTTTTATTGAATTATGAAGTGGCATTTGCCAAATGACACGAACGTGATACACTAGCCGAACGCACACACACACACGTATCCTGGATACGTATTCTTTCACGGTAGTCGCTGACACGTCGCCTTGACTACTGCTTGCCTGCATGTTTTAATATCGAGTGCGAAATTCTTGGGGCCAGGCCAAAGAATGCCTGCACTTTGATGCCGAATGGCAAATGCGCATTGATATGCGCACCTGTGCAGGTGGGAAAGGACATGCAGGACATACCTGCACTTATTGCTGTCTTTTGTTTATTGTTGCTGGAAGCTGAAGTACAGTGAACAGTGGCCAGACGGACGAACGCGTGTGATGCATGTGAAATGAAAACTTGAAATCGAATAAGAGAAGAGCTTTAATTGATGCTGAAGAAGATATTAAGAGAGAAAGAGTAAAAAGATATGATCTATTAGTTCTTAAAAATAAATAGTTTACTCAGTAATATTAACTTGAAGGAAATCAGTCTTTTTTTTTAAGAGTTTCAAGATGTGATCTGAAACGGAAATAAAACGAAACTTTTACGAGTTTTAGGATCTGTTTTTAAACATGAAAATTTCTTTTTTAAAATTTAACATTTTATTCTTTTCCTTTCTTTATTATATTGCCATTTTAGATTATAGGAACATTTTAATATATTTCTTATTATTTTTTTATTAATATATTAATTTTAATATTTAATTTTAGCTTTAAATTAAATTATAGAAACATTTTAATATATATGTTATTATTTTTTTTTTATAAATATATTAAGTTTACTGCGATTTCGCTTTTCCAATTCTAAGATTATTATTTGTGATTTTCTTTAGGTGTTTGCCTTAATTAATTATAAGATTTGTTTATTTATTTATTTATTTATTTATTTATATATTTATATATTTATTTATATATTTATATATTTATATATTTCATGAAGTGGGAGAGTTTTGATCTACATAAATCTGTTAATTTACAGCTGCTTATTCAAGCGAGTCTTCACTGGGCGACGCTGACTATGCTGTAATAGAAATGCACTTAAATATTATATATTTTATTAAAAATGAAATGAAATAAGCAGACTTATCCGAGACATGATTGGAGAGCTTGATGCCATGATTGGTATTAAAAGTCAATTGCTTGACCGACAGAATGATCTATTTGAATCGAGTCTTTAATATGGATGTCTATAAAATGCTCGCCACTGACTAAAGATATATAAGGAAATTGGTTGCGAAAATCAAAGAATCTTCAACTAGTTAAATGACTATAATGAGCATGAAGCTTTGCTTGCATTGCCAAGAAAATCTCTATAGTCAGTCTTCACTGTGCTTATAACATTTGAAGTTCTTTAACATTCAACATGGGCTTTCTTTGCTTTTCTGTCTCCCTCTCCCTCTCTCTCCCTCTCTTTCTCTCTCTCAACTATGCGACTTAAAGCCGATGTCAAAGGACAAGCCAAAGCAAGGCAAATAAAAGTTAACTGCATGCCCGGAAGCTGCAACAGCAGTAGCAGCAGCAGCAGCAGCAGCAGCAGCAACAGCTTCCGCTTCCGGCTTTGGCCTCAGCTCAGATAAGCGCTGCAGTCTAATGTTGTTTTTGTTGTTGTTGTTGTTGTTGTTGCGTATATTATTAAATGCAAGTGTAATTGAAAAAGGCGCACGAAGCCAGCTGCCGTCGTGTGGGACGCAGGTCCTTTAAGCATCGCTCATCCTGTTGCTATTTTAATTAAACAAAAAGCGTAAAATGTTTGACCATTCGCCACTGGTGAGGGGATGGGGGTAATGTGGGGGTAGGCATTGGTTGGTCTGTCTGCCCGTTGTGGGTCTCGTTCTGGCATACTGGTTCCAGCTGTTTGTTTGTCCAGCGACTTGTCTTTTGGCCACGTAAATATTCTTGGCCAACAAGCACAAAATTGTTTGCCCCCAATGTGCCCGATGTGCCCGATGTCCTGTGTCTCCTGTTGCAAAACAAATTAATTGTCTGGCGTTGTTTTCTTTTTCACATAAAGTTTTGCCATCGTGTCCTTGCGGTCGTCCCTGTTTCGTTCCTGTCGCAATTTTCAGCGCTCTGTTTGTTGCGTAAATTGCGGCCATTTTTGTTGCTCCTGCTGCTGCTCCTGCTCCTGCTCCTGCTGCTGCTGCTGCTGCTACTACTCCTGCTGCTGGTGTTGTCTCTTGTCTCTTTTCTGTTGTCTACTGTCTGTTGTTATTTGCGCTATCTTTTCTCGTCTGTTGCCTTGTCGCTCGTCTCACTCAAATTTCACTTGGCTTTCGCTTAGCTCATTTACTGCACAACTTGTTATAGCATTTTGGGTTTCCATTTGCCATCAACAGAGAGACAGGCAGCTTCTCCCTCTCTCTCTCTCTCTCTCGCTGTCTTCTTGTCATAATTCAAATGTAATTTCATTGCCACCATCAGCTCCCCCGACACTCATAATTATTTTTTGATTAAAGATGCTCCTGTTGTCCGTCAGGCTGGCAGCCCAACAGCTCGTCCGTCCGTTTTTCTGTCTGTCAGGCAGCCATTTGGGAACTGGAATTTCCTTCCCCAGCCCAAAGTATCTCGCATAACTGCCGATAAAATGGGTAAACAGAGTGCACCCTTGTGCTCGATTGAGAGTTCTTTTCTTTTTTTTTTTGCATTCTGCGTAGAAATTTTATGCTTTCATCATTGAAGTTTTTAGTGTCTTTGCTGTGCAGATTAAAAAATATAAGTTGGAGCTAAATCTGTTCAATAAACACTCACAATGTGAGTAGAGAGAGCAAAGGAATTTTAAGCAAAGTTATGAAGAGTTTGAGCTTGGTCTTTAGGCATTGAGAATTGCATAGAAAGGCAATGGGAATTATTTGAAAGCAAAGACGAAGCAGAGAAAAGGGATTGAGAGAGAGAGAGAGAGAGAGAGAGAGAAGAATGGAGGAAATGCATATATTGAAAGAACTAATGAAACAAGAGAACGTGTAAGAGAGAAAGACAGATATGGATAGACAAGGAAAGAAAGCAAAATAGTGAATAAACTTAGGCAGAAAGTGAAAAATGTGATGGAGATAGAAACAGACAGAAAAGGGAAATATCTAAAGAGAAAGAGAAAGACAATTATTCGAATAGAATAGATTAAGAGAGATAGAGAGAGAGAGAGGTATAAAGAGAGATCAATAAAGTACTGGTTAAAGAGGAGGAAATATAGAAGAGGGAAAGCGAGAGAGAACGATTACAGATAAAGAGATAGAAACATTGGAATTAAAGAGAGACACAAAATAAGTAAGAGTATTATGAGAAATTTGAGCTAACTGGAAAAAAGTGTATAGGAATCCAATAAGAATCACACATCTAATAAGATTTAATAAAGCTAATAGAAATATTCTGTTAGCAGAGACAGATAAAGTCAGTTTCATATTTCATTTAAAGCTCAGTTGAATGGGAAATTGCTTTGCCCAGGGCAAATGAACTTTATTTGAGTTACGACTTTTGACTCTGAGTCGGAATAAGTTAATTAAATATTGGCCATAAAATGCTATTCCAGTTCATGCCAAAGTAACTCAGCTGCGAGCTTTATTGAAGCTTTCTCTGCCTGCTGCCTGCTCTCGCTTACCTTTCCTTGCCAGTTGAAAGTCTTCATTTCTGTTTTTCTGATTTGGGATTTGGCCTTTGGGGCGTTTATGGCTTTTCATTTTGTTTATTGAACTTGGGCAGATGCAGATGGAGATGCAGATTGAGTTGCTGCAAATGAATTTGCATAAATGCTGAAAGCATTCGACGTGCTGTCATAAATAAATAAGTCTCGATGTCATTTGTAAGCCTCAAAGCCTTGAGTATTTGTCGAATATCCGGCACGAAATGCAATTAAAATGCCAAAACGCAATAATCATTTCTTCAATTTGCCAATCAAGCGGACAAAACGAACTCGAACTCGAATTCGAATTCTAGGCTCGAACACCGAATCAACCCATTCACATCGTTATCCGCTTTGAGGCTCGGCAAATGCAACTTTAATTGAATTTATAACAATGCACAGAATTTATTCAAATATATTTATGGCACTTGGAAAAAAAATAAAATAAAACTGTTGGCTGTAACTGACTGCCCAATGCTCGTTTAAAATAAGAGAAAATAAAATTATATTCAAAGCATATTTGGTGAATCTCTAGAGAGAGGAAACTGGGTTTGTTTAGTTCTGAAACTATGCAGGACTCTAGGACTCAAAAGTTTGAAAGACAAAGTCTCTATATGATTTGTTACATCCCCAAGTTGTATCTATATATAAGAGGATTTTTTTATTAATTAATTTTTATTAATTTAAATATTATTAAATTTATTATTATTATTAAATATTATATATAGTTCGCACCGTATAGGTCTATATATTATTTTGAATCCAGCCTTATCTAAACGAAGAAATATTCATTCCAAATTTCAAATCTCTCAAGTTGAAAGCGAATATTATCTTGCTTCTTTCACTTGCTGAGCGAGTATTTAAATATGAGTGGAGTCTTTTCATAATAATTTAACTATATGAAACAAATTGCATTTGGCTGCTATTATTTTCTTTTTTTTCCCACTCGAATTCTCATTGTGCGAGGCCCGGGCTGAGCTGAATTTGTGCTGTCAGTGAACGATGTCGTCGCATTTGCATTTGCATTCGCAAAATTATAACAACATTAAAAAAAATATATATATATATACAAAAATAAAAACAAAACTAGTTAAAAGTTGACAACAATGAAACGTCAAAATGCTTGAAGCGAAAAACTTTCAAACCGTGACTCGACAAAAACAACAATACAGATAAAGATATACATATATAAAGATATACATATATATATAGTATATATAAGTGTATATATGTATATATGTATGTATGTAGATGTAGCTACATACAGATGTTGAAACTCTAAACCCTTTTTATATACTCCGCACCCATAGCGAATGCAAATGGAGTTGCTCTTCATGTCAATGCTGTTAATAGTTAAGAGAGGAACAGAAGTTGGTTTAGCTCAGACTATAAGGAAGATACTTATTTATATACATGTATATTCCTAAACAGTAGAGTGAGATAGAAATACTCTGAGAATTACAACCAATAAATTAGTTAATAAAGCTGTCTCTCTCTCTCTGTACCTTTATCTATATTTGCGATGTATCGAAAATCGATATATATCGATTTCTAAGGAAAAGCGAAAGAGAGAGAGTGAGAGTAAGAGTAAGAGAGAGATATGCCTGTTAGTAAAAGCAAATTTGGCATTTAAAATATAGTTTCATATAGTGTTCCTTAAGCCACTTTAGCTCACTCAGCTGTCAGCACTTTACAGGGTATCTCTACGTGTTGTACTCGAAACTCCATTTTGTGTGTTTTTGCATTTAATGTGCCCACGCCTAGCAGCCACGTCTACCTTCCACCTTCTACCTTCTTTTTCTTTTTTTTTTTGCTCATTGCTTTTGGCCCGTTTTTTGTTTTGCCCAACAATAAAAGCAAATTTTTCTAAAATTTCATGTCGCCTGTGTCGCCCGTCCGCCCCCTGTCAAGGTTTTTGGAGGGTTGGAACTACCCAAGCTATTTGCAATTTAACTTTTTGCCACACAGACACAGTCACAGCTGTAGCCAAAGGATGGGCATGGTAAAACAAGGACACGTAGCCCCAAAGGGCTTTAGTTTTTAGTTGGCTTTTATTAACTTTTGTCTGCATGAGTGTGTGAGTGTGAGTGTGAGAGCGACAGTGTGTGCGTGTGTGTGTGTGTGTGTTCAGACAGTTCTACTTATTTTGGGCATAAAAGTTGCGCTATTACCGAGATTTGAGACGTTGCTGTTGTCCCTCACAAACGACTGGCCAATTTACAGTTAACTCGAATGGAGCTTGAGTCTGAGCCGTAGAAGCTACCCCTTTCGGATGGCTACCGGGGTGGTGCAGGCTCACGTCGAAGCACCACTTTATGCACAATTTAACTTTTGTCGTTTCGTATTTCGTATTTCCTATGTATTTTACTAAATGCTGCGATTCTGCTTACGAGTCGCTGGCACCACTCGAGGTATTATTCTTGTTGTGGTTCGCTGTTGTGCCGGCGGCGGCGGCGGTGGTGGCGGCAGCAATGGCAGCGGCAGTAGCTGTGGCTGTGGCTGTGCCTGCGGCAGCGGCTGTGTGTGCTGAATAGATGGTTGCGGAGGTGTTGGCGCTGGTGCCGATGTCAATAAGCTTTGCAGCAGTATGGACCGTAACGATCCTGCTTCTGCTTCTACTTCTGCTCCAAATCCTGCTCTCAATGGGGGCGACATAGGTGAAGTAGGCGTTGCAGGTGACGTCGGCGTTGCAGGTGATGTCGGTGTATGCACTTCCAGGTATTTGATTTGAAAATAATGAGCTATAAACTCGCTGCTCACCACGTTCATTTCGAGACCCTTGGCCAGCATGGCAAACAGACCCTTGCCGCGCACCTGCTGCTCGCGCAGATCCTTCGTGGCGGCCACGTTGGTCGCATGATCGCCCACAGTTGAGTTGACAATCAGCTCACAGTAATTGCGAAACACCTGATGGCCGAGCGTCTAGAGGTGGATAAATAAGAGTAATTTAGGAACGTGAAAATTGGCGATCAAAAAGAGTTTGAAATAATTCTTTCCTTGGAGGAGCAGCAAAGCAAAAGCTGCAAAGGATTCAAGCTCTTTGGAAGCGGATGAAAAGCTTCGAATACGTTGAAACTCAACCTACTTGCAAGCAGCTTACACTTAGGCAATGGCTTTAAAACTGTAAGCGTAGACTACATGCGGGTAAACAGAAAAAAAAAACCACGATAGATTCAAGTTGATCTTTCAAGCTATCTTAAAGATTTTTGAATATACTTCACAATGGAGACTCAGTCGCCCCTCACGCTAATAAACTGTAAACCCGTTAACGTCTAGTAGCTCTCAAACTGTAATGAGAAACTACAAGTCAAATGAAATGCATATCATGAATAAACTTTCTTATTGAAGCTCAGCTCTTAAGCTCTCTTACGTTTTTTAAGCCTATACAGTAGCTTTCAAACTGTAAACAGTAACACATCAGATCAGCTACCTTCATAGCACTTTCCGCCTAGTCAGTAGCTTCCAAACTGTAAGTAGAGACTACGTATAATCTAATGTGAATATATAATGAAGAGCCTCTTGAAATATTCAAGCAAGTCCATATGCCCCACTCAATAAGTATAAACAGCGCATGAGCAACTGTGATCAGGACTTACAGTTACCAGCATCTGGGCCACGCTCATGCTCTTGTATTGCTCGCCGCAGTCCACGGTGGTCATGAAGAAACAGAATTTGATTAGGAAGGGAACGGCCAGGCTGAAGCAGCGCTGCGAGTAGAGCAGGCGATGCAGCAGGAGCAGCATGTTGTGAGAGCGCAGGCGCAGACTCACACTGGCCGTCTGCCAGCGTGGCACGAGGACGCCCCAGTCGGCGGAGTCTTGATTCCGATTGACGTCCACCAGTCCAAAGGCGATCCACTTGTAGTTAATGGGCGCCTTAAAGTACAGCGGCAATGGCAGCTCGGCGCCATCGAACTCCAGGCCCAGAATGAAATCGAAGCAGATGCCGCGATTGTAGGCGCCACGCTCCGAAGCGTACACCTGGTGGGCGAAGGGCAGTCGGTTGTAGCTGAGCGCCGTGTACTTGATGTCGTAGATGGCGCCCCAGTATCCGGCTATGCATTGCACCTGGTTGACGGCCAGCTGCAGATCCTGCTGCAGGCGCAGATTCATGCACTTGGGATTTATCGCATCGCCGAAGAAGAACGGATGCGAGAAATTGGAACGGTAGAGCTGAACGCTACGCCGCTGCTCGTTGAAGTTCGGCGACAACGCGATGGGCAACCGCATGGTCAGGAAGACCTCAAAGCCAAGCGGCATGTCCATGTTGATCTGGCTAACGAACGAGGCTGCAACAGCGGCGAGTGACAGTGATTAGCTGCGGTGCATATGTCACTTGGCTTACCCGTCGTGCGCAGCTCACCCATATAGTCCTTGAATATCGAGTTGTTCTTGTGCAGTTGCGTGACAATCGCATCGATGAGAAGCTTGGCATCGTGCACGAAGCGATGGTGCTGCTCCTCGTCCCCATGGAAGTTGAGTGCCATGTACTCAAACGTTTCCACAAAATTGAGCATTGCCATAATCCCTTTTGCATTATTTTTTTCATCTAGAACATTACAAACAAACAATTTCTGAGTGTTGCGCAGCGGCTAACGTGATGACTTTGATATTACGGCGTTGCCAGATCACTGCGATCTACACAGGTCAACTGGTAGGCGAGTCGACACAGTTGCTTGAGTGTGCGTGAGTGAGTGTGTTTGTGTGTGGCATGAATGAAATTTGAATAGGATCCAATTACTACGCGTTTTACTACGACGCATCTGCGCACTAGCATCCAGCATCCACGTGGACTCAGTCTGCCAGCGACTATGGCAACGGCCAATATCTCGAGCCTTTCGGCCAGCCAGCCACAATGTGAATTCAGTTGCTGTTCGACGTTCCTCGCGTGCGGTTGTGCCTGGATCCAGCGCATTCATTTGCATAGAGTGGCGTATGTTAGTTGTTTCCCTTTCGCACTGCAACCAATTGCATACGAAAGAGCAAGTGAGAGAGAATTAAAACCGTTTTGTAGAGAGCGCGCCGGCGCTGTCGCTATCTCAGTCGCTGTCAACGTTTGTGTACGAAAGAGCATGTAAGGTGGCAAAGTGCAATAGGCAAACTGCAATAGCAAAAACAACAACAATAACAATAACTGTAACAACAAAAGCAAAAGCAGACGCAACGTGCGCGCTGTGTAAATAACAGCAGTTATCCATATACATTGCATGCCTGCGAGTGTGTGTGTGTGTGTGAGTGTGTATGTGTGTGTGTGTGTGTGCGAGTGTGCATTGGTGTAGATACGACGCGAAACTGCAGTGTAAAACAACAAGCGCCCGGCAACAGGACAACAACAAAGGGCAACTAACGGGAAATGCTTCACGCGCAAAATTTCGCTGATAAAGTTGCTGCCTAATGAAAGGTGCTTGGCTTGGCGTGGCCAGACTTTTGCCAGCTCGTGCTGGGCTCGCGCCAGCCGTAAATTGAAAATAAATTGAATTGCAATAACAACAACAACAACAACAACAAGAGCGACAAGAAGAGGAAGAAGAACTAGAAGTAGTTTGTTGAATTTTAATGCCCGTGTTGGTAAACGCGCTAAAGTGCAAAGTGTTTTTTTTTTTTTGGCATCAAATTGCATGCAAATTCGTTTAGTTCTCCAACTCAAAGACTGCAAAAAAAAAAAAAAAAATAATAGAAAATCGCTTCTAATGGATTTTATTTTGAAGTTTGAAACGAACTTTTAATGCGCTGCAACTTACACGGCAGAGTGTGTAGATAATGCATTTTTTATGAACATCAACTAAATTGTGTGATTTATATAGTTGTAATGCCTTGAGCTGTTTGGCTTGCAGTTTGAATTTGGCTTTTCTTTTTTGTTAACATGCTTCCCACTAGTTGAATGTTGCGGTCGTTGTGAATGTGGCTAAGATGGAGTCAGCCGGCAGAAATGCCTTTTGCGTTTCAGTTAAGGAAATATTGAAAAAGTAATTTTTACAGAAACTTTCTTATTTATTGAAAATTATATTCTTTAAAGAGTAATACAATATTTTTTATACAATATTTTTCTTATTTAAGAGAGAGAGAGAGAGAGAGATAGAAAAAAATCTTCAAATATATAAATACGATTTGATTATTATAAAAATCTTAAATAGTTTTACTTTTTAAATTCTTAAATATAGTGAAACGCTTGAGAGTGTATTCAGAGTTTAGACATTCGGCTTTATAGACTGTGGGTCTTTTATAGCTTCAAACTTATATGTCCTCATTTTAACATATTTGTATTCAAAGTGTTTTCCGTCGGTTATGCTATATATCATATCGAACTCGTTGCCTACTCGAAAAATAAAGAAAAACTCAGTTGACAAAATGATTTTACTTACAAAACAATATGAAAAGATTTTAGTCTTGAAGTGTTTGAGAAATATATAATAATATATTTATAAATATTTAAAATGACAAATTTATAAAATACATAAAATTTATAAAACATTTAATATAATATCAAAATTGTAATATAATATTTAATTTAAAAAATATATACTTTCTGTCGCAGCTCAGTAAAATTATTTATCACAAAAATAATTTAAGGAAGTAGTAAAATATTTTTGAAATATTTGCAAATGCATTTAAATTTTTCTTAAGTATGCAAGTATCAAATTTGATTTATTTATTTATTTTTGTTTTTCTGAACATTTTACAAGACTTGCGGCTCAGCTTCATGAATTCCTAGAAAGTAAATTTTGAAAAACGAAACTCTTCGCAAAACAATCTAAGCTCTTCAAGCTTTTAAAGTTATCCAGCTCAATATTCCACATAAATATGCCCTTAGCTAAGCAGAAGCAATGTTTCATTAGCCTATCTGTATCTTAATAGCTCTCAAAACAATTCCTTCCAAGCATTGTTAAGCTTCAAAGAGTTTGCTCGCAACAGAAATAAATATATTTGCCAAGAACTTGAATTGGATTAAGCTGAGCGCTCTAATTGGAGGTCTTTCAAATGCTGTTTTATTTAAGATGGCTCTGCTCTTAGCTCTCTCGAACCCTGTGCAGCATATGTAATCCAAGGGTTCCTCTGGCTACCCCACCGTGCGCGTGTCTCGCTCATTAAGTGCCTCGACTCGAATCCTTTTCGAGCGTTGGCTAAATTGTGAGACACGTTTAGCGACGCGACCTGGCAGACGTTTCACCTTTGGCGTAATTGCTATTTAATTGTTTGACATCGTTTCATTTCGTTTCGCTACGTTCCATATATATATATAATTTATATATTTCATGTGCTGTTGTTGTTGTTGTGTGTGCATAGAATTTGAAATGTTCTTTCATTATGTCGAGCTGTTGGTTTGCCGTGCAATTAGACAAGCTGCCAAGTGACTTATTTACTGCAATTAGAGTAAGGTATTTTTTTTTTTTTACCGTCGGCCTATGCTGCACATAAATAATCCTTAAACCGGCCGGCAAGTCAGAGAGCGAGAGATAGAGAGAGAGAGAGAGAGAGCGAGTGTGTGTGAGCAGCCTATTGATTTTATGAACGAGTTGCTGTTGCAGCTGCTGCAACTATTTTGAATGTTGCCGCCACGAGACAAACTATAAATCTGTCTGTGCCGGCATGCATACACTATATACTACTCTATATAACACACGAGGCTGCAAACACATACACACACACATGAAATTTATCGATTGACGCATACACACGCTGGACAACAGAGCCAGAGTGTGTGCCGTCTCCTGCTGCTGCTGCTGCTGTTGCTGCTGTTGCTGCTGTGTAGTAAAAATCGCTCGTATTTCATGCGGAAGTGACCAAACACACACACACACACACATGCACATATATATTCACGCATGCACTCACAAAATGGCCGCCCATGTGCGTCGTCGTCGTCGTAGTAGTTGTCGTAGTAATTGTTGCAGCCGGCAAACGAAACGATAAATGGATTGGTTTATTTAAATTTTACGTGCTCGTGCTGGAGCATCGTACGCAGCAGCAGCAGCAGCAGCAGCAGCAGCAGCAGCAGCAGCAGCAGCAGCTTAACCAGTTACTAGCCCAATTTGTTGTTGTTGCTTTTTTTGGGAGAACAGCTGCAATGGCTCACAGTGCGTATACGCAACGTGCGTATGCGCAATGTGAAACGTTTTCATAGTAAACACATACAAAAAATAAAAAATAAGGAAGCTGCGAATGCGACGCAGTTGCTGCTGTCATTAATTAGTTGTGCGGCAAGTTTCACTTTTTTTTCTGGCCAACATCGTCGTCGTCGTCGTTGTTGTTGTTGTTGTTGCTGGGCGGCGACCCTAATCCATCATTTACCACAAAAGTCACGTACAGCGCAAGCAGCCTGAGCTTGAAAAGGAAACTTCCACTCGGAAGAAAGTTCATGTAACTCTAACACGCACACACACACACACACAGTGCAAGGGTAGTTACTGTGTGTGTGTCAGTTCTTATAACTGCCAAGTTTGTTGTAACAAATTAAGAAATCACTTTCGCGCCGCTAGCAAAATATGCGCACTTAAAGTTGCCTGCAAGCTGGCAGCTGCAGTTTTGGAATACCCTAGTTAAATAATGAGTGTGGGTATATTGAATCATTAAGCTAATAGAGCTGAGAAATATATATCCAAGTGTAGGATAGAGCTATACAGATAAGATTATTTTAGTTGACTTGAGAAATGTTTTCTTATATCTTAAGACGTCTTGAGACTGCAAGTAGAATTATATACAGAATCGGGGTCTTTATAATCAAAAGCTGATTACCTTTAGGATTGTAGCTTGAGTTCAAGGTGAAGTATAACTCTGCTAGCCTTATCTAATAAATTAACAACTTTTTCCATAGAAGTACTTTAGTGAATACATTTTGGTAAGCGTATTTTCTAGCAAATGAGGCTTTAACTTCTGTTTGAATACACTTATATTGGTAAGGGTATTTCCTAGCACAGCATTCTTTTATTTGTATTATGTAGCCCATCAGCCAAATTAATTTTGGTTAGGGTATTTGCTTAGTACATCACTCCATTCATTCTCGATTTAAAGCCCAGTCTCAGCTCCTCGTAACACTCCCTGCATTGGCTGTCAGAAGCGACAGCCTAAAAACAGACGCGACCCCAAAAAAAGTGTTGCATAAAACAAATGGCAAAAAAGGTCGACGCCATCTAAATATGATATATGAATGGGCTCCTGCTCCTGCTCCTGCTCCTGCTCTGCATGCATATTACATCTACTTCAATTGTGTATAACTGTAAATATATATATGCAAGACACAAATATATTTATAGCTACATGTGTATATGTATCTTTCGCTGGCTGGTAACGACGACCTGGCAAACAAATTTTTGTGATTGGCGTGTGACATTTTCAGCGCAAAAGCTCACAAGCTGCTGGCTGGGTATTTAAAATATTCGCATTTCTGTTTATGTCTGTCTATGAACGTTTTGATTGATGTGTAAAGGGCAAGAGGGCTGTGGCTGGAGCAGGGGCAGGGGCAGACGTGTCATGACTTGAGCTGAGGTGTCAAACGAGGTCTTAAGTAAAACGCGTTTGTTGCCAGACAGCGCAGCGTGAAAAGTTCAACATTTCATATAATATTTATACTCGTTTAGAATGGGAAAATGAGTATATTGGTTTTACTCTCTAGCTATCTGTCCGTGAGACGTTTTGAAGCTCTAGCCCCAAACATTTGATAGTTTAGCTATTGCTATGATTCTCTTCTCCAGAGGTTTACCAAAATATAAAGTTACAACTCGTTTGGCACAATGAATGAGTATAAGATAGTCAGTGAAGCCCGTCTCTCGTTTTGCTAGCTAATTTGAGTAGAAACAATTTAGGCTGCCTGTGGCTTGACTTTTTGAAGTGGCATGAATTTTGAGAGCTAAAAACTTTGATTTGAACTTAAGCCAATCTAAGCTAGCTTACATCGAAAGAGCTGCTCTAATTGCTTGAGTGTAAGACAAAAACAACACATTTGAAATTCCATATTTAGATCTTGTTTGCCTTTAAAGTTCTTTGGCATTTCATCTGAAATGACTTTTATCTCTATATATTTTATATAGTTATTTAGTTGCATATTGCAGGCAGGCATTTCTTATATCAACAACACTATTGTTTCTGCACATTTGCCTGTGACTGTAACTGTGACTGTGACTGTGACTGTGACTGTGACTGAGTCGGTGATTGTGCTCGCTCGCTTGCATATTTGGCAATAGCTTTTGCCACACCCCCTTCACCTACCCTATCCTCTTCAGCCCCTGCTCATTTTTACTTAACCCAATATTTTGCTCGTTAGTCATGAGCGAAGGGGAACAAAAAAAAAAAAAAAAAACAAAAGCCCAGCAGAGTGTGGCGTAGTAAAAGCCAAAGGCAAGGAAAAATCACTGAGCACCAGCAACAACAACAACAACAACAACAACTACTCAACACTGGCATCAGCTGCTATGTGCAAAAAGTTTATGACTTTAGACCCATTTTGTGTGGCGACGGCGACGGCGACGGCGACGCTGAACTCAATTTTTTTGCACTGAATCACAGCGAGCACCGTTTGGGGCAAAAGCCAGCAGCAGCAGCGGCTGGCAGCAGGAGGCAGCAGGAGGCAGGTAACGGCAGCGGCAGGTATCACGCCCATCAGGTCGATTTGGGCTTACCTTTTGGGGCTGCTGCTGCTGCTGCTGCTGCTACTGCACCTGGTGCTGTTTCTGCTGCTGCCCAACCTTCTTCTATCTGACTGCGATGCTGGCGTCGCTGCTGTTTTTAAATGATTTTTATGTGCACTTTAGACAGCCAAAACAACAACAACAACAACAACAACAGCCAAGTTTCTGGTTGTATTTTTGTATTTTGCATATTTATATACCCTGTAAATATGACTATATGACTACAAAGGGTAGTCGCTCAGTGACAGATCTCTAATTATATTGATAAAGTTGGAAATCTTTAAAAATCCTTCATATATTATAAAACTTGAATGTAAAAGCTGACAGACTTAGCGTTGGCTTCTGTTCTAGCAATAGTGTATAGAGACAGCATCATCCAATATTCCATTGCTTTATTGATAATATTTGCTTAGTAATAGATAACTATATTTGATTAGAGTTTCCATATGTTGCTGTAGTTGAGCCTAGGTAGATAGGTAATAGATATTGCTAGAGATCGATTATCTTATATATTCAGAAATACTCTGAATACTAAAAGACACGGAATCTATGATGCTCAAGCATGACTAGAGACACAGAGAGAAAGACAGCGACAGAGACAGAGTTAGAGTTAGAGAGAAAGAGAGAGAATGAGATGAGATGAGGAGAGTGAGAGAGAGGGAGAGAGTGAGTCAGCAAAAGCACATCAAGCAAAAGTAGAGAGGCAAAGAGAGAGAGAGAGAGATACTCTGAAAGACATACTGCCAGACCAAGAATTGGGAAGATATTGAAAGAGATAATCAGAGATTGAGATGGGAAAATTTAGAAAAGGAGGCAAATAGATAGAGCGAGGAAAGGGATTGAGAGAGTAATAGAAAGAGAGAGGCAGCTATAATGAGAGAGAGAGAGACAATCATAAATATAGATTGATAGTAGATAGAGGCAACATAACTCTTTATAAAGTTGAGAGATTAGAGAATCTAGCTGCAGCTACATCAATAAATGTAGGGTATTTGGTAGTCTAACTAACTATCTTCTCACTCCCCTCCACTCTCTCTCGCTCTCCCTCTGTCTCTCTCTCTCGCATTCACTTTATATAGTTATAGTATATGCATAAAAATATTTTGCTGAACATTTTGTTTTTATCGTGTTGTTGTTGTTGTTGTTGTTGTTGCCTTTTGCTCTGGCTGCAGTCGGCGCATTCAGTTTTGGCAGATTTCTCGCTTTTGCACTCATTTGGTCTATTGATTTTCTTTTGCCTTGTTTTGCGTGTTTATTTTTATTTTTATTTTTACTCTGTTGCTGTTGTTGTTGTTGTTGTAGTGTTTTGTCTCGTTGGCTGCATTTGTTTGTGGCCAGTCAGCCGGACGCTGGGACGTACAATGCTGTCCGGTACGGTACGGTTCGGTTCGGTTCGGTCTGGTCTGGTCTCGGTCGGCCAGTGTTACAATGCAATAGACAGGCAGCTGGAACTGAAACGCAGCCAACGAGCCGGGCATTGTTTTTATCCTGGTCCAGGACACGCTGGCCCATGCATTGTATTGATTTTTTGCGGGCAACCCTTTGCGCTGGCACCGGCTGCTGCTGCTGCTGCTGCTGCTGCTGCCATAAAAAGTCATTAGTGAGAGCGGAGTCTGGGAGAACTGTGTGGGCTGAGCTTGGTTGCTTCGAGTGCATAATGGCACAATTTAAATACGTGTGCAGCGTGGCGACTGCCATGTGAATGAACCGTGCAACGGAATGCAGTCGAATGCAGCATGCGGTAGTCAAGCCTTTAAGGCTCGTGGCCCACGCGGCGTATGCGCAATGTGCACTGGCAATTTCTAAAGTTTTTTCCTCAAGCTGCAGCGCAAAACAATAAACTGAAAGCCATTTGCTTTTGATTTATTGACGCACGTACTACATGTGTGGCATGCAACAAGCTGTGTGTGTGTGTGTGTGTGTGTCCCTGTGCCACCACAAGCTGAGCAAATGGAGTTTCGGACATGATCGGAATCGATGGCGTAATGATTATCTATTAAAATAAATCACGTATTTGGCAACAGGCGACGCCAACTTGAGCAATTTTTCCCCAAAGTGTCGAAGTCTATAAATTGCCAATGTCTGTGTGTGCTTTCTATCCTCTTACTCACTCTCTCTCTCTCTCTCTCTCTCTCTCTCTCTCTGTCTCTCTCTCCCTCTTGTCTAGTCGTGCTGTGTGTGTCTGTGGCAGGCTCTCATTTTGGCAGCGCGCACAAATTGCCGTTGACAGGCCGTCAGACAGCGTAGCGTGGAGCATCGCATCGTTAAGTGTAACATAAATATATCCAACTTGACTGTAAAGTGCTTAAGCCTTTGGCCAAAAGCGAGCTAAGTGAAATGGACATAAGCAGCGCTTACAAAGGCAAACGATAAAAAGAAAAAACGAAAAGCAATACGGCTGCACACACTTGTGAGCCCAGGGCAGTCTTATGCCCTGAGCCTACAAAGACTTCCAATCAATCTATGCGAACTACTTACTGCTTAGTCTCATGTTACAGCCATTGGTCATTCCAAGTTTGAGCTTGACGAAATTTGTGGCAAAAAAAAAAAAGAAAATGCTGTCGAAGGCAAAGGAAATTGTTCATTTTCCTCTCTTGAGCTTGAAACAGCCTTTGATGGCTTTACTTTTGTTTCAGTTGAAAAGACATTCCCAGTTTTTTGCAAAGCCAGAAAGTTGATGGAAATGAATCGCTTGAACTGTTAAACAAAGTTTTATTTATGTGTCGAATTATGTTGATCATAGCCAAGTTTAGAGTAAGAGCAAAATTCTTGGCTACACTCATTTATCAAGCTTTATGTAGTTTCATAATTATTTGAAATATAATTTGAAGTTAAATTGAATATATTTTTCAGAATTTTTTAAAGCTTTGTGCCCTATTTTAGTGACTTCCATGAAAAATCGAAAAAAAAGTTTTATAGAAGCTAAAAATTTGGCACGAAAATATCGTTAATGTATGCACGCATATTCATAGGCTCTACGGGAAAAGAGTTTAGTTAGAGTAGAGGCAAATTAAAAATAAAATTTTAGGCTATTCTTCTAGATATATGCAGCTTTTATCAGTTTTAGTATTTCCTAGTTATATTTAGTCTAAGAGAATCAAAGCAAAGTTGAAAACTTGCTCAAATTGAAGCGTTAAGCTTTGATAATTAAATGCAAAACTTGCTAACTTTTCTTCCTCTCTCTCTCTTTCTCTCTCTCTCTCTCTCTCCCTCTCTCTCGCTCTCTCTTATCTTTAATATTTATATAATTTTTATCATAATTTTTCTCTTCTTTGCATTTGCTTTTTTACTTTCTGAGAACATCATAAAGTTAGTTTAGTTTTACATCTCTCTCCCTCTCTCTCTCTCTCTCTCTCTCTCTCGCTCCCTCTCTTGTTTCACGCCTAACTGAACTCGAATTGCATAGGCAAATCTGCTTAGGCTTGCAATTTTCTATAATTTTCCCATTTTCTTTTCTTTTTTATATTTTTATTGTGTGTTCTGCTTTGCTTTTTCTGCATTGTTTCTTGGTTGTGTTGTGCTCGCACTTTTAAACTAATTGCCAGCAATTTAGCAAACGTTGCCCGTGCACTGCGGCGTATGCGTAATATTTATGCAGCTACTCCCGCTCCGCTCTCGCCCTCTCCCGCTCTCTCTCTCTCTCTCTCTTTCTCTCTCTCTGGTCATTCCTGCTCCTTCTATCTATGGTTGACTTTTGTTTGCCGCTGCTCTGCATGCCCAGTGCGCACATTTGCCGCATAATTGCCAAGTCATGATTTTTTACACACCAAAAACCGAAAAACAAGGAGACAAAAACGCAACAAAAAAAAAAAAAACAATATAAAGAAATAAAAAAAAGAAGAGAGAGAAAAAAAAATGTGGAGAGAATAAAGAAAAAAGATTTGCACAGTGTTTTCTGTTGATATTCGCACTGGGCATAATTTCCATGTTGCTTAAACGGCACTTTTGTTGCTGCTGTTGATGTTGCTCCGCTTCTTCTTCTTCTTCTTCTTCATGTTGTTGTTGTTAATGTTGCTTTCGTTGTTGTTGTTGTTGTTGCTTTGGGTCCCATTTCCAGTCGTTGAGTTCATTTTATCGTTATTGACAGTTTTACTGTGTTGTTACTCTTATTTGATACACTGTTTATTAAATATAAGACGAGTATATTAGTTTTGGTTCATTATTTTCTCTGTGTAATGTGTAAAAGGGAGTATATTTGATTATATATAGCCATGATTGAAGTTGTTATATGAGAAGTAGATTTTTTAAGCCAAAGAAGTCACGAAAAGTCACAGTGTGAAAGTCACAGATTCAATTTAGTTACCAATGAAGTCATGCAAAGTTTTTATTGATTCCAAAAATCAGTTCGCAATTACAATATCCACAGTCACAGCTTACAAATCACAGTCACAACTGAAATCACAGCTATCAAGTCACAGTTTACATACATTGTCACATTAAGAGTTTACTTCATCTACCCTCTACCCTATCGTGTAGAGTATTCCGCAGTCGCCTACAGCCGATTGCCATACGGCGGCTTCCTTGTTTTTGTCATTTTGTCTTGTTCTTGCTGCTTATCAAGCTGTCTGTCCCCTTTGCATAGTTTTTCGCAACGAATATTTCTTTCAGTTTTGCGCAGCATACAGTATCTTACCTTGGGGAGCAGTCACTGGATTTATTTTTTTATTTTGGACTGGTCATAGGGCAAGTTAATGTCATGTCAAGCGACAGACGTGTTCAGTGGAGTTTTAGAGTAGAGCCCGTGTAGGGAGACAGTGGGGTAGGCGTGGCAGGCAGACAAGTCATATAGGGCGGCTTAGAAGCTTGATATCTGTTCACTTGAGCTCAACTTATGGCGCTCCAATTTCGCGCTGATGCATAATTTTTTTCAGGCGCGCATAAAAATGCGCTCAAAGGGGGCCGCAAATGCCAACCAGGAAAAGCTCATAGAACAAAAAACTAAAAAAAAATGAAGGAAAAACTAGGGAAAAGCATTGGGGCTAACATGAAGCAAAACTTCTATGTGAAAAAAATCAACTTCAACATGCGTGACAAGGGGAACGCGCCTGCCTTTGGCTCGTTTATCTTTCCAATGGACTCGAGTGCGTGTGCGTGTGTATATGTGTGTGAGTGTGTGTGGATATGCGTGTGTGTGTATTAAAAAAGAAATAAATTGCATTAAATAGAAACGCTTTGCGCTGCTTTAATACTACGCAGCTTTTAGTCTGATCGTCGTTCGATGGATTTCCATGTTTCTCTAGAGTCTAGAAGCAGCTGCTCTAGTTGTCACATCTTCTTCGTAGTTGCAGGTTTCCTGATCCATATCAATGAAGCTTAAAAGCTGATTTTGTTTAAGTTTCTCCATTGCTCAGCAGTCATTAGTGACTTCTGGGCAGCTTAAGAGTCAATTGAATTTTTGCGCCAGCCTAAAAGTAGGCAATGCTTTTTTTGTAACTTTACTCTCACTTGGAATTGACGCCATTATAGGCGTCTGCAGAGTGATCAATGCAGTTCTCAAGACGACTTATAGCTATTACAGTCATCGCAGCTTCAATCACGAATTTTTCGCAAAACAAAAACAAAAAAAGGCGAAGTTACGCTTCCTTGGGCTAGGGAAACGGAAATGCCACAGCAGAAATGCTTTTACTTCAGCTACAGCACGTCTATTAACTTTGCTTTATATAGTACACTGGGAAAGCACCTCGCTCTATCTACTCACCCTTCTGGCTGTGCGTGTGTGTGTGACATGATTAATAGCTGCGCTGACAGTTGACTGACTGTCGTCAAGTGAAATCACAAAAAAAAAAAAAGGAAGCTCGAGAAAAACTCAGCTTCAACTGCGCAGCTTTAAAATAAATTTGCATAAAGTCAAGGGAAATGTCAGTTGGGTTCAAAGTTCAGCGCACTGAGTGCTGTTAAAAGCCCATAAATAAATAATGAATTTTCTAACACTCGCATTAAAGATTTTAATGAATTTCGCAGCGCGTAAAACGTAAATAAACAGAAAGAGAAGAAACGGAAAACAGGAAAAAAGAGAGAGAGAACGATATCAGACGCGGAACCATTAAAACGCTTCAATCACAGCGCAAATCTGTTCATGTGTGCGCCACCAAACAAAACAAAAAGAAATTAAATAAACAAACAAACAAACGGCAAAAGGAAAACACACAACAAACAAATGCAAAACGGGAAAAAAATAAAATAAAAAAATAATATTGTAACGCACAGCAAAAACAAAAAAAAAAACAAAAAAAAAATCAGCGAAATTCGGCGTTTAAAATTCATACATAAAAAATGTAATGGAAAGCATTAGTGCTCATAAAAAATGGATTTACACAGCCTTTTTAAGGCTGTCCTGATCCTGTACATCATACGAGGTGAGTACCAATTGCCACAGTCCTCCCCATAGACACATAACCGAATTTCCCTCTCACTATCTTGCTATATCTATCTCTATCTCTGCCAAACAATTGCTGTCAATTCTACAATTCCATACCAAAAAAAAATATATATATATATAATAAATGAAAAAAATGTATATATATACATATATATATAAATATGTATATATATTAATTTTATATATGCATATGCGAGGTGTGTTCAAAAAGAAATTTTTAATTAGCATGTTTTTAGCAAATCTTTGAGTATTTGAGAAAATTGAGCAGAGATCACAGTATCAATTTCTTCGATCAACTTTTCACTGAGACTCTATCCTACTTCAGCAGAAGTAAGAAGAAGAGGATAATGAAAGCAGTAAGCTAACCGATTATTCAATTGTGACAGCAGCAGCTAAAGAACATCAAAAAAAAAAATTAATTTTTTTAAAAGTTGCAAGAAATAGAAACAAAAAAATACATAAAAAATAAATATATAAAAAAAAATATAATAAAAAAAACATTGACAGATATTTGTAAAAAAATATATAAATTCATGAATAAATAAATATAAAATTGCTGGAAAATACTAAAAATACTTTTTGAACACATCTCGCAAATATTTGCATATAAACTAGTTTTCCCTATATATATATTTATAGTAATATTTTATTGTGCAACCACATTGGGAGCACAAATAATTTTATTTATTTTTTTATTTCAGCTTTGGTAAAGAAATTGTATATTTAATATTTGCATAACTATTTGCTGTGTGAAGCTTTGTTGGATTAAAAACTGTAGGGAAATAAATGAATAGATATTGTATTTATTAATATAACAGACGAGAGACTATTAAAATGATTTGCTGATAATAATTGAATTGGTTTTTTTTTTAAACTCAGTCTCAAAGAAGACAAAATATTTTCATAACAATTTTAATAAGTTAGCCAAATGAAATGGGTTGATTAAAAATCGATAAATATATATTTATTATGTCTTGAGCGAACTACTCAAACATATAATAAATATCACGTATACGCACAATGCGCTGATATTATTGAAACAGAGCAGAGAAATAAATGAAGAGCAGATAGAAGTTTAATTTGTGAACAGTTAAAGCAAGTTGAGTGCAAAATAAGAATAATCTATTATAATAAAAAATCTCTAAATTGTAGAAAAATATTTGTCTTTGTTAGATTTATAGAGATATATAAAAAGTATCTTTCAGATACTTAATTGCTTTGACAAAGCATTTTGCTAACATGCAGAGTATCAGCTCGTCTCTCATTCTCCACTCACTTCTTTTCAATTTGCGTTCGACTGATCCTAGAGCTCAGACTGGCGCCTTGCAGTATGCAACACTTTTTGTGGGCGCTGGGCTAAAAATAATTAAGCTGCGTAGCCAGTTGCATGTTGTTGCTGTTGTTGTTGTTGTTGTTGCTGTTAGTGTCGCTTCTTTGGCTTGTCTTTTGTGCGCTGTCGCCTGCAACATTTCCACAGCCACTTTGTCCACTTTGGCTAACAAGCCGGGCGTGTGGCATGCGGCAAGCTTCTCCTTCTCTCTCTCCCTCTTCGTCACTCTCTCTCTTTTTTTTTTTACTCTGTGCTCGCCCTTTACTTGATATCCTGGTTGGCATTTTATTTCAGGTTTTTTTTTTTTGTTTTTGTGTTTCTTGTTTCGCTTGCTTTTTGTGCGCTCAACTCAAAAAGCCAAAGTTATCAGCAAAAGATCAACGACAGCGTATGCCCTGCCCCAGCTCACGTCCTTAGCCTGGCAGCCGCAGGCGCTTTATTTCCTATACTTTAGCAGGAGGCAGCAGGCAGAAGGCGAGCTGATGTTGCTGGTCTCTGACTGTGACAGTCTAGGCTTTTCTTCGTGCTGCTGCTGCTTGTTGCTGATTATGCGCTGCATGCTGTCGCTGCCTTGGACAATGCCACAAAAGGCGCTGCTGCTGCTGCTGCTGTTGCTGCTGCTGTTGCCTGTTTACTTGGCTTTGCCATTGCAGTTCGCTTTTTGTTTTATCAAACAACAAGCCCAGGCCAGTGAGCTCGGCAGCTCGACAGCCTGGCTGCATAATCTTGGCCGCCGCCCGTTGAGCTTCTGACGAAATGCCACGCCCACCGACTGGCCCTCAGCTTGCCATGCTGTATGTGTGTGTGTGTGTGTGCTGCAATGTGACATTCGAGGTCATTCACATTTCGAGGGCGTGTTGTTGAACTTGGTGTTGCTGCTGTGCGTGTGCCTGTATGTTGCTGCGAGGGCGTGTTGCATATTCGGTTGCTAAATGCCCTGATACATTAGACAATGAGCAGCTCTAATTATGTCTAGCGTCTGCTTAAAAACTGCAATTAACATTTGAGCCCAGTTGTTGTTGCTGCTGCTGCTGCTGCTGCTGTTGCTGCTGCTGTTGCTGCTGTTGCTTTGTGCCCTGAAGTGTTGGTGCACGCCAGCGGCAGAAAGTTGGCTATGAGTTGGCTTGTAAATGATGCCGCCGCCTCGAGTTGCCGCGAGGCATACAAACTTTAGCCATTGTTGTTGCTGCTGTTGCTGCTGTTGCTGTTGCTGCTGTTGCTGCTGTTGACTTCGTTTCTTTGAGCTGCAACAACAACACAAACAAAAGTGAAACGTGTGCTTTTCAATAATTCAGTTTTATGGCACAGAACTCGACACAACTCAACGTGACGTGCGCCTTTGTCTACAGTTGCCGTTGTGACTCTTAAAGTTGGCGCTCATTAGCGACGCAACAGCAACAACTGCAATTGCAATTGCAACTGCAACAGCAACAGCAACAGCAACAGCAACAGCAACAACAACTGCTGCTGGAACAGCAATGTCTGCAACATTAATTGAAATGCTTTTCACTTTTAGCAGCTGCAATTTAATTGCATACTTTTGTGCGCAAAGCAGCAGCAACAGCAACAGCAACAGCAACAACTGCAACAGCAACATGCACGGCAGCAACAACATCTGCGCTGCAGTCAATAACGCAAATTCAGCTCTAGCATTAAAATGTTTGCATTCAATCGCAACAATGGCCAGATTGCTGAGCTATGCCAAGCGCATACCCTGTAAAAACATAGACAACAGCAACAGAGCATGCTGGACTTGAAGCAGAAACTATTGTAAAAATCAAGGCAGCATGAATGTTAAGAAGAGTCTAACTAAGAGTTATATATGTTTAACAAATTACAGGGTATCTGCTAGTCGTTCACTAGTTTTTCTTTGCAACAGCTGAATAAAGTCAAGCAGCTCGCTGCCTAGTGCGTGATATGACCTAAGCAAATACACTTTGCCAACACACACACACACACACACACACACACACAGAGAGAGAGATGTATATACATCTACAAATACCGTTACGCTCTGTTGCGTCGAGACACAGACATGGGTCTGGGTTGGGGGGATGGGTTTTAGGCAGTGGAACGCTCGACTGAAGCAGACGCCTCGCATTAGTCGAGGCTTTTAAGCAGAAAAATGCGTGCACTTGAACTGAGCAGCAGGTGGGGCAGTAGGGGGGGGGGCGGCGTGGCATGGGCGAGGTGACTGCTGCTGGTGCTCGGCTCCTGCGGCTCCTGCGGCTCCTTAGCTTCAGCTTTAGCTGCTTAGCAGCTGCCTTTGCCAGTTGCCTGCTTTAAATGTAAAGCGCTGCCTACTTTTAGGCTGAGGCCAGTGCCTCAATCAAATGGCAACGTTGCGCCTCGAATGCTGTTTATATTTGTCAAGCCATTTTCCCACAATTCCGCCCTTCCGCCCTTCCGCCCTTTCGCTCAGGCCACCTCCTGCCAATAACGACATACTGGCTTTTCCTATTGGGCCCCTTGACAGCAGACAAAAGCCTTGGAACATCTTTCACTCACGTACCTTATGCAAATCAGCTTTAACGTGTCTTGTTGCTGCTGCTGCTTCTTCTTCCTCTTTTTCCTCTTCTTCTTCTTCTTCTTCTTTTACTTTTTCGACTCTGAAAATTGCGTTTTCATTTAAATGCTGCACGGAAAAAGTTTGACGCTATGTGAACTTGTCGCTGGTTTTTATTGCTCGCTGCCGTTGCTGTTGCCGTTGCTGAATAAAGCACTTCTTTAAGATTTAGGGGCTGGCTGGCTAAGGGTGACTCTTGGCTGGTTTGTTGTGTGTGGTTGGGTGCCTTCTAAGCGTTTTTGATTTAGTTGAGCTTTGAAGCCCAGCGCTTCTCATTATTTACAGTTTTTCTTGACTTCTGCTTGGAAATTAAAGATGTGCCCGCTGGCTCGTTAAAATACGCTTACAGCGGGTATTATGCTAAGCGAAAGAAAAGTCCAATTTATTCAAGCAGCATTTATAATGTATGTAGCATTTTACAAAGAAGCATAAGAAGAAGCAGACGAAGAAGCAGACAAAGAACTTTGCAAAAGACGTAATACAAAACAGTAAATGACCTTAATTTGATGAAATTTTGAGTTGATCTTCAAAAGGAGTATAGCTTGAAAGACTTTTAGTATATCGGAATTCTAGATTAAAGATTGCATCTTAACAACTAACTAAATAAAAAAGGGCAGAACCAATAGAAGACAAAGTCCGAAAAGGGGTTATTGGAGTGCTGTATGACTTAACAAGTAAGAAGGCTCTAGTCGAGACGGCTCGACTACGAGATACCCTGAACCCTGCAAAGAAATTTATATTCTTCTTCTTTACGCACGTATAAGCGCACGCTCTGCTAACCGCGCAGTTGCTGCCGACGGTTGGGGGTGGGATGGGCTGTACTTTGAACGCTTATAACTCCATTTCTAGATGAACTATCTTCATGAAACTTTCAGAATATATTAATAGCATTCAAATTTGTCCGTTTGCCAAATCTCAAGTCTCTAGTAGTTGAAATGCGTTTTTTTCAAATTGGGGGTGAAGGGAGTGTGGCATCCAAAATCTGAAAATTACAAAATCTGCGTATCCATAATATCTATCTAAATATACAAAAATTTGAAGTCTCTAGCTAAAACGGTGTAGAAGTTATGCTCAAAAAGCCTAAAAAACGTAAACGAATTTTCGATTTTTTATCGATAATTAAGGAATGGGATGAGTTATCGAAAAAAACAAAATAAACTTGTACTGCGTAACTAAGATACGAGTGTTCATGTAAAATTTCAGCTCTCTAGCTTTTGTAGTTTCCGAAATCTCGACGTTCATACGGATGGACGGACGGACGGACGGACGGACGGACGGACGGACGGACGGACAGACGGACAGGGCTATATCAACTTATTTTTTTGTGCTGATCAAGAATATATATACTTTATGGGGTCTGCGACGTCTCCTTCTGCCTGTTACATACATTTTCACAAAAACATTATACCCTGAATTCCCATTTTCAATGGGTTCAGGGTATAAAGAGAGAGAGAGCGATTTTATGAGAGAGAGATTGTATGAAAACTGTCATTCTTGAGCTCTGGGATGAGTGTACGTCTCTTCAAATGTTGTTCCATTCTCAGCGCTGGTGTTCAGTTCAGTATTGGTATTTATTCTTCTGAGTCCGAGTTCTTAAACCTAGAAATATGCATAATTTCAACACTTAAATACATAGTGTTGAGTTTGTAAGTCTCAGCATTGGTCTATTGCTTATCTTAATCTATCGCTGAGTTTGTAAGTTAAGGAATAGGGTCAGGGTCAGGGTCTGCCTATTTATAGAGTCCACACATGTGGCTGTTGAGTGAGTAGGAGATATGTATGTAGGAGATTTGTATATTATATATGTTCATGCCTGAACACTCAGAGAGCAATTTACTTTCAGATTTCTATGCAACTTTTTCAAGTCTTTTTATATTTTACAAATATTATATATAGAAAGATCTAAAGCCTATATATGTTCGCTTATATTATTAGATTGTTTTTTTTTCAGAGATTTAAATTAAATTATGTATTTAAATTTAAGCATATATCTTTCATTGTATAGAATTTCATAGGCATTTTTTTAGCTTTTTATTTTCAAGCTACATTCGCTTATTTATAGCTATATCTTCTATAAAGTTAACGTAATTAGAGTTCTTGTGAATCTCTACTATTAATTGGCATATTCATATGAAAAGTTTTATCAGATTAACAGAATTTGAAAGCTGAGCAGCATCGCAGTGACTCCAAATAGCAGCTTGATAGATTTCAAAATTTTAGTGGAATTTCGGAGTTGATGCATCGACTGTGAACTTTAGCAGCTTCGAAGTATTTCAATATTTAGTGTCTATAAATTGTCAGTTAAGAAAAATACATCACTTTTTTAGCTTAACAGAATCTTTATTTTTGTTTGAACTGCATTTGTCTTGGGCATGCAATATATTATTTTCTATATCGATCTAAAGAAGACCAAATAAAGGAAGATCTTTAAAAAGTGCCAACATCCAAACTACTATGAATTTTGTTCTATAGTTTTACAGAAGCTCTGCAGCTTTCTATATATATATACTATCAATAAATAAATTCAAAATCATTATCAATGTTGACCGAAATCTAAAGATTTTCAATTGATGGCTGCAGATTTGAAGTCAAATGTTATTGAGAAAAAAAAAAGAAGCTAAATCAAGCAGAATTTCCTGCATTTTCAATCACTTTAACTGCCACAATAATTATTCCATCTTTAAGCCTAACATAGCTTCACACCCTCCTACACCCTGTCCATTCTCTCCACCCCCTTCAAACTCCTTTTATGGCCATGCTCAAGCATTTCATATTTGACACCCTCGAACATAGCTGCATTCGCTTCGTTTTCTTTTCTTTCATTTGTTTTCATTTGCCGGGATTTTCTTCTTAATTACGAAACGACTTTCTTTCAGGCAGCGCTGCCATTTAGAATGGCTGCATTCCTGAATAGAAATCTAAATGGGCATCTTGCAAATGGGGCAGCTGCTGCTGCTGCTGCTGCTGCTGGGCGGAAGCTTTAGCTGAGCTGAGCAGTGCTGAAGTGAGGCAGACTCTTCCTCCTCCTCCTGCTGCTCCTTCTCCTGCTCCTCCTGCTCCTCCTGCTGCTGCTGCTCATTTGCATTTTGTCTGGCAGCATCAGGCAAGTGTGATGTCTGTCGTTACATAGCTGCTGCCAATGCTGCTTCTTCTTCTTCTTCTTCTTCTTCTTCTTCTTCTGTTGCTTTCAGTCATTTCCGTCCAGCAGCTTTTAATGAACCGTGATAATGATGAGCGCTGCCTGCCGCTGGCATGGCTCGCACTTTTATAGCATCTCTCTCTCTCTCTCTCTCTCTCTATGTTATCCCTCTCATATAATTGATTTTAGTTGAGTTGTGGGCGTGGCAGCTGCTGCTGCTGCTGTTGCTGCTAAGGTCCTTTGGCCATTTTGATTGACAACGCTGACAAATGGTGCGGCGTGTATTCAATTATGTGCAAAGTGGCAGCAACAAAGGCGCGCGCAACATGCAACACGAGCCACCGAGCCACCGAGCCACCGAGCGACCGAGCGACAGACATAAGCAAAACCTTATCGAGTTTATCAGACGGTCATTGTGTTGCGTTTATGCCGCATTGTCAGTGCCACACACCAAGAGAGAGAGACAGGGAGAGAGTAAGAGAGAGATAGAGTGAGAGACAGACGTGCCACAAAGCCATAGATAGTCAGCTACATTACCATCATCATCAGCCACACACACACGAGAGAGTGTGTTGTTATTATATGGGGCACGTTTTCATGTCACATTTTGATCGCATTCGTGCGCTGGCTTTGTTGCCAGCACGCCCTTTGTTTGCCACATAAATAACCTGACTTTGGCTCGCATTCTAACTGGCGTTTGTTTTGTGCGTCTTCAATTAGCTGACAGCTGCGCTCAGTACTACGCTGCTCTAAGGCTGACAAATTTAATTTGCATTGCAATGCGTCAACACTGCCAAAATCTCTGGTTGCAACAGCAGCCGCGACGGCACCTGATATGAAAAACTTTAACTTAAGTGACTTAAAAATGAAAACAACAACTAAAACGAAAACTGGAAATTTAATGTGCTGGCCCATTGTGGCATCAACTTGTGGCAAACACTTTATACTTTTCACTAACAATTTTTGCCTTGCTCGCCGCATTTCCTTTGGGCATTGCAGTTGACAGCGTGCCACACACACACACACACACCCACAAAGAGAGAGAGAGAGAGAGAGGCACAGTCTCTGAGTACCGCAACGAAAGTGGCACAAAGTTTGCAACACTTTCGGTTTGGGCTTTTGGGGGCAACTTGACTGGAGTCTCTACTCACCCTGTGTGTGTGTGTGTGTGTGTGTGTGTCGTCCACTAGTCCACTCTCCAATGCTCTATCGTTATCTCTTGGCCAATGCCTTTTTTTTTTGACAAAAACAATTTTTCATTTTATTGCTGCGGCTGAAAATTGCTTACAAATTTAGTGCTGCATACTTTGCGGCTGCTGTCAAAAATGCTCCACTTTCACGACGCATTCTCAATTACCATTTCTCCAACGATTTCGCTGCTAGAATTTGCAGACAAGAGTTTTCTCTGACTTAACTCAATATGATCTTTATTTGTAAATAATTTTTAATTTTTGGTACGCTCTGCTTTGATTTCTGAATTTATCTTTTGCTTAGTTTCATTAGGTCATTAGTTTGTTTTGTATTGTTTTATTATTATTATTATTATTATTATTATTATTTTTTTTTTTTTTAACTTCCACAATTTTTTTTCTTCTAATTTATTCAATGATATAGAGAGGCACTTCTTTTTTTTAGAGATGTATTAATTTAGAGTACTTAAATATTTTTTTAATGCAGTTTAGTTATTCATTTCTTATTTCTGTTTTATTTTGTAACAAATTATACATTTTGTTTCTTATATAAAATAAACACACATATCTAACTTAGCTTTAAAAGTGCTTCAAGTTTACATTATATTTAATTAAAAATCAATTTTTGTAAAATTTTTTTTTTTAATTTCTCAAATATTTCTTAACAACATTACGCAGAATAATGATAATGAATAGTTAATGAAATGCGTTTTAGATTACATTAAAATTTTGTTAATTTCTTTTCTTTTTTTTCATATCTTCTATTTGCTTTTTCGCTGCGATTCTAGTGAAATTTTGAATTTATTCTATTTATATACAATTTTCATGTGCAAAATTTAGCTTTTTTTTTAGCTTAGCTTCAAAGCCGCTTGCAATTTTCATTAATTAACTATTATTTTGCTAATTTTTTTTATTATTATTTTTTTTAGCATTGATTGATTATATTATGATTTTACTGGAAATAAAAGTATTTGAGTAACATATATAAATATGTGTCTATTTTACTTATACACAGCTACATCTTGGATTTTTGTTATGCAGTAGATGTATCTGAAACTGAAGATGAGTCAATGTTGAGGTATCTTATAGTTGAGCATTCCCGTTAAGAGTTTCTGTTGTTCTATAGTATTGCTTATGGTTCTTCGATAGCCAATAAGAACTGAAGTTTCAACACTTTCGCATACTTTATTTCAATTTTTCCTTTACAATTTTTTATTTATATAATATTTATAACTTTTTTCTAATATCAATTAATAATTTAACATTTTTAATTGATTACTACTATACTCTAGAGCTACGTCTCAAAATTTACTTAACACTCTATAAACTAAGCATAAAAACCTTTGAACTCACTGCAAATTTCCAAACTTCATTCATTCTGTCGTTTCTCTAGAAAAAAAAGGCTAAATCTGAGCGAAATTATTTTGCAAGCTCATAAATGTCGCATTTTTGTCGCTCCAGCCCAAACTTATGTAGTTTTTCTCCATTTTTTTTATTAGTTTTTTTTTTTTTTTAAATATAATTAAATTATTCATGCAGTTGCTGGGCATAAAAAATGAGAGAGGAGAAAAAAAAAAGAAAAAAGAAAAAAAGAATTTATGTGTTATCTCTACACGAGTTGCTGTGTGGCATAAAAACGGGTCACTGCACTGCTGCTGAGGCAACGCCTCAAGTTGTCAGGGAGCCGCAATGCAAATATAGCTTGACACACGCCCACACACACACACGCCCACACACACACACACACACACACACAGACACACAGAGTCGTCTCGCCCCGTTTGTTGCCTTGACTACCAGCAAGTGAATAATAAATATGGCATAAAAGCCACATCGAAAGCGCCTTTAAAACACACCCCAAAATATTATACAATGCTTTAGAGCAATTAGGCCGAGATGCTGCCACACCTGCCCAGCAAGCCAGTCAGCCACAAAACGATGGCCACAGGTAAAAAGCAATTGTCTTTGCGCTTTGTGCGTGCCTTTGTTGTGGTCCACGAGCGATGCTCATTAAAATTTAGGCCAAGCCGCAGGGCCTCTCCCTCGCTCACTCACTCACTCACTCTCTCACTCAGTCAGTCAGTGAGGCAACAACAACAGCAACAACGCCTACGTCACTGCCACTTAATTTTGGCCAAAAAAGTTTGCGGCTTAAATGAAATTGAAATTAACTTTGGCCGCTCGTGCATTACATGCTCGCGGCAGCCAGAGTTCCAGCTAAACTAAATACATTGCTTTCTCGCTCTCTCTCTCTGACTCACTCTAACTACCTCTCTCTCTCTCTCTCTCTCTCTTTCTGTATACAGTAGTGCATGGCTTGGATCTGCAGGGACCAATATTTCTGCATGAGCCGCCGCATCGCGTTGAGTTCTCCAACAATTCTGGCGGCCTGATAGAATGCTCCGGCCATGGCAGTCCCCCACCAGAGGTACGTATCAACTGTATAAAATGGGCGTGGCTTTTGCTTGGTTTTCCTTTTCGTTTTGTTTTCGCCTGCTTAATTATGCATGCCATTTTTAGTCTGGCGCTCATTTCCAAGTTAATTGACTGCCCGAACAAAAAGAAAAGAAGAAGCGAAAAATAAGAAAATAAAATAACTAATACGCCGCGTTGTCGCTATTGCCATTTGTTAGGTGGAATGGACGCCCATACCGCCGCAGCAGGACATGGTCTTTCAGCTATCCAATGGCAGCATGATGTTCTATCCGTTTACGGCCGAAAAGTATCGCCACGAGGTGCATGCCACCGTCTACAGGTGAGGCTAAGGGTGCGCCGTGCAGCGCTGCGTATACTTAATATTTTTAATTTTTCTCTTTCTTCCGCAGATGCAAACTACGCAACCTGGTCGGCACCGTGCTCAGCCGCGAGGTGCACGTGCGCGGCGGTAAGTTCGCGTTTTGAGTATATTTAACAAATTTTTTAATTAATTTACGTATAATTCTATTGCCGTTGCGTCATTTGATTTGCGCTAACTCAGCTTGGCGTGCCATAGCACAAAAATAAAAAAAAGTAACGAACTTTCGCTTTAATTGCAAAGTTTTCGAAACGCAACGCCTAAAAGCAGCCAACGCAAGTTTTAATTACTACTGCCAAAAATGTTGGCAGCGAGCGGCGGTTGGTGGGTGGATGGCATGGGATGTGAGCTCTATAGGATTACAGCCGCCGCCAACAAACCGCCCTAAGCTCGCCGCTAATTTGGCGCCCAAGCGCGAGAATTGACTCTGACTCAGGTTCTGGGTATGGCTCTAGCTCTGGCTCGGGATCTGACTCTGGTTCGGCTGGTAGCCCCCAACCGCGCTGTGAGTTTTATTACTGGGCAAATGAGTTGGCGCAGACGGAGAGGCAAAAGCAGAGGCAGAGGCAGAGGTAGAGGCAGAAGCAGAGGCAGACAGCAAGTGCTTTAGCAACTCACGTTTCACTTGCATTTAGACAATTTATAATTTTTTTAAACGAATATAAAATTTGAATATTTGTAATATTTTTTTATATTTATTTTTCATATGTAATTTATTTTTTATTATTTATTATTCTTTAATTTTTTTTTTAATAAATATAAAATTTGAATATTTGTAAAATTTATTTTTTTATTTATTATTTATTATTCTATTATTTAATATTTATTAATTTTATTTTTACATTATTTTTTTTTTAATGAATATAAAATTTGAATATTTGTAATATTTATTCTTTTATTTATTTTGTATTTTGTATTAATTATTCTATTATTTAATGCTTATTATTTTGTTTTTACAGTGAGACGATTTCATGGAAATATTTTTATATATATATATATTTATTATTATTATTATTATTATTATTATTATTATTATTAATATTATTATTATTTTTATTAATATTATTATTTTTATTATTATTATTATTATTATTATTATTATTATTATTATTATTATTATTATTATTATTATTATTATTATTATTATTATTCTCTATCTTTTTGTCTTTCTTTTTTATCTGTTTGCATTTGTATTCTCTTAAGCAACTTTTGCTTTTGTTCAATTTTCATTTTTGTTTGTTTCTTTTTTCTTTATTTTTGCTTCTTCTTCATTTTCTACTTCTTGCCCGTTTCTTTACTCTACTTCTTCATATCGTGCCGCCTTCTTTATGATCATTTTTTCCTTTTTCTTTTCATTTTTACTTCATTTCTTTTTATGCACCATTTTCTAGTCTTACTTTCTTATTCATTTCTTTATTAATTTTTGCTGCTTCTTACTCATTTTATTTGCCTTATTCCTGCTGAATTTTTATATTATTTTCTTTTCTTTTTCTACCATTTCTTTCTGATTCTTCGCACTTTTCTTCTAGTTTTTTGACTTCTTTCTCATTTCTTTAAAATTCTTGTTTTGAGTTGGCTTCTTCACAATTTTCTTCTTTATATCTTTCCTTCCTACTTTGCTTCTTTCATTTTTCTTACTTTCTTCTGACTTTACTTCCGTTTCTACTTCTTCTACTTCTCTTCCTCAGTTTTAACTTCCGCTCTTCACTTTGCTTTACTTTCATATTCTCTCATTACCACACATTTTCTCCGCTGCATCCTGCTTGTTTCTCATCTTTTTTCTCCTCTTTCTTCTTTATGAGAATTCATCGGGAAGTGCTCTTAATTTACTCAAACATTAAAAGTCCATATAAAAATTTCGCGCAGCTCAAATAACAATTTTTTGGCTCTTGAATTTACTATAAATACATAAAAAAAAAAAACTTTTCAACTCGCAACTTCCGCAACTCTTTAACAGAAAAAAAAACTTTGTCAAGCTACTTTTTTTTTTTTTTTTGTTGATTTCTTTTAATTTTAGTCCAGTTTGAAGTAGCAGCGAAACTTTGTCATTCATTAGGCACTTGGCGAGGGCTTTATTAAAGTGCATTAATGAGGCAGCTCTCGTGAGCTGGCTGTCGCCAAAGCCAGAGCCAGAGCTAGAGCCAGATCCAGAGCCAATCACTTTGATTGGCATCGCATGTCGCATAGATTTTCTGGCTCATTGGCCTTTAACTGCTTCAACTTTGGCTAACTACAGTGAATGCTGCCCGCAGACAAAAAACAACAATTAGCACTGCCCATAAAACCTATGAATGCCATATAAAATGCCCAGTTGCGTAGATAAAATTCTCAAAGGGAAAGCTCATGACTCTTGACTTTTGGGGCTGCTGCGGCGGTTGCTGCGTTTAATTAACAGTCGCACACACACACAGAGAGAGAGAGAGAGAGAGAGAGAGAGAGAGAGAGAGAGAGAGAGAGAGAGAGCGAGGGGTAGAGAAAGAAAACAGTTGAAAGCAAAAACAAATAGAAAAGTCGCTACCGCAAAGATCTAAGATATGTTAGGGTTTCCCACACACACACACACACACACACAGTCATTTATATGTATATTTATTTATATATATATATATATATATATATATATATATATATATATATATATATATATATATATATATTATGTGTGTGTGTGTGTGTGTGTGTTTGTTAGATACGTAGCTCTTGCTACATGCAAAGTTTCAACGTCCGCCGGTCATTTTTCAGCAAGTCAGCACAACGTTACGTATACGCCATGTTGGCGAGCTTATTATACCCTGTAGTAATAATAATGGAGAAGGATAAGAATAATATATAATGCAGCAGAGATTTTTAATGGTATAGACTACTATCGATAACTAGTATATATACGCAATAATCACAATTGAAGCTGCTTTATATATGTATATCTTTCTGAGAAGTAAAGCATTTCATATACTAGTTTTAATAGTCTGTTCAGTCATTTCGATAAATATCGATTGTAGGTTTGTAGGTATATCGAAACAACTGTTAACCAAGTTCTCAATGAGAACTATTCATTTTCATAAAATGGTTTATCCAATCGCTTAATAGAAAACCTAACAAAGCTTAAGCTTAATGAGTTTTTTTTAATGATTCCCAATTTTCTATGCTCGACAAATGCTCATAAGTGTTTATAGTAATTATCCATTTTGAAATGCAACTCTATTAAATAAGCTAAAGATATATGCTCATTGCTCTATAAAACTAAACTTAATCTCTATCTATCTATCGATAAATATCGGTTTTCAAATCAACCTCAAGCATATCGAAGCTAAGTAAACTTAGCAATCGGCTTGAGTGCATTCCAAGCTCCAATGCATAGAGAAAGAGTATCTTTTAATTTATCTATCTATCGATAAATATCGGTTTTCGAATCAAGCTTAAACATATCCGCTTGACTGCAATCCAAGCTCCAATGCATAGAGAGAGTATCTGCTAATCGCACCTTTGCAACTTTGTCTTCTGCAACTTTGTTTTATTTGTGGTCGCTTTGTTTGTTTCCTGTCTCTCTCCCTCTCCCCCTCTCTCACTCCCTCTCTCCTCTCTCTGTGTGTTGTTTTTCTTGCTGCTCTCGTGTTTTTTTTTCTAGCCGAGAAGCCCGCAACGCTTTACGCTTGAGCAATTTGACAGCGCGTAGATTTGGCGCAAAACATTTTGCCTAATTTGCAAAAGTTGCCCAAGGGCTACCAGCCCAACCAGCCCAGTCCCGCAGCGAGGGGCGATCCACTAATTTCTCAGCTAATGTGTGCAGTTGACTTTTTGTCTATTGGCGCCTCGTTGTCTCGTCGTCCAGCTTAGCAGTTTTGTTATTTAATTGCGAGCGCTTAGTGCGCAGCGTGCGTGGCCTTCGCGTTCGCTTGACTTAAGTGCGTGTAATTAGAAAGAAAAAAAAAAACAGAAAAAAAATGTAAGAAAGATAGATAGCGAGGGAAGCTTGACAAATGCGGGCAACAGAACGCAAAACTTTCTGATTCTGTCAGAGGCCACGGGGCAAGGACACGATGCCAACAGCGCAACTGATGAATGTTGCCCCACAAAGTTGCGACTTGGCTTGCACTTTTGCATTTCAACAACACACAGAGAGAGAGAGAGAGAGAGAGAGAGAGAGAGGGAGGGAGATACATTGTCTCTCTGTCTCTAGTGTTATCAAAGTTTTTTGATTGAGCCCACAAAGTTGCCCTGAGCACTGTTGCTGCCACCTGCCCTTGTCGCAGCGCTTGTGTATGAAACCTGCGTAATTTGTTCGTAATTAGTTGAATGCACATCGTTGAGCAGGGACTTCCCCTCCTCCTCACACTGCTGATTGTGGCAAGCATTGTGCATGAAGCTGTGCCTGGCTAGACGACAATTTAATAGTTCGCTCGGCACAATAACTGCAAATCAGGCAAAGACTGGCAGCGGCCAACCAAAAGCATCTTTCCGCCGGCTCACATCATAAACATAAATTTGTGCAACAAAAACTTTGCCACAGATAGACAGAAAGAGAGAGAGAGAGAGGTAGAGAGAGAGTAAGCTACACAGCCACAAAACAAAGCGGAAATGAATTTCCGTCTAGCAGCCTGCACTCTCCCTCTCCCTCTTCCCCTCTCCCTCTCTCTGTCACTTTTTACTTTGTCTAGCATCTATAAACTTAGCTTAGTATTTCCATCCAGCTGTTTTGCTCTTGTTCTTCTTCCCTTTTTGCCACACAATGTTGTCACATGCCACGCCCCCCCTTCCTTCGCTACGAAAATTTTTTACAAAACTTTGCCTTTTGCTTAAATTACCAAAACTATGCAACAGAAAACAAAAATATATCTGTACAAAAAGCGAGGCTAAAAAAAAAAATGAAAACTCAAGCTGCAACAACTCAAGCGCAATGCTGCCCTAAACTCTGACCCCTGATCCCTGACCAGCTCTTTGCTGCTATATACTGAAATACAAATAATGAAGATCTCAAAAAGCAGCAAGTGCGAATCGTGCCTAACCGACTGCCTAATGCTCGTTCGAGATCTAAAGGAAACGTCATTTGATTGAGATTTATTCTTTCATTAGAGAATAGAAAGGCAATCTAATTGGGATCTGATATAGTCCAATTGGAAAGCAACTTATCAGTTTTTGATAGAGTGAGAGAGTTGCATAGTGAGGCACGATTATCAGCAAGAGATCATATTGATTTATATAAATCCAAATCTAAGAGTGGTCAACTCTTTTACTGCTTTAACTGGAGGCATAGAGAAAGACAGAATTAAAGCAAGGCATGAATACAGCTTAAGTGATTGAAACATTCTGAGTTAGACAATTGAATCTGATTAGGTACAGCTGACTTTCCAATTGGAAAACACAGCCCAGTCAGCTCTAACTAGAGACAATGCTAAGACTCGAATGCAACTCCTCTAATAGAGGCATTTCAAGTTCTGCAAATGAGTATCAAAGAAACTAATATACCCCTTTCACACACACACACTCCCACACTCGCAATAGAAATATAAAAATTGTTGCACAAACTCAACTGCAAATAGCAGCAGCAGCAGGAGCAGCAGCAGCAGCAGCAGGAGCAGGAACAGCAGCAGCGGCTGCTGCAGCCTTCGCTGTCGCCAACGCCGACATCGCGCTGGTCAGAGAAATTATAATGGAATGTTGTCACAAAGTTTTTCCAGTTTTTCATGCCCATAGAATGCAAAACAAAGCAAAACATAAAAGTGAATACAAAAATAGAAAAGAAGCAAAAGCAAGTAAAAATAAAGTAAAATAAACTGCCAAAAATAATAATAACTTTTCAAATTAAACTTTATCCAATTTTAGCATATTAAAGTTGAGCAAAAACAAAAAAAAAAAACAATTCGTGAGCGGCATTTAAAAAGAGTTTCCACACGCACACACACACACACACATACCAATGCACACTTGTTTATTTACAGTTAGTTTTTTAGGCTCTGCTTTAAGCTGCTTATTCGCATTTGAGGCGCGAAACGCATTTGCCAAACACTTTTCTAGTGACGCATGCACAAAATTGCCTTTGTCCATCTTAATTAATTTACAAAATGCCAACAACAGTGTGACGTGATATGCTGAGGGTCGACAGAGAGAGAGAGAGAGAGAGAGAGAGAGAGAGGGGCTTAGGGGTGCATTGTGGAGGCCAGTTCGTGGTTAACATGTGTCAACAGCTGTGCACAGTGGTGCTGAAAACGAAAAATGTTTGACAGAATGTTTGTGGAGATTTTAGGTTAGGGGAAAAGGGAAAAGGAAAATTTAGGAATAAAATATTTGAAGTAAAATGTTTAAAAATTTAACACAGGTAAAATTAGATGCATTTCTATTCAGGCTCATTCGCTGAGTCGCTCAGAGTCGATGCAAGTTTGCAGTGAGAGCAAGAGACTTGAGCTATCTAGCTCTGTGCCCTGCAATCATGAGAAATTATATATAAGTATATATCATAAGTAGATTATAGTAATTTTTTTGCTCTCAAATAACTGTTAATTGTTTCTCAATGTCTGCAAAAAAAGTCTCCTTCACTCACACATTGGCAGCCGATAGTAGCTGATAGCAGCCGATAGCAGCCGATGGCAGTCGATGGCAGTCGATCGTACTTCAACGAGCTCGTTCGCGATCGATAAAAATATTTTTTTCGCTCTTTCATTTCATTGATGCTCTCTGTACAACGATGCTCTCTTTTCATATAAACTCCCACAGGCATAAAATATTTATATAGTATTTACTACATATATACTCCGCTAAAAGTCTCTCTCTCTCTCTCTCTCTCTCTCTCTCTCTCTCTCACTCTCTATCTTTCACTTGCACTTTTGCATTCTCTCTCTATCTTTTATTAGACTATTTTAAATTATATATTTATATATTTTATAAATACCCCAAAATATACACCACTAAGAGTCTCTCTCTCTCTCTCTCTCTCTCTCTCCCTCTCTTCAACAAATTGTATAATTGCTTTCAGTCACAGTCTCATTAATATTTTGCAACCACTGTGCTATAGTCAAGCTTTGTTTTTAGAATCCTTGTCACTCTTAATTTTGCGCTGTGGCCTGACAGAAGGTATACCATGAAAAAGAAAAACAAAAGAAAAAATAAAAAAAAAAACTTTAGCTGAAATTTGGCGCAACCAATTTTGAAGAGCAGCTGAGCTGGGGTCCAAGACCTGACAAACGTTCACACTTTGGCCAAGTGTCACAATGTGCTGGACATGTTATGCGCGCACGTGTGTGTGTGTGTGTGTGTGTGTGTGTGTGTGTGTGTGTGTGTGTGTGTGTGTGTGTGTGTGTGTGTGGGTTGATAAAGGTCTCGATGTGGTTGTCGTCGCCTGTTTAATGTGCGACATATTTTCACTGTCAAACTCGGGCGCTTTTTTTCGCTGTTTTTTTCTTTTTTATGTGCTGACGGGGCAAAGCCTTTTTGGCTATAAAAATTAAAACAGCAGGCTAATAAAAAAAAAAAAATGCGATACATAATTGTTAGCTTGATTTATGTTGTGTGCACGCGGCGTATGAGCAATTTATATAAAGATATATTTATATAAAGCTAAAGAAATGTTCTCTTTTACAGTTGTCAACCAGAAGTATACGGTGCAGGTGCACGACGAGTACGTGATGACGGGCAATACGGCTGTGCTGAAATGTCAGGTGAGTGCCGAGTGCTGAGTGCCGAGTGCTGTGGGCAGGTGTTGTTAGTGCTGAAAGCGAAAGGCCACAAAATGCATTAAGCACGCAAATTAAATTCAACTCGAACTGATCAAATTTGCTTAACTTGAACAAGTTTACTCACTCACTCATTCTCTCTCTCTCTGTGTCTCTCTGTCTCTCTTTTGCTGTCTACCTGTGCAGGTGCCCAGCTATATGTCGGAATTTGTACTAGTCACCGCTTGGGTGCAGGACACCGGCATGCATCTGTATCCAAACACGGACATCGGCGGCAAGTACACGGTCCTGTCCAATGGCGAATTGTACATAAATAATGCGGGACCCAATGATGCGTACAAAAGCTACACATGCCGCACTGTAAATAGACTGACAGGTACGTGATAATCACATTTTGCAGCTTAATCGTCCAGTCAGCAATGCTTCACTGCCTGCCCAACATGACCAACCAGCTGTCTCTCCTCTCTCTCTCTCTCTCTATCTCTCTCGCACTCTATCTGCCTGCCGTTGGCAAGCTCTGTTGGCACATAATTAAGTTGAATTAATTAGCAGCTCGGGGCATGGCTTGTGTAAGTTATACCCGGCTTATGGCTGCTGCAGATTGTATTAAAATTGTATGCCAAGCAATTTGAATATTTTTTCGAAAATATAAATTTCGTTTACTCTAAGGCCAGATAAACAATATGAACTTATTCATAATCGAGTGAAAGTCACTTTTAGACAGCAGCAATATCAATTGAAATAGGTTTCATGTAAGCTTTGTGCTCTATTGAAAACTGTTTTTGTTTTTTTTTTGGGCTTGGGCTTAGTTCATAAACTAAAATTGTCTTTGTTCGCCCTTGAAGTCAAGGCTTTGTTTGGGCATTAACAGGATATACTAAGGATGCATTTTTAAGTTAGTCGGAGCTTAGTTAGACTTTTAGTTAATTTGACAGCTAATATATTTGTAGAAGCAGTGGATTTGTAGGCTTATAGTCTACAAGCACACATCAATGAATATGCGCATGATTACAAAAGATAGATAATTTAATAGATATTGTAGTATGTTGTATGCCAAATAAGCATATGCTCACGGTATTGTAGAGTATACAATATATCAAGTGGTCATATATCCAGTGTTAAACAACTCCAAATTTGCTGAATTCAAAAACTGTTTATTTCTTAAAATCCTCGTGCTTATATACCTTAAAAATACTTCCAGGCACTGGAAGGGTAAAATTTATTCCATGCACTCAAGTGCACAGATATTTTGTCAAGTATCCCTTTCGATCGTTAAGCCGCTGTTCAGGCTCACCTTACATCTTTATTACTCGCTGCGTTTGTCGCTGCAACTAAGAGATGACATGTTTATTACTTGGTGTCAGATAGCGCGCAGGCTATGGACTATTGCCTATTTTGAATTTTTATATTTATTTGGCATGTTCATGCTAGAACACCCAGCTTAAAGTAAGAGTAACAACTAATAACAACTAATAATCATAAATATATATATATATAAGTGCAGTAATATGTGCCATATATATGTTCTGTAGGTTAGAGCTTCTTTGGTTTTGGCAAATAAAATTATTATATGAAAGCTATACAAACGTAGCACACGCTCCCGACTTTTCAATTTCTTAACAATCAATTTTCTATATTACAATATAGCTAACATCTGATTCTGCTACTGCTGGAAGCCTAGCCAGGCTTTCTTTGGGTATTAATCTAGCCCCAGAAGTCACCTCTCAAAGCTCTTAATAAAAATTAGATAAAATTTAAGAAATATCATAAGTTAGTTAGTTTAGAGGAAATGAATCTATTCGAGGCACTGCAAAAGATTAATACAAATGCTTCTCTGGCCTATTTTTGAAAACTTGTGAATTATTCCAGTTATTTCAGCAAACACTCTCGAGTGAGACAAAAGCAGAAGTTATGCTGCAAATTCAGTCATATTTTTATAAGAGAACTGTTAAGAAGTCTAGGGTTTGTTTTATTCAGCTCAGCTTAAGAGTCGAGCAACTATGTGCACATCTTGTACTGAGTCATCTATAATATCAAAAGCCTTGAGGAACTGCCAGCAAATTGACTACAAATTGGAATTTAAAATGCCAAATTATATTTACTATGAACATCATTATCATATATCTATAATGAAAACCTTTTCTATCATCCTTCAGCTCTTCTAAATACAACTTTACGTTCTCTTTTTGCTATTTCATATCTAATATCATCTACACATCTATATATATATATATATATCTATATCTTATGAGCATCTCTTCAGCTTAGCTGCAATGCAAAGCATATTGATCAAATATTTATGAAATAGCTTTGTTAACCAGAGCATTAGAAACGTTTTGTGCCAGTTTTATTATCAAGCAAAAGCAATTTGTATATTATTTATGTATGTGTGTTAAGGTAGTATATATATATATGTGTGTGTGTGTGTGTGTGAAAATCTGAAGTTTTGTATTTTATAGCTGTTGTCCAAGTCAATTTCAGTTTTGTTGTGCATAATTTATGACGTGTGACATTCAATCGCCAGCAAAGGGCAATGCGCCAGGGAGCAAAGAGAGACAGAGAGAGAGAGAGAGAGAGAGAGAGAGAGAGAGAGAGATTGAGTGAGCGAGTTGCTGTAGTCAATTGAATTCGTGTAGATCCCATTTTCTTTGTTGTTTGGCAAATATCTTGTGCTGCTTATTTGAAGTTTATTGTGTGTGAAAATGCGCTTAAGCTGAATTTCTATTAGCCTTTGTGCGCATATTACACATCATCAATCAATACGATAAAAGTTTATGCTCGACAATACGCAGAACCCGAAGCCAAACTCCTGCCATCATCGTCCTTCGTCCTTTGTCCATCTTCGCCTCAACTCTGTTCGCCTTTTGCCTGGCTTTTGTGTTTGCCTGGGCAAAAAGTTTCATAGCAAGTTCAATTTTGTTTCATTTATAGTATATATATATATATATATATATAGTATATATATGCTCTTTAGATTTCTTAAGCACTGTAATTAAAAATGTATGTAATTAATTTAGAGAGCGCTAGATGGAAACTCAAATTGGCTTTAAGTTTTGATTGGAAAACCGCAAAAACCGTAACCACATTCTCTCACTGTGTGTGTGTGTGTTTGTGTGTGTGTGTATAAGGCAGCGCATATTAATTACTAGTGTATTACACACAATCAAGGCTAAACAATGCCCATATAAGTGCAGCACACACACACATGCTGGCAGTCGGACATTAAAAACTGCTTAGAGTGCACTCATTAAAAGTGTAATATGAAACAGTTCTGGCTGCTGGCCAGCATAGTTGGTCATAACTAATTCATTTAACAAGCACACACACATACAGAGAGAGAGAGAGAGAGAGAGGGAGAGAGGGAGAGAGGGAGAGAGAGGGTGAAAGAGATAACACACACATGCACACATGTACACATGCATACATGCACAAACATGAGCTACGCTTGGTTTAAGCGCTGGCTTTACCTGGCGCGCACAAAAGTAGGCAACAGTTTTTGTTTGGCCTGAACATGGCCCGTGGGCGTGTCTGTTGGCGCGCTGGCAGCGCATAATTACAATTTAAACCAAAAATCCATTTATTTTGCACAATAACGAGCACAACAATGGCGGCTAACAATAATAATACAACTGCTAATGCACAATAGAGCAATGGAGCAATGAAGCAATGGAAGAGGATGGCGGCAGGACGGAAGGTCGAAGGGTTATACCTGATGACGATGTTGTTGATGATGATCATGATGATGTTCGAGTGAAATTATAAATTAAATTGGCAAACCAGACGGGGTAAAGCAGATAAAGAGAGAGAGAGAGAGAGAGAGATAGGATAACGCAGAGTCAGAGTCACAGTTAGAGAGAGAGAGAGAGGGAGAGTATTCGAAACACACATTTTGTATGGCCAAATGGCCCATTGAACGAGCTGCTGGATTAGATGTCATATTGGATTTACACACAAATAGAAACGAATGCGACAACATGATTTAAAGCAGCTGGCATTAAAGGCCACAAATAAAGGCCGCGAAGGTCAAAGAGCGTGGGCAATAATAAAGAACACAAAAAATGTTAAAATCAAATAAACCAAATAAAGCTAATATATAAGAGCAACGCAGAAGAGCTGAACACCAGATACCCTGTAATTCAAGTTAAAATAAAATTTTGCAATTATGTAAACGAGTTTTTTTTCTTTACTCAGGGAAGAGTAGCAGTTACTATAGAAGAGAAGTTTGTTTGTAAGACAGTTTGTAGAACGAAACGTTAGAGAGTTGAGAGTATATGATGAGGACAAGCTAGCAGAAGTATGTCTATCAACTTAGAAGTGTATATACTGTAGAATCCGATTATTATAATCAAGGTATCGTCGTTATACCCGTCAGACGCTATAAGCAAATAAGTTTGCTTCTATAAATTTGAATAGGCAAATGAATAACCTGCTGAATAATCAAATGAACGCTATAAGTAAAGTGGATATAATAAGATTTTATTGTATTTTGATAAATCTACTTTTATTTTTTTCTAAAAATCTGTTGGCAAGTAATATAAAATACTTCGTTTTATATTTAGTTAAATGAAATATTATTAGCTTTATAAATGGAAAAACATATATTTTTACATATTATAATTAATAAAGAATCCTTAGCAAGTGGAAGTGTGGCTATAGATGATGTCTGATAGTAGCATAGATATATAGGCAGCTCTAAAATATAAACTAAAAAAAAAAAAAATAATAATAATAAAATAAATAAATTAACGCATTTAAAAATATCATATCAGCACAAGAAATTAATTTTTAAGTTTTTTTGAACTTCACTCCCCCATGCACTCTCTCTCTCTCTCTCTCTCTCTCTCTCTCTCTCTCTCTCTATTATATAAGCTCTTGCCATTTCAATAATATTTTACACTAAAAATTAAACTCTTGAAACTTTATAAATTGTTGTCAGCAGATAAAAAAATAGGCAAAAGCCTGTTATATTCAGCGAACACCTCTACTCGCGTCGAGTCGCCCCCAGGGAGAGGGTATTATAATGCGCATGCATAATAAAGCAGTTGAGGTGTTTCCTGCTGCTGCTGCTGCTGCTGCTGTCGACGCACAGCTTCCGGCCTTGCAGCTGACCTCCTGTGGCGCATGCCATCAACTTGATTGCTTTCATTTACTTTTAATTAATTAAAAACATACATTTGATATATATACACACGCACACATGCATACATATGCATATGTGTATAAATTTATGTGCGTCCATCAATTTACGAAAAGAAGCCGCGCACTTAAATCTAACCAAAGCGCGCATGTCGCACTGCCACAACAGCGGACCAGCTGGCAGTTGTGTAAATTGTTGCCACACATATGTTTATAGCTATTTCGTTTTCTTGCTCTTGTTGTTGTTTTCGCAGGTGAAATACAAATTTCAACATATCCCGGCCGCATTATTGTAACCGAGCCCAAGGGCATGGTACAGCCGCGCATTAACGTCGAGAAGCATTCGATGCGACATGTCGTCCTTAATGGCCAAACAACATTGCCGTGCATTGCTCAAGGACATCCCGTGCCAACCTATCGGTGAGTACAACACACACACCCACACACACACACACACATACATATATAGCTTCTTTTTTTTTTTGGCTGCTAGGGAAGGGAAGTGCAGGGTATGGGGCGCCAGCTCACAGCTCGCGCATTTTATGACAATGTGAAATATTTAGCTTGACAAAAAAAAAGTGAAGAAGCCATAATAAAAATGGAGATATAAAAATGTCGAGCAAATTGTCAAATTTGAAAGCTTACCAAATATGCTGCAACCCGTATGCCAGAATATTTATAGATTGTTAAGACAAGCAGCAATAGATATGTTTATGCAGGGCACAGCACAGAGATTTGCGCGAAATTATCAACTATAAAATGTAGTTCGGAAATGTGGTAAATATATAAAGAGTAATAATATATAAAAATATGTCTTTGTGAAGTGTACAAAAAGGAAAAAAAAAAAACTAACAGAAGGCAGCTAAGAATTTGATAGATGGGACAAGGCACATATAGAGGAGATACATAGTACATATTTTCCATGTGGAGGGCAGCAGCTAATTCCCATTTAGAAAACATGCAAAGCAAATTTTTTATTAAAATTTTTAATAAATTTATAAATAAATCAATTTTGCAATAAAATATGTAAATAGAAAATTTATATATAATTTAAAAACATTTTCCTTAGAGAATTTAGCAAAGATAAAAATAAATTCATGATTGGACATTAAATCAAAATGAAATCCAATACAATCTAAGCACTATAAGATCTCAAATGAGAGCTGCATAGCTAAAGCTTTAAATGTCCATTAATAGATACGTATATTATTAATAATAGATTATTTATTTCAATTGTATATATTATAAAATAATATTTAAATTATTTATTTTATTTTATATATTATTTATTTTAATTTTATATAATATAAAATGTGAGTTAAATTATTAATATTAATTTATTATTATTTATTTTAATTTTATATTATATAAAATATGAGTTAAATTATTTATTTTAATTTTTCAATTTTGATTTTAATTGTATATAATATAAAATTGCAGTTTAATTATTTATTTTTATTTATTTTAATGTTATATAATATAAAATTGAAGTTTATTATAATTCATTTTAATTCCATATAATATAAAATTAAAGTCAAATTATTTTTTTTTTATTATAATTTATTTTAATTTAAAACAAAATAATGTATTAAATATATTAAATGCATTTAATACAATATAATATTTAATAAATATGTTTAACTAGACTTTAAGTAACTTTCGCTTAAATCAACATATACAATTCTCGCTCAAATATAAATATATTCACTTTATGTCATTGACTTCTAACGAATTCCATTAATAAGAATTTAGCTATTTATCCGAGCTGCTTCGACATTCAGCTGCTTCTGCCATCTGCCATCTTCAGCTGCTTCCACTTGTCTCGCTTGACTTTTGACACTATGCATCAAATATTGTTTATTGAGGCACTTGAAAGTCTTGTCGCTGCTCATTCATCTTCCAAGAGTGCAGGGGAACCCCAGGACTCCAGGTCTTCAGGTTGCCAGAGCTGTCGCGTTATGGAGATTTCCCTGGGGCCAATTGCAATGTTTTTTTTTTTTTTTTCAACATTTTATGTCAGTTCGCTTTTATTTTCGTGTCAAGCACAAATCAATCAAATGAGCAGCAGTTTATGGGCCGAAATGGCAAATTGCTTGCTGAACGGCCGCCATTCAAGCTGAAGAAGATTGCTCGTCAAAGGTAATCACCGAAGCGCACAGGATACACACAGGACACATGCAGGACACACACAGAGGACACACACTTGCCACTTGGCCACTTGGCTCATCATCATCGTGGCATCATGGCATCGTGCTGTTGCCTGCTAAAACATGCATTGCTTTTTACGGCTGGCCGCAAGGATGTATATCTGATTAATGATATTCCGCTAACTTGTATTTTAGCCTTTTTTCTGTAGGCTCTAAAGAAGTTTTAGCTGAGATACAGCTTGCATTTAGGTAAAGAAATATCAATTGCTAAGATCTTAGCTTCATGTAGCTCTTGTGAGCTGATCTAATGTAGAGTAATCTGAATGGCATATAAAAATGTAATATATTTGTGATAAAAATCGGCTACTTACGACGTCTTCTCTCTAGCAGCACAAACACAACTGATCGCCTCGGCTTACAATTTCAAAGTGTTATATAAATGCAGAGCATGCTGAGAGTGGAGATCGCGCTAACCCCGTTCATATTTCACTTAAATACAAATGCAGCTCATATTAATTTTAATGATAATTCACTCAAACACCTAAGCAATAAATATAAAGTTCTTTGATTATGTATGATAACTAGCCTTATATATTCATATTGCCTTCGAGATTTCTATTCCTACAAACTAAGCTTATCAGCATAAGGTAAAGTTAGTTTAAACATATTTAGCAAATCTTTGGCTAATTGCGAGAGATTTCTGCTGACAGCTGAGCAATGGCTCTGTGGCCAACCAAAGTTGAATTGCAAGCATAGCAGAGAAGCAAAAGAAGAGTAAGCAGAGGAGTTGGTCTAGCATAAAGAGAATGCTTCAGCATGCTGTATAGCTAGTGAGTGTGTTCAGAGATGTCTTTGAGATGTACATTTTAATAAGCTGCTCACAGAGAAAGAGAGAGATAAAGAGAGAGAGAGAGAAAGAATGTTCAGAAGAAACTGTTTTTATATGCTTCTCAGGAGAGTTTATTATAAACTCAGAATACTAGCTTCCATACTGTTGTAAGCTATATTCAAGACAGACTCCTAAGCTCAGTGACTTTTGGTAGAGTCTTAAGTCAAGAGATTCCGATAAAAAACTTAAATTCAGCAACTCCGCCTCAGAACGCGCTCTACTCAAAGACTCATCAGAAGCCAAGAACATAAGGAAAGTTGAGCGAATTTCTCTGCTTTTTTCCACTGCAGCAACAAAAGTGCATAAAGAGTTTAATAAAGTAATATACATATGTATACTCTTCCCATTAAAAATACATGTATATGCATTCTTTTTTTTAAAAAAGCTCGAAGTCAAACTCTCAAGTATCATGGCAACGCCAAGACTCAACAACAACAAGTTTTATGAGCTGACCAAGCAAGAATGATACTATTTGGTTTAACTGTAATTTAACAGCTGCTTAAGCTATCAATAACATTTATTTGTGGAAATCTGCAATTAAATTTGCCATTTAATATTGATTTAACCATAGAAGAGTTACTTTAACTATAGCTATAATTATAGCTATAGCTTGAGCAACTATTTAGAAGAAGTCAAGCTCTGAAACTACTATTGCTACTATAAATATATATCAAATACTGTTTAATACATCTTTTGGAATATTAAAAGCTAATTTCCAAATAGAATTCTCATTTACTTGCAACTCTCTTTTAGTGTATAAAATCTTCGGCGTGTCTTTAAAAGTCTTTGTGGTCTGCTTTAGCTTTGTTTATTATTTGATATCGCCCGCTGAGCAACGACCAAGACCAAGACGACAACAACAACAACAACAACAACAACAACAACAATTTGGTAGCCAGCGAGGCGACAACAACATTGACTTTTGTTTTGTGTTTTGCGGTCCTTGCTGCAGCTGCTGCTGCCATTGCATTGTTTTGCTGCAATGTCCGTATCCTGTGTGTCCCGGTGCTTGGCTCGGCTCATAAATGTTAAAACATTTGGCAGTCATTGCGCTTCGCGTCTGTTGCTATTGCTGCATAGAAATGCGGAATATAATTTTATATTGCAGCGATTCTTTACTTGATGACTGCTGTTGGCTCTTGGCTGCGTAAGCTTGATGTACTTGCGCCATGATTTTTAATTAAGCACGCAGGCAGGCAGGCAGGCAGGCAGACATATGCAGGCAGGCAGCAGTTGCAGCGTGCCATAAGATGCGCTGTGCACTCAAGTGCAATTAAAGCCAAATTAAAATCAATAACTTGATTAAAAATGCAACAGCATTTGCATGGCTGCAATGGCACGAGCAGGAGGCACGAGCAGGAGGCGCGAGCAGGAGGCAGCATGATGCAGGCAGCAGGCAGCAGGAGTCGTGCGTCCTTGCAACATCAAACAGATTATGGCACGCGCGCTGCACTGTTGATTTTCGCAATTGATATTAAAATTAAAAGTATAAAAAAAATATAAATAAATTGCAAAAATATAAATTCAAATTGATGCTGCCACATTCAACGTGCAACGAAGAGGAAATGCTCTTTAATTGCAAAATGCGCCAAGGCCTTGGCCATTCGCTTTCGCATTCGCATTCAGTTGCAGCAAAATTGTAAATGTGTAAATTTGTAAATTTGTGAAACTCAATATCAATGCTAAAAAATAAAATATAATATAAAATAAATTCAACTTTTCCATATACTCGTTCAGGTAGTCAAGCGGGTATATTGGCTGTCTGTATTATTTGATTGCTATTGCAGCTAGAGAGCTTACATTTGGATACATATTTATATATATATATATATATATATATATATATATATATATATATATATATATTTTTATATATATATATATATATACTCTATGTATTGCCTAGTTTTATAGAAAATTAAAATGTTGTTTATATGTCTGCCAGAGGTGTAAAAACTCGAGCTGCTTTTATAGATAAATATTTAAATCTCCGATGCCATTTAATCTAGTTGCCTTTGCATTTGCTACTCTACAGATTATATATAGTATGTATATATATTTATATAGCATGTATATATTATTTATTAAATATGTATACTTAAATCTATTGGCTATTATTTACAGCTAAAATCCAAGTGATTGAGTATGGATTCTAATTAGGTTTATTGGAGCTCTGCTCTGCTCTGCATTTAGTTTTATAAAATATCATTCAAATCGGAGCTATGTAAAATAGAAAAGCAAAAATTTAAATGCTGAACGAGCATTGTGAATATGGTTATGCCCGTTATTTTCTCAGCTTATGCTTTTTTTTCCCCCTATAAAAATGTTTTCAAGCTCAGAAAAGTTCAACTTCTAGGAAAATCTTTGCTACAAGACATTTCATCAAAGTTTTATTTATATATTTATTTCATTTATTTCATTTATTTTTTTGTTTACCTTGTAAGCTGTAACTGCTGCAGCAAAGTTGTAGAAAAGCAGTTGACAAAGCTAATTAGCAAGCATTTTTCAACTCTTCACAGAAAGCTGCTTGCAGGCATTAGGAATTTAATTTTGTGGCTGGAAGAAAATGGAAAACAAGTTATGAGAGTTGAGGAAATGAGAGTAGATCTTACAGCTAAAATATAGCTAGATATAGCTATATAGCTATTTTTTATGCAATATTCTGTAGTTTTAGCAGCATTTGTAGCATGTATTTAATAGAAGAATTGAGGACAAATAAATCAGACACTCGAAATACAATTCTGACTGCAATGTTTGCTGCTCCTATGCATGCCACGCCTCATTTTATATTAATATAAACCTAATGAAGCTGTCTCTGACTCAGGCTCTGTCTTTGACTCTGCCTCTGCAGCTGCATGTCCCTCTATCTCTGCCTCCGCCGCTGCCAACGTCTCTGACTGTGAGCCCAATGCTGTCTTTCTCGCTGCATCCGAGTCCTTTCTCTCTCTCTCTCTCTCTCTCTCTCTCTGACTCTGTCTCCTATTCTGACTCTCCTACTGTATAACTGCCTGCCTCCTCCTCCGCCTCCATCTCTCCCACTCATTCACATTGCTGTCCCATTGAAGTGCGGTAATCATTTTGCACTGCCATTGAGCATTGTTGGAATGCATTTTCGAGTTGCATTTTTTTTATATTTATTTTTTATTTTTTTATTTTTAACAAGCGGCAATCAGTGGATTCGCAGTCATTTACTGTTAATGCAATCAGCATATTAACTCTGATGAAGACAATAACAACAAATGCTGAAAGAATGTTAAAGTTTAATCAAACAAAAGAATTGTGATTGTTAAGCTTTTGTTTGGCTCGTTAACTTAATGCTGTTTCCTTCTCTTTTTTTGTCTCTTTCTAGCTGGTTCAAGGAGGAGAACGAGCAGCTGCTGCCGCTGCAGCTGAGCGAACGCATCACAATTGTATCCGCGGGTCTGCTCAAAATAACCAAGGTAGGCCTCACTCCCTCCTCTCTCTCTCTCTTTGGTTGTAAATGAAAATCAAATATTGTGATTGCCATTGATTTATGGCATTGCCATTGCAGGCGCGTCTCGAGGACAGCGGCAAATATCTGTGCTGGGTCAATAACACAGCTGGCGAGGAGACCATTCAAGTATCGCTCACTGTGACAGGTTTGTAGCTCTCCCTCTCTCTCTCTCTCACTCTCCCTCGTTGCGATATCTATAGCATATATCTCTCATATGGCCGCACAGCTCCCTTGACCGCACACCTGCAGCCGCAGGTGCAAACCGTGGACGTCGACAAGGATGCACAATTTCAATGCATTGTCTCTGGTCATCCGGTGCACGATGTCAACTGGCTGCACGATGGCAAGCCCATACTGCGCGACAATCGCGTCGAGGTGAGTGCCAAAGCCAATTTCCAGCTATAACTATCTGCCACTATAATACTATAATATATATATATATCTTTATAGATACTCACCGATCCAGCGCGTCTCATCATTAAGAAGGTACAAAAGGACGATCCGGGCATGTATCAATGCTTCGTCTCCAATGAGTGGGAGCAAATCCAATCAACAGCTGAGCTACAATTGGGCGGTGAGTCGGGGCATATCAATATCAATATCAATATCATTTTCTATGGGAATATATATTAAATAGCTATACAAATATAGCTACAATTTCATTTGTCATAAATTAATGCTCTGATGAGCATTAATGGACACACACACACACACACACACACAGTGTCTCTCTACTGGCTGCCAATTTGCTCAAATCAAAAGCGAAATTTCCGTCGCTTGATGACCGCAAAAACCGCACAAATAAATGTTTGTCATAATTGCATTTCATTAATTTCTAATTTAGCAAATTGCTGGCATTTGGCAACAGCAACAACAACAGCTACAACAACAACAAACAATAATAATAAAAGAAAAAAGCAACAACAATGGCGCAAGAGCTGCCATAAAACGCAGCCTGACAACTTAATTTTATTACCAGCACTAATATTTTAGCCACCAGTGTTGCGACATTCAGAATGAATAGAAGAATGAAGAGTGATGTGATGTGATGTGATGTGATATTTGTGTGCAAAGGCAATTGTACTACTTAGTGTCTAAGGAGCTATAAAAGTCGTGAAATGTTCACAAAAATCACAGTTTTCATATAAACAGTGACTTTTAAAGGGCACATTAAATGCAGAATAACAATTAAGGCAATAAATGTGAACATCACGTAGTTCTTTTGCTATGAGCAGTATTGCAGTCACTGTTCACAATCTGTCACTGTATTCGTAAGGAAAGGTGCAGCTTGTCACAGCAGAAAGTGACTGTGAGAGTGAATGTTTAATGAATCACGAAATTCACTAAATTCACTTTTGATATTAACAATATAAATTGCAGTTACTTTTCACAGCTTGTCACTGTTTTTATAGTTCGCGACAGTGACAACAGAATATGACCATGAGATAGAATGTTTAATGAATCACTAAGTTAAATTTTAATATTAACACTATAAATTGAAGTCACTCTTCACAGCTAGTCACTGTTTTTATAAGTCACAGTTCAGCTTGCGACAGTGACAGCATAAATTGACTGTGACGATCACTATTTAACTTTTGCTAGTAGCAATATTATTTGCAGTCACTGTTCAAAATCTTTGTAAGTCACAGCATTTACAGTCACAGTGACTGCTAAAATTCCATGCATATCTATTAACCACAAACCTACACAGCTGCGCCTAGAGCACAACACACTCTTAGATTTAGCTGCCTAGGGACTAAATATGCACACACACACACACACACACACACACACACACACACACACACACACACACACACACACACACACACACACACACACACACACACACACAGACACTCAACTAGATAGAGCAGGCAGCTCACATTCACGCTTTGTCGCTTTTGGCGGCTTTGGCAACATTTGTGATTTGCTTTTAGGCACAAACGGAAATTGATTTCGATATATTATTGGCATGCTTACAGACACATACACCGCAAACACATACACACACACACACACATAGAGACAACGCGCTGTGGTGTTAAAAGCTGCTGTTGCCGCACCACAAAATTGCGCCGACATCCAGCGAAGCGCCATTAAGCAGCCGGATATGGCAGCAATTGTGTCAACTGAGTGTGCCACACTCCAAGTGTGTGTATCTGTCTGTCTGTGTGTGTGTGTGTGTGTGTGTGTGTGTGTGTATATGTATTGGCAGACTGCAAATAAATATGGCAGCTTATAACTGGCTATGTCAGCGCTAACGCCCGAAATATTCTTGCAACGTCGTCGTCGTTGCGTCGTCGTCGTCTTTTGGAGCGGAAATTGATACAATTTTCATCAGCTGGATAACATTTGCTCGCTTGTCAAATGCATTTTCCGCCGCGCTCTAAGGTCAAAGCGCAGAGAAGAATGTGAATGCGAAAAGCATTTTTACAAATCTGATTTTGATTGCTAGCAAAAGCAACAGCAAAGAAACATATAACCAAATAAATAGTTATGAAAAAGGAATAGATAGATATATATATATCTGCATTGATGCACTCGAAATCAGCTACTGGAAAATATGAAAATATAACTGTAAGAAATATATAGTAAATGGAATTGACAATCGAAGCAAGGTTCTCGATTTAAAGAGCAGTTGATTTCTGTGCGACTGTCCAAACAAGCGTGAAACTATTTGCAATCATTATATTTGAGCAATGCTTAAAGTTAGCTATATGATAAAAAAAATTAAAATATTCAACACGAATTGCCATTTAATTAAGAATCTAAAGAGTTTAATTTAATGTACAAAAATAATTTTTAAAATTTATCAAACTTAAAAGCTAAAGCATACGCATGGGTTCATACGTCATGCTGACTTTAGTAAGCAGAAAAGTCAATCGCAAGCTTATAAATTTAGCAGCTTTGGATTTCAAGACAAATTTATATAGATATTAAAGCAAAGCAAAGCAGCAGCAATAATTGAGTAAGACGCAGAAATTTTCATAAGACTTTAAGCAGCTGAATTGACCAATAGCAGAGATGCCCAAGGAAGTCTTTTGAAAAAAAAAAATGCTGAGCACATAATATAACAAATTAATATAACTATTATATATTTAATATAATGGCATGAAGGTAGCTTTCAAATAAAATTAAAATCAGCAAAATATCTATAAAAATGTTTGCCTTCTAGCCTTTTCTTATACTATAGCTCTTATTTGGTCAACAACTGCTACAACATTAAGGGCAGCCCTTGAAGTTAATAACTCATTTGAGCTGCAATAAAGCAACTGCTGCTATTCAGTTAATAGAACATACTCTATCAATAGATAAGCAAACCATTCAGGTATTCGCCAATAAGCTACTCTCTAATACACACACACACACACACACACACACACACCTGTGCACACCTGAGTAGATGTTAATTAATGAAGTACTCTTTAAGCAGCTATGCGTATAGCCACACATAAGGGTTAAGCTTAGCCCAACTAAAAGGCACACACACACACACACATGCACACCTACTTATATGTACGCCCACATCTACGCCCACATATGGCAGCCATGTGTAAGGGAGCTTTAAGCACTATGCCCTATACGCCGTACGCACTAAACCGTTTCTCAATCTTTATCTCTGACAATTTTAGATGCTTCGCCGGAACTGCTTTATTGGTTTTCGGAGCAAACACTGCAGCCGGGTCCGACGGTATCATTGAAATGCGTTGCCACCGGAAATCCACTGCCGCAATTTACATGGTCTTTGGACGGATTTCCGGTAAGTATGGCACACAGTTTGGCATCTTCACAAAAGGGGGAGAGTGAGTGCGGGAGCGGAACATCTATAGTTCACACACGTGCTGAGCACTTACTTAGCAGCATCAGTCGCTGTCGCAGTCACAGCAACAGCAGCAGCAGCCGCAGCGGAAATGCAGGCAGCGTTTCCGTTTCCGCTGCTATCGTCACATGCACGTTGATGAAGATGGAGTTGCTTATGCCACACACACACACACACACACACACGAATATACGAGCACCCATACAAGAATATGCATAAATGTTTACGAAAAGTGTTGCAGCTACTCTCCTCTTCCTTTTCCTCTTCCTCATCTCCTCGCCTACTGCTTCCTACTCTTCTTCTCTTCCGCATTTTAGCAAAGTTCTACCCTAAAAATTTAGCTTGGTCATGCTTAGCATGCCCCGTGGCTTTTGCTTTGCTTTGCCCACACTTGATTTTCCCTTTATTTTTCTTTCGTTTTTCCTTTCCTTTCGCTACGCTGCGCTGAGCTCTGTAGTTCTTGGCATGTTCCATGGCGCATTTTCAAGGATTTGTTTCGTTTATTTGCATAAATTTCCATTTTCTTGCGCTACAGCCACAACACTACAGTACCCTACCCTACCCTACCCCTCTCTTTCTCTAACCATTTCTCTCTCTCTCTCTCTCTCTTTCTGCACACTTAAGCGCAGTGTAAATTTTATGCAATTTCAATCAATTCGATTTACATGAATTTTTTATAGAGCATCTTCAGAGCTTTTCTCTAGCCTCGCCTTCACACTTTTGCCGTCGACTATATATATATATATACATATATAGTATATATATATATATTTTTTTTTTTTTATCTAATTGCCATTTCCCCCTAACTATATGTCTTTCTCTTTGTGACTTGCCAGATACCAGACAGCTCTCGCTTTTTAGTGGGTCAATATGTTACCATCCACGACGATGTCATCAGCCATGTGAATATTTCAAACGTCAAGGAGGAGGATGGCGGTGAATACACCTGCACAGCGCAGAATGCGATTGGCAAGTGAGTGGCTGTAGTTCCATAAATAAAATACACACACACACACAAGCAACGTACTCATACACACACACACAGAGCCGCACATATATATACATTCAGCAATCTGTGCTCTCTGATAGAAGCATAAAAAACATTTCTCTGCTAAATCATAAATTTAATTGTTGCATGCCATAGTAAAAACTAGAAATAAAAGATAGTAGAGTCAAGTGCATGACTTTCAGATACCCTGTAAAGGAAACTTTTTACATTTAAAGAAAGCTATGCTACATAGGCAGATAAAGAATTGAGAGCAAAGAAACTAGTTTCTATTGACAACTTAAGCAGAATAAGCTCTTAGTGTGAGTTGAGTGCATGAGAATCACATAGAGAGGTTCTGTTTGAAGAGAACATGATATTGGATAAGGAGTTGATGTATATTATCTCATACAACCTTCATTGTTTTGAATTTGCGAATCGCAAAGAGAAGTCCTATGTCTATAAAAAATCATTATGAATGTAAGAGAAGCGCATAGAGAGGAGATATATATTTCTATTACTATTTCTAATAAAGTTTAACTTGAATGCAAGAGAAGTGCATAGAGAGTAACAGAGAGTAAATAGAGTGAAGAGATGCAATTTCAATATAAGTTAATGCTCAATTCAAAGTTGTCTCGTTGAGCACATGAAAATCGCAGAGAGAAGTTCTATTTCTCTAAATAAGGCTCACCTTGAATATAATATATTTCCAAATAAGTTAGCCCTCGTTTCTTAATAATTATCCTATAAAGATATTCAATTTTAATATTAGTTAGTTAGCATTCATTTCAAAGTCTTCATAGAATACATGAGATTCGCAGAGACAAGTTCAATTTCTATAAAAGTTTACCTTGAGAATATATGTAAGAGAAGCGCATAGAGTGTAGATAAATATAATTCCTATTAACTGAAAATGAAAAAATAGATTCAATTTCAAATATAAATAAGTCTTGTTTACATGAGAATCGCATAGCACAGTTCGCATCGCAATAACAGCTGATCTCAGCTGAATATACCCTACGTTTATATAATACTTCTGACATATGCTACGCATCCAGAGACTCTAGCTCTCTGCCTAGGGTATGTGAACAATGGAAGCGCATTGTTTGCAGGCAAAAGCGACATAAAATTCAAACAATTTGCCGAGTCAGCAGGCTCTTTAGCTGCAGCAACTGTATGGCTATATAGCTCTATAGCTCTATAGCTGTACACACACACACATATATATATATATAAACTGATTGTTTTTTTTTTTTTTTTTGCTTTGGCTCTGCTCTTAAATGTTAGTTATGACTTGTGTATGTTTTTTATATCGCCACAGGGTCTCGCATAGCGCCAAAGTGAACATCTATGGTCTGCCTTATATACGGGAAATGCCAAAAATAACGGGAATCTCTGGCTCTGATTTGATTGTTAAATGTCCTGTGGCTGGTTATCCCATCGATAAAATACATTGGGAGCGCGGTAAGCAAATATATATATATTTACCATTTTTTTTTTATTATTTTTTTATTTTTCGCTACCGTTTCATATTAATATTGTCGAGCTGCCTCCCCCCCTCATCTCGCTCGACAACCATAAAATCCAATATTTTAATACCGTTTTTGCTCAATTTTATTGCACACATATATGCGTATATATCTATATATATATGTATATATATATATATATATATATATATATATATATATCTTAGTAGAGATAGTCGTTTAAATCGTGTTCGTTTTTTGCGTTCGTCTTTGTTTGCATTGCCTTACGGCCAGTGTTTGGTATTAAAAGTTTTCATGTTTGTTATTGCGCATATCAATGAATATTATTATTAAAACTACGTTTTTTTTTCTTCCACAAAAAAAAGCGCTGCAATTATTTTCGTGCATGTTTGCCGGATATACGTATGCAGCAGCCAAAGTTCGGACTTTTATAACTTTTGCTGCATTTTTGTGTTTTACATAGTTTCACATAGTTTTAGTTAGTAATTGTGTCCCGCGGCCAATTGTGCCATCAAATATTTCATGTATTTCGTAGAGTTTTAACAGAGGTATATGGCTGAAAATATTTAGATATATATAAATATTTTTTTTTTATTTGAAAACTCTTTTTCAATTGGAATGTATTGAGTGTATATGTATGTAGTTCTCTTCGAACTCGCATATTAATTAGATAAGTCAACAGCTAAATTCTAATAACATTTTATAATATCTCAGTTCAGTTGCATCCATCAAATGAGTTTTTGCCTAAAGAGATTTGCATTTATTTGCCTCTCTCTCTCTCTCTCTCTCAACATACAACTCATTTAATTTATTGTTCAATAAATTCATGTTCATGCAAATAAATAAAAAATAAATATATATAACAAATAGCTCGGCATATATATATGAGTTTAGTTTCATTAAATTTCTCACTTGAAAGATATTAGAATTCTCTTAGATTTCGCTGCTCCTTCTAATACTATCTCTCTCTAGAGAGATTTTTATATTAAAATCGAATTATTTTTGAATTTATTTTCTTCTCTCGCTCTCTACACACAACTCATTTAACTTATTGTTTATTAAATTTATTTTTATGCACATAAAAAAAATATATATAACAAATAGCTTGGCATATAAATTGCATTTTGCGACTGATATTAATTGCCGGAAGTTTTTTCGCTTCTCTCTCTCTCTCTCTCTGTCTCTTTCATGTTAATGCTGCCATTTGTATGTAAAGATGGGCAAACGCTGCCCATAAATCGACGACAGCGCGCCTATAACAATGGCACCTTAATTATCGAGCAGCTGCAGCGACTGGAGGATGCGGGCACGTACACGTGCATGGCCCAAAACAAGCAGAAGCAGACTTCCAGGCGTAACGTTGAGATTCAAGTGCTGGGTGAGTACGCGGCGTATGCGTAATAAACTACCTTCATTTATTTTTTTTTTTTAAAGCCAAACTGCTGCTGCTGCTGCTGTTCTGTTCCAATATTCAAATTAGAAAGTTGCTGCAACAACAGTAACAGCAACTACAATGAAACTATTCCAATTAGACTGGCAACAAAACTATGCAGCGACAGCCGCAGCAACTATTTCCAGCTGCCAGCACTTTTTAATGCACATGCACACAGCAGCGTGGGGGACGTGCCACAATGAAGTCATTGACTCTTGTGTCTATGCTCGACTCGACTCGACTCGTCTCGACTCGACTATAGCTGACTCTGTCTCTGTCTGCAGCCTTTTGCTATCTCTGTGCATCTCTTGCTCTTCATCATTATTTACTGGGTGCAGCTGCTGTTATCAGTGCGGCAGCTGTTGCTAAGCCGCATTGATGTGCCTGCCACGCCCATCAGCCATCAGCCAGCACGTTTCTCGGCCTGATAATCAGTATGGCTTTTGTGCTTAAGCCAACTTGGCAATTGTTATGAACTACGTTTTTTTTTTCCTCTTATTTTTTTTTGCTGTTTTCGATGCTCGCTTAATGATATGCTCAATGTCTGTTTATGCCCACACACACACACACACACACACACACACACACATACAGTGCCACCGAAAATCATGCCCATTCAAGCCATGACGAATATGCTGCGCGAGGGCATGCGGGCTGCCATATCCTGCCAGATACTGGAGGGAGATCTGCCGGTCAGCTTTCGCTGGGAGCGCAATGGCAAGCCGCTCATAGGCACCGGGTAAGCATAACAAGCTCTAACAGATGCACTCAGAGAAAATTGAATGTACTTTTAAATAATTTCAAATTAAGAAGTAAGAAAGAAGAAGAAGAAGTAAGAAATTCCATTATATTTTTCGTTTCTATTGAACGTTTTCTCTAGATAAACTTGTTTTATATGACAATTAATATAATACGTTTTCTCTAGATAAACTTGTTTTATATGACAATTAATATAATATAAAAAAAAAATTTTAATATTTTATGATACGAATATGAATTGATTTTCAGAAGTCAATTCATAAATCAAACTTTATCAAAATTCTTAAAGTAAAGAGTAAATATTTACCTTAAATTTGAGATATCTGAAGAAGAGTTTCCTACATGCTCGACTGCTTTACCTTGGAGTTGCTTAATTAAGCTAAGAGATTTCACAGTTATTATGCATAGAATGCTGAACTAATATGGTGTATTATCTCTTCATATACTATCATTCCATTTCATCTCTTCTGAGTGCAAAAAACTCTACTCTAAATTCCTTTAAGATTCCAATTCTGCATCTCAAAGAGAACAGCATAGCCAATGCTTTCATTACAATCATCCCAATGCTTTCATTCTGAGATTGCACAATCTGTCAAGAGCTTCTGTTCCGCATATACAAATTTAAGATTTACGCCCGATTTTCTTTGTGCTAAGTCTAAAATGCTATGCATTGCTTTTACTAAACACATTTCATAAAATGCAACAACAACATGCAGCAATGAGGTATTCCGTCGGCTGGATGAGTACTCGGCCAGCTTGGTCATCGAGCACATTGCCTCGGATCATTCGGGCAACTACACGTGCATTGCCAGCAATGTGGCGGGCACGGAGAGGTTTACGGTGCCGCTGACGGTGAATGTGCCGCCCAAGTGGATATTGGAGCCAAAGGACTCGAGTGCACAGTCCGGCACAGATGTGCTTGTTCACTGTCAGTCCGCCGGCTATCCGAAGCCGACGATTACGTGGAAAAAGGCAATTGGACCGACGCCGGGGGAGTACAAAGATTTCCTCTATGAGCCCAGCGTTCAGCTCTTTCCCAATGGCACCATCTACTTCAAGAAGATCAGCAAAGAGTCGCAGGGCCATTTCCTCTGCGAGGCCAAGAACAACATTGGCTCCGGTGTCAGCAAAGTGATTTTCCTCAAAGTCAATGGTGCGTATGCGCAATATATGCACACCATCATCCACAGTTATTAATGACAACCAATCACACACACACACACACATTCATACACTACGCCCCTTTAGTGCCCGCCCATTTTCCAACGAAAACGAAACAAATCTCAGTGGCCAAGGGCAAACAGGTGCATGTGCAATGCAATGTGCAGGGCGACAATCCAATTGACTTCAAATGGAAAATCCAGGCAACGCAACAATATCTTGACGAGTCGCTCGATTCACGGTAAGTCTACCTATCTCCCTCTCTATCCCCCTCTTTATCTTTCTCTCTCACTCTCTATCTCTGTCTCTGTGTCTCGCCTGTGGCTGTCTGCCTGAGCTTACACTGAGGGACATTTCACTAGGTAGAGAGATTGATATTCCTATTTCGGGGGAAAAAGCTAGACAGATTTTGTATCTATGACTTTGTATATTTTCTTTGAAACATCTATGCAAAAAAATTTTTTGTGAAATACATTTGAAAAAAAGGATTCAACTGAATTTATTTCAAGCTAAAGTACTTTTTTAATATTCAGCGAAAAATAGTGTGAATTACATATATTTTATTAAAAATATTTTTTTAAAATGCTTTTTGAACTAGAAAAGATTTTTGAAAAGATTTATATAACCTTTGATATAGTTTTTTTTTTTTTAATTTAAAAATTCTATTTAGATTACGCTCAATTTTAATATTAAAATAATAATTTTTAAATAATGGGTAAAATTAAAAAATATATAACAAATAAAAAAAAAATATATATAAATATATATTTATTTAAAATACATTTGTAAATAATTTTTTCATATTTGTTTTATATTTCATTTCATAAAATTTTTATCAATTTTTTTTTTAATATATTAAATTAATTAAATATATTAAATACTTACACATATTGCTAAATACGTACACATATTTCATAAAAAAATTGTATATATTAAAAATAAATTTTTTATCATTTTTTTTAATTTTTATAATTTTTTTTAAAATATATTAATTTTTTTTTTTTTTAATATATTAAATATTAATTAAATATATAAAATATTTACACATATTGCTAAATTTGTAAGAAATTTTGCATATTTTCTTGCTTAGACTTAGACGCAAGCTATTCACATGCCTCGGAGTGTTTGTGAAAAAGGTTTTGGGAAATCAATTGGCAAGTCGATGGCGAGAGCTGCAAATTGCTTTTAATTAAACGAGCTGTGCCAATGGCTTTCTGGGCGGGCGCAACAAATCTGTAGCTGGATGACGCTTCGTGCTGTTTCAAATTCAATTTCGCAGCAGTCAAAATGCGTTTGGCACTTGAACAGTTATGTTGCATGAGAGACAGAAGTAAAAGAAAATGATGATAATGATGATAATGATGATGATATAAGACAAGTTGAGGGGCGAAGCGTATGTAAAGTAATCAAGTTTTTGAGCTGAAGGTTTTCCTTTTTTTTTTTTTTAATAGCTTGTAAAAGCTTTAGCCCCTTTTAGTGTCCACTAAATGCTTAAGCATTTTCCACTTTTGTGCCTATGCAAGTATTTTAATGTATATGTATTTCCGGCTCTCTCTCACCCACTCTCTCTCTCTTTCTCTCTTTGCTCTACGGCCTACCATCTGCCAACTGCCATCCTGCGACGCGCTGTCAACTTTGGAACTGCTGCCCGAAAACCAAATACGCGTTTTATTTATTTACACTCACACACACACACACACGTGACTGTTATTTGTATGTGTGTGTTGGCCTCGTTCGTCTTCGTCTTTGTCAACAACAACAACAAAAACTGTTGCAACGTGAAAAACATTGTTATAAAATTGCATTGCGTTCGCTCACGTTGCGCAAACACGTAACGGTATCTCTGCATCTGTATCTGTGTATCTGTGTATCTGTGTATCTGTGTATCTGTGCATCTGTGTATCTGTGCATCTGTATCTGTTAACGTGAACGTATACGTATCCGTATCTCGCCAAATGCCAACGTTTGCATGTCGACGTGTGTGTATCTTGTATCTCTTAAATGCATTTACTTGCATATAAATCACATACACACGAACTCACACACACATACACACACACACACATACACTCATACATACAGCTATACAATACGAGATCAAGTGCTCGACGATGGCATGGTCTCCGAATTGGGCATTTCGCACACATACCGTCAGGATACAGGCATTTATATCTGTCAGGCCAACAATGCATTTGGACAGGTAAGTGCATGCTGACACTTTTTGTGCCACACACACACATACATAAATACACACACACATAATCAAGTACAACCAGGGCTGGTCGCATATAAAAAGCAATCAAAAGTTTGTAGCACTTGATGTTGCGTTTAGAATATTTGATTACATTTGTTAGTCATTTAAATACCTCATAAACAGCTTGGCTTTACAATAGGTTTAAAGTTTCAAATGTTTGTCTAGTTTGGTAACAGAATATATAATTAACTCTATGTGAAAATACCATGTATACATTTTGTTTAATTATATTTAGAAAAACAGTAAAAAAAAACAAATGTTGCTTGTAAATGCATCTTTGATTTAACAAATGTTGAATGTAAATGTATCTTTGATTAAAAAATAGTAAAAAAAAAAAAAAAACATGGTTCAGTCGAATATGAACAAGCCTGTATTATATGCAAAGTATTAATGCAACTTGCCAAGTAATATTTCAAGCAAGCGAAATCTAGCAATAAGTAAGCATGTTATTAGAAATTCAGCTTTTTAGCAGAGAAAGTTAAGCTTTAAATTATGACAGCTTTAATCAATAAGTCATCAATTAATCAAAAAAAAAAAAATATATATATATATATATATATATTATTACTTGATTTTCCATTTTCAATGGGTTCAAGGTATAAAATTGCTTCGAAAATGCTGTAAAAAATCTTGTTAATTTAGTAGAAGTTCAGTTCAGCTCAGTTAAATAAATCAATAAATTTTTCACATTAGCATTCATATTAAAAATAATTCGAGTAATAATACTTAAATAATTCTAGTTGTAATACTCGTAGTTATATTAGAATTATATTTATTAGAAATACAAAACATAAAGTTTGATTCAGAAAGTTCACAAGTTTAACATTCAGAATAAGATCAAAAAGCAAGTAAGTGTCGCAGATAAGGTTAAAGAAAATGAAGTAATGAAACAGAGAAGAAATGGTTATGTTATTAACATAAATATGTTAATAGCATAAGCAGGTTATGTGGGTTAGAAGCAGTTCCTGTTAATGACATCTGGCATTAACAGACTGATTTAACTGAACTTAGCTGAACTACTACTAAAATAGCCAAGCCAATAATTGCGAGTGAATTCTTAAAAAAAAAAAAAAAAAAAACAAATTTTGTTATTTCCTCTTATTTTATATTCTTAGTTCTTGAAGAGGAATTTGAAGCTTTGAGCTTAAGCTTGAATTATTCTTAAATTGAACTAGTTAAGAATTCAAATAGTGGAAAATCAGTGAATCTGTTAAATAGAAGCTTATTTATTGCTTTATTCGTCATTTTAGAAATCGCAAACAAAAATGAATAATCATTGAGCCAATTAGTAATCAATCAATTAATTAAGCAAACAGTTAATCAATTAGCTGTATATTTTTTGCATTTATTATATTTTACTAATATATTTATTTTTAATAATCTTCTGTATGCATATAGATAATGTGTAAAATAAATTATTATTCTATCTAACATTCAAGTTACTTCAAGTTTTCAAGTATCATGATTGATTATGTAGAAGCTTTCATATAATCAGCTCATTGAATCAGTTGCAATTGCTGTGATTCAGGCACTGATTGATCATGCATAAGCAACAGCCCCTGGCAACTACACTCACATTACACACACACACACACACACAGACACATCTCCTATATGATGTGGCCAACAGCTGTGCGCAAAGTTTTCGCCCAGTCGACTTTGTTGTCCGTTTGCCATACCCCCCCCCCCCTCTCACCCCCTCGACCGTGCCATCCAACTGGCAACAGTTGTTAACCCTAATTTATGGCAATTTGAATGAGCCGGCGCTCGTGCTGAGTGTGTTTAACTAACAACAACTGTTGATGTCGACAGGATGAGATGTCCATACAGCTAATCGTGCAGGAGGTGCCGGAGCAGCCAAAGAATCTGCGCATCAATTCACAGCAATCGCGCAGCCTGCAGCTGACCTGGAGTCAGCCCTTTGCCGGCAACAGTCCCATCGAACAGTATCACATCTACTATAAGCAAATCTCAGGTGAGCAACGCATTGACAGGTGTGGGCGTGGCTAGTGTAGCTACTTAGCAGTATTCCATTTCACAGACATCTGGCAGAATGCGGAGCACATGGACATTAGCGGCGCTCAGACAGTGATCAATATACAGCAGCTGCGTCCGGCCAAGGCCTATCACATACGCATGTCGGCAGAGAACAAGCTGGGCGCCTCGGAGTTCTCGGAGGTGGTGCAGGTGACGACGCTGGAGGAGGTGCCGTCGGGGCCGCCGCTGCAGGTGCGTGCCGAGGCGAAGAGCTCGACGGAAATATCTGTCACTTGGGATGCACCCGAACGTGACCATTGGAACGGCATACTGCTGGGCTATTATGTGGGCTATCAGATGTCTCTCACGCCCGAGGACAAGGAGGTGAACCCCACCCAGGGCTTCAGCTTCAAGACCGTCGAGGTGCGCTCCCACTTCGGTGGCGAGACGGTGCTCAGCAATCTCAACAAGTTCACCCAATACCATGTGATTGTCCAGGCCTACACCAGCCAGGGCAGCGGACCGCCCAGCAAGGAAATTGCTGTGCAAACAATGGAGGATGGTAAGTGGAAAAACTTTGCAACCAACACACACACTCTCTCTCTCTCTCTCTCTCTCTCTCGACGCTCCACTCTGTTGGTCCGTCGGTCACACAATGATTGGATTTGTTAATTGCCCGTGCACAAAAACTGGAGCCAATGCTCTGGCAGCTGGCGCCGTCTGCTGGCAAACGTTTAATACACTTTCTCTCTCTCTCTCTCTCTCTTCCACTCTTTCACTCTCGTTCTGTGTATCTGGCAGTGCCCTCATCCCCGCCAGAGTCGCCGCAATGCGATGTGCTTGGCTCCACATCGATTTATATCACCTGGTCACCGCCGGATATTGACGGACAAAATGGCAAAATCAAGGGCTACAAAGTGTTTTACATATCGGTCGATGAGCTTTACGGTAAGACCATGCCTACTCTACCATACCCCTACCCCTACCCCCTCTAGTAACAATACTCAACCGTCTGTCTGTGCGTGTGTGTGCACGTTCGTCCCTCGTTGCCAAATTGTTTGGCTCGCAAATTACTTCAGCGGCATTGGGATTGAGCATTTCGAAGCAATTATGCAATGCCATTAACCCATTAACCCGCACAGCTCAAATACTGGCCAAAATTCAATTACAAATTGAAAACTGGCTGCAAAGTGGCTGGAAAACAAAAATTAAATAAATAAATATTAACTGTACATATTTATAGAGGAATTATATAGGAAAATTTGTAGAAAAGTTTTCGAACTCTAAAGACTTGACTCCAGCTCGAATTGCTTAGCGTAATAAATAGTAAATAGACTTAATAATATCTAGAAATTATGAGCTATTTAATATATTTTTTTTTAATTAATTGCTAAATAATTAAAAAGTTTTTTTTTTCTTTTTTGGAATTCCAAAAATTAATGTTGCTTTTTATTTGAAAAATATTCAGTTTCTTTTTGAAGTTCCTGAAGAATTTTTGATAATATCTAAATTATTATTTCGAGTAATAGTAAATATTAAATGTTAAAATATAAAATAAAAAAGTTTTTAGCCCTTTGAAGTTTTTTAAAATATAAAATTAATTAAGTAATTCTAAATATTTAATGTTAAAATATGAAGAAAAAAATGTTTGGCTCTTTGAAGTTTTTTAAAATATTATAATATTATTTTTATTTTATTAATATTATTTTATTATTTTTTTAGAATTGTATTTATTTTGTTAAATAAAGTAGCTCAAAAAAAAGTAATAGATATATATTTTTATTATTTTGAAATCATTTGCAAAAAAAAAAAATAAATAAATAAATTAATAAAAAAAATAAGACAAAATAAAAAAAAAATTAAAAAATACTGCAAATTTAATCAGATTATATGGAAGAATTAATTTAGCTTCAATATTATTTTACTATAATATGATCAAATAGAATATAATAAACTTTTTAGATTATAATAGATTTTTTTATATTCTCTTTAGATTTAATTGGAATCTAGAGTGTTAAAGCTCAATATATTTTTAATATATATATTTTTCAAAAATAAAAAATAATAATAATACATACAATACAATACAATAATAAATTCTTAAAATTAGTTTATAGATCTACATAGCTAACATTATATTATATTATATTATATTATATTATATTATATTATATTATATTATATTATATTATATTATATTATATGATGTATATGTTGATTACTTTTGACTATATTTGATGCGTTTTTCATTATGCTCTTCTATACTATTAACAAGAGTTTAAATTCCACTCGCCTGTTTAGAGCTTATCAAACTTCAAATGATTTAAGTTCTTTAATATTGCCACCTCTCTCTCTCTCCCTCTGCCTCCCTCTTTCTCCCAATTCTCTTTCAACCCATTAATAAGAATTGTATATTGAATTTAATTAGCTGGCTCTCTCTTGTAGTCATCTGTCGTCATATTTCCAATCAGCGCTAATTGTCGTTATTTTTATATATTCTTATGTAGAAACGGAGCCGGAGGTTGTCAAGTCAACAAATCAATACGTCACCATTGAGAATCTGCGCAAATACACAAACTACACGGTTTGGGTTTTGGCTTACACCAAAGTGGGCGACGGGATGAAAACCAAACCATTTTATTGCCGCACCCATGAGGATGGTAAGTGCCAGCGGTTCAATGAACGCAAAACCGAAGCGAGCTGGCTGGGTAGAGTTGGGTGGAGTTGGGTGAAGTTGGGTGGAGCTGGGGTGGAGTTAAGGCTTCTCCACTACACATGAAGCAGTCATCCAATCCTTGCCTAGTGTTCGCCTCACGTTTACAATTTCATGCAGCGCATTTTGCACTCTTTTCCGGGCTTTTCTCTCTTTCTCCCTCCCTCCCTCTCTCAATTGCTTTTATTTATATGCTTTTTGCAGTGCCATCGGCGCCGCAGGCAATCAAAGCGATACCCGCGTCGAGCACCAAAATCATCGTATCCTGGCTGCCGCCCGATCTGCCCAATGGTGACATTGTAAGTAGCCACGCCCACAATCAGCATAGAGAATTAACTAAATTAGCTGCTCTCCTGCCCAGACTGGCTACACCTTCTACATGTCCATGCTGGAGGGTGGCCGCGAGGAGGGCACACACAAGCGCCTGCTCGGACCCTACGTGGAGATGCACGAGACGGTGCGCACCCAGGAGTCGGCCACCTACCAGTTCTGGCTAACAGCCTCCACCAAGATGGGCGAGGGCGAGAAGACGCAGGTGGTGACGGTGCCGCCGAATAATAAAGTGCCCGCGAGGATTGTCTCGTTCAGTCAGCGCATTGTCACGCCGTGGAAGGAGAATCTGGAGCTGCCGTGCCGCAAGGTGGGTTCGCCTGCGCCAGTTACCATTTGGCGCCAGGACGGGCACAACATGGAGACGAGCGCCCGCAAGACCATAGCCAAGAACGGCACGCTCTACATGCGCGAGTGCCAGGCCAGCGATGCTGGGAACTATACCTGCAGCGTGGAGAACACCTGGGGCAAGGACGAGATCGTGTACAATATTGTGGTCAAGGTGCCGCCGGAGGCGCCCAACCTGACGGTGGTCAACAGCTACACGGACAGCCTGCATCTGGAGTGGTTCGACAACAGCCACGGCGGCAGCCCCATCCTCGGCTACGTGATCAACTACAAGCGCGATAACGGCGACTGGGAGGAGCTGCAGGTGGACGCCAAGACCAATTCGCATCTGCTCAGCAATCTGTGGTGCGGCACCCGCTATCAGCTCTACATAACGGCCTACAACAAGATTGGCACCGGACTGCCCTGCGACATTGTCAACTCCTACACCAAGGGCAACTCGCCCGTGCAGCCGAAGCACTCGCAAATGATTACCAACAACTCGACGAGCGTCACCTGCTGGCTGGACTCGTGGGGCGATGGCGGCTGTGGCATACTCTACTTCATGATCGAGTCAAGGGTGTATGGCCGTTCCACCTGGAACGTCGTCTCCAATCACATACCGCCCACCGAGCGCATTTACACAGTCAGCGACCTGGTGCCAGGCACCAAATACCAACTCAAGGTGACGGCTCACAATAATGCGGGCTCCACGACGGCGGTTTACAACTTTACGACGCTCTCTCCCCAAGGCGGTAAGTGTGGGAATGGATAGATACCCTATACAGAGAGAAAGCACTCTATATATATATATCTGTCTCTCTCTCTCTCTCTCTCTCTCTCATTTCTTTTGTAGTCCTCTATAACAATGATCACTCGACGCCCGTCTCGCACCTCAGCGATCTGCCCTTCTATGCGAATTTCAAGCTGCTGCTGCCCATTTGTGTGTCGCTCCTCATGCTGCTGGCGCTCATTGCGGCAGCTCTGTTCCTGCGCAAGCGAAGTGAGTAACGTATCACAACTCAATTGCTCATTTAGTCTAAATAGTTCACTCACCTGCAGAGCTGAGCAACCAGGCACGCCTGGCCAGCTCCTCCATGTCGGAGTCGCCCTCCCTGGCCAATCTGCAGAATAAACAGAATCGCGATCAACAGTATTTGGCTGTGCGCTGCAATCCCACGAATTCAGCGCCGCGTGGCTCCAACTCCAACGATTCGGGCAGCTTTGGCAAGGCCGAGGGCAATGAGTATATCGAGGACATCTGTCCCTATGCCACATTCCAATTGAATAAGCAAACCTACAGCGAGAGCTCCTACAGCGGCAATGTCTACAGTGGTCCATATCACTCGGTGCGCGGCTCCTTTGTCTATCATGATGTCAAGCCAGAGAGCTATCATGTATGTTGGAATGAATATATAGAAGATATCGAATAATCTTATTCTCTCTCTCTTCCTCTCTCTATTTATTTCCCTCTATCTATATGTCTCTCTGTATCTCTATTTGTATGTATTTCTCTTTCTCTATTTCTATATTTCTCTTCCTATGTATCTCTCTATCTTTCCCTATATTTGCTTTCTCTCTCTCTCCTTTTCTTTCTCAATTTATTTCTCTGTATGCCTATCTCTCTCACTCTCTCTCTCTCTCTGTCTCTATCTATCCATTTATTTCACTCTTCTTCCATATATCTCTTTGTATGTCTTTCTTTCTCCTCTTCCCTCTCTCTCACTATCTCTCCCTCTCTCTCTCTTTTCCACCCTCTCTCTCTCTCTCTCTCTCTCTCACACTCAGTCCAAGGAACCGGAGTATACAAAGGTACGACGAAAAGTTGGCCGCCTACGCGATCCACACTCAGAGAGTCAAGGTATATAGAGCTATATATAATAGATTAATCTACATATATCATTAGTGTTATCCTCTCCATTTGAGTTGCCTGAAATGTAGCTTTAAGCAAAATTTGCTCATTATTTTTATCTCATATCATGATGCATTCCTTTCAAGTCCTTTATGATTTTCTCTATATATTGTTCTGTACTCCTGATTTCTATATATCATATATGAATATATTTTTTACTCACGCTCTAATCAACTTCAATACTAACATTAACGCATTCAAACACTTCATTCGCAAAACGAAACATCGCATTGTATTAAACTTTTTAGAATCGGACAATCCAGGTTCAACAGATTCCGAAGTTAGGAAAATCCTAACGCTTCACATACCAATTACAGAATATGACACACTCGGCTCCGAGTCCGACAATGATGTGTCCGCACGCGCTCTTAATTCGGCCAAATATCGCGCTCAACGCGGTAAGTCAGAGATATTCAAATATTGCGTCTACGCTGAGTGCAACAGGTTTCTCCACTCTTAACTTGCAGACACTCAAGATGAGACATCCTCCTCGTCGGAGACCACGCCCACCAGCATGACCCGCAAATCGAAGCCCCCCTTTGCCGCCCGCAAGTCCAGCAAGCCGGGCACCAGCGGCAAGCGTCATGTGCGCAGCTCCAGCGGCTACTCGAGCCACAATGAAGAGACTACATTTAGGTAAGCAGAGAGGCAACGCTGAGCAATTGATATGATATGTTCCCGCTATATGCATAATTAGAACCCTGTACGTTTAGCATATCCAACTATCCACCAAACTATCAGGACCACATAAATCCACCGGCCCGATTCTCGGATGCCAACGACAAGGCGAAGACACAAACGTCGCCACGAATGCGTGCCAATCAGAAGCTACAACGTGAAGCTTTCCAAATCAATGTCTAAGGACAGATAAACTACATAAAAAACAGAAATTACATTTTTAAATTAAACAAATATTGCAAACGTGTTAAAAAAAAAAAAACAAAATTAAAATACAAAGTTGATTGAAAATTGTAATATTTCAAATTTCAAAACAATTAAAAAATAAAAGCCAAAAATTTGGATCTGACAAAGGCTAACAAATTTGTTGTTAAACTAATCTAGGGAATACCCCTATAACAAACAAATTTGTTATCAAATCTAATCTAGGGAATACCCCTATAGCAAAAGCTAAATTAAGCAAAGTTTTCACTTAAAGCACAAAACTGTTGTAAAATCTTAAAACAAAAATCGATATGATAAAGGCTAACATATTTGTTATGTAAAATCTAAAAAAAAAAAAAAAAGAAAAAAAACGTAAATATGGCAAATCCTATACAAGGCGTAAAACTGTTGTAAAATCCAAAATATGATAACAATTCCTTATAGACTTGGCTAACACACACACTCCACTCAAAAAAAAAAAAAACTAACAGGCATTTCTTTAACAATTTATTAATTGTTAAAAAATAAATATAAAAACTGCATACTAATTAAAGTAAACAAATATTGAAAGAAGAAAAAAATATAAATCAAATACAAAATATAAGTGTAACTATTTACAACCAACAAAAATAATAAAAACTTTTTGAGCATTTTTGTTTTTCAACGAAACAATTTAATTTAAACTACGAACAAAAAATAAGAAAAGTATATATAAACCATAAGACTTATTTACACACTGATTATGCTTAGTTGAACTTCAAAAGCTGCATAAAAAAATAATAATAATAACAAAAAATATTTATATATAAAAAATGGAATAAATGTTAAAGAAAAAAATAAGTGTAAGCATTTAATGTGTATTAAAATATAATAAAAAATATATAAATAAATAAATGTTAAAAAAAAAATAAAAATTTAATTTAAGCATTTAATGTGTATGGAAAATAAAAAATAAATTCAAACTGCGGCAGGCCGTATTTAAAATGTTTTGCATAGCGAAGAGAACTACCAAAAGCAGTGTAGTCACAGGCAGAGCATTAAGTGAAAACGAATACGATTGACAAGTATATATAAAACGAGCATAACAAACATATATATATACACACATACATATATATGTAGTAAATTACAAAATTTATGTTAAATTGTTTAAGTTTTTTGAACCCAAAGAGAACCCAAAGAACATGTTAGCTAGTTATTTAAATTAATTTAAAAATAAATAAACATGCATCTAATAGTTTATGAAACTGTTGTACATAGCTAAGCATTATATAATACTTAATTATACAAATCATATATAAATATATATATATATAAATTTAGTGGAATATTTAGTAGCCAAAGTCGTAAGCCAGCATGCATTTTCATTAAAAGAACAGAAAACAGAAATACCAAAACCCAAACTATAGCTCAAGATACAAGATAATGATATATATATATATATAGCGCCGATTCCAGTTTGCCAAAATTCTAGACCATAAAGCTTTCACACACCTGTACACCCACTGTACACCTGTACTATATAGTATAGACAACTCTGATTATATTTTGCAATAGCCAAAAAGCAAGCAAAATCCAACCAATTTACATGACAATATGATCACAGCAACCAGGCATACATAATATATATATATATATAGTATAACATTTAAAAAACACAACGTTGTAGTTCACAAGAAAATATATGATATCAAAAAGTCACATCTCTAGTCATATTAACTATTAATCTAACTAAACAATCTCTAAATGGAATTACAAATTTTTGGCAATGCAAAACTTTTTCAGACTGCACCGATTTAGGCATTTCAAAGTTTTGGAAAATAATTTAAAAATAATAAATATCTAAACGAAATATACTTGGTTGTAAAAATTTGACAAAAAAAAATAAGCGAAAAAAAATTGTAAAATTCACATGGCAAAAACTATCTAAAACAAAAGAGATTCAAAGAAATAAGAGAAAAACGAAAATGAAGCACAGTTAATGTAAATTTGTTAATGTGCTAATTCCATTAATTGTGGTCGAAATACATGACATGACATAATGATAAAGATCTACATTAAGCTGAAGTTTTACTTAAGGGACAACACTCAAAAAGTGGGAGTGGCAGCAGGCGAGCAGTCAATATATTGAAAGAGGGCGAGCAGCAGTCACTGAGCAGCAGCAGCAACGGGAGACAACAAAAGCTAGCTCTTAAGCTGGATGTTGCTCGACAATTGTGAATAGAGAATCTTACACGAAGTTAGTCAACTTTATTTATTTAATCGTGTTAAATTCATAAAGCAAATACACCAGAAGGCACACATCAATTGAAGTAAAAGTTGCCAAATAAGCTCGACAAATTCCGCCTGGCTGTGCCTTGACTTGAGATTAACCAAAGATGCGACTCATATCAAAACCATATTTAAACCATTTTTGATCGCCTAAAATAACAAACTCTCATTCTCTATAACTTCAGCTCTAAAGGTAGAGCTGATTTTCTATACAAGTCTCCTATCTAAATATAAAATATAGCTTACTATATTCGTATACTATATTCGTATAAATGTTAACTAAATAAATTAAATCACATAAAATAGTTTTCAATCAATATTAATTATTAGATTGCTGCGTGTTCTTCTTTGAATGCCTCTAACATGTGCAATCCAATCAAATATAAATATTAAAAAATTATTAATCAAATTTAATCCCTTCCCCCAAGCATTGTTCGATTAAACATTATCAAAACAATTAGAGCCCATGATTATTCAAGACTTAGACTATTTTCTTGCGCGCTCTTCTAACAATAGCATTGCATCAGACTTTTAGCTATTCCATTATGAATACAAAGAGTTTAATGTTTACTTAGCTGTAGTGCACAAGTTTCCAGAGATAACAATAGATTGCATTTATTTACATTCGACATAGTTGATTCAGTTGATTTGGTTTCAAAATAAAACACATACACAAAAAGGCATTTAGAATCAAGCGTTTAGAAAATGATGTAATAAAAATATTTAGCTTCAATACAAACACATATTCAAAATTCTTTGCAATTGTTGCACTTAAAGCATTTTCATAGTTATTTAGACATAAGGTTTTCAGTTGCATTCGCGCAACGATCATAGAAATTACAGCTGAGGCTACAGCTAGACAATGATTGTGTTTTGTTTCCATTCACTTTAAAAAATATTACAATTTAGTTGTTGCTTACCAAATAACTTAAGAACTAAACAGCGATTGGCTTTACAAAATGAACGAGCTAACATTTGACTTAAAGCACATTTACAAGTTTTGGGTTAGCAATAGGGGATTTCCCGGGACTGTTGCCGGGTCACTTACTGTGGCTATGATTAACGGTTAAAGGTGAGTATAAAAACGTTTTAAGAGTGTAGCCACTTTGTAAGTTCAACGGCTGCTTAAACGCTAAAACTTTAAACTAAATTAGAAACATTATACGTTAAACATTATTCCAGTTTTCTTTTTTTGGATTTACTATTTTTTTTTTTCATGCTTTTTTTTTTTTTGTTTTGATTGGGTTTGATTGCTTTGTTGCTTATGGCAAATATTAGAACATAATCGGCTTATCCTTGCACTGGTCTATCACATAGCCGGTAAAACGTTTCAGAAACTTGGGATATTCACGCTTGTATACAGCGCGTAAGGCGCTCGCCGGAGCCCAGCCGCCGGGATTAACTGCAGGAGTAATATGAAAATATGTTAATGATATAGTTCAATAAGAGATCTACATATATATTATTTGGAAATACGCACCCACAGAGCAATAGGTTACTTTGCAGGTTAAATCATCACGACTCAGCGGCTGACCCTTGACATAATTATCGGGCAGAATTGTTTGGCAGGCGAGTATGACCGTCAGAAAGATGCGCACACATTTGCCATTCTTCGACTAACAGAGAGAAAGAGAAAGTGAGAGAGAGACAATATTAAAATTTGTATATTAAAGACAAGACACTGATAGAGAGGAGACTCACCTCCTGTTTGGCATATTCCGTTGAGTTGTTGCACACCACCCACATGTCGCGTGTGCCCGGCTCGAGGCCATCGGTGATTTTGCGCATATGCGACCAGAATTGTGCATCACGCTGGCTGGCTGGCCAAATGCGTTTGTGTGTCTGCAAGAAGAGCAATGTGTCTGCTGAGATTTTCTCCAATATGGTGCAGTCCTCCAGCGTAGCTGCAAATCATATACATATTAATCTATCCACATTAACATATAAACATATATATATATATATATATAGCTAATGGATTACTCACTCTCCCAGTCGTTGCGAAACTCGGGCATAAAGAAATAATGGCACATCTCGCGCGCCGTCACGCCCTTAACACAGTGATAGGCCTTTAGTGGATCCATGACCATGCCATTGACTTCCTCCTCGCGCTTGTACATTTTAATTTCGCCCTCGTCAGCAAAGATTTGCCAGCCATTGCCGTCCTGGCCAACGCCCTCGCGCGCATAGTGCAGCTGCTCCTTGCACACGCGATCAATCTATATAAATCCAATTATTGAAATGAATCGTTTTCAATTCGTGTCTAATTTCCGGCTTACCTCCGGCCAGAGTGGATGGGATTTGGCCTCGGCCCCAGTGCCGAACTCCTCGCGCGCCTCCTCACCCTCGGCAACGGCCTCGTGCGGCACATTGACCAGCGTCTGAGAGATTTGCGATTGGAGCCTCAGTTTGAAGCGCATCTGCATGTCCTCTTCGATTTTCTCCAGGCCCGTCTCGACGGCATCAAAGAACTCATCCTCGGGCAATGTGGAATGTGGACCCTCCTGCCAAGCAAAATAATGAAGCACATATGTTATATATTCTATATAACTAAGTCAAGTTCAAATCAATGAAGAGGGGTTCGGTTCTTAATTAATTAAATGCAAGAAATCCAAAACGTGCCGTGCATAAATTAAATCCAAGTCTCCCAGAAAATTCCCAATGGGCGACACTGCTGCCGGCACTGGCATGCGAAATTGCTTGAACATAATAGATGCCCATAACGTATGCATATGCCAGGCAGGCAGGCAGGCAGTCCGGCATACCCCAAACCCCATGTGCCATGAATACTAAAGGGGTGCCGTCTGGAGAGACAGCGTAGCCAAGTCTTTGATGGCTGGCGCGTGCATGCCTATTCGAAGACTGGAAATATTTTAGCCAAATTTAATTCTATTCAATTATTGTGCGCATAAGCAGCTGTAACAATTAAATGCAAAAGCAAGCAAATTCTAGCTAGAGATGGGAGCGTGCTTAAATAGCAGTGAAACACGAATTGTGAAGACGAACTGGAGAGGAGCAACACGAGACGAAGAGAAATTAGAGATGGGTGCTTGTAGAGCTTATGGAAGGAGGGCAGGAAATCGGAGTACGACGAATAGTATGAGAGTTTAATTAATGAAAAAGAAATAAAAACATGAAAACACGCACGGCTAAATGTGAAATGTGAAGTTGAACTATTTCATTTATATATATGAAGAGGTATGAGATAAGAGATAAACGATATATGAGATATGAGACAAGCATGAGCAGGAAACAGAAAGGTAAACTAGCAAAATATATAATAGAGTTAGAGTATAGCATTTGGAGAAAGACTCGAAATAAGCACGAGAAGGAGAAGCAATAAAAGCCAAAAGACAAACCTGCCTAACTTTTTGCTCTATATACTTATATATATATATATATATATATATTAAACGAGACACGATAAACAATACTAACAAACGCAAAAGTTAACCCTGGCCATGAGCTACGTAATGAAGAAGATTGAACAATTGTGAAAGAAAAGCACACAAATTGAATACAAAGTCCACTAAAAGGTGTACAGCTAAATTTAGAAACTACAGAACATGAACTTTAATTTAAAAAATAAACATAGGATTACTAGATTTTGAAAATAATAGCAAAATAACATGACGTGGAACACAAATAGTTTTCTTATCCCATGTTCTACTGAACACGAATAGTTCGTGTCACGATTATTGAGCAAGCCACTAATATACTAAACAAAATTGAACTTGCTCAATGTAGGGCAAGTTTTTGTCCTGATGTTTTTGGCTGATGAAGTCACGAAGGCGGCGTCCAGTTGTCTGAACAGCTGGCAATGAGAAATTGCAGAATTTGGCGCTCACCAGGCTCGACTTGGCGTCCGTTTAGCGCCCAAAAGCTGATGCCAACAAATTACACGCACAAGCCACACACACACACGCACACACACACACACATGCAGATAAGCCAGACGTGGGGATGGGATGGGCTATGAAGAGGTCATCAAGAAGCCACGCGCACTACAACCGAATCCTTCCGACTGGCGCGAAGGCGCGAAACAAACTGTTGCTGAGCAGCAATAAAAAAGCATCCTGCTAGTTGTCAGAGAGAGTCAGCTAGAGAGAGCGTGCGAGCGAGTGAGAGAGTGAAAGCTTAAAGCTTCATGTAAAAAGGATTACATGCGCTTAAATAATAAATCAATGTTTGTGAACGCTTTGCTTGATTTAATATAACACTAGCTCTCTCTCTCTCTCTCTCTCTCTTTCTCTTGCACTCACTCTCTCCCTTACTCTCTCACTGCCACACTCCCACACTACATTTACCTACCACAATTTTTTGGCCATGCTGCAGCTTATAGCCGCAGCGCCATTGCAAACGCATCGAAGGCATTTCTTAGTCCAGCTTATCTTGGCCAAGTTACGAATTAGTTTCTTATGGCCAACAAATTTCACAATTGTCCAAAAACCAATAAACGCGACAAAAAAGAGCTCGTACGCAATTTGTTTATGATTTGTACGTGTGCGCAAGCCGATCGCTGACCGTCGACTGACCAATTCGTGCTGTCAATTGCCAGCCATAAGCTAGGCCAAGCCCAAGCTGTACATTAAAGCCAGGCCAACAAGTAGAGCTCAGCCAGCTAAGCTCAAAGCGAATTGCTTATGCGCTAACCAAACAAAAAGGGCTAACGGGCTGCGTACAACTTAAAATTATCTTTGATAATTTAACAATTTTTAAAAAATATGTCAACAAAACTATATTGAAAAAAAAAAAATTCATTTAAAGTAAATAAAATATATAAGAAAAAATTATTTTTAAAAATATTTGTAAGTGAAAAATTACTAAAAGATATTAATATATCTTTTAAAATATTAAAAAAATAAAAATAAAAAAATATAATTATAAAAATGTAAAATATATAAAAATAGTTTTTTTTTTTAATATTTATATAGATGTATATATATGATACAAAAATTAAAAATATATAATAAAATATTTATCACAAATAAAAAATATATATTCATAAAAAAAAATAAAAAATAAAAAAAAAAATATATATATATATATATATATATATATATATATATATATATATATATATATATATATATATATATATATATAATAAATATATTATACAAATTTTATTGCATATAATTCATTTTTGCAACAGAAGAAATAAAATTCACAAATCCCTTGATCCAGTGAAATAATCCAACTGAAAGTTAGGGCATTTGCTTTATAGACTCTTGCAACAGTCAAACATGACCTACTGTAATATTGGCTCTAAGTACTGCGCAACCTTAAAACTGTCTTAGCGTTAACTTCAAATGTCGCCATGTGTTCAATATTTTTTGCTTGAGCTGTCAGCGAAGTGAATGAACTAGGGATTAGTTATATATATATATATAGCTAGTGGGCATGGAAAGAAGCCAAACAAATTAAGCATTAAAGTTGGCATATAGGAAATGTCGTGGCCAAATAGCGTAGAGCCCACTTCGATCCAATGCGACTGATAAGAGTTAAAAATAGTTAAACGCCAAAGCCCCAATTAAAGACCCGCGGATGTAAACATACACAGCTCTACAACAGCGACAGGTCAATTAAAATGGATAACTATCAAAAGACATGTCACGGAATCAAAGCGCAAATAAACTCGGCCACAATTATATATATATATATATATATATATATATATATTTATAGAGGGAATATTATATATCAGAGATTATAGTATATAGTTATAGTTATGGCGCGGCATTACAAAACAGGCAAATTGTTTAAATAACACGGCGTGTGCGTATGCTCAAATTGTAATATAATCAACAAACAGCGAGCAGCACACAAGAGATTTATTTTTGGACAGCAGAAGCAAGTGGCAGAGGGAGAAGGTCTGGGCTTGTGGTTGCTATTGAGTGTGTGTGACGTATCGACAGTATTATATTGTTTATAATTAATATTTACAATTCGCTTTTGCAGTCACGAATAAACGAAACATACCTCGAAATCTGGGCCGGGATATGATAGACGTTTTAGCTTCTCAATTTCATCCTTGAACTTTCTGCAAATAACAAAATCAAATAAATTTTGTTTAGCTTTCTCTCAATTCGATAAGAGCTATTTCAAGGTTAGGCCCACCTATTTTGCTCGTCGGCACGACGTCGCTTATCTATTTCGCGCTCCAATTTACGCTTCCATGATTCATCATTCTCGGCAATGATTTCCAGGCAATGCTGCAATGTGGTCAGCACTCCAGATGTTGTGGCACGAAATGTGATGGACTCACCCTGCCAGCAAGAAACACAAATTAATATATAGAAATTCTTGGGGATTATTTGACACACACACACACACCTTGAAATCGATGGGCTTTAATCCATCGCCCAAGTCGAGCGGCTGTGCATTGGCTTTGTTCAGCTCGGAGCAGGCGTCAAAGTAGCGTTGCAGCGTCTCAATTTGCACGAAGAGTATATCCTTGAAGGTCTCCAGTTCGCCAACCTTTTCGCGCAAGTTGCGCTGGGTTTTCTTCAGGCTGCCGCCGCTGGCCAACGATATGGTGTTCGACTGCAGGGACATGCTGCTGCCATGTCGACGCAGCGACGTGGTGTCCGTGCTGCCGGTGCCCTCCTTGTAAAGCTGCAGCACCTCCACCCAATGCATGCGATCCTCACTGGTCTCGGCGCGCAGGCACCAGTTGTTCAGATTATTGACAACCACATCGAAGCGCAGCTCATCCGATTCGTGTGCCTGCAAACAAAACGATGAATCATTGTTTACAATATAAATAGACTAAGTATAGGCGAGCAATCAACGCCCCTTCAAAAAGAAAAAACAATTGCCATAAAATGTCGAGCTGAAGGATGAGGCGGACGAGGGCGATGGCGATGGCGAGGATTGGCCAATGGAGGGCAGGGCAGGGCAGGGCTGGGCTGGGCTGGGCCCACTTACATTTGATGACTTCAGTGTGGTTTTATATTTTGTCACTTATTCACCACCATTCGTTGGCGACATTCAACATTAATTGATTGCGCTGCATTGATTGCGGCGTCGGGGGTTCTTGGATATGCGCACACTCGCTCGCACCCATTACTTTTTGATTAGTTCAATTAAGAGCACTTGCTGGCTAAATATATATACAAATATATATATACATACGTACCTTAATGGTCGCCTTGGACAAGCTAATTGCGCCTCGACAACCAAAATCGGACTCTGACTCGGATTTGTAGTAGGAGAGCGTGCCATCCTTGAGCACAATATAGCGTGGCTGCCAGCCGTATATATAATTGGTCCACTTGCTTAAATAGCCGCGCAGCTCAATGCTGTTATCCAAATACTCCTCCTCCTCGGATGAGTCGCTCTGTGAACCAGTTGCAGGTGCAATTGGAGCTGCAGCTGTATCCAGTGTGGGCTGCAGCGTCGTCCTATTGTCCAGCTCGTCCATGCCAGCGATGTGTGTTGTGTTTTACCTGTAATAGAAACTTGCTGAATAAGCGTGGAGCCAGATAGATTACGTTGTATATTATATAGCGCCACGTCCGCGTGATATAAACAAGAACAACAACAAAAATATCAACAGCAATAGCAACAACAACAACAACAACAACAATAGCAGCTGTAGCATTAACACCGGCCGCTTTCGCTCGGCAATCATCTGTCGCTGCGAGGTCGTGATAATGCCTCAATACAATCATTATCAAACAATGGCCTGACGACTCTGACTCAGTCGAAACTTTGTTGTTGATATTATTCTAATTGGCGTTTGGCCGGGTTTGGCATTGGCGTTGGCGTCGCCGTTTCTGTTGCTGCCGTTGCTGCTGCTTGCTGACGTTGTCTTTCATGAGTGTAGAGGGAGGGGTGGTAGGCGCGTCTAGTGTACGTACCTGCAACAAGCGTTCTACTGTTGTTTGCTCACGCTTTGCTCACTCATTTGTGCGACCCTTAATTCCGCTGTTGTTTTTCTGTTTGTGCAAACTTTGTAAATAACTGAATCAAAAAAAAAGCACCTCGAAGTCCGCAAGCGTGATAAACCAAGCGATCAGCTGTGCGCCAGTTATCGATATGTGGCCACCGATACTATCGCAAGCTCATCGCACAAGCACAACAGTGTTGTAAGGCTCTTGAAAGCGTAAGCGCCAATATGAAATTGAAATTGAATCACGGCTGTTGATTAGTATTTTACTTACTTCACTTTTGGCATTGCCTGCAGTATCGATACGTTATTGCTCGCACGTCATTTTGATTGATATATATATATATATATATATATATAGATACGTAAAAATGCGTGTCATATTTAGCAGAGTGTAGCCGAAGCAAGTACTTGTTCCGGTCCTCCCAAATCAGTGTGAAATACACACACATTTTGTGCTTCTAGCAGCTTTAGATAAAATGACCGAGCAAAAGATTATAAAGAGCGACGACACCGTTAGCGAGCGTAGCTCGCCCACGTTGCTGCCCGAGGGTTATTCCCAGTTTCAAGAGGGCATCAAATGGGTTTCGGATCTAATGGAAATCGACGAGGGCGATGCGGACTGGCTGCTGGATGCCGAGTTCATTTGCAATCGCGTCAGCGAGGTCATGTGCAAAAAGGATTCGATCTACAAGTATGTGCTGGAGCACCTACTATCCACGGCCACCTTCTACAGGGGCTCCAAAATCGATGTGCCACTGGACTTTGAGCAATATTTGAGCTTCTACATGCCATTCCCAGTGACTCCCATCTTCAATCCGGCCCAGCCGGGCTACATAAATCTTTATGCACCCACCTCGCATCCCATGATTACCAAGGGCTATGTGAATCCGGAGAATGTGCAGCTGTTGCTGCGTGGCAATCTGCGCGATGCCATCACTCAGATCAAGTCCATCTACTGCGACAGCGGAGTTCTCTACAATCTCAGCTATCGCACCCATGAAATCGGGGATCAGGGCTTTGTCCACGAGATATTGGCATGCGAGAAGCGCGAATCCGGCATGCCGAGCATCATATCCTTTGTATTCTTGCCGGCTCTGCAGTTCAAGTTCTCCGACTTTCCATTGCCAAATTTCGTGCCCACTGGTCCCGCCTGGGCGCACTGCAACAACGTCTACTATTGGCTGGCCCTGCTGCAGGTCTATCCGCCATACGATCATCGCAGCTTCTGTCCTTATGTGCCGCGCATGCAGTTCATCCAAGACGAGCGCATGCTCAAGTATCGCAATGTGCTGCGCCTGCTGGTCAAGATCGGCATCGGCAACAATATACCCGACATATCAGATATATTTGTGCTCAAGGGCTTGCACTTCTTTCGGTTGCGCTACAGCATGAGCTGCGATTGCAATCTGTCGTTGGCCACGCTCTTTATGGAGGTGAGTATAAAAACCGGGGGTTCCCATATATACCATATAGAATTGAGATACCCTATAAACAATATTCACTGAGTTGCCTAGATAAGAAAGCCCAAGTCATCTCTATCCTAATAATTCTCTAATATAATAATTATCGATTTTTGATTTTGATTGATTTTTTCAGCTTCTATATATATACGGTATATATATATATATATATATATATCGGAGTTGAAGTTCTTGAGCATTTGCTTCCACTGTGCTCACACTTAAGCGCCAATAGACATAGTTTCATCGCAGTAAATCGATAGTTATCGATATACAAAAGAGCTGATTTTCGCCTATACTCGTCATTTTCTTAGCTTCTTTCTGGCTTAACTGAGTCTTGTAGATGCAAACAGAGCTAAAAGCTGACTCTTTGCTCTTAGATCAACTCGCCATAGCTTAAACAGCTCCAACTCTAATATTTTATCTTTAATCTTTTGTTGCTTTCAGCTGCTCAACATACACACACAGATCATCTACAACGATGCCATTCAGAAGGTGCTCACCTTTGGCGGCTGCCAGGAGCACTGCATGCAGGAGGCGCTCAAGCTGGATGCCATCGCGCGCAATGTCTCCATGTGCTACTACATGAACTACATAAACTTGGACCATCTGAAGCATATGTTTGGACTGATATGAATAACTAAATAATTATAAACAAAACGGCATTTGATTACAAATTTACAACACACACACACACACACACACACACACGCACACGCACACAGGCGCATACTGATCGAGCTCAAATTACGCATACGCCGCGTAAACAATTGATAAGATTTTTGTATACATGGATATATCGATCTACATACATATATAATTGTGTGTATAGAAAGCGCGACAATTGCGCAAACACATTTGCCAGCTGGAATGTGTCATACACACAGACACACACACACACACATATATGGATATATATATCGGAATCGTTTCTACTTCAAAATTGCCACACACCGCAGTTTTTAATGCGTAAATATGCCACAAATTTGTTTATTTACAGGGTATGCATACACAACTAGCTAGAACAGAGTTAACAACAATAACTACGCCTAACAATAAATAGTTAAATACACAAAATCATATAATAATATAAATAATAATAATAATAATAATAATAAATAAATAAATTAGTGTACGTTAATTACAAGCAAATGACTTTCAATGTGCACTCATTATTCGGCAGACGCCGCTTACAACTAGACGATGCAGAGATGCAGCGTGCGACTCTCTCTCTCTCTCTCTCTCTCTCTCTCTCCCTCCCTCTCTCTCCCTCTCTCACTCTTCACATGAAAACTGCATTGCCATCGAGTTCTTGATGCAGCTGCTGCTGCTGCTGCTGCTGCTGCAGTTGCTGCTGCTCATCCTGCTCAGCGCTGTTGGGCAGCAGCACCGCCTGCTGCTCATGATATTCACCCGCAGGTCTCTCCGTTGTCGTTGTTGTTGTTGTTGTTGTTGTTGTCTGTCTTGTTGTTGTTGCTGTGGCCTCTGCGCTGTATTTGTTGGCCAGCGCCTTGAAAATGCTCTTGGGGCAGGCCTTGTAATAGGGAAAGCATTCGCCAGGCGCCTGCTTGCCCTCGCCCACACGCTGGGCGCGCACATATTCGGGCAGCAGTTCGGCAAAGGGCGATTTGGTTACACTGAAAAAAAAAGATGAAAATATATATATATAATATATAATATATATTTAAATATTTGTTAAATTAACTATATGTATTCATTGTTTATTAGAAACTTATCAGACAGCCCTCTTGAGTCTATTGATATTGTAAGAGTTGTTCATATATTTCATTTCTGCATAGTCCCTAGTGACTCTAAAACTATGCAAATGCACCAGTCACATTCAAACTGTAATTTATCTAGAGCACATTTAAGCAAGTTCTGCAATAATCTAACCAAAATCTTGCCTTATGCCGTTTGCATTAGCTCTAAAGCTGTGCTTTCTCTGCAGTTACTCTCAAACTGTATTTAGAATTATTAAAAACATTTCAATAAATTCTCTCATAAGCTAACTGCAGTCTTGACTAAAAGCTGTCGAAGTGTTAGCTTAACTTATGAACATTAATGCAGTGACTTTAAAACTGTTTTGCTATTCAGGTCTCTCTTCGACTCAGTTGAACTCTAAGTTTGAAAAAGTTCGGAAGCTATTGCATGGCAATGCAACTTAACAGTAACACAGATACAAGGCATTTAAAACTGTGCTCGATCAATGTTACTTGATTTTAATTAGAATCGTGAATGCCTTACTCTCAAACTATAGAGTCAATGCAATACCCTTAAAACTGTATAAATTGTAGAGCATTTGTAGAGATTCAAGCTTTTTAGAATTAAGATAGTTTCAAGTGCTGATAACTTGATCAGGCTAACTCTGTTAGCATTTGGCAATGACTCTCAAACTGTAAGAAGCAAAAATAGATTTTTGTCATTTAGAAAGGCGTTTCTACTAGAACTAATCTATTTGTATTGATAATAGACAATAATCCGCAGCAGTATGAAACACAGTTTGAGCTCTATAAAAGCTGATTGAATGCTTGTCAAAGGCAATTACTCTAAAACTGTAATTATTGAAATGTAAACAGCAGGCAATCAAACCTTTTGCCAGACTAAAGCTAGAAATCAATAAAAATTTGTATACAAAGCAAAGTCTAAACGCTGATCAAATTGCTTTTCAACCTTTAGGCAATTCCTGTTCAACTGTAAGTAAGAAATATTGATTTTCATTGCATTCTGCCCGCTGGCTCTCTCTCTCTTACGGCAGTTGGAAAGTTTACTTACGTTAAGAACAATTTGGTCATTTCGCCAAAGACGCCAAACTTGTCGAGACTGCGTGAGTGCATCTCGCAGATGGTGCGCAGCATGCACGCCTTGCCGTCCATGCCGAAGGTGGCCAAGAAGTCCTCGACGACGCCATAGAGCAAGACGCGTTCGCCGCCATGGAAGATGTGCTGAAAGCCCGGCGGCAGCTGTGGATACTGATGCGTGTCTTCCACTTTGTAGGGCTGGCTGCTCTGCTGGGCGGCAAGGTCGCGCTTGCGGCGCTGCACATGGAGATAGCGTGCCACATACTCGCCCACCAGCTGGCCGGCGCCGTGGCCAAAGGAGCGGGCGAAGAAGGGCAGATCTCCGAGGGGATTTTGATTGTCCGTCAGGCCGAGCTTGTCAAAGTCAACTGAAAGTGTTTTTCGACAACTGTGAGCAGCTGCTGCGCAACGAACAACTTTTACAACTCACTTGTGACGGGAAAACTGATGGTCAGGTTGGAGAAGAAGCCTTCAGGCGGATGTCGCACCAGGGGCATCGAAATCGTTGGCGTGAATGTCAATGCGGTGCCAGGCGGCAGAGCCAGCCGTCCGTCGTCCGTAATCCAAACGAGACGTTTCTTGCGTATGTGCAACACACTCGCCTCCGAATCCATTTGTGGCTGAGCCTCGGCATCTGCCAGCTGGGCGGCGACGTCGTCATTCAGCTCGTGCGTACTCGCTGCAGCTGTCCAAAGGCCGATTAGCAGCAGTGATAGCAGCTGCTCCGACTGCAAATGTCGTGGCACACGCATGCTGCGTAATCATGGGAATAGATGAAGAGTAAGAAAACGAAAGAATTAGACAACGAACTGGCTTGGCTTGGCTTGGCTTAGCATACGCACGCGGCGTAAGCTCAGCTCGAGAATAGACGCAAGCATAGACTTTGACAACAAACTTGGCGCGCTCAGCAGCCATATGAATATATGATCTAACTGTTATATAACCGCAGCAGAAATCACATCAAATCACATTCTCCTCATATCGAAATGGCGCAGCCACAAGCAACAATTGCCAACTGGTTTGTTTGCCTGATTGCCCGATTGCCTGTCGATGCGACCAAGAGACACATAAATCTAGTTTTTCTTTGTGTTTTCGGGAAAGCTGAAAACTCGAACTCGAAGCTCAAAGCTCTGCTGGCTAGCATTTAAGCACCGTTAACAACTGATTCTGATTACAAGTAAAGCAATTGAGTCTTTAGCGCATATGAGTTCTATTTCTCTCTGTGTTGCAGTGAAAGCAGAAATTCTACAGCCCAAATGTTCCATGAGCGCATGCCTGGGATACCAGTCTCTACATAAGTTATGCTACAAGAAGATTCTACTCTCTGCAAACACGTAAGAGATATAATTTACTAATTGAAGCTCAATCATAATCGATTACATTGAAATGGAAAAAGTTGTGTTTTATAAATATATATCTATTAGAAAGCGATAGGGGGAACTACAAAAAAAATCACAATTCTCTAGGTCTTATAGGTTCTGAGTTCATATAGACAGATCGAAGAATAAGAGGACAGAAGAATAGAATGGCAAACGGATAGAAGAAGGAAATAGAAATAGAAGGACGAACGGACAACCCAACGGATAGATGCACGGACAGATTAATGAACAAAATCACGAAAGGAAAAGAGAAGCATGAGCAAAATGTAAGATGGACAAACAGATTAATCTCGAACGGAAAGAGGGACCCAAAGACAGATAGAAGGACGAACAGAAGCACGAATAGAAGAACAGACAGAAGGAATGATGGAATTTCGAATAGAGGGATAGATAAAGGCATAGAAGCACAGACAGAAGCATGACCAAAAGCACGGATAGCAATGCATAGAGATTCACGAATAGAAACGCATACAGAAAGATGGGTATAGAGAGAGAGAGAGAGAGAGAGAGAGAGAGAGAGAGAGAGAGAAAGAGAGAGAAATAGATGAAGGAAGAAGTGGAGTGAAATGATAAATGCACAAATAGAAGGACGGACAGAAAGACTGATAAAAGGATGAACAGAAGGACGGACAGAAGGATGAAGAGAAGGACTGACAGAAGGATGAGCAGAAAAACGGACAGGTGGATGAATAGATGCACAGACAGAAGCATGAGCAGAAGGACGCACAGCAAAGACCGACAATAAAGACGAATAGAAAGACGGAAAAACGACCAACAAAAAGACGATTAGATTAACAAACACACAGACAAACCAAGACAAACTAGGACAAGGCAAAATCAATTCATTCATCCTCAAGAACCTTTAAGATTTACCAATTGAATTTCCCTTTTTTTAACTATCACAAAATGATATTTACTTGCTTTCAGAGCAACAACTGGCCATAGCTAAAATATACTAGAAATTTATATTAAAATCTTGCCTAAAGACTTTTCATTCACATAGTTGTCACTGTGCACGCATATCATTCTAAGGCCAAAACCTGCTGGTGTAAAATTTTCACTTAAAGATGCTCAAAATGGAACACTTTTTCCAGCTGCTATAGAAGGATCCCTCTCCCTGCCTCCCCCTCTGTCACACACTCTCTCTCTCTCTCTACATCTCATTCTTGATCGGCCATTTCTCAACGCACTTTTACCTGTTTGCAGTGTAGCGCATCGCATGATGCTTGCATTTAGCCAACTATCGCTTCTTGAGATCAATTGATGATGCAACTGCAGCAGCCACAGCAGCAGCAGCAGCAGCCGGTTGCACAGGATTGCGCAGAGCCGTTAGACGTGCCGATCTGGCCAATATTGGATTCTAATGCACTTTCCCAGCGGCTGTCAAGTGTGCGAGGCCAACTGGTTCTATGCCACACACACCAAACATGATTCCGTTTCAGGTTGCCACTAAAAAAAATGATTTTGTTGCCGCTGCTGCTAAAAGGGTATTTCGTCTAAGTTTCACTTGCCCAAAAAAAAAAAAAAAAAAAAAAAGATGAAGATGGCAAAAAAATTGCTCACTAATTTTGCATGTAAATGGGCAAAAAGAAGAATAGCTGACGCGGCACAGTTAAGAGCAGGGCGTGTCGTTAGCCTGTTCAAACAAATTTCTGCTGCTGCTGCTGCTGCTGCTGCTGTGTGTAATTAGCAATGTCGAGTGCTGCAGGTGACGCATATGTGCAGGTGCAATGGCAACAACTGAGCCTGAAAGAGAAATTGGGTCAGAATCAGTTACAATTGCTATGGCATCAAAGTGTTTGGGCAGCGTTTTGATAGCACCAATTCAAGAATGTCAGAGATGTATGTAACAATTGTCTATGAATCTCTATCTATCTCGCTTGATCTCTCTCTCTCTCTCTCTCTCTTTCTCTGTCTATGAATGTCAACAATGAGAAGTCAGAGTGTTGACAGTGGCGAGCTATTGAGCTACAGAGATACCCTAGACGAAAAGCTGGGATGAGAAAGAGAGAGGAAGAGAGAGAGAGAGAGAGATAGAGGAAAACATATAGAGTGATAGAGAGAGAGAGAGAGAGTTAGTTTCCTAATATTAGCTATTACTTTATAGAACATTTATCTTTAGAGCCTTTGATTACATTGTTAATTCATATATCGAAAGCCAGAGGCGTATAGAGAATAAAGAGAATTTTTTTATATATATACTATAATATAAATACTGAAAAAACAGAATATATATTCATAATGAAGAAATAGCTTTCTATAAGTCTTAAATTAGTTTTACCAATTCTAATGTACAGATTTGGAAACCTAAGCATCTTAATGTGAAAAGGGAAATAATATTGAATAAATATCATATAAATATATAGTTAATATAAAAGTAACCTAAGATCTCTAACTTTCAATCTCTCGCTCTCTGAGTTTGCAGGGAGGGGTGTGTATGAGAGAGAAAAAGAAAGAAAGACATAAAAAGAGAGAAGAGAGCGAGAAAGAGAAAATATTAAGAGAGTGAGGAAAGAGAGATATTATTATTTAAAAGAGAAACAGCTTAAGAGACAGAGAGTAAGATATAGACAACTCAGATTTTAGTTTTAGTGCTAATCTCTAATAAATATTTCTTATTGAATCAGCAAGGATTATCTTTACCAATAACTCCTTTAAAATTGTATTTAATTTTCCTAAATATTTTCAAAATTAAAAATTAAATAAACATATTTTTGTATAATAAATTCAAAGAAAACATTATATATTCATGAAAAAAAAATATATATTCTTATTGTAAAAACTCTAAATCAGCTTCTTTAGTTTTTAACCTGCCACCCAATATACTCGCTTTTCATGCGTACAGGGTATCTACTAAGGCATGTGCTCACATCTAACAGTTGCTGCTGCTGCCGTCTGCGCTGCTCGTTGACAATGACAGACGCATTGTGGCCAATGGCAGCGAATTCGTACAGGATAGTTTTGATTTCTATGGCAAATCAGAGCAACGCCTATAGCTACACAAGAGCAACAACAAGTAGCAGCAGCAGCAAGAAACACGCAACATATGTCAGTTTGTGGTATGCAGCGAGCAAAGAGTGAAAAGATTTGCAATTTAAGGCGAATTAGTGCAAGCGCAGCTCTAATTGGCATCAAGTTATAGATATATATATATATAGATATAGCTATATATATGTATGTATATGTGTGTAGACGACATGTTGCTTCCTGTTTAACAGAAATCAACAACAACAACAATTGAGAAACCAGTCAATAAAAACAGAATTCTCAGTAACAAAAAAAAAAAACAAAAACAAAACAAAAACGAAATGAAATGAAAATTTGGGTTAACAGGTTGAATGCAGTTATAAAGACAACAGGAAAAAAAAATATTATTGAATTTAAATTTATTTTATGCATGCATTAATTGTTTAAAAAGCAAGTGCTATACATACTATATGCATATTTATGCATATGCGAGGTGTGCTCAAAGAGTAGCAAGAATTATGAATTGCAGCGAGTTGACTATAGACTATTTTTGTTTATTTAGCAATTTTTTTATTTAATTAAATTTATTTATTTATTTATCTTAGGGTATAAGAGTGCCTCATAGATGCTAAGTTCGACAAATTTAATTAAGATCTATTAAAATAATCGTGCTATTTTTAACAATAGCAAAAATACATCAAAGATCCTGAATATAATGCAAAACTTAAAAAAAAAATATATATATATATATATATATATATATAATGATAGTTCATCATTCAGACCTAACCCACTGCAAATTCTTCTGCAGTTTCTTGAGTGCTACGTGACGATTGAATAGATAAAAATATCAGCAAAGGAGCAGCTAAACGAGATTATAATAAAAATAAAGTTCGTTGAAAAGACATTGTGTAATATATCTAGATAAATACAACATATATATATCATGCATGCAAAGCACAAAGCAATACGATTTAGGCAAACCTCGCCACACATCATATGCGGCATGCCATTAAATGCGCTTGTGCCATCGAGTTCGTGTCCTAAGTCTTTCGTTTTATGACCGCCGCAATGTAACAGGCGCTGCATAATCAATTAGAAATAAACAACAAGCAAAGAGTTTTTGGGAAAGGCAATGTTGGGCAAAGGAAAGTGCAAGTGATGTCCACTATATAAAATTTATATATATAATATATATATATATATATCTGAATTTCGTCAATTTGTTTGTTGCTGCGTGATGCGCATGTAAAAGACAAAAACCACAAAATTTCAATCAAACTGCTGTAGAAAGTCTTTGCCTATTATATATACATATAAATATATATATTTATAAATATATATATATTTATATGCATATATATATATATTTGCATAGACTACCTCTATTACACATTCTTACATAAGTCGCTGGCCTAACGGGGTTGACTCTAACCAAAGTCTGGCTGCTCCTTGACCCAGTTTAAGACGAACCTAAAAAAAAAAACTCACTTTTCTAGGTTTGCTGGAATTCTGCACAACGTTTTTTTTATTCACTTTGTTTTCGCTTTTTTTATTTCTGTTGCACGTTTTTTTTTTTCTTTCTTGGTTTCTTCTTGGTTTCAGTTTTTGTGCATCCTTAGCAGTTAACCGTTATAAGAAGTCGTTGCACGTTTTTGATTGGCGGCAGCAACAGCTAGCGAACCGCGCGCGCAAACGTTTCAAATTGAACTAAAGCGGCCAACGGCTGAGCCAAGCGATAAAAGCGCCACGAAAAAATGCACAAGCCAGAAGACAAGAGCTTGCAGAGGGGGCGGACTGTTGAGCAGGCGAGACATAGGCAGAAGCAGAAGCAGAAGCTACCCAAAACGATAAACCTGTATGCAAGACATGGACTTTGTGTTTGGTGTTGGTTTTTGGTCTTGGCCAATTGAGTGTGCGCGTTTGATTTGCTCGTGGCCAAATGGCAGACAGAGCGATGAGCTATGAGCCATGAACTAGGAAGTGCCATGAGTCATAGTCCTCCATCAATTGAGGTCGCCGCGCCGCACAGAGGCAGCAAATTAGTTTCACTAACGTTCATCATAATCGACATGAGTTCTGGGCCTGGCAGTTCCAAACTTTCCATGCGTATTGAATGCGACAGTGCGTACAACCAAGAGCTGCCAGTTGCGGTTTTCCAATCGAGTGCTGTCTACAAGGCGTTAGGCCAGTTGTCCAGGCGCTTGTCTTGTTTTTCACAGTTTAGAACTTGCTTTACGAGCAGTTAACCAAGGCGTGTGCGTGAGCCATAACAGGCTGCCGTTGCATTTTGAAAGTGAGACCAGAAGTCTGCAAAACTGGGTCAAGGTTCTATTAATGGGGAGGGAAACGATTAAAATAGTTTGGGCGAAAATGTGAAAAGCAAATATTTTAATTTGAATAATTTTTGGCGATTTTTCATAAATTTTTACAGCTTAATTAAGACAATTTTAGACACGTAAATGGCGCCATCATTAAGTACGTGGTGAAAATTCATTGAGGCACATGTAAATCAAATAAATCGTTATCAGCGAACCCTTGCGCGTACGTGCCGTACGCTTTAATGAAGCGTTGCACACTAATTGACATCATTTCACACAGTTAAACGCTTTCCATTTGCTATTGCTTCATTTAAATAAAAGCCGCAAACCCAATTTAATCGTCTTGCGTAATGGTTGAGGTTTTGAAGACGTTTAAAGACTTCGCAAACAACATTCAAATCCTAACGTTTAACGTGACGCAGTGTTGCCACACTTTATCAAATAAGTGAGTGTTGTAGCAGCTATCTGCTGGCTGTTACAATGAAACAATCGCACTGTTATCGATATTTTTTTTAATCAAAGTAATTTAACAATTTATCAAGATCATTTTACACAATAGTAAATACACCTTTTAGTAGTTCAATATACTCCTCAGCTCCTTTAGCATTGGCCTCTCTGTAGTATGACAGCTCGCCGAGACGTGCCAACCATGCAGTAATCTTGGGATATTTCTCCGGATCGATGCTCAACACGGCAGGCAGAGAAGATGCTGTAGCGCCACAGCAGAAATCGGCAATTGTCACAGTATCGCCAGTCAGATAGGGACTATCACCCAGAAAGTTTTCCAAATGTCCATATGCATCGTTAATGTTGTCAATCTTCTCTTGCGGCACCGTCGTCACCTTCTTATAAAAATATGGTACACTTATGTTCCTCAATGGCATGAAGAGAGCACTGGCATCGAAATACAAACGCTGCTCCAGCTGAGCTCTCTTCACGAGATCCTTTGGATATAGCTCGTCCGATTGGCCATACTTATCCACCAGGTAGCAACAGATGGCATGAGAATCCCATATCAAAGTGCCATCGTCGTCCAACAGAGGCACCGTATGCTGTGGATTCTTCTTCATGAACTCCTCAGTTTTATGCTCGCCGCTCAGCAGATCAACAACTTTATATTCAAAGGGCACATCGAGTGCATGCAAGGTCAACAGACAAGCACGCACTGGTGGACTTATGTCCAAGCCGTAGAGCACCAATTTGGGCATTCTTCTACTCAACTATGAGCACAGATAAAAGAACAAACAACTATTGAATTCGGGGCGTTGCCGACAACTCAATACAGCTGTTTGACTTCTAGGGCTTCATATACGCTGCTCGAGCTTTTTATAAAGCGCTTGAGCCGGCAATGTACCATGAGTAAAAAGCTCAATCTATAAATAGATTGCAATAAAGAGAATTTTTGTCGGCGCTGGAATTGCATTTAATTCGAAGCTCAGTAACAGCTTACAGTATAACAATATATACAATTGATAATAATTAAGCTACGTTAACCAAGAATTTCGTTACAATTTACGAGACCTCATCTGCTAAATTCTTTACAATAGCATTCAAGTGCTAACGAACGATTTAACGCAGTGTTGCCAGACTGCGTTAAGTGAGACTGTGTTGCACAACCCAACAGCTGATTGTTACAATTTAAACTATAATATTGATATCGATATTTTATTTATTCAAATAAATACATATAGTATATAATAAATAAATAATGAAGACCTTTCGAACTTCAGACAATAGTAAATTCACCTTTGAGCATTTCAATATACTCCTCAGCTCCATTCCCATTGGCTTCTTTGTAGTATGGCAGCTCACTGAGACGTTCCAGCCAGGCGGTAATCTTGGGATACTTCTCCGGATCGATGCTCAGCATGGCAGGCAGAGAAGATGCTGTAGCACCACAGCAAAAATCAGCAATAGTCACAGTGTCGCCAGTCAAATAAGGACTATCAGCCAAAAACTTTTCCAGATGTCCATAACCATCATCAATATTGTCAATCTTCTCTTGCGGCACCGTCGTGACCTTCCTTTGAAAATATGGTGCACATATGTTCCTCAATGGCATGAATAGAGCACTGGCATCGAAATACAAACGCTGCTCTAGGTTAGCTCTCTTCACGAGATCCTTTGGATATAGCTCGTCAGATTGGCCATACTTATCCACCAGGTAGCAACAGATGGCATGAGAATCCCATATCAAAGTGCCATCGTCGTCCAACAGAGGTACCGTATGCTGTGGATTCTTCTTCATGAACTCCTCAGTTTTATGTTCGCCGCTCAGCAGATCAACAACTTTATATTCAAAGGGCACATCGAGTGCATGCAATGTCAACAGACAAGCACGCACTGGTGGACTTATGTCTAAGCCATAGAGCACCAATTTGGACATGCTTAAATTCAACTCTGAGCAGAGACACGAAAGCAAACAACTATTGAATCGGGGTGTAGCCGGTAACTGCATATAGTGTTCGATTTTTAGGGCTTCATATACCCTGCTCGAGCTTTTATAGAACTCTTGAGCCGGCAATGCCTTATGAGTAAAAAGCTCAATCTATAAATAGATTGTAATAAACAGAATTTTTTGTCCACGCTCAAATTTCATTTAATTCGAAGCCCAGCTGCAAAAATATGCTTAATAAACATTTACGGAATAATATACATTAATATAAACAATTGATAATACTTCCAAGCTCCTCAAAACAAGCATTTCGTTACAATTTATGACATCTTATCTGCTGATGTAATGTCCAAACAAACGATAAAGATAAGACAATCAAGCATGGCAGGCAAAGCAAACATTATCTTAATACGCGTATCACACACTTTATAGAGTTGTTAATTACACATATATATACAAGATAAGCAAAGTATTGAGTTTTTACTTTCAAATCTGTTTTTTTGTTTATGCTAAGAAGCTTCAATCAGCAAATAACTTATTTGCATACATTCAAATTTTAATAGTTGCGCGCTAAACTTGGCCAGTGTTGCCAAGTGCTGAAAGAGCAGTACTGCATAATGTCACCAACAAACACACACCTGCAAGCAACGAAAGCAGACAAAAACAGAGTTGTACACATTGAAATACCCTACACTAAATAAAACTAGTCGTTTTAAGATATATAATTATGATTTTTTACATTCTTTTACTTTTAAATTAAAATAAAATAGTTGAATTATAAGAAATTTGTATAAAGTGAACAATCGATGTCGTATTAAACTGTCCATGCTTTGCCAAATTACCAAGTCACATAGAATTGAATATACCTCTTAGCGCAATGTTGACAGGGCACAACAACACACAGCCTTTGTGCAACGCATTTTCATTACCATCAACGAATTAAAACAGAAAATTGAACATTTTCCATGCCAAACATTAAATAATTGCACAACCACCGCAACCATCGGTCACTGAAATAAGTCGCAACGTTTCGCGGCTGGACAGATAGACGAAATGACGGCACGGAATCCCCAAACACTGATGGCACTGCCCAGCGAAGAGAATTTCGACTTCCTATTCAAAATTGTGCTCATCGGGGACTGTTGCACGGGCAAGACATCAATATTGCAGCGCTTCAAGACGGGCAACTATGTGGAGCGGCACGGGAACACCATTGGCGTTGATTTCTCAATGAAAACCATTGAAGTCGAGGGCAAGCAAGTCAAGGTAAGGAAAGCATCTATGTATCTACGAAATGTCAATGTCACATGAGCCATAATTATGCTGTGTGTTGTGGTATTTCCTTGAACTAGCTACAAATCTGGGATACTGCTGGACAGGAGCGTTTTCGCACCATTACTCAGAGCTATTACCGTGCCAATAATGGCGTCATAATTGGTGAGTAAACGCCAAAAAATGCAAGCATTTAGGAGTTGAGCGGCTAGAATATACCCTGGAATACCAGAAGTGAATTGTAGTGAACTTGTGATTGGATTCCACAGAGATCATTCATAAATCAGCACTTACAGAAGAGCAAGACTCAGCATTTTGTATATATAACTAGCTTCTGCAACGTGTTATATAAATCAGTAGACCCCTTTGTAGTCATGCTCACAAAGAATGGGTAGCTAATGCCCGGGCAACTCTTATCATGACCTATTGATCCTATTGTCATGGCCCGTTTACTGATAAGCGAAAGGCCGTGCACATTTTCTTTTTATTTTCATTTTTTCTGTTACTATCGAGTGCGCCGTGATTTTAATAGCATTCGCTGTGCCCCCTTATCAGCGATAGAGTATGCTTGTTAAACATTTCTTTTTATGACATTTTCGACAGTTTACGACATAACGAAACGCTCGACATTCGCCAATCTGCAAAAATGGATCGAGGAGGTGCGCCGCTATACAGCCTCAAATGTGCTGATCATATTGATTGGCAACAAGTGCGATCTGGAGTCTGAGCGCGAGGTGGACTTCGAGGAGGCGCGCCAAATGTGTCAGTATATACCTGAAATTCTATTCGTTATGGAAACATCCGCCAAGGAGAACACAAACGTTGAAGATGCCTTTCGCTGTCTGGCCACGGAGCTGAAGGTGTGTGTGTGTGTGTGTGTGTGTGTTTGTGTGTTATTGATTTTAATTTAATTGCATTTCGATTAATTTCTCCTCTCATTGGCAGCGACAACACGATTCAAGCAACGTCCAGGCTCTGGATGAGAACACCGTGCAGCTGGGCCAGAGCAAGCCCCTCAAAAGTTGCAGCAGCTCTTGCAATCTCACATAGACAACTCAACTCCATTTATTTATGATTTCGATTCTGATTTTATTTTTGTGATCAAATGTTCATGTGGCTATAATTTTTAGTATTTATACATATTTTATTTTGTTAATGTTTTTTATGTCTTCTACTCGACGAGGCGAGTAACTAAAACTTAATTTATTCATTTAACATACATACATACATATTTATATTTATATATATATATATATATATATTTGTATTTGTATTTGTATTTGTATTTATTTTGGTGGCTAGAGTACAAAACAATCTCACACATCACATTACACAAACAACAACAAGAACAAGACAACAACGTCAATTAGAATTCACGCTCTCTTCATTAGTTCTTCGATAACAGAGTAAATAAAATACGTCCAATTCTGTATTTAAAAAGAGCAAAACATTTTCAGAAAATAAAAACTTGTTTATTTTATAAATTTATTGGAAGTGATTTAATTGGCTGCTTAGTTCGTAACATATACATATACATATATAATATATAGATTTAATTTTATTGAGGGGGCTTTCCAGACATAAGTGTCTCTGTGTGTGTGAAGCTTCTCTTCAAACAATGCTCTCGACCTTTTGCTTTTGCTTTTGCTTTCGATTTCGCTTTACCTTTCTCTTTCTACTTCTATTTCTCTTTCGCTTTCTCTTTCGTATAATTATTTATGTCTTTACATTTACAATTAATTATATAAAAATTGATTTAGTTGTCTAAATTAATTGTTTAACTATAAGCTAGCTGCATTTGCATCTGCGTCTGTCATTTGTTTTTGATGCGCTGCGCAACCCACTCCAAGCCCTGATACAGTCCCTCGCCCGTGAGCGCACAACACGCCTGGATGTGCCATTGGTGTTTCTTGATCGATGTGAGATCCAATTGCCTGGAGATTTCCGCTGCTGACATTGATCCCTTCAGATCCTGTTTGTTGGCATAGACGAGCAGGCTGGCTTTACTCAAATCCTCGTGCTGCAGCATCCGATATAGCTCCTCGCGGGTGACAGCCAGACGCTCGCGATCCGTCGAATCGATCACCATTATCACGAGCTCTGTGTTGGTGTAGTATGTGCTCCACGCGGCCCGCAAACTCTGCTGGCCACCCAAGTCCCACACCAGAAAGTGTATATTCCGCCAGACGACTTCCTCGACATTGGAGCCAATCGTGGGACTCGTGTGGACAACTTCGTTCATCAGAAACTGATACAATATTGTTGTTTTGCCCGCATTGTCGAGGCCAACCATTACCAGTTTGTGCTCCTCGTTGCCAAACATACGCCAGAGACGCGACAGCAATAGCCCCATCTCCAAATTATTGTTAGTTTGAGCGCGCGCGGGTGTCTATGTGTATGTCTCTCTCTGCCTATGTGTGGAAGCGGACGTATTTGTTGTTAATTGGTGACAAAAAAAAATCACACAATCGCAGGTATTGCTATCTATGCGCATATATGTATGCATATGTATTGAACGCCCGTTTCACACTGTAACTGTGTGCGAGTGCGTCACTGTGTGCGTAAGCGTGTGGGTCGTCGTTCACGATGCCTTTGTTGTTGCGCAGCGGAAGGCCAACTGTAAATTATGCACTCACTCTCAGCTTGTCTGGTTCACGCACCACACAGCACGCTGCACTTTGACGTTACTTCAGTTCTTTTCTCTTTATTTTATGGCTACTTTTAATCACTGGGCCAAGACACTTGTTGTTATTGTTATCATGTTAGCACGTCGATTTAGGTAGGCTTTGCTTTAGTTTTTGTGTTGAAACAAAAAATTGTTCACGATTTCAGCTAGATATGTGCACGGCATATCGATATATCGTTAACACGATGATGCGATACTTAAGTCATTAACTTATCGATAGCTTATCAAATCGGCACTGTTAATAACGGATTATTTTAGTTAATTTTTTAATTTAACATCGTTAAATTAGATAAATTTTGAAAGCTGATAAAATATATAATAGGGTTCAAGCAATGTTTACTAAGCATGCCAGTCCGTTTGCTTTTTATAATATATGCTATAAGCAAGTAATTTGTATCTCTTAATATGTTTTACTAGAAACAAATCATATCCAATACATTTTATGTGTGACTGAGCTCCGAACTGCTTCGAAAATATATTCAAAAATAATAAAACAAATTTGTAGTTTTTGTATTTATTTATATCGTTAATAAGATGAATGTCCTGGATACCTTTCTTACGTGTTACCAGAGTCTTACTGATCCCATAACAGACCTCGAACTGGATCTGGAACTTAACGAGAAGATCGCCAAAAAATGTGAAGAATTTCTGAGAAGGAAACATTCGACAAAGTCGCGCTTCGTGAATATCGACAAATATACAAAAAATGAAATCTGTATGATGGATGAGCTGTTGCCCACGCCCAATGTGGATCATGTTTTAGAGGTGGTCATCGATGGACTGATTGCCAATATACATTTTTAGTACAATAACAAAAGATTCGTATATTTCAAAATTTGTAAAAAGCTAGAGCTAAATTCAATATTTCATAATTACAATGAGGCAAAATGACCCGTGTAACAATTGCATTAATAATAAACCAGAGTTACATTTAAGAACTTAATAAATGTAGCAATACAGATAACTAAATATAATCTTATATAATACAAAACCCAATGGGGATTACTATAGTTATATAGCTTATTATACATACATATATATATAATACAGTTATTTAAGGATACAGATCATTTTTCTAGGATTTTCCACTGGGCTTTTTGGATTTGGGCTTTCGAATGTGCCGTTGGCTCTGTTTGCTGGGCGGGGCCAGCTCATAGCGGAAGATGATGCAGCGCCTGTCAAAGAAGCACTTGAGATCCTTGGGATCATAGCGATGGCCCAGCTGCTTCAGATACAGATAGATCTCCTGCAAGTCGATGGGCTCATACATCAGCACACTTTCATGCAGACTGGGATTGGCGCAGAGCAGATTGTGCCAGGCTATGTGCAGCGGCAGCAACGGTTGTGGTGTCTTCTTGGTGACATTCGTCTGCAGCACATAGTACTCGAACTCGTCGCAGAGCGCCGGCGGCATAGCTTGAGAGAAGCGCAACAGCTCCGAACCGCTGGCATCACGAAACTTGAAACTGGGTTGGAAGTCAGCATTGGTGGGCGTGAGGCAATCAGTGCTGGCGGCTTGGAGAAGCTGGGATTTGGCAGATTTGACGCCAGTTACGGGCGTAGATTTGGAGCGCGGCAATGGCACCTGCTGCGGCTCCTCTTCCAGGGGCAGCATAATGGGATGCGTTTGATTGTATATGTATTCCAGCAATTTGACAGCTTGCTTGCGTTTCAGTGGCTTAATGCCATATTTGTAGAGCTGCTGCAGCAACTCCGTCTCGCTCATGAGCACAAAATCTGGCTTAGGTGATTGACACATGCGCACATTGTAAACCTGACCATTTACCTCCAGTTGATCAGCAGCAGCAGCTGGAGCAGTTGGCTCAGGTGGCGCTGACTCGGGCAAGCTCTCTTTATTGATCTCGCCCAGCAGCAGGCGATCCAGGCCACTAGGCATAGCATTGCTGGCATTGCGGACATCCTTATCGTCTTTCTGAAACACCAAACAATCGAATTCATCGAATTCGTCTGTTGGCTCTGAGACCTCGTTGAGCAGCTCCTTAAATTTGTTGCTGCTGCTGCTGGAGTAAGGTTTTATGCGCGACTCCGGTGGCGTGTCCAGAAAGGATGCATCCGTCCAGTCGTCAATGGGCGCCTGCATTGAGTCGGCTTTCACTTTGGGACTCTGCAGCTGGGAGAGCGTAAATGGTTGCGATATGGCTGCATCCATGATTCCAAACTCGGCGCGTTCTTTGCTCAATGCGCTTTTGTTTGGTGAGCGCGAGTTGCTCGATTCCTCCACACAGCCATCCAAATAGGCATCCAGGTCATCCATAGTCTTGAAGAATGGCACACTCTTAGTCTTTTTCAAAGGCGAACTGGATGGACTGTCTCTATCGCTGCTGTCACTGCTGGGCAGCTGATCTGTGGCTTTGTCTGCCTTCCAAATCGAATAGTTAATTTCATCATCAGAGAGCAAAACACCACCAGCATCATCATCATCATCATTATCATTATCATCACAACTGTCTTGAGTTAAATCAATGCTCGCATTGGAATGACTCAGTGGAGTTGTAAAAGGCGAACTGGGCTTATCAGCAAGGGAATTGCTTAGACGACTCAAAGGACTCTTGAAGCTAGCCTCCAGCTGTGCTGGAGATTGCGTCAAACTGAAGGCAACTTTTGTGTTCTCCAATTGACTAAAGTTGAGAGTTGAATCGGAGACTAAAGGCAAAGCAGTTGTGGAGCAACGATTCGTTGAGTCTTCTTTCGGTTGCCTTGATTGACTTGCATATTTGGCATACAATTCCTCAGAGATTTCACAAGGTTCCGGCTGCTCATCCAATACAATATTATCATCGAAATCTATGATGGGACTTGGCGGAAAAATATGCTGCTCGAAGAGAGATTTACTGCAATTGGTGTCCCCTGCGGCGTCCAATGAATCTGACTTTTGTGTTAAATCCACAAAGTTCTCTGCTAAGAAAAATAAACTCTTTTCATTCTGGTAATAAAGATTAAGAGACAATGCTTACCTTCTGCCGCTTCATGCTCCGCTTTAACATCTTTTACAGTCTTCTCTGAAACAAATACATTTTCATTACAAATTCTCTTCTAATCATTTCTCTTTCTTTACCTTCATCACTTGAATAGACTTCATAGCTATTCATATCGGTGGTGCTTATATTCTTGTAGACCTTCATGGAAAAGTTGTGCATCTCAATAGCTGCGCTGCCTGTGCCTGTGGCAGATGTCGTTTCCTCATCCTCCTCATCATCCGAATCCGCAAAGAGATCGGGTGAAGTGCAGCGCGTGCTCTGCGTGGACAGAGTTAACTGAGCTGCTGAGCAGCTGGGCTGCGTATTCTCCTTATCATTACTTGACTCCTCAACTGGTTGCATCATCCTGGCTCGTTTATCTGGCGGCTCCTTTAAAGGACTCGCTGTGTTCAATATGATTTGCACTTGATTCTCAGCCACTTTGCTCTGCTCCTTGATATCGTGCTTAACAACCATTTCATCAGCTTGCGTCTGACTAGTGTCCTGTATCATATTGTCTGCCACCAGTTTTTCTAGCTCATCCAGTTCCTGCTGCTCAGCAGCTGCACCAAAGTGCGCCTCCAGCTCTTTGTAGACCTGCTCCAATTGCTGCTTTCTGCGCAAGCCCGCGGCGCTTTCGTGCTTCGGCGATAAATCCCGACCAGGTATAGCTGCCCAGTTTTTGAGCAAATGATGCGCAGGTGTATGACTGATCTCGATTAAATTCTGCACATAGTATGCAGACAGATTTGTGATAGGTTCCTCGCTTGGTTCGTGGATAATGCAATGCTCAGCTTTGACCTCTAATTGCTGCAGACGTTTGCTAATCAGCTCGAATGGCTGCTGAAGCTCAGGACTGGGCAGCTTGGTGCGCACTTGTTGCTTCATTAGCGCATCCACCTTGGCCTGCAACTTCTTCAACTGCTCGGCCGGATTGCGTAGTGTGAGGGGTGTAAATTTGTTTGCCCACTTGCAGCGTTTGCCACGCTTCGGCACGGCGGCAAAGGTAAGCACATTATATTCTATAAAAGAATAGTTAATTGAGAGATTTTTGAGGTATTCTTATTGATTTCATTGACTCACCCTCCTTGGCAGCTGTGCGAAAGCCATATTTTTGCAGCTTGCGTCTAATATTATCCGTTGATTGATTCGCTGTATCTTCAATAAGATTAACCACGTCCTCTCGCTCGTCCTCTGTGTCCTGCAGTCGCAGTCTTCCATGTTTCTCTGCCTCCGACTTGGACAAGGCCAGCGCCATTTCAATGTCATCGGGACTAAAGTTGTCTGCCATGCAATGCTGTGCCGTCACCTCTGAGAAGAGCTGCTCGTTGCGCAGAAAGTCGCTTATGGTGGGCTGCTTGCTCCGTTTACCTCCTCGAGCTCTCTTCTGAGTTGTCGTGCTTTTCAGCTTAGGTGCCTTCTTGGGCTTTGTCACAGCAGCGGATGCATCCTGACGGCTCGCACGTGACTTCTTTTTGCTGGGCTCGGCAAACAGCTGCTCCTGCTCCACGTTCTGAGCAGCTGCAGCATTGCTCGAGCTCTCAGCTTGATCAAAATACTCGGATAAAGTCAGAGGCACGCTGCTTGCTTTGCTGGATCTTAAAATAGTAAGAGAAACAAAAGAGATTTAGATAACTAGAACATTTTATTAGTAAACAACTGAAACAGAACTAATTAAGCTTTCATTGGTCGACCTACCGCAGCTTGGAATTCGCGGTTTGGAGTTTCTCAAAGTTTGCACGCCGCGTTTCTCTGTCCATTTTGTACTTATATACTCCTCCTATTTATTTCTATTATCTTCTTAACGTTCCGTTCGTAATTGCTCGGCCTCATCGATGGCGTCTCGAATGAATTGAGCGGGACGCGGCGCAGCAAAGTCGAACAAGGCCTTGCGATCCTTCTCCTGCTCGGTGGTTACGAGCAGCTCCTTGCACACCCTTTCGTCGAAAATTCGTTGCATGGGCGTCAGACTGGAAAATAATGTGTGATCAACAATGCTCTTTCTGTGAGCTCTCATCTTTACTTACCTCCAAAGCCCGAAGAGCAATGTGCCGGCTGCCAGAAAAGCGTAGGCAAATCGATTGCGATAATAATAGGATGGTGTTCCTTGTGTGCGTCGGGGCTTGCGCTTGCTAGTATCAATCGATGCCATTACCGTGCTGCCGAGCTGTGTTATCGTAGCGCGTTCATATAATTATATAATTAAATACATTTTACGTGCGCAACAATAAGAGGCTAAACAACATGCAAATGATGAAACTCCTACGCTGACCAGGGCTACAAAATAAATGAACTAGGAATCACAAGGTGAATTCAAATTTAAAGATTCACAAAGCTAACAATGGCTATAAGTAATATCAATATTTGTTGTATATTATACATTTTATAAATTATTTTAAGAAAAGTCATGAATTTTCAATAATATTTGTTTATTTATGAAATATTTTTTGTGCGGCCCTGGCTTACAAGTACTCGGTAACTGTAACGATTACATTCACTTTATAAGTAATTAACGTTAATTAGCGCACAGCGTAGGAGAATTGAAAATCGAATTTAGTTTTATTTGAACGCTAAAAACGTTCAGGTGCATAATAGCCCATATTTTTCAAATGAAGTGCGTCTTGTGTATAATATAGAATCAATCAATGTAAGTGCAGCAGTAAATAAGTGATAAGAGAATGTAACAATAACTAATGCGTAAACTACTACGCAGACAAAAACCAGCATCAAAACGTTAGACAAAGAGAAGAGTACAGAGTACAGCAAAAGCAATATAAACGAATGCGATAACAACAATGTGAAACAGACAAAGCAAAAGAGTTGAAAAATACGAACACGAACAAACACAAGTGCAACAAATATTGTCTGCATGGGTGTCAGTGTGTGTGACTGTGTTAGAGTGCAGATCCAGATTCAACTGTATTTGTATACACTATCAAAAAAGTACAGTGCTGAATATTAGATGAGCTATATAGCGCATGGGAGATTAAATTACTGTTAATGTCTCATTTGATAAATTAAAATGAAACAAATAATAATAGTAACGTCAAATGTGTATAATAATGGATATAATTGAATAGGAGTTAGCTCTTAATATGCGGAGGCAGGTCGTCATGTCTGTTAGGGTATTTGGCCTTCGCTCTCATAGCATTTTTTTCTGTTTTCTTTTGCAGAAATCAGCGAAACAAATTTCGATATCAATTATTTTGTTTTTGTTGAAAAAAACGCCCTTTTGTGCTAGTCAGAGACGGATTATTGTTTATCCATTTAGTGCAATTTTGTCCAGCGGGTCGCTTAGTCATGGCTCGAGAAGACGAGGAACGCATCGTGGACAATGAAGAGGCGACAGCGAATGAGGAGACACCGAGCACGAATCGCGGACACCAGGACAATGAGTTGGCTCTGCCCTCGGGTGGCTGTTGCATGCCCACGAGCACATGCCATCGGTTCCAGGCGCTCGTCTTCATGTGCCTGCTCGGCTTCGGCTCGTACTTTTGTTATGATAATCCGGGCGCTTTGCAGTCGGTGTTCAAGAAGGAGCTGGATCTTAGTGCGACGCAGTTCACGCTCATCTACTCGATCTACTCGTGGCCCAATGTCGTGCTCTGCTTCGTGGGTGGATTCCTGATTGATCGTCTCTTCGGCATTCGTCTGGGCACGATCATCTACATGCTGATCCTGCTAGTGGGTCAACTGATCTTCGCTAGCGGAGCGCTTCTCGACACGTTTTGGCTGATGATTCTTGGCCGCTTCATCTTCGGCATCGGCGCCGAGTCTCTGGCCGTCGCTCAGAACAGCTATGCGGTGCTCTGGTTCAAGGGAAAAGAGCTGAACATGGTGTTCGGCCTGCAGCTGTCGGTTGCCCGCTTTGGCAGCACCGTCAACTTCTGGGTCATGCAGCCGATCTACAACTACGTGAGCGAGTTCTATCACGGATATCGTGCCCTGGGCGCCGTTCTGATGCTGGCCACACTCACCTGTGTAATGTCAATGATTTGTGCCCTCGTGCTCGGCTGGATGGACAAGCGAGCGGAGCGGATTACGCAGCGCAACAATAATCCCTCCGGTGAAATACCCAAGCTCACGGATGTTTTCACCTTCAAGGCGCCCTACTGGATGGTCTCGATCATCTGTGTCGCCTACTACGTGGCCATCTTTCCGTTCATTGCTCTCGGCCAGAAGTTCTTCATGGATCGCTTTGGCTACACCGAGGCGCAGGCCAACACTGTCGACTCGCTGGTCTATTTGATTGCAGCAGTCTCCTCGCCCATCTTCGGCTTCATCATCGACAAACTGGGTCGCAATGTCACCTGGGTAATGTCGGCCACGATAACCACAATTGCGGCACATGCGCTGCTCACGTTCACCCAGGTGACGCCCTATGTGGGCATGATTATCATGGGCCTATCGTACTCCATGCTGGCCGCCAGCCTCTGGCCCTTGGTGGCCCTCATTATACCCGAATATCAGTTGGGCACCGCTTACGGCTTTTGTCAGTCGGTGCAGAATCTCGGCCTTGCTGTGATCACGATTATCGCCGGCATCATTGCCGATGCGAGCAAAGACGACCACACCTGGGTGCAGCTGTTCTTCATGGGCTGGCTGACGCTTGCCCTAATAGCCACCAGCGTCATCTGGGCCTACGACAAGAAGTATCGCGGCAATCTCAACATGAGCCCAGCTCAGCGGGCGACGTTTATCAATTCGGCCAACTATCAGAATTTTGAATAAGGAATCACAATGAGCCTGCATCCTGTGTGCGTCGTTCCCGTTGCGATAATTATTTTTATTATTATTGAATTGAATAATTAAAGACCCAGAAATGCGGGTCTTGAACCATTTTAACGAACTATGTGAAAAGACGGGTCTACGATTGATCTTTGCTAATGTGATGAGCGAACAATGTAACGCGCGGTATTTACTGATCGGAATTGTTTGTCAAAATAAAAGTACACACACACACACACACACAGATATACATATTATATATATATATATACGAATTACATTTATGTATTTTTAGAGCAATTTATTATTAATACAATTACAATTACTGCATGTTAATCTTTTGTGTACATGTTTTATAAATTTTAAAAATAAATCAAATCTCTGTTTTAGTCCAAGTGTTTAACAATAATAAATCATTGATATTCCATTAAATGTCTTTTGAATTTAATAAGTTTTAAATTCGGATATTATATAGAAATAAAGTTATGTGTGATCAAAATATAGCTAAAACGATTGTTTTTCATTCAATGGTTTACTTACTGGGAAATGCTGGAGCTAAGCTATATATAGAATTATTTCTCTATATATTACCTATATAGAGTCTGTTCACCCAAAGTCCACATTAGTCACACGGCAGCTAGACGATAAAGCTCATTTGACTGATTGTTCCTATTGGAATTGTGGATTGTAGCAGATCTAAAATATATACTATGCTCTACTATAGATACTATATAGCAAGTAGACTCAAGATTGCAATTGTTGAATCAGGTCAGCATAGCTTCAATAATAAAGAAGTTTTCCATTCACTTGCTAGTGCTAACCGATAGTGCCTGGGGTAGATATAGAAGACTATATATACAAGATAAATATATTACTGATAGCTGGGCTGCCTATGGAACTTTAGTATTTCCTAGTTTGATATCAAAAAGTTGACTATATAAAAACTAGTATTTCAACTTCTCAATGAAGAATTTTGTGGTTTAGCTCTATAAACGAGTTTATATGTATATATAATTTTATAAATGCGTAGAGTTTATATTGCAATAAAATTTCATTATAAAGCAAGCGAATATAGTCCAGCTCTCAAAACAGGCTTTGCCTTAGGCTTAAGCCTAAAGTTTCTCATTTACAAACTGATCAGATAAGCTTTATAGTAATATATAAAAATCTCTCTAATATTCAAACATTGTCATTAGCTTTATCAGTTCCACCAAAAATCTATACAAAGCTATAAAGCAAACAGATAAGTTTCTCGTTTCTCAATCAAATACTTATTCATAGTGAAATCTGAAGCACTTAAATGATAATGCTAATAGTGCTAATTCAATATGTAATTGCTTTATCTGTGAGTCAGCCCACATTTTAGGCATTGCCCGGCAGTATCGATCAGAATGTTTTTGTTTTTCGTAAAAGTTCCACGTTTGATTTATTTAAAATATTTTAATGTCTGTCCGTCGCTCGAGCACCTCGATGCATTGTTTGCTGTCCAGGCCGAGCACGCGTAGTTCATGCAGTGGCTTCATTTTCTCCTCCGCCGTCTGTCCGCCGCGCAGAGTCTCGAGCAGCAGCAGAGCTGTGCCCCTTGCCGCAGTCAGCAATTTGCCAGCGTCATGAATGCTGAAATATAATGATATAATGATGAGTTCAGTAAATATGATATATAGCCAGAGCTTTTATGACGGCCGCTCGTGACTCACCGCTTGAAGAGCAGCTCGGGCCGTCGTGTGTATTGGCCGAAGAGCGCGAAGAGCAGCGTCATATCGTAGTTGAACTGGGCAGCACCTGCCGTTGAGAACTTCGTATTTAATACCATGCTCTCCAGTATGAAGTCGTCGATCTGCTGGGCCATCAGACGCAGCGTCTGATTGAAGAGATTGGCGGACAGCTCGCGCTCCAAATTGTGCAGAAGCGTGACCAAGACTTGAAACATTTCCCCGCCGCTGGGCGAGAGTATGAAGGGTTCGCGGCTATTCTGCTCCGGCATGGTGGGCCAGCAGTCGTGGCGATAGTTCATTGACTTTGCCTTCATCTCGTTGACTGCCTTGTTCGCAAGATTCTTCATTAGCTGGCGCGCCCAGTGCTCCAGCTCGGCGACGGCATGCTCGAACACCGAATTGATTTCGCTAGCGTTTGGCCCGGCCAGCGCTGCATGCAAATGCAAATAATGCACATTCTCGCCCCACTCGCGCAGCACCATTATCAGATAGTTGATGGCATTCAGCACGGGCAGGCTGGCCACAGCTCCACTGCTGTGCAGCTGTACGAGTCGCCGTCGAAAGCTGTCGATCAGCTCCAGCTGTAGCTGCAGGAATTGCAGCTGATGGCCGGGCTGTATGAGTGCGTAATAACGATCCTTAATGGCGTCTAGCAGGCGCATGAACTGATCGGCACATTTCGGTATCTTCAGATCATCCTCGTAGGTATTGGGATCAATCAGCTGAAACGGCGTCTCCGCCTGCAAGATCTGATCCATTTTCTCTGCGCAAACTGCAAAACATAAAATAGATTAAACTAATTATCCAAGTCTTCCATGCAATTTCGTTTTACATTGCTCCTCCAGCGATATCCAGCGCAGTAAATAAATGGGTTGTGTGAGCACGGATATGGCGCTGGGAAAGCTGGCCGGATAACCGAAGGTCTCACGCAGCTCCGCCTCAAAGGCCAGCGTCTCATCCAGCAGATGCGCAAACAGATTCTCATCCTGTGCAATTTGCTCAATATCCGCTGCCAACTTTTCAATGGTCAACTGCACCAGACCACGCACGAATTCCAACTGGAAGATATAATCAATTTAGTATGTATTACAATTAACTTGAAGATTCAAGATTTACTCTTAGATTATAGTCCAATTTGCCCGCCTTCATGGCCGCTGGCTGAAACGTTTTGCCCACAAAGAGATGCGTTTGCTTGCCCCAGTTTAGGATCTGTGTGTAGAACCACTCGGGTTTGTCCAGTCGATTCGTTTGCCGCGCGCCTGTGAAATGGAACATGAAGCGCTGGCGATAGGGTGCCAGCAGCAGCTGCACCACCTGACTAATGGGCGGGCACACAATGCTGGACGTGATGCTCTGCAGCTGCGCATGCTCCTCGGCTGGGGATTTGATGAGGAACATATATTCGGCAAGTAGTTGCGCCTTGGAAGTGTCGCGACTGGGGGAATAGTTGACCGACTGTTGCTCCAGGTGCGCCCAGCGCATCGCCTTGAGCACAGCTTCAAACTCGCTGGAGAGACGTTGCAACAGCAGCTTGTGCCAGTAGATGGCTGTGGATTCAGCATAGGATTTTAGATAAATTGCTTTCACAGCCTGTAGTCGACCCACCACGCTGTGCTCGCAGTCGTTGCCCTCGTAGAGCGTGAGATAGATGTTGACTAGCTTGGCCTCGTCCTTGCCATTGATGGCGTTCCCCAGCGCTGCGCTGATCTCTTGTATGTCTTGCACCAGGCGTAAATATTGCGTGATATTCTGCAGCTGTCGCACTTGCTGTAGATCCTCTGCGACGCCCTCCAGCGCCGGCTGACACTCCTTCAGCTTCTGTTTCAGTTTCGCACTGAATTGCGAAAGTTTCTCCAGCTCGAAGTCGATACTTTCGCAGACCTGCTGCTGGCATTGGAGCGCTGACTTGTAGCTGGACACGTTGAGCGGATCTTCATAGTTGAGCTGAAAGGTTAAAGCAATTATATATGCTGCAATATCGTACTTTATACTTACGTTCTGGCTGATCGCTTGCAAACGTTGCTTGGAATCATCGACGAGCAGCGCAGCTCGATGGAGCTGATTGGCATCTTTGCCAATCTTTTCGTTGAGGCGCGCAGCTATGCGCTGTTCCAGTTCACTCAGCTTTCCGTGCATAGTGTGGCGTACATTCAAATAATAGTGCAAAACATATAATTGGGCTATGAACACGTATAAAAATAATTGTTGATGCAGTCACTATTGAACCATGGCTGCAGTTACTAATTTGAAAGAGTGAACTAGTTTATGTAGTTCATTGAGTACTTTTTTAATTCCACCTGTGGCGCCAAATGTGAACTACCCAAAAGAACGATTATTCTGTGAACAAACACTTGTAGCGCCAAAATGGAACTGTTTAAATTAATAGCTATTATTAACCAAAATGACTAGACTGCAAATTTTAGTGCTTGTTCCTTTTCATGCTCCAGAGCTAAGCTCAATAAAGATGTTCAACTACCTGCTGCAAGGCTGGCTAATGAGCGAGAGCCGCAGACCTATGCTATGCTCTTTGTATTTTCCACAGTTGGAGTCAAACTAATATGGAACTATCTGCCGCAATGTTCAAAAGTTCCTTGAATAAGTTTAGGAAAATAGTTTTAGTATGAGGAAAGTTTATTTATGCATTTTCTTTACAAAATAAAAACTATCTGTTGCTTCGGCCAGGACTAAAATTATCGATACCGATAGGTCGTTTGTTGCCATCCCCAGTGAATGGCAATTTTCAAACACAGCCGCCAGCAGGTGTTGCAGTTGGCGTCGCGTTGCATTAACTTTTCGTCGCTTCTGTGTGCTGCGGAAAATTTGAAGTGAAAATGTTTACGCCAAGACAAAAGGGCCACACCCCAGGTGTAGCCAACTCGCCACACACACCGCTCAGTTTCAGTCGCGAGCTTCGTCAGGTTTTGCAAGAGCGAAACCTTTTGACGGCCAAGTCGCGTAAGAAAGGTAAGCGTGAAAGGGGCGTGCCCAAGCCAAAGACAAAGGACGCTTTCTAATTAGTGTTGATTTCCCTGATCAGTGTGCTCCATGTTGGACAGTAGCTCCAGCAGTCCCATTGGGTCACCCAATCCGGAGGCAGGCAAACGCATCGGATTTCGCCTGCAGGCAGTGGAGGAAATTATCACGTCGGAGAAATCCTACTTGGAGCAGCTGGAGCTGTTAATGAAATACTTTGTTCGGCCGCTCAAGGAGCAGGCCATCATTGATGCTGCCAATCACACGGCACTCTTTGGTCAAATCGAGATGATCCACAATTTGAATGGCGAGTTCCTGCGCGAGCTGGAAGCCAACATGGAGAACGTGGCCCATGCGTTCCTCAAAATGGCCCCGTTTTTTAAGCTCTACTCGGTTTATGCATTTGACTATCGAGGTGCATTATTCATACTACAAGACTTGATCAGCAAGAATCCAGTTTTTCGCAAATTCCTGGAAGAGAATGAGAGCCGTCCGGAGGTGCAGCGCAAGCTGAACTCATTGATGATTGTGCCCATACAGCGGGTGCCGCGCTACAAGCTACTGCTGGAGCAGGTGCTGCTCTACACCAGTCCAGCTGATGCGGACTATAAGCTCCTGAAGGGTAAGCTCTTACTTGAAAACAATTTCTGGAGAGGATCTCACACATTTCTCTTATAGAATCTGTCAAAGAGATCGAGGCGACTGCCTCGCACATTAATGCCTGCGTGGAAGAACAGGAGATAACCCAGTATCTGATCCATCTGCAAAATTCTCTCGTCAATCGCACGCCGAACATCGTGAAGCCCTCACGACGCGTCATCAAGGAGGGCATGCTTTACAAGATCACGCACAAGGGCCAGCCCATCAAGCGCTACTGCGTGCTCATGTCGGACATCTTCATGTACTGCAAGGTGCTCAAGGAGCGTGCACCCAACACCCAGGTGGAGAACTCCCTCGAATGCTGCTGCATCTTTCCACTGAAGAAGTGCAAGGTCTACGAGATGATGCCCGGCAACTTCAAGTTGAGCTGCCAGAGCGACGGCATCATCTTCGGCTGCGACGATCTACAGGTGTCGCGCACCTGGGTGGGCTTCATCCGAGACGCCATCGACTTGCACGTGCAGTGCCGAAAGACCCTGCGCAAGGACTCCAGCAAACGCACGCCCATCCGTAAGAAGGACATGAAGAAATTCGGCGCCGATTATGTACTGAGTCCCAACAAGCGCAAATGCGTGAGTAGCGATGAGTCCAGCTGTGATCCCCTCTGATTGCTTCTTTCTTCCATTGCAGGATTATGAGACTGTTTTTCGCAACAAGAATCGCAGCACGGACTCCGATGAGGAGGCGGCCAATGAGTCGTTGGGCAATCGTAGCATTTGCTTCCCACGCAAGCGCAAGTATCCACAGCAGATGCCACAGTCATCCACATCCACTTTGAGCGTGACTGTCAAGCGTCCGGCGCCACCGCCGCCCACTGTGCAGCTGCGGCGCAAAGAGGAGGCCCAAGGAGATTCCTCCAGCAAGGAGAATCGCATCTCCAAGTTATATAAGATGATTGCCACTGGCGGCGGGGACAAGGCCCACAATCTGCGCGGCATCTTGAAGCGCAGCAAACCGACCAACACTCAGCCTCTTGATGCGGATCCCAGTTATGGCTTCGCCAGTCGCTACTCCGATTCCAAGTCTTATTTCCGTGCACACAACGTGGACAACACCATACCCACGGCCATTAAGCGCGAGGATCTGTTCGATGTGGACCTTGGTGACGGCAACTTTCGGGATGTGCTCTTTCCATTGCGCTCCAGTGGAGGCAGCCAAAAGACTGGAAACGGTGGCTGGACAACGCCCGAGCAGACTCTAAGGCCAACCGAGGATGATGCCGTGTATGCAGTTCCACAGAAGAAACGGGTCAAGTTCGATGATGCGCTAGATGCTTATGAGCAGAAGCCATTCGTGTTCCCCAGCACTGGAAGCAATGCAGAGGCTATGAAAGCCCCCTCGCTACGCGAGCGTATTTATGAATTTTTTTCCAATCTTTTCTAGAATAAGAATATATTGTAATTTATCGCATCACTCATTCGACCCTTAATAAAAGCATTTACTACATCAGCACGCGCCTCGCAGTTCTCTAACGCTGCTCATGAATCCCTCTACGGCCTGCTCATCGATCTCCAGCTGCCAGTTGCCGTCGCGCTTGAAGTGGGAACCAATGATGGCAGCTTGGGCATCTGGGAAATATTGACTAATGTTATCCTTGGTGACACCCGAGCCTATTATGAGTGGCACCTTCAGCTGGCCGGCTAGCTCTTGGACATCTTTGGGACTGGCCGCCTGACCCGTAGCCGTGCCTGTCACAATAATCCCATCCGTGAGAAAGAATTCCGCTGCATGAGCCGTTTCCAGCAGGCTGACGTCTGCTGTTATGGCATGCGAGCTGTGCTTCTTCTTCAGATCCGTAAATATGAGCACATCCTCTGCATCGATTTGCTTGCGATAGCGCAGCAGCTGACCAGCACAGGCATCCGTGTAGCCTTCATCGGCCACATGGCCAAAGACAAAGCCTTCGGCGCGTATGAACTGCAGCTGGCAGGCCTTGGCTATGGCCAGGGATTGCCTGTTGCCACAGGCCAGCACCTGCACACCACAGGGCGTCTGCTTCGGCAAAATATCGCGCACAGCCAGCGCCAGACGAGTCATGCACGAAACAATCTCTGCGCCAAGGTGACGATCCTGCACGTAGGGTATATCGTGCATGTTCTCGATGAGCACAGCGTCCTGTACGATGTTACAGACTAAATTATATTCTTGCATATATAATATGATGTTCTACCATTTGCTGTCTCCGGTACAGCTCCGCCTCGTGTCTAGCCTTCTCAATGGTCTGATTCCAATTGCCGGCATAGCGAGGAGTGCCTTTATTTGAATTTTCTTTAATTATTTCCATTGCTCTATTGGCTTTGCTATTTTCCATTTACCTGGCAACGCATCCACATGTATCATGCCAATTATTTGGCATCTCTCTTTACCAAATATGCTAACAAATCGTTGCATTATAAAATAAAAACGTATAAAAATATATAAACAACAATAGAGATGAGTAAAGGCTCATCAGCTGTTCTTATCATCTTTCTCAACACTGTTTTTTTTGCAACCTGTTTGAATATGTGTTGTACTGCAGCCCTGAATTTGCTACTGTTAAACTTTGAAACAAGATCTTACATCTATTGAGCTTATATTCGACATAATGTGGAATAATTTAATATATATCTTATTGTTTTATACTCAGGTATTATCCATCTCTATCATCAACTTTAAAAACGCTAGCTCATAATTTTAATTATATGCTAGCTCTAAAAATAATAATAATAATCATCAAATTTTCAATTGTGGCTGGAATTCAAATTATATTATTATAATTATTTTTCTTCCATATAATGCTACATGTTTCAATGTATTTTGAATTCTTATAACTTCATTTTAGAAGATACTTAATTTGTGACTAACCAAACATATATTTTTTATTATTCATTCAATTTTGCAATTTATAAACATTGTTGTTGTGGCCAGCATTAAATGGCTCTGTTATAGGTTCCAATTAAATTGGCAAGTGGCAAGCACATAATTATGCAATGTTGCCCACTCGTTAGCATAGATCAGTCTAGCCGCGGCCATTTTAATAGTGAACACCATTTTTTTTTTCTGTGCAAGTGCAATTTAATAATTTAAAAGTCAACCACGGATTTTTAATCTGCGGTGCATGCGCTAATCCCCAACATGCGCGTCACGTAAGTAACTGCGCTTTGTTTTTTTGCTTTTATGTTGTGCTAACACTAAGAAATGCGTCTAATGGCTGTCCATTAAAAAAGGGCGCCGCATGGAGCGCCATCACAATTCGCGACGTCCTGCTAGAACAAAAGGCAAAGGCTTATCGCGGCCACAGGACGTCATGGAAACAACGGTAGCCGGGAAAAGCATTGGCAGCTGTTTGGAAATTGCGAAATGAACAGGCTGCACGCTTTGGCATTGCGTTAGCTACTCACTGAAAAATCCCTAAAGTGGGTTATGTTGAATTTCGCATGCATGTATGAAGAATACAAAGGGGTGGCAGCGCCAACAGCATCGCTTGATCTGCACGATTTCGTGAGAGTGGCTATGTTATGTGAAAAGCTAGAGTGGCACATTTATATATCGATATATAGCGATAGCTGCGCATCCTTTACGTTTACGACTTCATTTGATTAGCTTAAACTAAATATTTAGTATTTATTTTTCATATTTAGCAAGTGTATATAGGGTATGCATTGAGTAAGTCAAGCTTAATGTTCACTTGTTGTTATGCTTCCCTTGTTACATTGTTTGAAATTGTGGCTCGCGTTGTCCTTGAGTTTGATTTGCTTTTGTGCCAGATCGGGGGAGCTTGCCTTGCTGGCTAACTGGGCGGTTGGTTGGGTTTTGGTTTAGGTTTGGCATTCGCGTTGGCGCTAGTGTTGGCCGTGCCTATGTCTGATTGCCTGTGCTTAGCGGAAACGGCAACGGCAACGGCAACGGTACTTGCTGTGCGCAGCGCGCCATTTCAATTACCACGCCCCATCGCGCCTCCAACAAAAAAATAAATAACTGTACAGCATCCCATTTGGGCATGGCATTCGCAATGGCATCCGGTGTTTCCATTTGTTTGTTCTGTTCTCGCATTGTTTTTGTTTGCTGCACACACGTATGTTTTGTGCATGTTAACAATTGGGCATTGTTTTATTTTACAATATGTAAGAGTGCTTATGGCCTTTGTTCAGCCATTTCGATTGAAGCACTGCTGCGGGTCCTTTCATGCGAAAAACAAAACAAGGATTTATTATTTGCCAAATGCACAAACAATTAAGCAAATTTAATTGAAATATGAATTGCTGATTGGATTTGTGGCCTATGAGTAGACCAAAAGCTAATGTATCGAATGCTAAACAAATATTTATTTATTTATTTTTTTTTATTAAGTTTTGCTTGTCTGGAGAAAACTTTAGTTTTCAATGTGTAAACTTTAAATTGAAATTATCTTGTGCACTTTTAGTTGTATTTCAAGGATTCTGAAAGCAGTGTGTAAAGTCCAATAGAGAGGCGAAATGAATTTTTGTACACCTGCTCAGCAAACAACATAAATTATTTATAACGTGTGCTGAGCGCTACACTCGACACTTGCACCTTGCTTTTGTTGTAGCAAACAGAACACACACATGCGCACACACATACACACACACGTGCACATACAATGTTTAGTTGTTGTAGTTGCAACAAGTTGTTTCCGTTGCTTGCTTTTGCGATTATGCAAGACACACACACATACACACACATATAGAGCATGTAACGCAATTATGTCTGTGTGTGTGTGTGTGTGTTTGGGCTGCATTGAAAGGCAAACAGCATAGACAGGATATCCTTTGAGCAAGCAACAGTTACTCAAAGTTCCGCTTTGCAAGCATTTTCCACCTAGTTGGCATTTTTTTGTATGCCAGCTAATTAGCTGCCCATAACTTTGGCCAACATAATCAACAGCACAAACAAGTTTGTACACTGTTACAAATTATTTATGATATAAAGAGTATCTTTTCAAGTAAAAGCTAAGCTTCAGTCTTTTGTATATGTATATATATATATTTTTTATCAATTTTCAGAAGAAGATGAATCTAATGAACTTTTGGCACTAAATGAAAAAGTTATTGTATAGGAATTTCGAGTATTCAAAGTCTTTTCGCAACAAGTATATTGCAATTGGGCGTCAATGACGGCTTAATACTCACAAAATTTATTACGGTCCCAATTGAGGTAGATTTATCTGTCATAGTAGTATATATTTAAAATTTAAAATCTCTAGCACTGGGTGCAACGGAAAAATCATGGAATTAGTCAAGTTTCTGTCATCTGTCTTATTCATATGGACAGACGAACAAACAAAATTAATATATTCTTTTCTTTTCTTTACAAAATGAATATACTCTTTTCATTTCATGAACGAGTATGAAAACCATTTGGGTTTATTAGGCACATAGATGGGCACTTAATGAATTTAAAGACTTAAGAGCTTGCTCACTTCTGCAAGCTGGCTTAATAGAGTATTTTCGGTATTTGCATAGGCAAGCATATTCACATACATCCATGTACATCTACATATATATGTATGTAAATATTTAGTATATAATCACTTTTACTTTTGGCCCACTAAATAATTCGGCGTCTAACTTTCTGGCTAATTGAAAAGTTATAAAACTGGCAGCTGTCAGCTGCAGCATTGACTCCACGCGTACAAAGGTCAATGTGCAACCTGTCACACACTCCCCACTCTCTCCACACCCTCTCCCTCTCTCGCACTCTTTCTCTGTTGCTCGCTCGCTGTGCTGCCTCATTAAATCAAATGTTCACACTTTGAGCATTTTTTGTTAATTGGATTTTCCTCGACTTTTGGCCACATTTCGACATTGATTTCGAATTAATATATAACTCATGCGCCACATTGGACGCGTGATAAATTTACCATTTTATTTGGCATTTTTCGAGCGCTCGCTACTATTTTTTTATTTGTATTGCGCGAATGCAATTAGTCAATAAATTTAAATGAAAATTACCAATGGCCATGCAAATGGCATAAACTGGTTGACAAAATGGATTCGCGTGTTGCTCTATCTCTGACCATAATTTCTGGCTGCCAAACTACAACGCATCGATCATCGTTTGTTGTGTGTGTGTGTGTGTGTGTGTGTGTGTGTGTGTGTGTAGGTAGGTAATAGAGCTGCACGCAAAGCCCGTAACACAGAATTTCAAATTGGTAAATGGAAAAACCTTGCCTAGGCAGACCAGGTGAATACCTGGACGAATGACCGAATACACATGCAAGTTGATTAGCTGCGAACATGAGCACTAATCGAACAGACTTTTCAGGTGTGGCAATACCAATTGAAAGAGACTTTGTTATTACTGAATACTTGATTATATATATATAGGAGAATTTTCTAGATATATGTATGTATATGTGCTGAAAAATTATTTGTTTTTCCGCTTAAGCTTTTTTGGCTTTCTAAAGTTTTTGGTTTAATGTCTGTAATTTGTCTGCTTCTGGCATCTGAAGTGAACCCATCTTGAATCAACTGACAGCTGTGAATTTCACACTTTGTCGATTATTTTCTGCCATTTGCATACCCTGTTATTATAAGCAGTGGGTATATTGCATTAGAGTATAGTTAGTCAAGAGCTAAAGTTCGCTGAGAATGCATTTCTACAATTGATATACTCTGTACTTATGAGAGGTGGGTATATTGAATTACAGTTTACAGATCTTCACCCCATGACAATTGATTAGAAGGTATGTCCAAAGTGAGCTACTCTCATTTAGCAAACTCTTTCTTTGTATATCTCTTTTTGTGCTTTGCCTTTGTTTGAAACCTGTTTGAGACTTTTTTTTTTGCCATTCAATAAGTTAGCTTGCACCGTTGCTTAATTGATTTACGTGACAAAACTTGGCAGACAAACGGAAAAGTGAAATGGATTAAAAAAAAAGCGAAAGGAGGATTGACTGAAAAAAAAAAAAAAATAAATGAATCCCAAAAAAGGTAAAATGAAAATGAAAAATAAATATCGTCTAAAGAAAAGACAAGGAATCTATATAGTTGAATATATTGCAGACGTTGCACAAGTCCAAAATAAAATTGAATGAAAGAAATAAAAAATATCACGCATACGCCACGTGCACAGCACATTTAGCTGCAGTGCTGCGAAGTCAAATAAATTACTCAATTCCCAGGGACCAGGTTGGCCAATGGTTCAGTAAATAAAGCAATAATATGACCAACGAAAATTCAACTAATACTTGAACTTTAATTAAACTGCGCTACAGACAGCAACAGCAACAGCAACAGCAACAACCATAACTAGAAACGTAACTCAAGGCAACGTCTTCGTGACCGTAGCTCAGGTGCAAATGCGGTCACACCCTTGAAACCAAGCCACAGCAAAAGTAACAGCAGACAAATAAACAGCAACAACAAGAGCAACAATAACGAACGTATTAAAGCTATTTCAGCGACCTCAATTTTGGGGCGTGAGCAGTTATTTGTATCGAGTCGCTTTATCGCGACTGTCACATTAAAAGTCTGCGCACTAAACTATGCTACAGTTTTTGTTGTTGTTGTTATTGTTATTTTACCTAATTAGTGCTGTGAGCGTGAGCCAAACTATAGAGTGACCATATATATATGGAAATGGTAAAAGCCCATACAAAGCAATTTATTTACATATAAGTATATTATTAACCAATTACTCCACTTAGACAACACTCGAGGCAAACTTACAGGGTGTTTGTGTATGAAACAAAAATGTAGATTAGTATGAATATATATATATATATATATTTTTTTTTATTTTATATTTATTTTATTATTTTCATTGGTTCGAATTGAAGTCTAATTGTATAGGGTGACCATATATGAACTATAAATAAAGCTTAAACTTTATAGGAAATTAAAAATATATGAACAAATTGAAGCTTTTATAGATTATTTTCGTATTAAGATGGAAACTCTAACGAAACCTCGGATGTATATAAATTAATGAATAGAGTGACCATATATGAATATGGAATCATAGCTTAGAGGTTCAGTTTTATATGAAATATTAAAAGATATAAATGTAAAATGTGTGTGTTATACAAAATTCTAGAAAAATTGTGAGTTCCCTTAAGCGAAATGCCCTTGCTATACTTTTAGCATTTATATGCTAATATTGCATTTATATTTATATAGCATTTATATATGTATATAACTCTAGAAGGCAACTGTTAAACAGCTTCAAAAACTTTTTTTTTTTTATTTATTAAGCATAAACAAATTATAAATCATTTGCAAGTGCCACTTTTACTTTTAGTTAAGTTTAGTTTTATTTTTATTTTCATAAAAACTCTTTTTATTCTCCAGCTCTCATTTGCTGCTGCTCATTTTGGGTTGCTTTTTTATTTGCACTTTTTTGTTGTTGGTGGTTTTTTTTTTAGTTTAATTTTCACGCGCGCATCGCTGAGCAGCGGAAAAGCGTTTAAACTTTGACCTGGTTTATTTATGTGTGCTCAGGTGTGCTATGATAATGGCCATAGCCGCAGCCACCAGCCACAACTTCACAATATTGCTTTTGTTGTTGTTGTTGTTATTTTTATTTCACTTTATTTTTTCCACTGTTTTTCGCTTTTGCGTGTCTACGCTACATTGGCATTTGTTTTCGGCTTTTAGCCAACGTTTTTTTTTCTTCTTCTTCCGGCTTTGGTCCTGCTGTTCAGATTTGATTAGAGATTGCGTAAACCGAGTCGCAATGAAAGCATAATTAGTAACTGTGATTTGTATGCCTCGACGTGAAGCCAGAGTTTTATTGTAATTGTCATTGTTGTTGTTGTTGTTGTTGTTGTTGTTGTTGTATGCGCCACTTGTAGATAGCTGACATTCTGTTATTTTGCATTTGCATTTTATCTAAGCCCGGCCTGGAGGGCTTATCAGCTTAAATGCCACTCGCTACAGTTGCAACTGTAGCATAAAATGCACTTAAGCACAGCCTGTGGAGCGTTCTGGCTGTTGTCCTGGCTGCTGGTTGCTAGCGTCTGTTCCAAGCACAAATTAAGTTAGCCCAGCTGCTGGATTATGTTTTTAATGAGGCACCAGGTTTTTGCTAAAGACTCTGATCTATCTGACTGAGTAGGCGACATTTTACACTTGAAGAAAATTTCTTTGACTACTTGTCTTGAGAATTGATTAAATATTTTAGTTTTAGTTTTTGCAGTTATCAAATTTTAATTTATTGAGAATGTTTGTAAAAATAAATATTATTCAAAATTTTTTTTTATTATTTGATTTGGAATTTTTCTTTGAGTGTATATATATTTAAGTGTATGTATGTGTGTGTGTCTTTGTGTGAATGTCAGCCAATCAAAGTTGTAAAGTTCACATCATTGACTGGACTAAGTTGCTAACTGGGCCAACTCAAATTAAGAAAAGATAGCGCACAGCTTCTGAAAAACTTTTATCATTTTCACAGTTACGTAGCGTTTGGATGAGAACTTCATCCGAGCATCCGTTCGGTCGGTTCAGTTTCAAGAACATTTCTCCTTTGAAATGTCACCAAAAAGCAAAAAAAAAAAAAAAAAAAAAAATAATAACTACAAGCTGCGCATGTTCGAATACCCTATATTTAGTATATATGATGCAAGATGGGATATAATTATTATGTGCAGAGTTATGTCTTAGTTTATAACGTAATCGTACGTATGTATATTGCGAAATATTTTAAGGGCAAGCTGAAATGCTGTCTAGTATTAGGAGAAATCTTTAGAGTATTTCCTAGTCCAATACTCCTTACTACGAATACTCTTAGTTGTTTAGTTGCAGTTGCTTGGCAGCTGGGCTACAGGTTTGGCAGCGCGCTGTCCAGTCAGTTGCGCAGTGACAACAATGCCAATACGCACACACACACACACGCACACGCATACACACACATATACATAGAGTCTAGCACGTACACACAATCAATCACAGTTAGTTGGGTGGCTGCTGGAGCGCGACATGTTGACAAGTAATTGGCAGCAAGCGAACATCAAGCATAAGCCATACGTAGCACGCCCTCATGCACTATGCAAATATGTGAAATCCAATTCCCTACCTCTCAATCCCGCTCTCTCTCTCTGTTCAAGTCTCAATCTTTCTCTATGACTATGCTGCCTATGCTGCTCTGATTGTTGTTGCCTCACGCTCAAAATGCGATAGGGCACAAAAAAAAGGGCACAAAGCCAATCAAGCGCAAGGAATGACTGCAAAATCTGTGGGCAAACCAAATGCCTTTAATGCCTGGCATGCCTCATTCGCTGTCGCAGCCTCTGCCACTGCCTTGGCCTTTGCCTGCCTCTGGCTCTGGCTCTGGCTCTGCTTTTGCCAACTGTTCTCAGCTGAGCGCCGGGTACGTGAAGGCATGAAATTGGGTCACAAGGCGGGCATCCGAAGAAATGCGTAGTCAAAGAAACTCCTAACGGTACGGGACTCACAATGTAAATGCAAGCAGCACCAGTCACACGCACACACACACACACACACTCTCGCAGAGGCACCCAAAACGGTAATTCAAAAAGCGAACACTGTAAACAAAACAAAACGATGCGAGTGTCGCGAGCTGCTGGACAGCAACATGTTAGCTGTGTGGGCGATGTTTTAAACGAGCGCACGACTAACATAGAACGAGCGCGTGAGAGCCAAAAAGCTCTCATACTCTCTCTCTCTCTCCCTCTCTCTCTCTCGCACACACACACGACTCGTGTGCAACTTTTACGTTCGAGTTTTCGCGTGGCTGTTGCTGCATAACCTTCATCTTGAACTTCAGGGCCAGGCATATGGCTGTGTGAGTGTGAGTGAGAGCGAGGGAATGGGAGCGAGAGCGAGTGAGAGTCGGTCAGATGCTCAACGAATTTTTACAATAAAAACAAATGCAACAGGAGGGTGTTCATTCATGAAAGCTCACACCCATAATAAAAGGAGTGTGTGTGTGTGAGCGAGAGAGTGAGAGAACAAGGTGGCGCGAGTGGGAGAGCTAGATAAATGTAACAGTAACCAAAAAAAAAGAATGAAATGTGAAGTTGTAGATTAATGGAAATATGCCAAATGAACCAGAAAATTGTAAAAAAAAAGTTTGAAACTAATAACGATTCGCATTATGAATAAATAAATAATTTATAGACAATTTAAAAAGTGAAAGTGAAACTTATAAAATTAATTTAAAAATGTATAAATATGTATATACAAAAAATATGAATTTATAAATGTGTAAATAAATGAATATAAATTATATTTTACGCATATACATAAATATTAATTACAAATATTTAATTTTAAATATATTAAAATCTTTTTCATAACAACAAGCAATAACTTATATTGATGAACACGCATAAATCAAAAAGAATATATATATATATATATATATATATATTATATTAAAAACTAAATAAACATAAATAGTGTTAAAATTTTAGTAATTTAAATAATAATTATTAAAATAAATTTCAGAAAATTATCTAGCTAAAATATTATTTATATTTATTTTTATCTACTTATTTATTTTATTTTCAATAAATTAAATTAAACTAAATAATTTCAATTTTCAAATCTTCTTTCAGTTAAAAACTCAACTGCTGAACAAAGCTTGACAATGAAAAAACATCGCCAAATGCGCTTCGACTTTCCAATAGCTCCGCTCTCTCACTCGCGCGTTCGCTCTCTCAGTGTGTTACGCGCGCTCTCTTTCGCTCTCTGTGTATGTGTTGCTCGGCAGACACACGCACACTGTGGCAGGTTCTTATCAAAGCAACAGCGAAAGCTGGAAGCAGACAGGCACACACAGAAGGCAATCGGGAGTCGCATGTAAGGATAGCACGGGAGCGTCGCTACGCCACGCACTTTATAAGGTGAAATACGAAACTGGAGCAGTTCAGTTCGCAGTTGGCTGGCGTCGCAGAAGGTTGCAAAAGGTGATAGCAAAAAGAAAATATAAGCGGAGCAGTAGCCACAAAACGTAGAAGAAGAAGAAGAAGAAGAAATATATTCGAATCAACAGCTCCACAAAAGTTCGGACAGCATAAAGTGACCAAATGAATGGGAATTGTGTGAGAGCGAAAGGAGTGAAAACAAGTGAAAGCTAATTGAAACTAAATTTGAAAATGAATTCAATTGCAGTAGCAGCAGCATAGCAGTGTAGCAGCTGTTGAGGCAGTTAAAAGTATATTCCATGTTAGTCTGGTTAATTGTTTAAATTGTTGGCATGGCCAACAGCAGTGTTTGTGCCATGTGCATTTGCACATAATTGCAAACTGTTGCACAGTCTGCAATTTTAATATTTCTTTTTATTGCTATTGCCATAAAATAGATGCCAGCCACTGGCAACTGTTGCACACACACACACACACACACACACACACACACACTAAGGTACCCTTTAGCCATGGGTTTTACGATCGCTTAGCCATGCCACATTAAATATGCCTTTAAATGTTTTTATCCTGTCCTGTAGCTGCTACACTCGAAACAAAACGAAAATCATTAAACAAAAAACACCTCGACAATTGCATTAAAATTCATATCAAAAAAAACTAAAATTAAATCGTGTTAAAAAACAACAGCTGAAGGCAATTGAATATAAATAAATAAATGGAAATTGCCACATTGACAGGTGAGTCCTTGTTAAAAGCAATTAAGCTGTTACATGTTATTGGCTTTATTATCAATGCAATTTGCAAACATTTTTTTATTTGTTACTTTTTTATACTCGCTCGGGCAGTAAAAGGAGTGTATTCGTGTTGTGCAACGTCTGTTTAGCTAGAGACTTAAAATTTTACTCAGCTGACTGACTTATCAATAATAATATAATATATAAATCTGAAAAACTATATATAATCTCTACAAATTTGAATAGTTCCGCAATGGCAGACAGTTTTTTTTTTATTCTTCGTCAAGGAGCATTATGCCGTCGGTAGCGCCCGTCCGCAACATTCTAAAATGTTTTTTTGTTGTTGTTGTTGATATTAATTATTATTATGCATATTTGTCATTAATTATTCAAAATCCGCTGGGTATTGACTTAATAGTTTTAATTAATGAAAACTTTGTTTCGCGCTGTTTAAACTTGTGGCTTTGACTGTTGATTTGTGTCAGCTGAATTCGGTTTATAACAATAAATTATTAGAAATATTCCTGCATATCACTTTTGTCAATAGTTATAATCAAATAGCGACAATATTACATATATTACTATTTTGGCTTACGGCTCACTGCACTGAATTAATATTGATAAACAGAATTTTCCACGTCATAGAACACAGATTTTATTGAAACTTAAGTCTTTTTTCAATTATTCATTCAACAATTTATTGATTTTGTATCATTTTGTATTAAAAGAGAATATAAAATTCGATTATTAACCATAATTGTTTTTTTATTTAACACAGTTGTCATTTTTCTTGATATGAAATATTCATTCATTCTTATTGAATATTCATATTCACATTATCATAAATTCATGAACGTTGCATAATACTTGTTTATGATTTAAAGTTAATTTAATATATATATATATATATAAAATCAATATATTCTGACTCAATAGATGATAGAAGATATATTGAATTAAAGCTATATTGTGTACAGTCTCTATATGGGTTATATGGGTGCACTACTTAGTTTAGCTCTAAGACTAAGGTAGATAAGTTTTGGCATGATAGAAGTAAATTTTTATATGTGAAACTAGCAAGATTTGTCTCGCCCATAAAAGGCCGTACAAAAGTTTGCTATTTTTGTGCTTTTTAATCCATTCGATATGATATAAGGGGAATATCAAGCCAAAACTTAAATTCAGCTTTTAGCTTTTAAATCTCTTTAAATACGAGAAGGCTTCAATAGACTATCAGCGCATATTTTGATAAATTAAGTTGTAATATTGCCTACAAATATGTATGTATATAGAAATTAACATATTATGTATATCAATATAATTTTGTGTATGTTTTTCTTTTTTATCATTGTGTGCTATTGTTGTCACAGTTTTATAGAGCAATAACAACAAGAGCAACACAAAACACAAAGACAGAAAAAAAAAAAAAAAACAAAATGACAACAAATCAGGACAGCATATATTTGTGCAAGTGATGAAAAGCAAATATGAGCACTGTTTATAAAGGCCCCGAGATCCCAGATAGTAAATAAATAAACTTTACTAAAAATATAAATATACATATATGTATATGTATATACAATAAAATTCATATAGAACTCATATATATATATATATGTAACCTTCATTGCTCGCACTTTTACAATCAATTTTGTTCTCAGTCTCTGAGAAATGCGCAGCTGTTGCCCACAGATTGTAACAGCGAGATATGAGAGAGGGATGTATGAGCTATAGCTATCCAATAATTAATTAAATGACGAACTATGCAATATGTCACACTTTGATCTGTCGCGCGTCTGTTGTGTTGTAATTAAGTTTTGGGCACGAAAAAATCATAAGTTCTAATAAACAATAAGCCAAATGAAAAAAAAAAAAAAAATGCAAAGACACCTGGCGTATGAGTAATATGGCAACGCTCCCACCAACAATTAATGTGCCACAGGAAAGCCGCGCACAGACTAAAGAAAAAGTGGCACAAATAAGAAGATGAGAAAGTGGATACAAAGAGAGAGAGAGAGAGACAGAGTGGGAGAGAGTGGGAGTTAGAGGAAGAGAAAAGGGCAGCTTTGATAGGGGCCTGCAGTCGAGGGTGCGGATGGGTTTTTCCCCAATGGCGCGCGCTGCGTCGCCACGCTTTCATGTCAACTTTGTTAATTAAATGAAGCACTTAACATCGGCGACATATTTTTTGGCTGCACGCCCTCAACCCTTATTGCCAAGCACTCCCCCAAACTTTAACCCTGTGAATATATTTTTGTTTTTTTTTTTTGTTTGTTGTTTTTTTTTCTGGCTGCATAATTTGCGCGAGCTTCATTTTAATGACTGTCCACTGTCGCTGTGAAGCCGCACTTCAGTGCCCAGCTGCTTCAATTATTTTCTTTTTGTGGCATTCTTATCATAATTTTCTTAGTCCACTTGCTGTTTTTTTTTTTTTTTTTGCTGCTCTTCCGGGAAAGTCCTCTAAATGGTCAAAGCTTCAAAGCCGCCGTCGAAGCCGCAAGGACGTTTATTAAAACCACTTTCAAATGTCGCCTTTTGTCCTTTGTGACATTTGTCGTCTGTTGTGACAAGTTGTATTTCTAATTTGAGCTAAGATCATAAACAGAAAAAAAAAAGCAGAGAGCACACACAAAAAAAAAAAACAATATGAATGCTTGCTAACTTTTCTAGTCATAATTATTTTTATATTTATTTTTATTGCGTTTGTTTGTTGTGGCTTTTGCGGTCAGCTACAGAAACGACAAAAACATACAGTCACACATACACACATATATATATATACATACATTTGTGTGTGTGTGTGTGTTAGATATAGCACTTCAACAACAATGAATATAAGTAGAAATAGTTTTACTGTTAAAACTTTTGCCCTTAGGTGTTAGTTGCCAAATTGTTGTGAGTTTTGTTGTTGTTCAACTCAAAGACTCGTTGTGTGAAAGGAAGGCGTAAAAAAAAGGACATGACGAGTAGAAAATAAAAGATTATAGAAAGTGTCGGAAGTTAATTAGGGATATGCGGTGGAATTCCTGTAGCTATAATTAGAAACTTTGAAATTAATAAAAACAGATTTAAAAAGAATACATAAGAAACCAAATTGGCAAAGAAATTGAAACAAATGATAGACTAGGATAAAATATGAAAATAAATATGAAGTAAATTTTCAAATATTCTGATTTCTCTTAATATAATTGAGAATGGCATAGAAAAGCCATTCTAAGAATGTAGAAAATGTGAGCAACGAACAATAGATATATGTATATTAACTAGATATTTTTAGAACCGAATTCTATACCCAATAGCAAAAGCTTTTATATTATCCAAACTATCTCATCTATCTGCCTATGAAAATTCCAATGAATAGCAACAAATAATCTACTTCGATGATTAACAAAGCTCAATTATGGCCAGCACAAATAACTTACGCATGCCAATGGCAACCAATACAACACAAAAGGTCTTTCTTCCACTTAGCTCCTTAACTATTTTGGATCTAAGACGCATATATGGTAATGCGATGTCGAGACATTTGGTGACCATAAACTCTCTCGTTCTCTCTAGTATAATGAGATGAAATTGAATATGCATTGTCAAGGATATTATCCCATACCTTAGTGTCTGCCATGGACAACAAGTTACTATTGTTGCTACTATTGTTGTTGTTGTTGTTGTTGTTGTTGTTGTTATTGTTGTCGTTGCTATGCATATATCTTTTTTGTTGTCTACCCCGCTGCGTTCACCTGTGTCAAATGTCTCTGTCCATTTCTATGTCCATGTCCTCGCCTCCTGCTGTGCACTGCTGAAAATATGCCAGTAATGTGCTATTGATGTGGGACATCAAATCAGAATTTCGATATATGTACATCAACGCCAGAAGCGCCAGAATGAAAAAGGCTAACGCAATCGTGAATTTAACAAGCAAAAATTTACCAAGAACGAAATGAAATGGGCAATTAACCTTATCAAATAACGTGCGCCGTGTGCCACAAGAAAGAAAGCGAAAAAAATAATAATAAAAAGGTATTCCAAATATGCCGAATGCTAAATACACTTGCAGAAATTTGATGCACATTGACTTGCTTGAAAAAGAGTTTTCGATTTGAATGAAACTCAAATAAATGATTCAAATTGAAGTTTTTATACAAGGTTTTGGACTGTAATTTTTATTCTTTCTTTTTGAGTTTGGCTCAATTGTGAAATATATTTACTAAGCATACTAATTATGTGCATGAAAACTTCAATCAACTCTTGCTCTAAAACAAGTCCGCTTAAATTGAGCATTTTTGCTATAAAATCTACTTAAATAGCAGCGAAATTCTATCTTTAGCATATTTGTGCTTCACTTGGTATATAAATAGCTTAAAGTCTTATCCATATTAGCGCAGCTATTAATACATATTAAAATTTTACATATATATCATCTATATATATATATAAATTTCTTTCTTTAACTATTCTGTGACAAAGTTCCAGCATTCCTTTGTATAAGTGTATTAAGAGAAAGCGTAGAAGTAGAAAATAATTCAAGAACGATGCGCTGTCGTCTACTTTGTCGTTAAGAGCTAAGGGCGAAATAACCTAAAAATACAAGCAAAGCGACGCGACGCGACGCGACGCGATGTGACGCTTTACCAAAATTTATGCCATTAGAGAGTAGAGACGGAATGCCAAAGTAAAAGGTAAAACATGGTGAGTAAGGGGGCGTGAGCAAGACTCTATGCAGCTGCATGGGGCGGGGCAGGAGCCGGAGAGGAGAGGCAAAGTGGCAAGTAGAAGCGAAAGTGGTGAAAGGTTATGGCAAAAGCAAGAAGCAATTTCAAATATTTTCGTTACCTGCTTGTATAGAAAATTTTTACGTCTTTCTGATTACGGCAAAACGGCAAACGTTTGCGTTTCATTTCTTTTCAATACCCTGTAAAGGTGAGAGACACGCAGTCGGCTATGATAGAAAAAGATATTTGATGATAATATAAATATCTGGTAAAAATGGTTTTATTTGAGATTACTTTAATAGCTGTTGATGTCGCTCGAGATATAATAAACAAGACTTTTGTTTTATATAAATTTTTGAGTAAACTCTGGAAATATTTTAGCACTCTGCTAGCTTTTAATTGCTTACAGGGTATACGCCAGTTAAGTAATATTTATCATTTATTTTTTTTGTATATATTTGATTGTACTTGTTGTTGCGTAATTGTGCGCAAAAACAGGCGACGAAATGGGTTATGTTAGGGCTCTCAGAGGTTTGGGTAGGTCAAACAATTGAAATGCTAAAGGCATTCCATTCTTGTTTCTCGTTTTTTTGTACACAGTTCAAAGGGGTATATTAGTTTCGAGAAATGTAAGGATGTCTGCATAGATTGAGATTGAATAGAGTTCTTCTACCTTTGAACCGTATTCATAATTATTATTTAGAAAACATTTTATTGGATTGCTGAATTATTCCTGACGCAGCTAATCAATGTTTCTAGATATGTATTACTAATAATCCGATATATCAAATTAGCTATTTTTAAATGGAAATGTGAACGAGTATCTTGCAGTCAATTCCAACTTTTGTTCTTTTTTTGGTTCCACTTCCACTTTGAGCAATAAATGTGAATGAGAGGGGCAAAAGAACATAAGCCATAAAGGGCGCCGAGCAATTAAAATTCAACAATCTTAGCCGAAAAGAAGCAAAGCATATTCTTTCGACCATATCTAAGTAGGTTGACAGCTGCAAGGCTTACGGGCACACTGAAAAGAAATTGTCAAGCGAAAGGGAGAGTGCGAGAAAGTGAGAGAGTACGAGAGAAAGTGCAAAAGTATCTCCTTTTGCTTAGCTTGACTGAGCAGACAAAGTTCTCACAGAAAACAATAAGCTGAAATGAATGCCAAATACAAATGCTGTGCAGAGTGGGAGCTGGGAGCATGGAGGAAGGAGAATGGAAAAGGGAGAAGGCGAAGGCATTTGCATGGAAATAAAACATTTTCATTATTTATGAATGTGCTTAAGCTCGAATTGTGTAATGATAAGGAAGGAATATTATGCAAGATATTTGAGTTGCTGCATTTTTGAGCAGGAATTTTTAGTTGCTTCAAATGAAACTATTTCAGCAAAAGAAAACATATAAAAAAAAAATATTTACCTCCTTCGTTTAGAATTTCTAGTTGAGCCATCAATTTTATTCATTTGGGAAAGAGAAATATTTTCGCAAAAATAAATATATTTTTATAGATTTGTATGCATCTTCGTAAAGTGTGAAGAGTATATTGGTTTTATGTAATGCCATACGTCCCTCATGGACGTCTATCTATATAAACATTAGCCATTTAGTCACCTATAGACTTGAAATATAGACTTGATTACAATGAGTGAGTATTATGCTTACTGTAATACCCGACTGCAGCATGCACATGTTTGTTATAGATTCAATAGTCCTTTGGGTTTCGTAATAATAGAAAATAAATTCTTGCAAAATGTCTTTGCTGAATCAGCAAAAGATTTTCTTGCTCTCTCCAACTGGAAATTCCCATTGCAACACGCAACATGTTGCATGCAACTTGCAGCTGATGCTGCTGATTCTATTTTTAGACCATAAACGAATACGAATGTCTCGTCGCAGCAGCAGCAGCATCCGCAGCAGCTCTCGGCTCAGCTTACTCGCAGCTCATTGTCTATAAATAGCTACGAGTTACAACTGTTGGGGGTTAGTTGATCCGAGTTGGTGTAGTGGCGAGTGGAGTGGGAGTGAGTTTCGCTTCAAGGTGTGCTCGGCTTGTATCTATAAATAGCCGGAAGCTTTAACTTTAGCCAGCATAAAAGCCCGTAAATGCTCCCAGAGCATCGCACAAATTGCGCAGCGCTTATTGTCTTTAACGTATTTATGAACTGCCGCATGTGCTGCATATAGATAAAATAAATGATTACACTTGACGAAAAAAGAATGGGGATACACATTTCATAATCTGTATATAAATATAAAAATGTTTACCGTGAAATTATAAGGAAAGCTCTTGAAACACTATTGAAAATTGCCTAGCTTACATAAAGGTTTATATATTAAGATTTTTCCTATCACTATGAACAATTCACGCAATATCTGAGAATATCTGACTAGAAGATACCCTGAATTTCCATTTTCAAGGGTTTCGCATACACTCTGACTATTTTTTGTCATACAGAATTTTATATGATTTTATATGTTTTATATTGTTTTTATTTTCAATCAAACTTCATTTGATTTTTTCCTAAAGTGTATGCTTATGTTCGCCGTGTGATATTTATCGGCTTATCGCGTGATTGATTTATGGGGCGACATATATTATTAATGGCCAACAAGTCAATTGATATGAACCGCCAGCTACTACAGCTGTCCAGAGCTCATTAAATATTGATATCACATGAGACGGCATACGGTTCACTTACTAACTACATACATGCTTTTGCCTCTCTCTCACTCTCTTGCTGCTCTCTCCTTTTTTAGGCTTGCCTAATTGTGTCCCTCTTGGGGATGTCAGCGCGTCTGGTTCACATTTGTGAGTTAAATCACATGCATTTGGGACTCGGATCGAGCCTCATTAGTTGCCGGCGGCGGCAGCAGCAGCAGCTGTTAAAGTTCTGCGTCAGCGGAAGCAGAGACAAAGTGCAAATTTCCCTTTTGTTGTGCGTGTGTGTGTCAGTGTGTGTGTGTGTGTGTTTGCCATCTAAGTTACTTTAAGCCACCCTACAGGCATATCCTGCACGATGCGCTTGCCAAAAACTTTGCCCATACATACGCATATGTCTAAATGTATATGTATCTGTAAGTTGCCCTTAGCTAAACTTTGCAGCCATGTTCATATACCCTGTATATGTATTGAGACTGGGTATATCTATCGAAAAGTTCTATTAACTAAGCATACACTAAAGTTGAACTCTGGCACGATCTTCATTATATGATTGTTTACAGGTCATCTGTTAGTCGATCAAGAGAGTTATTCTAGTTGTTCTTCTTCTTCTACCTGCGGCCACACATCTCAGGTGCGTTTCAGCCAAGCACAGCTGACTGTTTTATAGCTCAATCATAATTTTTCACACAGTTAATGTGCAAATGCGACGCTTGGCCAGCTCGCTTTGGAAAGATAGACAGACAGACAGACAGAGAGGCGGGTGGGCAGGCTGGGCTGGAGCTTTGTTTGTAGGTGTATCACTTGACGCACACTCACTTAAAACACACACGCACATGAGTGTCTGTGTGAGAGAGTGTGTAAAAAGTTCTTCAAGTGTTAAATGAGATAAAGCAAACAGTGTGCTGGCGGTAGCAAAAGGTGATGGCCTATACAGCCACACACACACACACACACACACACACACACACACACAGACATACTCTACTCAGCTGTCAGTCAGTTATTTGCTTTGCTCTCTCAGTCTCTTGTCCACCTCTTCCTCTACTCATAATAATTATTAAAAATAATAAGCGCCAGCTCTTCAGACATTCTCAAGAAGGCAACAAATATTATTGCATACTTTTGAGCGTTGCGTTAGTTGGCAACTTCCTTGGCTTGGTTTTTGGCTCTAATTTATTGTTATACTGACATTTTGATTGCGCTTTTCAACAGCAGCTGCTGCTGCCATATCCTTTAGATCATCTCTCTTAAGTATCTGCAAATATTTATGCGCATCCCTTTCGAGTTCGCTTCATCAAAATATGGCTAAACTTAATTGAGTTTGGCCTCAAGTGCGCAAAAAGCAAATGCTGAAACTTATGAAACATTTTGGAAAGTTCTCGTTACATTTTTAGCTCTTAGCTAGTAAAATCTATGACATTTAAATTTGAGATCTTCACAACATAATTGATGAAGTATAAAAGCTAAATTTTATATGAATTTCTCATAGATTCGGACTTTAATATTCAAACTTGTTATAGCTAAGGATAACGAAGGATTTATAATTGGAATATCTAACAGAATAGATAGGCATAGAAAACGTAGCAATAACTACATATATGGCCTACTTAATAATAATGATGTTGACTCTTTTACCTATTCTTTAATCAGATAATATCTGCTCTATAATATTCACAGTTTTTGTTGAGCAAACATTTCAAACTTTAGTGAGTAAATAATATGCACGAGTCTGACATATACAGTTGCTGTTGCTGTTTGCCAACGCCAGCCAATATTTGCATATAGTATGTAGACACATTATTTATATATATATAGTGTATATCCTTATATATATTTATGTATATGTAGCTACGACTAAGGTCCTCTGATTTATTGAATATGGCAAAACGATGCGCTTAAATGAAAATTGAAAACGATGCGAGCGCTGTTGTCAGCGGCATTGGGCTGCTTATTAGTTTAAATTGTAAACAGGAAGCACTGCGGCAACGGATATAAGGCCACAAAGAAGATGGAGCAGCTGCAGGCGATGGGGCGGAGACAGAGGCATGCTTGAATAGGGAACAGTCACAAGACGTTGGCAAAGGCAAAAGGCAAAAGACGGCGGACAAGGCAGCTTCTAGTTGCGCAGCGGCTGTCAGCGACAGCGACGCAAAACTTTTAAGCAGGCAACGGAGACGGAAGCTTCACGACGCGACTGTTGCCTGTCTTGATACCCTGTTAAATAGTTTGAAGAGGGAGTATAGGTGAAATGTCGTAAACTTTTAGTTGTGGCTTGTGGCCAACAACAATTGTTTATATTCATGAAATGCTTTCTTTTAAAGGCTGTCTAACCGCCTATTATGTATATAAATATTTATATTTTCATAGTTAGTCTTGCATGAAAAGTTTTTTCTGTTGTGCTCAAAGTCTTCAGAGCGTATCGCGTAGTCGTTCATACTCTTTGACAGTTATTTGCGCAGCTTTTACTTATTTTGCCTGAGGTTTGGGCCAAGGTTTCTTGCATGGCTTTGAGGTATGGACGCTTCGGGGGTTGGGGGCGTGGCACGCTTGTTGCAACTGTCAAGCGTTTAGTTAACTCTTGACGCTGCTTGTCCCTGTCATTGCCAGTCAGGCAGTCCGCCAAGTCAGGCCAATTCAGGCAGTTAAAGTCGAGTCTCTTAAAGGACAATCTGAATGATAAGTTTTAAATTTGGCAGCAACAGCCGTTGGCAGTTGCCTTTTTTGCTGCTTCTTTTGCTTTTGTTTCTAACTTATTCAGTCTTTTGCCTGCATTTTGCATGAGGGCAGAGCATTGTCTGTAGCGCACTTGAGCACACTTAGACACACACTTCACTTGCTACTCACACACACACACACGCACACACACATTCACATTCACATCAGCTGAAGCCCCTGACGTACGCTGCGTATGCGCAATGCTCAATCATTTTGCTTTATGCTTAACGAAACCAACACGAACATAAGCAAACAAAAATTAATTAAAAAATCCTTAAGCACATTACGGACCAATGCAAATCGCTTAATTATATTAACAAACATCAAATGGTTCACTTCTATACCAAAGCCCAAGCCCTGCAACTGCCTGTCTCTCTCTCTCTCTCTCTCACTCTCTCTGTATCTGTCTCTGTCTGTCTGTTACCTGTCTTGTTTACTTGAAGTTTTTTGGCAAAGTAGAAATTCTTGATTTTATTGTTGGCAGCAGTGCTTCAATTTCTTGCTCTTGCCAGTTGCGTACACTCAACGAAAAAGTGTACGTGATTCAAGTTCTCTAATAGGTCACTCAGAGCTACAATTGTCTCTGTAAGAGAAACGTAAGCAAATTGACTTTTAATTTAAAGCACAATGATCATATCTCAACGAGCTGCTCCTTTGTATCTCTCAGTGCACATTTTGCTGCTGTAGAAAATTGATTTGGCTCCCAAAAAAAAAAAAAAAAAACTTTAGTCTTCAGCCTCGAGCTGGCTGCTTTCAGCACGACTGGTAATTGCTGTTGTTATTGCATGAAAATTAGCAGAGAGCTTGGACTGGAGCTGGAGTTGGGGCATATCGATCACGCTTATGCAGCTACACGCACTGCCACGCCCACATTTGTCGCAGCACCTTTTTTTTTTTTTGGGCGACCCTCGGCAATTGTGTGTGTGTGAGTACGTGATTTATTCGTGCTGGCATGGACGCCCTGTCCCAATCCCTGACCGGGCAGAGCTCTGAAACATGATGTCTATTGCTACATTTTTTTGTGTTTTTTTTTTTTTTCAAAAAATATAACGAAAACATTTTTTAGGCAGTGAGCAGAAAGAAGAAGAAGCACATAAAATGTTGCTTTTGTCTGTTGACAAACAATGCGCATAATGCATGAGGCAACAGTACATGCCCTCAACAAAACCCCGCCCATGCCACCGCCCCCTCCCGTCTAGCCATGCTGCTGAGCAGGCACGCCTCCTACGCCCCCTCTGCACTTTGTGCGCATTTGAATGTCAGCTTTTCATGGTACAATGAAGAAAGTTTTCATGTGTATGTGTGAGTGTGTGTGTGTGACTGTGTGTGTGTGTGTACTCTCACAAGAGAGCACTCGTACATGCTGCTGAATAATGGACAGCTTATTTGGGCATTAAGCTCCTTTCAATAACGACGAACAGCAACGACAACTTTGATTGGAAAACTCAGCTGGTACATTGTTTAGGGGTAGATGCTGGTCAATATCTCATTTTGCTATCATAATATTTTGTTGTTCTCTGCATTTCGCATTCATTCATTTTGCAAATCAATTATCAAACAATGCCTGAACAAATAAAAATTACATTAAATATGCAAAAAGTACTTTTAAGTGCACGACTAAATGATATCCAGTAAATGGAAAACGAAAATTGAGAGAGAAATGAGAATGAGAGTATATGAAAGGAGGAATAACTAAATTGATGTATGCTTAAGAGACTTACTCGACTTACAGATAAATAACAATCAGGAGTGCTTGACTAGCAGATACCTACACTTGATCAAATTAAAGAAAATTCAAATATAGAAACATCATAAACTTCAACTTGAACTTATCAGCTGAGCTATTTATGTAAGCAGCAAGTATTTCTATGGCTACTCATTGCGTATGCGTTCTGCGGCAAGTCACGCACAACTGTTGCGATAACAAAGCGAGGCTAAGAACTTGCCATGCAACTAACTCAAGGCGGACAAGTTTTTTAGGCCAAGTTTTAGTTTCTCTTTTTGATAACGCAAAGGCATAAAAAAAGAATTTAACTGACAAAGCAGTAAAAGACAAAGGCAAAAACAGCTATGAAAATGGAAATGAAAACGGAAATGTGGACAACTGTTAAGAGCTGCCCAAAGATGAATGATATTTGACGGAAATTAAAGGCATATATCAGATGAATTGAGGAATATATCTAATATCTAATCGAACGAAATATCTAGTGCAGCATAACCATATTGAAAATTGATAGATTGTTTCTATTTGCTGACATTTTGGAATATTCTCTTAGACTTTGCATAAACGAATTGAGACAGGTGAGAAGAGATAGAGAGAGAGAGAGAGAGAGGAAGCGAGGTAGCGTGTTTAAATATACCCTGTAATGGGCGAAAATGCGTATTTATAGACTTCTTATTTATGAAATATTTAAGTCTCTATTCAGCTTTACATAAATTTCGAATTTACTTGAATTTGCTTTGAGCTGAATAATTTTATATATAATAATTAACACAATTTTCTATCTCTAATTTTGAGTTGCATGCTCTTAGAGCATGAATAGAAAATGATAGAAATTTCATATGCATATATTTAGGCTAATCAGTTAAGTTTCTATTCAGCTTGCTTTTTTGATTTTTCTCTACAGAGTAATTGTTAGCTGTGCACTCACTACGACACTCATTCTTATTTGCCTAACATTCAGCTAATGTCGTGTTGCGCTGTTGTTGTTGTTGCCGCTAACGTTTTTGATAGACTGTGTGCCTGTCTGCCTGTCTATTTCCCTGTCTGTCTTTATCTGTCTGGGCGGCCATTTTGTGAGCATCGTTGCTGCTGCTGCTGCTGCTGCTGCTGCTGCTGCTGTTGTTGTTGTGGCACAACTCTAATTGAATTGCTCGCTATGTAAACGCCAGCTCTATGGGCTGTGCCTCTTCTGGTCGACGCCGGGTCGGTTCGGGTCGGTTGGTTTGAGGTGGGTTCTGCTAGGCGCTTCCTCAGGCACAGTGCCCATAATCGAATTAGATAAGTTAATAACTTGATAAAAAGTTACAGCTTTTTGTTGTTGTTGCTGTTGCTGTTGTTGTTGTTGTTGCTGCTGTTGTTGTTGTTGCTATCTGTTGTTCTGTTGTTGTCGTTAGTGTTGTTGCTGGTTGTTGTCGTTACCGTTTGGTTCTCCATTGTTTGGCTCTTGTCGCTGTCAATAAACGCCAAATGAAGTTGCCAACTTGACATGCAAAAATGCGCAAAAAAAAATCTCTGTGACAATAACAACAACAACAACAACAACAACAACAGCAGCAACAGCAACAGCAGCAACGACAACAAAAATCAAAATAGAAATACAAAAATTGTATAAAAAACGGCAGCCATTGAAAATGACAGTTGAAAACAAACATAAAATTTGCAAACATTAATATACACTACACAAATAGGGTATATTCATTGAGTGCATTGCTTTGAGCTCATGTCAAATATAAGTCAAAGTCTCTCGCAGCTGACAGCCAACAACAAATATGATTTATTGACTTAACTGAAACTGAGCTTAGCCAAAAATATATTGTATTAGCTCTTTGTACACTGGGGAATAGGGAGGGCATTGTCCTGTCGGCTTGGCTCATATATCTCTATGCTGTTGCTGCTGTTGCTGCTGCAGATAAAGACATCAAGTTTGGCTTACTAATGAGCCTACGGGCGTTGCCATAAATATGAATATAAACATAAACATTTTCATTTAAAATTTATGAAAACCTTCACGCTAAAGGACATAAAACTTTGCTGCCCAAGCATACAAACAAACAAACACACACACACACACACACACTTGACATAAATGTGAGCAAACAAAAAACAGTCGACATAAGGCCACAATAAAGGCCAGCTCTGAAGCAAATGCGCTCAGCTAAGAAATCAGTAACAACAAATGCCAAATGCGACTCTGATACGAATATTTGTGCTAATAATTTCCTATATTATGGGACTCGCTATGGCAGGGGCGTGGCATAAATTACGATGGAAGAACAGAAAAAAAAAAACGAACAGGAAATACGGCAAAATATATGAAAATATGTGAACATTAAATATACGCCGCATTGGGCAGCCTTATAATGCTATCGATTTCCTTTGCAGCAGGCAGCATATGGCTTTAAGCGAAATTCGTAGTTTTTGGGGTCTATTTGTATTTTTTTTTTTTTTTTGTGTTGGCCGTTAAAGCTGGGCGTCCAGCTTTGGCCAGGCCAAGGTAAACCTGGCGGGACGCTAATCAGTTCAACGCACAGCTGACCCACTTAGTCAACGGACTGGGCTGGGCTGGGCTGCGGATGGTGGAAAGGTGGTTCAGGTAATGCAAAGGGGCGTGGCAAGTAAACAACAAGCGAACAGCTGGCATAAAAGTGGAAAACCTTTTAGCAGCGCTGATGGTTACGCGGCTGAGTTGACTCAAAGAGGGCTTGTGTTGTTGTTGTTGTTGATGTTGATACCCTGTATATTTAACTGTCAAGCAAAAGAGTAGACACAAAATATCGAATATCGAATATAATATAATTAGAATATATATAAACTTATTTTGAAAATTCAGACTTTTCAATTGTAATGCTGTTTCTTAAATACAGGGTACTTTCTAGTCAACCATATCAGCTTATTGTACACGTCGCTGCTATTGCGTATGCAAACCACAATAGCCGTCAAGGCGAGCCAACAGACCACGTAAGCAGACGTGGCCGCTGACAGTTTTCGTACGCTTTGCTCTTCTGGCCTGAAGGCGGCGGGGCACACAGCAATTTAATGGGTTTATTATCGCAATAACAGCAGGGACAACTACTTCAGAGTGAGAAAGAGAGAGCAAGAGAGAGAGAGTGTGAGAGAGAGTGTGAGAGTGGCCCAGAACGAGGGTCGAAGCTGAGCACTAAAGTAAACATATTTGCCGGCTGTGCGATAAATTAAACAGCCAAAGGAGCTGCTGCTATCCATCCACGTTCCATGCTCGTCGCTGACAATAATGATGTGTGCATAAGTGGCTTGCACTCAACTCTGGCTACGCACAGAATCCAATATCAGCGCACCTCTCTCACAAGTGGGCGTGGCTGTAATGGCCCCTTTTTTTTTTTTTAACAATATAAGGCATTAAGAAAGCTTTACCTGAGATTAAATTGTTAACAGCGATAGTCTGAGGCAGTGGCAAAAGCCACTTGCGAATTGTGAGGGAACAAAACAAAAATGCTGCAATACTTGAAGGATTTACAAAAAAAGTTATTTCTTTAACTAATAAGCTTAAGTACAGATGTACTACTCGTTTGGGAAGTAAATAAGAGTATATTCGCTTGAAGAAAGTTCTATCTGTCCAGACTGTCCAGAATCACATACACGTTTATGTGATTATGTGAAGATGCTAGGGGCGTGGCACATTGGCTTACAATCAGAGCTCGCAAATATATGTTTTCAATGTCTACAAATGAGTGAGAAAAAAACTCAGAGAGCAATAGATTGCTTCGGATCTTCAACGAGTTCCTTCGCGATCAAACAGGTTTTCTTTGCTCTCGGCTTTTCACGAAGTTGAGTTGTCTTTCGTGTATGTATTGGTATATATGCAAGGGTTCTCAACGCTAAACACATCAATAGCTCACGTGATTGTGAATGTGTGCGTAATTGAATATGAATCGTGTGCGAGCGTCAATCGTATCGCTCACTAAACAATGTTCGGGAAGAGAGCGAAACACACGAATAGTTCAAAGCGCTCAAACGAAGACAAAAACGAAAAGAACCAAAGATTCTTGATCAGAGTATGAGCGAGAGAATACATGGTAGAGATGTCTAACCCCGTTGGGAGCGTAATAAATCGTCTTCTACATTTTAAGAGCTAAATAATCTAGGGGGATGGCGCCCGATAGCAATATTCTTACTTTATCTGTTTCGTTATGTTGAAATATATATATATATATATATATATATATATATATATATATATATCACAACAGAAATTTCCCTCTATAAATTTCGACATTTCCCATTCTCATATATTTTGCTTTCTTATCACAAAATTTAATTTGCTATCAAATTTAGTTTTGATTTATGAAAAATCAATTTCTAATTTTAGTTTCGCTTTAATGCTTATCTATTTGGCTAGCCTAGTACATAAATATTGTATATCTAAAATGGCGTCGCAGCAACGTGAATTTTACAGTTACTTTTTGGTCGTTTGGTCAAACAAAAGCAAAATATTGCGTATACGCGCCGCTGGCCTAGCGCAGTAAATAGAAACAAGTCCAAGTTTTTAATAAACACGCAACGCGCCTAAAGTTTCTTTTATTTATTTCTATTTTTATTTTGTTGTTGGGTCACACACACACACACTCGCACACAGACAAGTTGGCTAACACATTTACAAAGAAATATTTATATGATTACTTAGACCAAAAAAAAAGTTTCTTTTTTTTTTTTTTGGAAAATGGCTAAACAAAGAGGGCGGGCAGCAATATTTTGGGCGCTGTCGCACATGTGTTATATGAAGTGTGATATGCTGTGTGTGTGTGTGTATGTGTGTGTGTTGTAAAAAGTGGCCATGTCGCGCTGCTTTATTAAATTAGTTGGCGCACTCAACGCGAAGCGCAGCTGAAACGGATGTCTGGCATATACAAACTTTTTCAATTTCCTGCCAAGAGTGTGTGTGTGTGTGTGTGTGCTACGTGTCTGGGCATATGTGTGTGCGTGTGTGTGTGTGTGTGTGGCATTTTTAGTGGCTGCCATGTTGGCATCAACTAGCGCTTCGCTGCCATTATTTTTTCAGGTCAACATATAAGTAGTTGCCGTCGCTTAACTTGGCTAAATCAAAGCTTAGCTGCTCACACTCCCTACCTATGCCTTGGCTAATATATAGTCGGCCATAAGCTGTTGTGGCTCAGGTTCAGGTATACACAGCTCATTGCATACACATATTTCATCTCATTTATTTCTGGTAATTTACTTTGATTCATCGATTTTGTAACAAATACGTGGCTATCTATGCTTGCATGTGTGTGTCGATGTGTGTGTGTGTGTGTTTAGGTGTATTTTGTTTGGAAATAACCTTTTATTGGATATTTTCGCTTTGGCCACCGTTCCGCCCACCAAATGCATCAATTCACGTTGTCTGTGTCGAGAACTGATTGAGTTATTGAGCTGGTCATTCATGTGCCTTTTGTTGTTGTTGTTGTTGTTGACTGTGTTGTTAGACATAATAAAAATACATAATAAAAGCACATAATAATAATAATAGCAAGAAAAAGTTGATATCCTGTTGATATGACGCGAATTTGATGCTCTCTCACAGTACTGAGAAATGTTTATGTACGTACAGATTTTAGAGGCATACAAATGGAAGTTGAATTTATTTAAATAATAATAATGAAATTTGAACATAATATAATAATAATTATGATTATGTATTTATATAATTTGAAGATTTACTGAAAGATTGATAATAAAAAATAATTCTATTCATAAAATTAGTTTAACAAACATATACACATCTACCTTAATTCAGCTATTTATATGCATATATTTTTCATTTAGATATATAACATAAAATCAGGTTAACAGACAGTCAAGCAAGTCTATATTCAATCAGTTCTTAACGTTTTATAGCCTCTCAAATGTCTCCAAATGTCACGCAAAATTGATTCGCTCTCTCTTAAGCGCATGGAAACATAACTCGACAGACAAATCTCGTTCGACGCGCCATATAAGCTTTTGTTGATATATATATATATACAGACAGATAAACTTTTATATACATATATATAGTTATTTAGCAGAGAAATTGGCTTAGCTGTCGACTAAAAGGATTTAATATGATTTGCAGTTATTAATCATACGCCAGGTTGCACTTGAAATATCTCTGTGAGCAACTGCTGCGAAATGCTGTGGACAGTTATGATAATAATCAATTGTGATAGGTGCTAGAGAGAGAGAGAGAGAGAGAGAGAGAGAGAGAGGGGCAGCAGAGAGCTTGACGCATATTTGACAGACTATGGCATAAAATTAAATGAAATTTCAATAAAACTGAAGACGAAGACGTTTAGTGAACGAGATAGATAGAGAGAGATAGAGAGACAATGATAACAATTGAAATTGAAATGCTGTAAAACTCAAGAATTCGTTCAGTTGATTGGATCAATGACCAAATATCAGCAGCAAGAGCTATTAAGGGTAGCAAACAAAACCAGGAGGGACACAAGACTGGAATGGCAGAACAAAAAAGAAAACAATGATAGAGAGCAAGGCGAGAAAATGAATGACTAGTAGATACCCTGTGAAATGGGTTGAAAATTAAGAGTTTTAGTAGAAGTTGAAAGAATTTCCAATGCATCGCTTCGTCTGATTGCCTAGTTCCTAGTTCTTGTCTACTTCTACTTGTTACATCTATCTATATCTCATATATAGACTCTCTCTCTCTCTCTCTCGCTCTGGCCATTGCCTAATCGGCATAACAATCTAAAAGCAAACGGACAACCCACAGGAGCTCGACTTCGACTAGCAGCACTTAGGACATTTTCATTGACAAATTTTGTGTAGGCGGCAGGTTCAATTTATCCAACGTTGTTGTGGTTCCACCTGACTGAAGGCACAGGCAAATACCCCACGGCAGCAGTATCTGTGTGTGTGTGTGTGTGTGTGCTTGTATATATTTATGGCATACATGTGTATTTCAACATAGGTTGGCAGCTCTGTTTATTGTTTGCAATTTGTTTTTAGCTGCACAAAACAGAACTTTATTTTTATGCCTCTCTCTGTGTGTGTGTGTGAGTGTCTGTGTGTGTGTCACATGAAACGCCTTTACGAAACGCTTGTAGCCAACATCTAAATATGGCCAAGACGTGTTTGGCTATTTATAGACGTCGTCACCTTGCGCCCAACATATGCCAACTATAACACTAAAACCAAACTCTAATAACAGCAACAGGAATAGGCCTAGATGGAGAGAGAAGAAAAACACGTATTGACATTTAAGCTGCCACAAATTGCTTTTCTTTCGCGCTTTGCCCTACGCCCCCTTTCGCCCCCTTTCACCCAATCTTCTGTTTGCTTTCGTTTCTGTTGTTCTTCGTTTTTTTTTGTGCTGGCATTCGTCTGCGGCTTATCGTGCGCATTTCCATAACATAAAACGAAATTTTCAAATTATAACAAATTGAATTTTCACATATGCAAAAAGGTGACAGCAGGCATTCGCCAGGCTAAACCAAAAAATAATAAAAAAAAAGAAAGGAAAAAAATAAACAAAGCTTGTATTCGACTAAGAGATATCCTGTTAGCACTGTAGTTGCTTCAACTTTTACTTTAAAAGCCTACAAATCAGGCATAAACTAATATACCCTAACAAATAATTTTCAATGGGTAGCAATTGGTTTGAGTGTTTAAAATATTCGTGAGTTGCTTAAAAGCACTTTTTAAAGTAGCTTAAAATCAGCTTTACAAGATTAATATTTACTCATTCATTATTCATTTGCATCTTTCCGTAAGATATTTTATTAATACTCGTTCATGAGGGGAAAAGGGTATATTGGCAGGGCGAGCTTTGTAACTTGAGCAAACTGAGAGCAAATCGAATAAAATTATATATTCGAGAGCTTTATAATTATTTTCTTTAGAGATAAACCTAAAAATTACATGCAAGTTGAAGTATTTCGAGCTCTGCATAAATTCAATTATTTCTGAACCATAAACGAGTATGAAGCAATTCGTTATGCTCAGCTCCTACTTTGCTTTATTGATTCACCTGATTTACGATTTGTATACCAAATTAAATGAAAACAATTTGTGTTCTAAAGTAATTCCTAGAAAAAGCAAAGCAAATACTTTGAGAATTTGAATATGTATTTGATTATCCCTTCAAAATATTTAGATTTTGTATTTAATATTTCTAATCAGCTTATTTAACTGGAAAATAAGATGTCTCAAAGTAATCTTTGATTTGTGCATTTCTAATGAAAATTAAATTCAATGCAAATGCATTTAAAATTTATATAATGTGTGCAGTTTGGCCAGCTGCAACAAACTGACTCAGTCAATACATCAATCAGTCAATCAATCAAGCCATGCATTGCCAACAATTTAGTTCTCAGTGGCAGCTTTAATGCCGTTGCGATGCGCATCTTCGATTTCTGCCTTACACGTTGCATGTTTTGTATTTATGCGTTGATGTTTTACGTGCTCGAAATACCAAAACAAATATTCAACAAACACACACACACACACACGCACACACACGTGCACACACGTGTAAATTTTATATTGTGTAAATGCGAGCGAAAGGCAACAGCAAACAGCAAACAGCAGTCAACAGGACTAGAGAAGACTTAACTCCAGAAGCAGCCACGTAGTTGGTAGCTGCTTTGTAGGTTTATTTTTCTTTTCTTTTCTTTTTTTTTTTTTTTTGGGCTACACTGTGAGAAAATGTGTTGACAAAGTGAAAATGTAGAGGAATATTAAAAGTTTCAGTTATATATACTATATTTTCCATATTCGAAGTATTATTTGTAATTTGAATATCTTAAAATTTATAGAAATTCAACAATTATATTCGAAAGTCATCAAGTTCATTTAAGATTCATTCGTTGTTCTCAGACTTCATCCAACTATTGTTGAAAACACATTTAAAATCGAAGTTTTCTATTAAAAATTCCTTTTTTTTTTTAAGTTTCTCTATTAAGTTTCATTGCTCTCAGACTTCATTGAACTATTGTGGAAAACGTGTTTAAAATCGAAGTTTTCAATTATAAATTCCTTTTTTATTTTATTAAAAATTTCAAGAGCTTTTTTTCAGCGCAGCATGGCGCCAAAGGCTTAAGAGGTTTTTTTTTATATATATATATATATTTTGTATACCCTGAGCCCATTGAAATTGGAAATTTGGGAATATTGGCTGTATGAAAATATATGTAACAAACAGAAAGAAGCATAAAGTAGATAAACTCTTGAGCAGTAGCAAGAGCTAAGTCTATGCAGACATCTCGATCTATATGAGTGCTATGAGCTTGTAGATTCGTAAATAAATACACAAATTTGGATAATTTTGGTTACTCGCTCATTTAGTCAGTTATGCCCGATTAGAGTGCTTTTGCTTTCAGTGAATTTGTATGCGCTGTCAAATAAAAAAAAAGGGTTAGTATTTCAGTTCTGTTCCAACTGTCGCTCTCTCTCTTTCTCTCTCTCACGCGCTGTGGCAAATGAATTTATGTTGCTTTTGGCCACATATCATTTATGCATGGCTGTATGTGTGCGCGTGTGTGTGTGTGAGTGTGAGTGTGAGTGTGTATGTGTGTGTTTTGTATATTCAATTTCATTCGTCAAAAATGCACACAATGTATTCGCATTTGTTTGCCGCAACATTTTCACCATTTCCTTCTTATTTTTTTTTTTTTTTATTTTTTTGGTTCGTCATTTTTTATTAAAGTCTGGAAAATATTGACGTTGCCATTAACAAAAGCTTTTAGCACAAATACAGTTCAAAAGTGGCATTTAGCTGGCCAGCTAACTGACCCACAAATACACTGGGCATGTGTGTGTGTGTGTGTGTGTGTGTGTGAGGGAGTGCAAGATGTGAAGAGTGAAGCAGGTGGCAGCTGGCAGTTGGCAGGTGGCAGATGGCACTCGCAAGCCAACCAAAAGGCAAACGAAACGTTGCTGTTCAGTCGACACTTTGACAGTTTTGTCATTTCAATCTTCACTTTGCGAAACACCCACTCATACACTCACACACTCACACACACACTCACACATACACTCACACACTCACTTGCATTTCGTATTGCATTGTTGCCTCCAAAAAGCAAACAGCTGCTGCACTGACTGCCTGCTCTTGACCAAGCCACATATTCACTTTGACATATTTCAGCAACAACAACAACAACAACAGCAGCAATAGCAATAACAGCTACAACAACGTCAGCAATAACTGTTAACAGCCATTTGTGCCGCTGCGGCTTTCAACTGACTTTGCATTGTCAATTTGAAGCTGTCCAGCAAAGTTTTGGCCAAATGGAAACAGCTCCCACTCTCTGTCGCTGTGTCTGTGTCTATGTGCCATGCCAAGTTTAACGAACAGCAGCTGAATGTTCATTAAAAATTAATGTGAATTTTAATTATATTAACAGTGCGCATCAATGGCAAAAGGAAGGGTAATATAAAATGCTTTTCATACCCAATGAAAATGCTTAAATTTGAATTGGGTTAATTGTTGTGAGAGTAGAGTTAGGTTCTAGCTATAAAATCGATATGAAATGCGTGTCTGGCTTTAGTTATTACAAATTTCACAAACTATATGAATGCTTTAAGAAATTACGCATTTAAATGATATTTAGCATAGCAAAAGAAAACATAAAGAAGATTAATGATGCGCAGCAACAGAGCAGACTAACTAAGCAAACAAAGTTGGGTGAATCCAACAAAAAAGATATTAATTGAATCAAATGATTTTGAAATGTCATTGCGAACAGAATGAATTTTTACATAATTTTGCTTGCCTCTTTGTTGCGAAAGTTTTTTTCTTTTACTGCTTCAATTCCCCAAAGATGCTGTTCGGGATCGGGAACTTTATCCCAAAAATCAATTTGTAGCTCACATTAAATGTACTCAAATGACCAAAATCAGCAAATGCGAAGGCAAAAATCGCTGCGCAATTCACCTGCTATGGCAAGCAATCAGGCGTGCAGCAGTCTGATGGGACAGTTTGGGCTTGAAAGGCGATACCAAAAAGTCGAGGCAATTAATGGCAGCAAAAACTGTAACGCTGCTGCCGTGGGCAACAGCTGTGGGTGAACTTAAGTGCGTGAAGTCAACAAAAACGGAAACGGAAACTCATGCAAGTTGGGCGGAAATGTTAAAACGACAGTGCGATGGCGAAAGGCAACTGTGAAGCGAACTGAAATGGCATTAAAAAAAAAAAAAGAAGTGGCACATATAAAGTACCTAAAAAAACACAGAGAGAGAGAGAGAGAGAAGGAGAGAGTGAGTGTGTGTGTATGTGTGTGTGTGTTTGTCTGGCCTGTTTTTTGTAGCATTTTATTTATGTACACTTGGGCGTATGCGTAACGTGACTCGACGCTCATAAAGTGTTGCAAATTGTTGCCGCCGTTGCCTGTTGTTATTGTTGCTGTTGTTGCTGTTGCTTGTGTCCTTTGTACCTGTCTAGGACCACAAATCTACACTCGAAACATCTTGCCTTGGGCCTCTAATGCCTTTAATCCACACAAATTAAGCTCTAAATTAGAAACGCATCACTCGAACGTAATTGCCGCGATTTCGTCTTCGTCTGCGTCTGTTTTGTCTAATATATATATATATATATATATATAGCTATCTATATTTTATATCTTGGTTTTATCTTCTGCAGTTGCCGCCCAACGCTACGTGCCCCGCATGGCAAGCGCTATAAACCATGTAGCCTCAATGCAGTAGAGGCCAACTCTTGATGTTTGGAGGCGCTACAGTTCACCCTCGCTACGACGCACCACGCTAAATGAGGTGCCAGCCAAATTGTTGACGCGACTTTGTGGTACGTATGAAACTTGATGAATTTTGCATAAGTTCCGCTCTTGCTCATTTTTTGCGTGTGTGTTGAAAGTGTCGCAATTCACAGCACACATGAGAGAGAAAGAAAATGAAAGAGAGAGAGAGTGTGTGTGTGAGTCCGGAAATGCTGTTATGCTCGCTCGGTCAGCTGTTGGCCGGCAGCTCTTTTTGAGCGCCTGACAGTGACAGCAATTATGCATAATTCATATGACAGCCCTCGGCAACAACAACAACAACAACAACAACAGCAACACTAAAAACAACATCTTTCATTAATCATGCAGCTTGCTACGTGTTTCAGTCAGTTTATGAAATGAATCAAGATTCATTAAATTTTCAATGGCTGTCAATAGAAAACACAATCGAATCTAGAATGAGCTCAAGAGCAGCCAAAGGCTAATTTAAGTTATTAACACATGGAATTCTTGAATATAAGAGAAAAGCAAGAATAAATAGAAAATTTAACTAAATGAGCGGAATAAAAAAAAAAATTAAATATAAATAGAAATGTCTACTATATAAGAAATAAATATGTTTCATAGCTCAATGGAAAATAATTGTTAATCTTTTGAGCACTTACGATCTCTTCACAAGATCAAGCGAACAGTCTTCGGTTCTATTCGTATTGGGCTTCGGCTGAGTGTTTAACTAATCGTGAGCTGCTCTAAAGAACATCATTTCGTATTGGGCTTCGGCTGAGCGTTTGACTATTCGTGTGCTGCTCTAACGAATATCGAGGAGAATCATACTCACTTCCTCTCACTCTAAGCAAGCGTCTTCAGTTCTTTTCGTATTGGACTTCGGTTGAGCGTTTGACTATTCGTCTGCTGCTCGTTTAGGGAGCGAAAAAATGAGGGAAAGAGCCAGAGCGAAAATAAGTTTCTATTCCATTGCGAACGAACTCGTTAAAAAAGCGACGCAATCGATTTCTCTCTGACTTTTTCATCGTTGTAAAACACGTTTATTTGCAGACATTGAGAAACGGTCAACAGATATTTGCAAGCGCTAATATAATTAAAAAAGAAAGAGACATAGAAATAGATATAAATAAATTAACTAATTATAAATATATGTAGCCATAAATAAAATAAAAAAAATAGTATAAATAATAAGCAATAAATATATGCAGCCATAAATAATATTAAAAATAATAGGCAAGTCTTTTCTAGAACTCTCAGCTATTCCCATTATTCCAGATTTATTTGATGGATGCATAAGAAACAAGGCGTCACATGTATGTACGTATATTTATATATATGCTATTCTTCTACACAATCTGACTTGTGCAATTTAATTTACATAAGCTCAACATTCATTTAAGTCGCATTTTGTTGCTTTGCAAAAATTCACAAAATTCGCAAAATCACGCAAAAAAAAAATGTTTATTCAAGAATTTCAACTTTTTTTTTGCATACACAATTAGCGCTATTCATGTGCAGATCCATTTAAGAAGCAATTTAAATTTTCAATTCATGCTCTGGCATGTCGTATACCCTGCACAATTTTTCGGTCAATCAACTATGACAAATTTAGTCATCTATTCATATCAAAAATGCTATTTGTTATTCAAGCACTCAGCAGCTGCTGTGCCATTGGGATAGACCCTTGGGTTGGGCCACACACACACACACACACATAGACAAAGGCGCCCACACGCACACACACACAGAAAAGCAACCACAATTCTCAGTCTCTCAGCTCAGCTGTACGCTGCCTACGAGTGACCGCATTTTAATGCCTTTTTCATTGTCCTTACAACTGGTGGGCAACGACTACGGCACGCCCACGACTTGGCCTCAGCTTCTTTTCTTTTACATGCACCATTTCGCTTTTGCATACTTTCGAGACTGAGCTTCAGTTTGAGTCTGAGGCGTCGCTACAGCAAATTGACGTCATGTCATCAATCAATCTTGATGTAAAGCTCAGCCCAGCTCAGCTCAGCCCAGTTCGGTCGGCCCTCAACGGGACTTGGCTCGACCAAGAGCAAACTACGTTTCGCATCATTTTTTACGCATTCTTCAACGACAAGCTGTGAATCTCTTTTGGTTGCGTTTTTAATAATTTTTCTTAAGCTAACAAAAAAATTGCTCATTATGCAGTTTGCAATTTGATTTATGATATTTTAATGAGCTATTGTTGTTGTTGTTGTTGTTGCCTTTGTTATTGTAGCTGAACTAAATGTAATTGTTGTTGTTGCTGTAAATGTTGCTGATGCTGTTGCTGGTGTGTTCTGTAGATGTTGCAGTTGCTGTAGGTGCTGTTGTTGCTGCTGATGTCGTTGCTGCTGTTGCTGTTGCTGCTGTTATTGCTGTTGCTGTTATCACTGCTGTTGTTGTTGCTGTTGTTACCGCTAATATTGCTGTTGCTGTTGCTGTGTTTTGTAGATGTTGCAATTTCTGTAGGTGTTGCTGTGTTCTATAGATGTTGCAGTTGCTGTGGGTGTTGCTGCTGTTGCTGTCAGAGTGACTGCTGTTGTAGTTCCTAGTCTGTTTCTGTTGTCATTGCTGGCATTTTTTCTATTGCTGCAGTAGTTTTTAAAGCTTTGGGTGTTGCTTTTTCTATTGCAGTTGCTGTTTCTGCTATTGTTAATAATACTATTGCTGTTGCTGCTGTTATCACTGCCGTTGTTGCTGCTGCTGTTGCTGCTGCTGTTGTTATTGTTATTGTTGATGTTGCTGTTGCTGCTGCTGCTGTTGTTGTTGTTGCTGTTGCTGCTGCTGCTGTTATTGCTGCTGCTGTTGCTGTTGCTGTTGCTGCTGTTATTGCTGCTGCTGTTGCTGTTACTGCTGCTGCCGAAGCCGCTGTTGCTGCTGCTGTTGTTGCTGTTGCTGCTGCTGTTGCTGTTGCTGCTGCTGTTGCTACTGCTTTTGCCTTCACAATTATTCCTGTTGTAGCTGTTATTGTTGTCTTTGCTGGTATCTTTTCTATTGCTGTTTCTGTTACTAATGCCGTTGCTGTTGCTGTTACTAATGCAGTTGCTGTTGCTGTTACTATTGCAGTTGCTGTTGTTTTGGTGGTTGCTCTTTCTGTTGCAGTTTCTGTTTCTGCTATTGTTGATAATGCTGTTGCTGTTGCTGCTGCAGTTGCTGCTGCTGTTGCTATTGCTGCCGCAGTTGCTGCTGGTGGTGCTGTTGCTCCTGCTGTTGCTCCTGCTGATGCTGCTGTTGTTGCTGCTATTGTTGCCATTCATATTGCTATTGCCGTTGCTATTGCTGTTGCCGCTGCTGTTGTTGCTGCTGCTGCTTTTGTCTTCACAGTTATTGCTGTTGTAGCTGTTGGTGTTGTCTTTGCTGGTATATTTACTCTTGCTATTGCTGTTCCTATTGCAGTTGCTGTTGCTTTGGCTGTAGGTATTCCTATTTGCTGTTGCTGTTGCTGCCATTGTTAATAATACCGTAGCTGTTGCTGTTGCTGCTCTTATTATTACTATTATTGCTGCTGCTGTTGCTACTGAATTTGTTTATTCTATTGTTGTTGCTGTTACTCCAACTATTATTATTGCTATTATTTATTCTGTTTTATATACCATATCATATTGCTGTTGCTGTTACTCCTATTGATGCAGATACTTGAAATTTAGTGTGTTGCTGTTGCCATTGCAGCACGCAACTCTCACTTTGGCTGCCATTATAGCTAATCTCTGATTAGTTCTTGTTGTTCTTTTTGCTATCGTTGCACTAGCAGCTAATGCGCTTACTTTGACTGCTTTTGTTGCTGCTGCTGCTGCTGCTACTTGAAATGCTTGCCTGCTGCTGCTATTGAAATGATTGGCACATTGTTCTCATTGCAAGCATTCAAGCTACTGAATATTTGGCTTATTTTTGTGGCTGCTGCTGCTCGTACTTTATTTGTTTCTGCGTTAATTGGTTCTTCGTTGGGCAGGGCAAGATTGTTGCTGCAGCAGAGGGTCATTGCTGTTGCTGTTGTTGCTGTACCCTTTACTGTTCATATTGATGCTGCTGCTGCTTGCAAAGGCTTTGCTTTTGATACAGTCATGCTGGTTGTTGTTGCTGTTGCTGTCAAGTCACTGCTTGAGACCCGAACGTTTGTCAATTCGAGCGTAAAACTTAACCAAATATCCAGCGACCTTTGCAAATAAGAGAAGCGATGCCATTGCTCGCAGCAGGGCCAAAGTTCATGGCCATTATTTTGACCAGCAACAGCAACAACAACAGCAACAGCAACACAAGCCTTGAGCGGTTAGGGTGGCAGGTCGTTCGGTTCGGTTTGGTTTGGCTTGAGTTTTACAGCTGAAGTGCTGTAAAATTTTAATTGCTTCTCTCTCCCGTTTTCGAGCTGAGCCATTAACAAGGACATTGCTACTGGGCCACACTGTTGCATGTGGCGTATGCGTGATATGTTGCTCACACACAGAGCAAATTGTCATTGGCAATTTGCTAGCTGTCTCTTCAACACTCTCCCCTTCACTACCCTTCGCACCGTCATCTATCATTATTTTTGCAATATTTTGTTGCGCTGTTTTATTGCTCGGTTATTTTAATTAAAAACTTTGGCGCCGCTGACAATGCCAAGTGTGTGTCAAGTTCCCCTGCCACATGTTCTCTGTTCTCTGTTCTCTGTTGGCTGACTGCCGCCGCTGGCAACAGAATGTGCGAAAACAAAGCTGTCAAGACGAGAGCTACTTGTATCTACTTACAACATGCTCATAAGCAGCTGACTGTGTGCCACAAGCATTCGCCCAACCATTGTCTTTCGCCTTTCGCCATTCGGCTCTCCTTTTTGCTTTTCGTGACCCACTCTGTCATTCTGTTGCCTGCGAGTTTTTTTTTTTTTTTTTTTTTTTTTGTCTTAGCCTACGACTTTTGCCATTTTTACGGTCTTAAGCTCATATTAAAGGCATATGCAAAGTACCTAAAGATCTAAAGTGTTTGAGCATGTGCGCAGTTGTTGCTTTTAATATTGTTGTTGCTGTTGTTGTAGAGTTGTTGCCACCTTGTTGATGTTGTTGACATTCGTGTAATTGTTGTTGTTGTTGCCGCGTCGCGACGTCTAAGCTGGAAAAGGCAGAGCCAAGGCGCAGTACGCTAATCCCGCTTAACGTTTTGTTGACAACGCGGTTGCCGCAGCTACTCAACTAAATATATAAAATGTTAAGCACATATATGTATATGCCTATCTATATATATATAACCCAATATATATATATATATTTATATATATATATATTGTCAATGTATGTGTAAAGCGTACAGGTTGCTTTTACGTGAGCTACTCTTAACGTAAGCTGTAAATCTTAAAAGCAGAATATATACATATTTATAGCTTTTCCCAGGCGTCTTATAATTGTGTAAAGCAATTCTAGTGCCATAAAAAAAAATATATATATATATATTTAATATATTCATGATCAATATTAACTGGCAAGCCGATAACTAAATCTTTTCTGATTTTGTTTGTTAGCCAGTTTTTCTGTATGGATATCTACATAGTCTGAATCCCACTTCAAGCAAGCTTTACATATATCATCATAAAGTCTCTGTTAAATGTTCATAATTTAAACATAATTTCTAGCTTCCACAGTTTACCTCAACTGTTTAGCCATTCGCTTAAATTAGGCAGGTGCTGTGGCATTACCTCAATTTAATGAAGCCACATTTAAGCCAACAAAAGCATAAAATGAGCACAACAAATTTTAATTGCAAGCACAAGGATTTTAATTTTTTTTTTTTTTTTTTGCATTCAAAATGCATACACCAGTTGCTGAGTGCATGCGAGCATGTGTGCGTGTGTGCATGTGTGCATGTGTGCATGTGTGCATGTGTGCATGCGTGTTGTTGATGCTGTTGTTGGTTGGCTGTAAATAAGCTGAGGGGTCCTTGGGCAAAGCGCAATGAATGCAAACAATTAACTTGGCCGTCATAAGGGCCAATGGCAAAGCTAAATGAAAGAGTAAACAGAAAAACAGACTGAAAAACGATTTTTTTATTTATTTTTTTATTCTTATTATGGCCTTTTGTGTTGGCAGTAAAATGAACTTAAAGCGCAGCCAACCGCTCGGAAACTTTTTGAATGTCTGGCAGCACCAGAATGCTGAACTCATTTTCTTCAACTCACACACTCTCTCTCTCTGTCTCTCTCTCTCTCTCTCTCTCTCTGTGTCTGTATGTGCACTCATCCGTATTTCGATTTTTTCTTGTAATTTGCAACATTATTGCTCTGACTGCAAGTTGTTGACGAACACAACACAACGACAAAATGCCAATCTGTTTCGCTATCTTTGTTGAGTGACACGATAGAACATGAGCAAACAAAGCGCGAGCAGCTCTACGTTTAAATTTCTATCTGACAATCCCATCTTGAGAAACCCATCTTTGTGTACCGACACACACTAGACAAGATGTTCCAACGCTTGATTGGCGTCAAGGAACGCATCACACCAAAAGGTGACTTTCAAGTTCAAAGCGAGACATTAACAGCCCTTGAGTGAAGAGCATGTTGAAGTAGATGGCTTATATTGGTTATGCATATGTAATGGGTTATATTGGTTATGCTTGTACTGAGCAAATTTAATTTCGTTTAAAAATTGATACATCAGACAGTTGATAAGCTAATCTGAAAAACACTTTAGTACAGCATCATCAGTGATGAAAATTAGAGCATCTTACAGTCAGAGTTATAGTAAAACAGCCAGATAGAAAGTTAATCAGTCAATCAATCAATCAAAATAAGCCTATTAAAAAACATAATACTGCCAGTAAAACAACCAGTTCATCAATCATTTAAAAGAGCAATCAATCAATTAGTAAATAAATCAGTCATTCAATCAATCATCAATCAATTTTACAGTCTGCCTCTTCATAAGTCTAAGTCAGACGATCATGTAATAGATCAATCACTGAGCATAAGCTATCATCAATTGGTATACAAGTCATTCATAGTCAGTCAATCTGCAGTAAGTGATCAATCAATAAGTCACATATTATATTAATCTAATGGATACTTATTCATTTAATCACTAAATCAATGCACAATCAGGCAATTAGTTAAGCTTTCAATCAGCTACTCAGTCAATCAACAAATAAGATTGTTAAATGACAATGCAGTGCCATCAATCAATCAGTCATCAATCAGTGCACTAAACAGTTAGCTAATCAGTTAAGCTATTAATTAAACATGTAAGCAATTAATCAGTTTGTCAGCCGAGTCAAGTACTCTAAGATAATCTTCTAATCCATCAATCAATGAGCCACTCCAATATTGTACATAAAGAGATATATCTAGAGATAGAGGTTTGAAATTCCTTTGAATTGTTGACCAAATTGTTGGCCAAGAGCAAAATGTAAGCAGCTGTTAAATAGCCTATCGATTGCCACTGCGCCCAAAGAATGTCTCTGGCATTTGTAATTAATGCCATTTTGGGGCCAAAGGCAATTCAATCGGCCAGCTTGCCGCAAGCTGTTTGAAATTGTTGCAATGTCAAAGGCAACAATTAAATGTGCCATCTGGGGGTATGGGCTGGCCTGAAAGGCTCATGTATCTGTGGTTTCGCATACTTGACAATTAGCTCGCACAGTACATTAATTATGCATGCGTGTGCGTGCGAATCTCCATCTATGTGTGTGTGTGTGTGTGTGTGTGTGTGTGTGTGTGTGTGTGGGTGTGTGATATGTGTGTATTTTACTTTGCTCTGACGCTCAGTAATATTCTCCTATTTCCTGTAACACACGCGCCACTCAATGCCAAAGCATTTTTTGGGCGAACCACAAATATACATTCAAAAGACACACACACACACACACAAACACACACACACTCTCATATATATGTATATACTCTCTCATCTATGGGATCTCGTTATTTGAGTCATATGATAAGCAAAGACTGCACGTAATTAGCCCACCCAAAAAGGTTGCGTAATTTGATAGTTTTAATTGGTATTTGCTTGTGCCAACGAAATTTGATTAAAATGCGCTTCGTATTTAATTAAATGGCGCCAACTAATTGGAAAACATAGAATATTAAATATAAATGAGAGTGCCAACGATTTTGAGACTATAAATTTCACTTGAAGTTTTGAGCAGCGCGCAAGTCGACTAAGTGTTTAAGGCATATAATTTATCTAATTAGTTGAGATCATCAATATGTTTAATGTTTAATAGATAGAAATTGATATGGTGAATATGAAAAAAATTGATATGCATGGCAATTAGCTATCAAAATATATTGAGAGAACCGGGAACCGCAAAAAAGAGTTATGAATTTTAAAAGAAGATTAAAGCATAAAAAAATGCATTTAAAAGCTTTAATATTTAAGATGAAGTTGAAATTGATTTAATTTAATTTAATTTATAATATTTTTGCCAAGCCTTAAAAATGGATATGATAATAGAGCAGTTATTAAATCAATTATTATATATTTATATTTATTTTACAAATTATTATTATTATTATTATTATTATTATTATTATTATTATTATTATTATTATTATTATTATTATATCATTATTATTATTATTATTATCATTATCATTATTATTATTATTATTATTATTATTATTATTATTATTATTATTATTATTATTATTATTATTACTATTAATATTATTATAATTATTATTATTATTAATACGATTTATTCATATTTTATGTTATTTCCATGCTTACATATTTTTAGACAATAAAAAATATATGTAATTTATTATATGCGTTAATCATTTGTACCTAATACCATTATTTGTACCTAATACCAATTTATATTTATTTTCAATATATTTGATATATATATTTCATGCATGGCTTGATATTCGCTTAACATAAGCCAAAAGTTAAAGAGAATCCTTTCTCTATTTGCCATAAGTACTTTGCATTGAAGGCAAACTTTTTGTTTGATCCGGAAATTTGAATGCACGTCGAGTTTTCTGCAATTTTCCTACGGGCTTTTCTTCAAGTTTTCTTGATATTTGATTTTTGCTTTGCCTACATCTAATTAGAAGCGTTTTTCCTGCGTTCAGACAAGTTTTTTTTTTCTATTTCATATTTAGGGTTAGTCTTAGATTTTGCAAACAAACAAACACACACACACACACACGCTCACTCTGTAAAGTGTTTGAAGTATAACTTTTGACATTTTCTTTTGTAATTAATAGCAGCAGCTGAAACTGCAGTTGAGTTAGTTCCCAAGCCAAGTTAATTGAATTTGTGTCGCATTTGCACAAATAGCACACACGCCATGTATGCTGCCAGTGTGTGTGTGTGTGTGTTTGTGTGTGTTTGTGTGTCTTTGTGTGTCTTTGTGTGTGTGGCATGTGGCCTTAACAAATTAAGCAATTTGCTGCACAGCAGCTGTTGTTGTTGTTGTTTGTGCTGCTGCTGCTGCTGCTGCTGCTGCTGCTGCAGTCAGGTGACTCTTGAGCGCATTAATCAAAGAGGACTTCGGTTCGGCACTTTGCATAGCCAAGCCACATTACTCACAGATTCTTGACTGCTTTCCGCATTGTGCAAGGCTGTTGCCATTGAGTATGGATAAAACACACACAGAGAGAGAGAGAGAGAGAGAGAGAGAGAGAGAGAGAGAGGGAGGGTATTTTGAAGGTTTTACGCTGCCTAATGAGAGCAGCTTTTCTCTCAACTAGCAGCTATTCTAGCTGCCGCAAATAAACTTTTCTCTTCTCGCGCTGCATATTTTTCTAGGATATCTTCTAGTTCTAGTTCGCCTTTGTTGTTGTATCATCCAGTCTAATGCTACACAAAAGAATCTGCTCTGTGGCTCTGTTTTATTGCATTTGACAGTAGCCAAGTGCTGGACCCATCCCCAACTTCTCCACCCCTCTCACACAAACTCCTTTTGCCATAAACTCTATAGAGCTGGCAGGCCAAACAAAAGCAAGTGCATGAAAAGCGTGTGGAAAGTGATGCATGTGCAGCACTTGGTGATTTATGATGATGATGATGATGATGCAGCTGTGTTGGCATTGAGGATGCTCTGGATGGGCAGCCTTTGTTAGTCTAACTATTAGCTGAGAAATTCTCTTGTTGTTTGTGCAGCATTATTGTTAAGCTACATAGTTAACGTGCTGTCACTAAATGCAAATGGTATTTTACATTGAGTGCTAATGTCAACAGTAAACTGTTCACATCAATTGTAACTGGCTGCTCTTACTATCGATTGGAAATGAGAATAGCAATGGCAGAGTAGCAGCTGGAGTTGTGGGTAGATCCCATAAAGTACTATATATTCTAGATTAGGCAAGCAAATTGAGCCAGGGTATCTAGTTTCTGAGTAGAAGAGTCTTTTATAGAGTAGACAGTTTACATGTAAGTAAATTGAGCCAAGGTCTTATATAGAGGTGACAGTTTACATAAAGTACTCTAGAATGGGAAAGCAAATTGAGCCAGGGTATCTAGCTTCTGAGGAGAAGAGTCTTATGTAGAGTAGACAGTTTACATATAAGCCAATTGAGCCAGAGTATCTAGCTCGTCAGGCACTCCTAACTAGAAGAGTCTTATATAGAGTAGAGTAGAGTAGACAAGCCATATTCTCTTTTTCTCTTCTTCTCTTCTTCACATCTTCTCTTCTTCATATCTTCTCTTCTTCACATCTTCTCTTCTTCACATCTTCTCTTCTTCACATCTTCTCTTCTTCACTTCTTCTCTTCTTCACATCTTCTCCTCTTCACATCTTCTCCTCTTCACATCTTCTCCTCTTCACATCTTCTCTTCTTCACATCTTCTCTTCTTCACATCTGGACTCTTTTAGTAATAATTGCTTACTTCTATTGTTCTTACAACTATTTCCTATTGCTCTAACTGCTGCAGTTGCTATACTCAGGTGCTATATATACATATATGCTCTTGATTCCACTCTTTCTGCAGCTGTCATAAAATGTTAATAATTACAGCTGCAACTTTTGCTGTTAGTTTCAAATAAAAACTTTGACTACATTTAAACATATTTTCATAATATTTACTTTAAGTGCTGCACTTTTGCTAGTTAAAGTTTGCAACTTTGCATTTATTGTTGTAATTGCTTTTACTCTTATTTAGATTTCGTTTTGCTCTTGAATGCTATATAATTAACTCTCTATCTGTAGGCCTTACACTAACATTATTCTATGTTGCAGTTGAGCTATTGCTATTATTGCAATTATTGCTGTTCTAAAAGTCTAATATTATTTTAGTGTTATAATAACTCTTGATTTTTCTCCTATAACTCTTATCACGATAGCTGCATTTAGTATTATATGCAGTCCTTTCAGTTCTAGTAAAAGTCTTCATCTCCTCTGCCAACTGCTGCAAACAGCTCCCACAGTTTAGCTCTTTTAGCAGCATTTATTATTGCTTTAGTATATATGTTTTCATTGCTGCCTTTACCAATTCTTCAGTTTTAAGTTATAGCGCTTATTGTAGTTACTGTTCCATAGTAGTTACTGCCTTGATTGAAAGTGTAATAGTTACTGTTGCTATTTCAGATACTCTACCAGAAATTGCCATTGTTTTAGATCTGTCTTTAGCCACTGCTGCAGCTACTCTTGCATTCCCAACTCCTGCTGGCTGCAGCAACTGCTTTAGCTCTAATTACTTTTCCAGCCAAGTTACTTTGCCTTCTGCCATCTACTGCTACAGTTGCTGTAATCTACTGTTTATGCTTCAGTTTCCACTCTGAGCTTCAATTGAAGCCAGTGCTTATGTAACTGGCACAGTTGCTGTTTCAGTTCTTACTTCAATTATAACCTACATCTGCTGCTCCTGGTGCTGGTTTCACTTTAGCAACTGCTTTCAGCTGCTGCTAACGGTATTTTTTTTTTGTTTTTTGTTTTTTTCTTTACTGCAATTTTCATAGCTGTCGCCTTAACTTAATCATATTAACCGCAATTGCCGACTGTTATCACGAGATGCTTTTTCTTTTTCACCCGCCATCAGACAGTTCGTGCGTAAAGTAATTTATATATTGCCACGCCCACACACACACACACACACACACACACACACACACACATGCACATGGCACACGGCGCACAGCTGCTAAATAAGACATTTGAGATCCGCACATTTGTTTAACTCGCGTTTTTCTTCTCTGCGAATGTTTTGTTTATTTGCTTTTTGCTTATTTTATTTGATTTTTTTTCGGCTTCTTCTGTTTTTTTTATTTTTTGTCTTTCTGTTTTTCTTGCCAAGATGTCGAAGCCAAAATGTTCTGTCACAAATTTTGGTCGTTTTTTCAGTTTAAAGCCACATATCAAGACAGTCAAAGAAAATATATATGTATATGTACATATATGTATATGTATATGCGTTGCCGCAGCGCAGCTGCTTTATCATTTTCACGTACACGCCCCTTCCAGCGTCCATGAAATATAAACGTGCCACGCCTCCATCTGCATGTTGGATGTGTGACAAAGGAAAGCAAAGAGGAAGCTAAAGCTTGACACACACACACACACACGCACAACAAACGGAACAAAAAATTGACATAAAGCGACATAATAATTTCGCCTTTGAAATTGCCTTACAATTGCCTTCTCTTTTTTTTTTTTTTTGGTGGCACACTGGGATTTGCTGCCCCTTCCCCCAGGCAGCAGGCAGCAATCGCCCCTGCTGCTAGCAGGACGCGCTTATTTTTAGCTTTGCCACATGGAAAAACATTTCTTTTTTATGCTCTACGGCTTTGTTATATGCTCTACACAGTGAATGCTTCAACTTTGGCAATCATTTGGCCACACATGAGAATTTAATGAAGTGAATTGAATGTCTCTAAGACTTACACTACCCACAACTTCTACTTGAATAGCTAACAGCTATAGTGTCGCCCCAAACACAAGCTCTTTTGAACTTTTTTAATACATTTTTTAACTGCCTTTCAGTTTTGAGTGCATCTTGGCTTCGGCTTGCCCCAGTTTACTTGCCATTTATGATTGCCACTCAGCTTTATCAACAGGCATTTGCTTCCATACTCTTGAACACCTCACATGTTTGTTTGCCCAGATATGCATGCAGGAGACAAAAAAAAAAGTAGAAAACAGCGCAGCTAAACCGGAAAATGTGTGAAAATGAAAATTGACTTATCAACGACAGGCCTAAAAATAAAATAAAAAAAAAAATAAATAAACATAAAAAGCAACAACAACTGCAACTGAAACAGAAACACAAATGGCGCCAGTCAACTGGTCCTGGTCCATGTATCTGCTGTCAGCTGATTTCATTTAGTGGCCGCAACACGAAAAGTAAATTACAATTACTTAATATAAAAGCCACTGTCGAATTGCCATTGGAATTGCCAGTGGAAATGCGTGATGCGCGTTTCATGTAGTTTGTGAAAAGTTTGTGCTGCCGCTGAAGAGTTGCTGCCACATGTCGCATGCATAATCATTAATAAAAACTAAATAGATTGACGCTGCTGCTGGCTGTCGTCTCCTGGCTAGCTGTTGGCTGGCTAATGGCATTCATTAGCACCCGCTACCCTCTAATACACGCACACACACACACACACACACACACACACACACACACACACACACACACACTCGCCTTATAATACTTGCTGGCAAGTTTCTTAAAGTTTCCGTCTTGCCCTTCTGCTATATGTATTAGCTTGTTATGCCCTGTACTTATAGCACATGTTGCATAGAGGCTCGGCTGAGCTATGATTGAGAGTGTGAAGCTGGCAGAGTGCATATAGACTTCATTATCTAATGTCTAGGCTACTTGATGAGAGTATTGAAAGAATTTTAGTAAGGTTACGTTTACATATTTATATATATATATATAGCAAAAGAGAAAAGGAATCCTTTTTTATCTCACATATCATTAACTTTCTTATGCCTCTATCTAATTGTATTAAATAAAATATTATGAAAATCTAAACATTAACGATATATATCGCTTACTTAGAGCCTTGCTCAAGTTTGTTAAATATCGATAGCTAAAGAGGAAAGGCATACAAGTATATTCTCACATATCAACAAGTTTCTTATGCCTGTATGTAACTACATTGAATTATAAAGTTTTTAAAATATACGATATATATCGCTTACTTATAGACTTGCTTATTCTTGTTAAGATAGCCAAAGAGAGAGCTAAACAGGAAAGTAATCCAAGTATTTTCTCACATATCATTAAGTTTCTTATCTAACTACTATTAAATAGAATATTTTGCTAATTATAAAATTTTTAAAATCTACGATATATATCGCTTACTTAAAGCCTTGCTCAAGTTTGTTAAGAATCGATAGATAAAGAGCAAAGGCATACAATTATTTTCTTACATATCAATATAACATTAAATAGAACTAACTACATTAAATAGAATATTTTGCTAATTATAAAGTTTTTCAAATGTACGATATATATCGCTTTGTCAAGTTTGTTAAGTATTGATAGCTAAAGAGGAAAGGCACACAAGTATTTTCTCACATATCAATATCTAACTACGTTAAATAAAATATTTCGCTAATTATAAAGTTTTTCAAATATACGATATATATCGCTATATATCGCTTACTTATAGCTTTGCTCAGGTATCGCTTGCTCTGCGACAATTTTGATTGCTGACAATGCACTCACTATAATGTTTACAGGGTATTTGGCAGTCAATCACTTTGCATTCTATCATAACATACTGATGCCCCGCTGGGCTTGGCCAGTGCCCAATTAATCTTAATTAAAGTCCTGTGCACGCCGCTTGGCTCAACTCTCGCATATGTGTGGGCGTGTCCGCGGGCGTAAGCAGCTGTTGCTGCCCCCATTCGCTTCCATTTCATTTAATTGTAATACATTTGTCTGCTGCTTAATGGCGAATTTACGTGCGTCGTATAAATCAACTTTTGCGCTCAACGATTTATTTTTAGCATTTACGAAGCAAAAGACCCCCCAGCTCCAACCCCAAATCCCAACCCCCCCCCCCCTCGACACGCATTGATAACAAACAAAAAAAAAATTGCGTTGCAAATGGTTTTATATTTGGATCGGCCGAAAAGCTGCTAATTATGCAACAATCGGTTGCATGAACAGCAGTAAGTGGCAGCAGCAGCGGCAGCAGCAGCACTAATGTGGCTGCCTTTTGCTGACCAGGCATGAATATAAAATACGCTGATTACACACTCACGCACACTCACAGAAATTGTTAGCCATTGTTGATTTTGTCGCTCAATTGTTTTGCTGCTGTTGTTGCAACAGTTGCTGTGGCAGCAGCCTCATTCCGAGGCAAAAGCTTTTATGTCATTTAAACGCAATCAACAGGATATTAACGCCAGCTGAAAAGCACTTTAAATCATAATCAAATTTTCGTTTCTAGTTTTTCTATTTCATGTGAATCATTTTATGAATGCGCTGAAAATTTCTGTTTATTATTTTTATACTCGCTCAGCAAATTGAAATTGGTTAATTTAGCATTTTATATTCTACTATATACAAGTTTATTTATTTTCGTTAGCAAAAGTATTGAGATTAGAGCTCAGAAGTAACTGTTAATCGTTTGTATCTCTATGCGCTCTCACTCTCACTCATTCTCTTTAAATCAAGTCTCTCTACTCTCTTAACACTCTCTCTCTCGCTCCTTAAATCAAGACATCTCTACTATGTATTCCCTCGCTCATACTCTGATCAAGAATCTTCGTTTCGTTTCATTTTGGTCTTCGTTTGAGCGCTGTGAACTATTCGTGTGTTTCGCTCTCTTCCCGAACTTCGTTTAGTGGGCGATACGATTGACGCTCGCCCACGATTCATATTCAAACACGTACACATTCACAATCACGTAAGCTATAGATGTGTTTAGCGCAGAGAACTTTCGCACATATACCAATACATACACGAAAGACAACTCAACTCAAGTCGAAAACGTTGGGGAAAAAAAATCAGATCGATCGCAGACGAATTCGTTGAACAATTGTTCACTTTTTTTTTTTTTTACATTGATAAATGGACAACAAATAATGGCGAGCTCTCTTTGAGTCTCTTACGCTCGTTGTGCTAAAGAATATTATCTTAAAGTAATATATTTTTGCAATGTGTTCTTTTTGATTTTGGAAAACTAAATATCAAGTTGACAATTAAACAAGTATTATGCAGTCAGTTATACTCGGCAGTTGCATTCTGCTTTTAATTAGAAAATTTAGTTTTTCATATAATAAAACTTAATATAATAAATATTTTACATTAAACTTGTCTAGGCACAAATTATTTTTAGTTAAATCATAATTTTACTTGAATAACAGCTGAAATTCAATTTATATAATTTTATTTTATTTTTATTTATAAAGTTTTCATATATAAAATAAAAACTTGTATATAGAAATATAAAATATTGAAACTAGATTTACAAATTTATTTTATGAATAATTTTTATATAATTTTATACCAAAAATATATGTTAATGCTTTTAAATACATAACTCTAAGCTTTTACAAGCTTATCCTGATTATTCTGCTTAAATCAAACCGCATAAATTTTATTCACATTACGAAACTTTTGTAGCACAGTATTTGCTAAAATTATAGACTGCTAATAGTAGCATATATATATGTATATATATATATATAAATATTTAGTATTATTATTATTAAAACACAAAAGCAAATCCAGTCACGTTTTTGGGGTCTACTTAAATGATTATGAATCTGCGCGCGCTCAGCGCTGCTTGGGGACAATTAATTAACTAATTAGCGTTTGCCGTTGCATTTATTATGCCAATGTCGCAGCTGCTGGACATAATTTATGCACATGTTCTGTGGCTAATGGCAGCAAAAATGGCCCTCAATTCCAGGTGCTCGATTAGCCGTCGGTTCACCTTAATTAAGGCAAAGCAGTTATGGCCCAGCTATAGATACTGGCAATTGCTTAGCTGATCAACTATTGCTTTCCACTTCACTTGAGCTTGTCAATCAAAGCAAAATTAATTAACAGAGAAGCAAAAACAACAACAACAACAACAACAGATCGATATATGAAATCAACTTTGAGTTGCACTTTAGATTTCTCTTCTATTATTTTTTTTTTTATTTTTTTTTTTGTGCTGTTGCTATTTGCTATTTGCGCAAATTGCTTGCACAAACAGCTGGCAATGAGTCAACACAAATAGCGGGAGCAACAACTCAATCAAAAGCAAAGACGCAATGGGCGAGAGGGCGGTCGAGGGAAGGGCAGGGAAAGCGTCAAAAAATTTAACAAATTAATTTAGCTGCGCGCTGAAAGGTATGCTACAAAATATTTACAAAATGAAATGCGTCAGCTTGAGTTGACTTTTGAGTGAGTTCGCAGCGGAATAGCGGAATAACTGAGTCACTGAGTCACTGACTAACTGTTTACGATTTACGTAATTTCCTATAGTGCTAGATAACAATCAGGACTGCGAATGCGGAGGGCAGCTAATAGAACTGAAAAGTTAAAATATATAAGTGGAAGATAAAGTTGTAAGACAAAATGTAATTTTAAACAAGTTAAGCAGCTCGAGTCGGGCATACTCGAGGAGGTAATAGACGGAACGTTAATTAACTATCCAGAAAACAATTTTGAAGTTGACATTTACACAAAAAATATCTAATATTCTAGCCTAAATACTAATCCAATAATAAATCAGAATGTATATCTACCATAGATTTCTACTAAATGCAATCTTACTTGACAATGAGCACAAACTTATTATTCAATTCAATATAAATTCAATTTTAATTCTATGAGTGATCATATATATAAATATTTGATATGTAAAAGGTCAAGGTAAATTTTTTTTCTATTTATTTTGCAATTTCCCAAATCTAAGCAGCTCAAAGCATTTGTCTTTACTTTTCTAAGAAAAATAAATGATTTTGCCAGTTTATCCTGCAGCGACACTTAACAAATTGTTTGCTTGCTGCAGATTAGCCCAGCTGCAGCATATTTGCAATTTAAATCTTGGCCAAATAACAATATAGCTTTAACAAGCTGGGCAAATAGCCAAAAGGCCAAGACAGAGGCAAAGGTAGGCAGGCTTTAAGAATTGTGAAATAAATTGCAAAGGCTCAGAGACAGAGAGAGAGAGGGAGAGAGAGAGAGATAGATAGAACTTGACTAGCTAATTGCTTGTAATCTTGAGCTGAGGTAAAACATATTTATGGATATTTTACAAACACACACACACATATATATATATATATGCATATATTTATGTATTTGGCATGCTTTGGCATCGATTTAAGCCAGGGCAAAAATTTCAATTAAAAAGCAGAGAGAATAAAGGCTTTCCTTTCCACATTTTGCTTACAGAGTTTATGGTGTGGCCTGGCCTGGCAATTAAAGGAGCAAACGGAGCCAAAGGAGCCAAAGGAACAGCAGAGCTGAAGCATATTTTATAATTAGAAAACATAACGAATTTGTAAGCAAAATCCTAAGCTTTGCATTCGCCAAAAAGTTTCCAAGTGATTAATTTCACAATCACAACGAAGGGCAACGACAGCCGAACTGGGGGCCAACAACGACAGCAATTTAAGCCAATTAAGCGACAACAACAACAACTGGGCCTAAAACGTAATCACAGCAAATGCCGCCATGAGTTTCCTCAGCTCCATGCAACAATATGTAACAAGTGGCATATCCAGCTTGGGCCTTGGCAATCGACGTTTTTCGCTGTCGCGTCAGGAGTCCGTCGAGCAGCAGGCGGGCGCAGGAGGCGTGGCTGGTGGTACAGCAGCACTTGGCGCGCAGCAACAATTGCTAAACCAGCAGCAGCAACAACAACAGCTGCAGCTGCAGCAGCAACCACAACAACAGCAGCAGCAGCAGCAGCAACAACAACAACTGCAACAGCAACAGTTGCTGCAACAGCAGCAACATGCACACGCACCACTACAACAACAGGCAAGCATTGGCAGCGGCCTGGGCGGCCTGGGCGGCGTCGGCATCGGCGTCGGCGTCGGTGTCTATGGCGCGCCTACAGCGCCCAATGCGGGCGTGACGGGAGGCGGTGCCAGCGGCAGCAATTATCCAGCCGGCGGCGTCGTCATTGGCAATCCAAATGCCACTAATCCATTACTAGGTGAGTCGCCCACGACGCAACAAACAAATTCACTACATTAGTGTGATAAATTGGGTTTGCCCCAAAGGCAAATACCCAATGTATGTCTGTCTGTCTCTGTGTGTGTGTGTGAGTGTGTGTGTATTTGCCAAAGTGTGGCAAGATTAATGAAAATCCATGACAAACTAAAGATACATATTACTTTTAATGCATGTTCACAAAACGAAAAGAGTATATTGGTTAAACGTTGTAATCGTTGCTATTGTTCGTATGAGACTTGGAAATAGAAATAGAAATAGAAATAAATAGGGGAATCAGAAAGAAATTATATTGTTATTAAATTTTTCTGCAAATCTTTTGACAATTGCAAAATTTTGTACGGTCTTTTGATTAATCTAAAAACAATTTATACATGTTTCAGTTTATGAACGAGTATTGTGCAGTCAGTCATGCCCTTAGCACCGCATTCTTCCTAGTTTGATATATGCTTGGGCAAAATAATAATGTTATGTGAATGCGTTGGCAAATGGAAAAAAAAGTAATTAATTTTTATGAAAAGCAAAAAATACTGTAATTAATTACGGTTTGCTTAGTGCCGTTTAATATATAAATAAATAAATATAAAAATAAATATATATACATATATGTAAATATATATACATTGCTTACGCACATTATTTTCACTTAATTGATAGTTGGTTGTGGTTTAGGCCTAAATTGGAATTGCGAAACAGCTCAAGCTATGCCAAAGAGCGGAGCGAGAGAGAGAGAGAGAGAGAGAGAGAGACAGAAAGAAGCTACATTCACATCTGTTGAATGCCATATTTGAATAAATTTATTACATGAGAATTTTAAAACTATTTCCAGTCATTGCAAGGATGCCATTTGTCATGCACATGCAGCAATGCTAACATTTCTATTGCCGTTTCACATTCTATGCTCATTTTACATTCTTGATGGCCCCAGAGGCGCGTTCGTTGCAGCTGCGGGATGTCATTTAATATATTATAACTTGGAGTTATGTTTGTTAGATAACTTATCTAATCTGACGTACTTTAGTAATAACTAGTATATCAAGTTCTTGCATATGTTGAGTGGCAGCAAACGTTCATGCAATGCTAAAGTAAATATATACTCAATTAGTATTCATATTCATATAACTTTCTGCGAGCAGCTCATAGATGATTTAACTTTAGCAGCTATTGCTGCCTAATCGAGATTGTGATTATGGTTAGATGCAATCAAATATAATCAGCTTTTCATATTCAAATAACTAAATAAAGCATATTTACTCACACTACTCACATGCTGCAACGTATTGCAGCTGCGCTTCATTTATCTATTCCAGCATTGAGTTTCTAAGAAACTTTCATTGCATATTCAGACAGGCCAAATATTTAGCTACTCAGCAAATATGGACAGGAATATTTACTCGAATTGGGCATTACACATACGCCATGTGGTGGCCATTTGCAAATGCAGCTGCAGCTGCTGCACGAAAATGCTCAACAAAGTCAACAAAATGCTGGAAAAAAGAAGAAAAAAAAACCGAAATAAGAAACAAAACGTAATCGATAGTTTTATTTCCGGTCTAGCCACAAAGATGCCAACAGCAGGCAGTGAAATTCATATTGAATTTGTGAGACGTCATGTTTTCCAAATGCAAAACCAAAAGTAACAAAAATATTTCGAGTTCGAACAGCAAATGTGACTGAAAAGTTTTTGAGATTATTTTTCTACTCTACTTTTTTTTCTAAGTTTTGTGGTGCAAATGGTTTGAAAGTCGACGAGATAAGCAAACAAATCCGTAACAAAAAAAAAAAAAAAAAAAAGAGAAAAAAGCGAACAAACTGCAACAGAGACCAAAAACTGTGCAGCGCCATTCGCCAAGGCAATCAACATGCATATGAGAATCTGTTGGGCGTTGTTGCTCCTTTTGGCAATGAAACTTGTTTTGCCTCTCGGCAAATCCAATGCGGGATTTTCATAGTAGTTGTTGCTGTTGCTGTTGGCTTTCGCAAACACATTTCAAAGTCAAGACACAGACGCAGCAAGCCACAGAAACTGCTGCTCAGCTGTTCAGCTGATTCGTTGTCCTGTGTGCGTGGCTCATCGTGGTTCGGCATTTGCTTAGCTTTTGATTTACAAACGTCTACAGCATTTGAATCAAATTGAAATTGGCTTATCTTGTTGCACGCGCCGCGAACGAGTGGTTTTTGGTCACATAACAACGACAACAACAACGACAACGACAACGCGAACGTCAATAGCAGCAATAGTGAAGCTAAACTAAACAACTTTTAGCTATAAAAGTGGCTTAGAAAAACAGCTAAAGTGTGTTGAAGCAAGAGCAAGCAAGAGAAAATAGTTTTGAAAAAGTTTAACTAGAAAATACAGTAGTGTGACTTAAATAGATTGTGCCAGACTAGAAGATACTCTAATGTGTTTAAGTTGTTTGTGAATAAAAAAATTAAAGTAAACTAACAAAACTTGAGGCATGCAACAAGTAATGTAGAAGACTAGAAGATACTCTGCATGTTAAGTATTTTCCAGCTATAGAAAAGCTAAAGTAAACAAATTTTAGTTATTGAAGTAGCTTAGAAAAACAGCTAAAGTGTGCTTAAAAAAGCAAGGGAAATATAATAGAGTAGTTAAGCAGAAAAGTACATTTGTTTAGCTTGCTTAACATGTGATAGACTTGAAGATACTCTTTAATAGAAAACGTAAATTCAAGTAGTTTTAGCTATACAAATGACTATAAATGACTATAAATAACTATAAATGGCTATTAATAGCGAAAAATTGATATAAATGGCTATAAATGGCTATAAATGACTATAAATGGCTATAAACTGCTAGAAATGGCTAAAGTTCATACGGGATTAGAATAGCTTAATTAACATCTTGTATAGTTTGCATTAGGTAGGCTAAGCTGAATAACTTAATTATATAATATCTGAATAAAGTTAGCCAAGCTAAACTAATATCAATTTAGTTAATTAGCCAAGCGAATAGTGCCTGACTAGAAGAAACTCTGTGTGTTGAGTAATTTCAGACAATGTTGACCTTTTTTCGTATTCAAGCTTTTACATATGAAAATAAAGTAACATATTAATATAACTAAATCATAGTAAATACGGATTATATATACATTATATTATATAGTCTTTTAAGACATGGATTATATAGTTTTAAAAAATATGGATGTAAGCAATGAAATACGCATATATCATGCATATGGATATATCAAAAATCATCTATTTTTCCTATAAAAACTGGCCAACTTGCCAATAATACACACTCAAAAGAAGCTAAATATAAATAGCTAGTTTTAGCGTGAAACTAGCGAAATGCGCAACACTGAATGGCAGCAGGCGTGGCTGCTATAAAACCGCCAACGTGTAAGCGCATTTGCTGATGTGCGTTGCTCTATGTGCTGTCTATGTGTGTGTGTGTGTGTGTGTGTGTATCTTTGTGTATTTGTATGTGTGATTTTCTATGTCCCCATACATTTGTCTATGTGGCTGTGTTTTTTGGGCTAACTTTGACTTTATGCTTGAATCTCTGAGTACATATGTATGTATGCCTGTATGTATTCTCTTTTGCATAAGCAGCAGCAACAACAGCCAGACAGGATGGCAGTCAGGCAGGCTGTGGGACTGGCTGAAGCCCGAAAAGCTTTCGTGACGAAGCCGCAGCAATGGTTAGACAAATGGAGTGGCACTGGCAACAACAGCACTAGTAGCCAGAGCAATCACATAAAACTGCAATACTAGCACCATTGTCCTTGCCGCTGGCAGGGATAGCAACTCAAAGCAGCTCGGAGCACTAATAGCAGCAACAGCAGCAGCCACACAGATGCATGTCAAGGTTGCGGTTATGTTGCTCTGAGCAACGCTTGTCCACATCCTGCCCCAAAACACCTACACCCATGGCCTCCATCTATACTTTCCGGCCCCTATACTCTACACCCTCCATTCTCCTCTTATACCACATTGACCGCATCGCATTGACTTGACTGGGGCTTAGCTGGCGGCCTGACTGACCGACAGCTTTGTTTCCTTCCTTGTTTCCTTCCTGCTCTAAACTGTAAACACCACGAGTTCCCATCTCCGCACTGCTCCCCTAATCCATTAACATGCGCTTCATGTCTAAGTACTCCCCATTGTATTAGAAGTTACGAGCGTCTAGTTCTCTCTAGCAATTGCATGACTTTCTTAAGCTCTAAGCATGAAAATAAAAATTGAAACGAACAGTTGAGAGAATGAGCAAATAATACGAAGAAACAACATGAAAACGTAATTTGTCTTTTAGTTTTATTTCTCTTAAGTTCACAACTCAATGCGAAGCTTAAAACTCAAGGTCAAATGCAATTTAAGACACTTCCCTTGAGATACTCTGCGCTTGTAGGAAAAACTTTCGAGAGTAGGAGTTGACCTCCTAACTGGGTTTACTTATCAAACTTAAAGTTGCATTAAATCCGGATATTTATTAGTTCGGCATGCCGAATTTTGAATTTGTTATATTATATATACTATAAACTCTCTCTCTCTATTTCCACTTGTCTCCTCCACAGGGTATCCCAAGGTAGTGCCATTGCCTGGTAGTGCAGCAGCTGCTGCTGCTGGCAATTGTTCATCCGCTGGGAATACTCCCATCAATTCGCGTCGTCAATCGCGGGGCCTGGACTGTTTGGCGCCACCGCGCACGGGTTCATTTCGTAGCCGGAACTCGCCGCTGCATCAGCCGGATCCGCCACCGCGGCCACCGTTGGCCTTCTGCAAGCGACGGCTCAGCTGGCCGGAGGTCGATCCACGCTCCAATTCTGGGTAAGTGTGAGGGCCTAATGCATAGTTGATGATGTGCGAGAAAGTCGTAAATGGAATATTTTTCCCCCATCATACACGGTGAACTTATTGAAAATTCGGAAATTCGGAGGGTATAATATTTTTGTGAAAATTCATGTAACAGATTGGTAGCAGGCAGCAGGAAGAGTAGAGTCGGTCTACAAAAATGATATCATAATATAATAATTTATATACGGGTATTTCCTAGTCCGGCATTCCCAGCTGGAGCACACGCTTACTTGTTTTTATTTCCGTGTGGACCCCCCGCAGTACATTTGCTCATTATAATTAACTACGGGGCGCCGCAAATAGCTATTCACTTATATAAATAAGTAGATATACATATATACATATTTCTAAATACGTATATTATATATATATATTTTCGTTTGTGCATTTCAAAGAGCACTGCATAAATTATATAAGGTCCGCGCCTAATGAGCAACTCTGTTGAAATTTTTGCCCATAAATTATATATTTAAGGAGCTGAAAGGCTTCTCGCAATGAAATAAAATGAATTATTTACCAATTAATGAATCTACTTCACTTGCTATTATATTATGTGTTACGTATTATGTGTTACGTATTCTGTTTTACGTAGTACATAGTACTATTACGTATTACGTTTGCTCTCTATTCAAGTTTCAAGTCCGACCTTCATAATTATGTAATTACAAAAGTTTGGTATTTGTTTTTGTTGTTTAGTATTTTATTTTTAACCCGCTCTACGTTGTAATTCCCAAAAGAAACTTTTGGCCACGCCCCGCACCGCCTCGTCTAAGTCTATGCAACATTGGCAGTTTCGAATGCGGGCCCAACCTTTTGAGCAGCTCAAACTTTTTGGCCAACTTAAGCACCCACACACAGTGAGAGACAGAAAGAGAGAGAGAGAGAGAGAGAGAGAGAGAGAGAGAAAGACATACTCACACACAGATAAGGCCATATCTTAGCATTGAGTGTTTGAGATGGGACAAGCAAGGTTGCAACATGGTGCAGCCACAACGAGTGCCTCGCTGCCTCGGCGTCTGCTTTGCATAATGCGGCTTCAACTTAACCTGAAAATGTGCGCATAATGAGACTTTGGTCTTGAGGTAACATTTAATTAAGCATGAAATGAGATTTTGCAAGGTGTTGCTTTAAGAAACACAAAGTTTAGCGTCGACCAGTCAGTTAGCTGCAGTCCATGAGAAGCGCCGAGAGAGGCGCGTGCAAAATGAATGTAATTAAAAGCCTTAACTAAGATGCTAGCAAGCCAGAACCCACTTAACAGTCAAGCTATATAAATATATATAAATATAAATATATATAATAAAGCAAATATTTATGCAAATATTGATAAAGCTCAAAATAAATTTGGAAAATTCTGCAAATATACGAACTAAAATAAATAATTTAAAATAGATTTATATTTGTCAAAAAGTTGCAATTAGTGTATTTCATAATACAAAAAGCTGTGTGTAAAAATGTGAGCAAATGCGATAAAATATGTAGATTAATTAAATTTAATATACAGTCAACAAGAACAAATTAACAGTCATTAAATTGTCATAAAGCAAATGGAATTACAATGTATAATTATACTGAAATATGTATATATGGAATATCCAGTAAATGTGCTCTGGAGTCTGCAGTGTACGACTAGAAGATACCCTGGACCGTCATATGCTTTATGGGATTTGTCAAGCCATCTTTTGCCTTCAGCACACATTTTCACAAAAAAAAAAAAACATTTTACGCTAAGCTAAAGAAAAGTTTTATAAAGTGTTTACCAACACTGCACGAAAATATTTGCGACAATATAAATGCACAATAAATAATAAATAATAACAGCGACAAAAGAAAAACGAAAAGAAAAAAATAAGAAAAAACAACAGAAACTGGCTCAAGCAGCAAGACCAAGTGAAAGAAGCAACAACAGGGCCAAGTAAAGCGCTAAAGATATGCCAAGAACTTTAAACTGAAATTGAGAGCTCGTTGACAAAAAATCGCAAGGCAAACAACAGCAGACAAGTTGTGCCAAAAAGTTTCAAAATGAAATTTTTTAGCGCAAAAAAATCAAGAATGAAAACAAAATATAAAACTTGCGAACATTGCACTGTGTACGTCAGCGCCACGCCTCATGCCAACTTGACAATTGGGGCGCACAAAAATGAAATAAATAAATAAGAAAAAAAAAAAAACGTCAACAAAAAGTGTTGGCCACATTCGCGCGTAGGGCCCAAAATGAAATTTCTGGCAGAGTACGGCTTATAATTTTTATCGTATACCACGGAAAAGCAATAGATTGGGGTGTGTCTATTTATAAAAGTGAAAGAGATAACAAAGTCTTAGGGGGTTAATTGACTTTGTCTCTCCAATATATATAGTATATAGAAATCGATTATTATCGATAAATATCAATTGGCTTAGAGAACTTTCTAATAAAAGTGAAAGAGATAACAAAGCTTTAGGGGGTTAATTGACTTTGACTCTCCAATATATATAGTATATAGAAATCGATTATTATCGATAAATATCAATTGGCTTAGAGAACTTTCTAATAAGTCAATACTCTGCTCATCTTGTTTGTCTGAGAGGCATACGGACTGCATAATTCTATATAAATTTCAATTTATCGATAACATATAGGGTATCTATTAGTCAGATGCCATCAATTACTTTGCTAGCATCATAAACGTAAAAAATCTGAAAACGCTGGCAACAAAGTTAAGCCGCTTAGGCGCTTAGCCGCTGCCCATTTTGTGCTGAGTGTGAAAAGTTTTGTAGCTCAATTTAAAGACACAGATGCTGAATATATATATATATATATATATATATATATCGATGTATATGTGTGTGTTTGTGTGTGTATGCCATGCAAATCAAATGATTAGGCACATCATCATTATCAGCATGAGCAGCAACATCATTATCGTGTGCAACCCTTAACTGTGTTAAAAATCTGTTAACTGGCGCACTGGGCGTATGATTAATATGAAAACAAGCTGCCAATTCTATATATATATATATTAATATATTCATATGTATGTATGTGCACATGCATATATTTATATATATATATATATATATACGCATATATTTGTATACAATTAGCGAGCGACGGGAGAAGCAACAAGCGTATGGGCCGAAAGCAGTCGACCCTTATCAATGTTTGAAATAGGTCTGACATGAATGCGGCGCTATGCAAATGGAATACTTAATACTTATGTCGAGCATATTGACAGTGCCAATTAGAGCTGGCTGACATGAGCAGCACGAGTCGATGCTGAAAATTGTTTGATATCATCAAGTGCACTCGCATGTAAACTAAACTTTGATATCCCAACTCTCTCTCTCTCACTCACACACTCTCTCTCTCTCTCTCTCTCTCTCTATCTACAGCGTACAGGAAACGGATGGGTCGTATTTTGAGAACTTTACATCGCTCGGCTGGAAACGTGAAAATCGTCGCATGTCGGCGACGCGTGCGGCCGAATCACGTGCCGAGGCTAATCCAGAAAATGAACGTGATCCGCCAGTGCCCGAGGAGTCCATCGAACGTCATGATGATAAAGAGAAGCTCTATGTGGAGGTTCTGCACACCATAGCCAATACAGTGGGCGCACCAGCGCCCGGCGGACAGGTGAGTCAACACACACACACATACATCTCTCTATTTGTATGTATGTATATAAATCAAGAATAAGGTAAAAGGTTCAAACACTATCTATGAATTTTTGATTAAGCTTAAAACTTATGCAAATTACCGTTGGAAATTAACGAGCGGTTAGCTAGATGATAGATGATGACTAAAAGCCCATTTGCTCTCGTTCTCTAATATTCTGCAATTTAAATGATTAATACCGTTTAAGGGGTTTTAGGCCCTTTAGGGCAAAGTGTTTGAGCCAACACACGTTCGGGCAGCTGGCAATAAAATTCAATTATAAAAGTGTTTTCTTTTTTTTTTTTTTTGATATAAGCGAAAGTAGAAGAGGCAAAAGCAAGAGCAGAATAAGTAAAAGTTTAGCTGGATTTTCATTTCGGTTTGCCATTTTCCAAGTATTTTTTCAATACTTTGCACAAGGGCAAAATGCCGGCTGCGGCCTCAGCCACATTTTTCAATTATCGTTTTTAATTTAACAGTGAGAAAATTGCACAACTAATGAAACTTTAGCTGAGTGCAGCTAGAAAAGAAAATTAAGGAGAGGGGCGGACAGTTTGGAGCTGCTGTAGGGGATTTGAGGAAAACTAAGTTCAGTTGGGCGGGGGGCATTGGGTTATGGAAGCATAATAAAACTTTCAGCCGTGGCTGGGCAAATGACGTTAGTCCTGCTGTGATTGCGATTCAAGTTGGGGTCAATTCTCGCGAGGCATTGAGCTCCGAGTCCCGAGTCCCGAGTCGAACGGAGTCGAGTCACTCAACTTATTTATTCCGCAACAGAGCTCAGCGTGCGGCATTTCCTGCCACACTCCAGCGCCATATAATGGAAAATAATTACAAATCGCAGCAGCTGCAAGTGGGTTAATGTTTTTAATGCCAACTAATGATTGAATAAATGTGCGTTACATTAATGCCTTAACTAACTACCAGCAGCTCCTATGATGAATCGCACCAGTCGATTCTCACGACAAAACTTTAATTGAAATTCGTAGTATTACAGGTCTACCGAGAATCGAAGCTAAACCTAAACCCTACCGAGACCCACAGCCAAATAAAACTTTGTTCAACATGTAAAGCTGCTGTTATTTTAGCTGCCATAAAAAGTAGTTGGCAAAGTTTCTTGATCTTCGTTGCGTTTATGCTGTGAGTTTTTCCTTTAAAAAAAGTTCATCAGAAAAACTTTAAGTTGCAAGTTTTCTTTTCAATAGAGGAAAAACAAATACTACAATTAGCATTTTCATGATAAATTCTATAAAGTAAGAATTAATACATTATTTTCAATAAGTTTAAGTACAAGTTTTGTAATATTTATAAGCAGCCATTGGCAGAGGGCATTAAAGTATATTTTATGCATTATTTAAAATTTGAAAAAAATAACTAAGAGAAGTGAATTCGATGAAGTTTTTGAAGTAATATTTTATTCATAATTTAAATGATCAAAAATACTAGAAAAAAAAATAGTTTAATCGACTTGAAGACTTGAAGTAGATAATTAAGCATTATAAAGTATGAACTGAAATGCGAGCTGGCATCTTCTTCTACATGGACAGCTGAATCTGTGCAGCTTAATTAGAAATACATAACTTATATGGTCTCTTACGCCTCCCATTGCTTATATATATTTTCACAATCCAACATACACTCAGTTCTCAATTTTAATGTGCTTAACGTATAATGAGCTTATTCGAAAACTGAAAGCTCAGTAGATAATATTTAGCTACTTTCATGCCCAACAGCAAGTTAAGCTTAAAAAGTTTAGCATATTTTAGAGAAATGTCTAAGGGGTATATTCCTTATGTTCTGTTGCATACAAATAAAAAATAAGAAAAAAAGAATTGAAATCACATTACAAATTATTGCTGTCTCCTGCTCAGTGCAATTTCTCAAATGCAAATTATATATTTGCTCAATGCAGAGCATTGTCTCGTCGAGTTAACTCGTAGCTTGCTCAGCTCTTTATATTTATATAGATGAGCACAAATAAGTTCTACAAATGAGACTTAGATTTTGCCTAGTCAACAAACGATTGGACCAGTGCAGGGACGTGGGCGTGGGCGTGGGCATAGGCGTGACAGAGTAGAGAGAGAGGGAGAGAGAGTAGCTAAGCTTTCGAGTGAGGTTCGATACTTAATAACTTAGCTGGACTCGCTGCTGCTGCTGCTGCTGCTGCTGCCTAGGCGACTTGGCAGTCAAAGCAATCAAATTAAAAGAATGCTGAAGCGACAAGGGGCGGGGGGCGTGGCAGAGGCATAGCTCTGAGTGCTGAGAGGTGATGAAAGCGCCACTTGAAGCGTGTGCAAATCGGCAAGTCAGAATGGAACGGCTAATAAATTCGACAAGATAAATCAATATGCAAAAATGTGAGAAAATATATAAAAAAAAAAAAGAAAAAGGAAAATATACGCCAGAGAAAAAATCAACAAAAATTATTTGATATAGGGTCGCGAGCAAAGCAAACAGAAAAGACCAGCAAAATAAAAAATAAAAAAAATTTTAGTCAATAAAAACAAATAGCTAAGAGTTATTTGAATGGAAAAATACCCTGTTAAACTGTGCAGGCAAAATGAAAAGAAAATTAGTTGAATTCTTTTGAAGAAAATTGAGTGATTGAGAGAATGAGAAAATATACTAAAGTTGAGTTGTGTAATAAAGATTCTAAGATTTGTAAAAGTTGAAAGTTTATGTTTCATATCTTAATCCCAAGCGTGGGTATACCTGGCTGCAGGTACTCACCTGTTAATGCTCAAGTAGCTTTATTATTTTAACATTTTTCTGCACACAGCAGCTGCTGTCGCTTACATAAATTTTGACAAGCTCATGATACCCCTTTTTATGCTCGCTTAAGCAAATGATGAGGAGAGTATATTGGGTTTGTTTAATGTCTGCATTGCTCTCTTGACAGGGAATTTGATATGGAATATACGCTCTTTGGCATTATCATATTGTAGAGATTGCAAATCAAGAAGAGTTTATATCAAATATATCTACGTTCTTTTTAAGCATGGAAAATCATGTAAGACTATATCAGTCAGAGCTTTGAAATTCAAATATTTGTTGCTTTGAACCCTGAACAAGTATTGCTTAGTCGTTAGCATCCTTTTCTTATATTATAATTTTATATATTGAGTATAAGAACGTGCTGCGTTATTCAGCGCAAAAAGGAAAAAAAATGTCAATTCATTCAGTTGCTGCTTTTTTTCTCTGTTCACTCTCGCAATTTGCAAACAAAAAAAAAAAGTGACAAGCTAATTAAATTGAATGAAATTAAATTGAATTAAATGTTAATCGACGCGGCACGCGGCGTATGCGTAATATTTAACACGTTCTTAATCTCACGCTCTCTCTCACACTTTCACTCTCATTTTTTTTTTCGTTGCTTACAGTTTGCGCATTACAAGGATGAAATGTATCTGCATGCACAGCGCGCCTTTGGTGTCAATCCGGATCGTCATTATCGCCTGCTGCACGCCTCCGCCGAGGATAAACCAAAGATAATCGTTCTCTCTGCGGTCGTCATCGAGGCTGATGGTCTCGAGGCAAAGGATGCAAATGGTAAGCCGAGCTCGAGCTCACTATATCAGTCTCAGTCTATCTATCTATATCACTCTCTCTCTCTCTCTGTCTCTATCTCTGTCTCCCTTTCCTGTCTATGTATCAAGCTGTCAAGTGCTGTGTGTGTGTGTGTGTGTGTTGTGCAAATATTTTTAGTTTGCAAATTGATTTGTGGCTGCCTTAATAATTGCATTATGAATTTTACATGTGTGCGTGTGTGTGTGTGTGTGTGTGGATGCGTTGAGTGCGTGTGTGTGCCTGATTGGGCGCATCAAAAAGCCAAACGAGTCATCAATAAACTGTTCGCAATATGCGACATGCTCATATATTTAGCATTTTTGCTACATTTTAATAATACCCTGTAAATAGTGTGTGTGATGGGTATGTTAGCTGTTTGGCCAAATATAAATATAAAAATGAATGCAAATGAATTAATCTAATTTGCTAAACAATAAAGTTAGAGATCTTGTGAATGAAATAGAATATGGAATAATCAAAACAATTTACATATATCAAAAATTCGTTCTACTATATTAAAAATTAATTTCTTAGTTTTTCCAAGCTAATAGAAATTAAAAAAAAATATAATAATATTTATACGAAATTTTTACAGAAAGTTAAACTACAAATATTTTATTAAAATTATATATAAAAAAAAAAAAAAGTTTAATTAAAATCTCTAAATACTGTTGCATGGCTAAATCATAGGCCTTAGCCAGTCCTTAGTCGATCACTATTAACTCAGTCACTTGGTTATTTCACCCATGTCACAGTTACGGCCAGAACCCAACCACATCGTGCCGCACAGCAAACGCAGGGCCAAAGTCAAGTCATCGACTCTGTTCCGCAGCTCGTTCAATAAATTTGCAATTTAATGCTTCCCATTTTGTTCATTATGCTCGAAGAAGAGCAGACGCTGCTGCTGCTGCTGCTGCTGCTGTTGCTGCTGCTTCATCGAAGGCAACGCAATTTCGCATTTTAATGTGTTCAAGGATGTGTAAGGAATACGTTGAGTGCTCGCTCCTGTTGCCAGACTCAACTTTTGCTGCGCTCTCGCATGCCCCAATTCTCCTTTCACTCCACCGCTCTCTTGCTCTCTCATTCTGCCATCTGCTAAATGTACTGCTGATGGCTAACGTCTGGCTGCCTGCCTGACTGCCAATAGCAACAACAACAACAACAACAACTCGTTGCCAATGAAACGTGGCTGATGAGTGCCTCGCTTTTGTTTGGCCATCCGCAATTGGCTGTAGTCGTTGCCATTGCCAGATCTGATGCCAGGCATCAGGCTCACTTTTCATTAGCAGCAATCGCTACTATTTCAGCTCAAGCAGCACACACAAAAAGAAAAAAATAGAAGGAAAATATACCAACTCGCAGTTGACTAGTTTTTCTAATAAGTTCAGCTAGAGATGGCAGCGTGCTTCACTTTTGGAATATATGCAAAAAATAACACGTATTGAATATGGAAATAATATTAAAAGTAATTTGAGTCACTTTTTATTGCATTTATTTTATAATATTTATCCCAAAATAATTGCTAAAAAAAAGGGAATTTGTTAGTCCTCAATTTTTGCTTTGATTCTTCATTATTTATATGAATTTGATTTAATCTTTGTTTCTTGGGTATTTTGATTTTGATTGAATAACAAGATTTTTAGCAATCTTATATATGTATATTCTCTTACTCCCATAAACATAACGAAATATTTATATTTTCTTTTTACCATAAATATTTATTAACTTTGAAAAAAAATTTGTAGCAATATAAACTGAATTATAATTTATAAAATAAAAAATAAATAAATAAAAATATGAATATATATAAATATAAATAAATAAAAATATGAATTTTAGTAAATTAATTTCAGGCTGCATTATTTTAATTTATTTATTATTTTATATATTATAATTTAGTTTATATTGCTTTCATATTAGGCATAAGAAGACATGGCTCAGCCGATAAAGAATATATAAATATATATAAATATATATAGGTTCGATAGCTGAGGCCTCTCGCCTGTCTCTTTAATCATGCATCCATCCATTTCATCTCAATGGCAGCTAGAGAGAACATTAGAGAAATCTTTCACATTCGACAGCACGTCCATTAAATAGTTTTCTCTTGACTCTACCTGCCCGTGCGTGTCACTTAGCCATCTCTATGACGCATTAAAGCAATGCGCACTCAGGAAGCTCGAATTAAATTCGTATAGCCCATTGTAGACATTTAATCGATTATTATCTCCCAGTTGAGTTGCTCGCAAGCTCAGCTGCCGCAAAGGTTGCCACACATAGCATCTTCCACTTTCTCTCCACTTCAGCTCTTCCACTGTCTCTCTCTATCTCTTTCTCTCTCTGTGTGTACGTGTGTAAATCAGTGGCACTTAATAATTGAGCGGCACTTTATGCAAATGAAATGTTAATCATACGCCCTGTGTGACCAGCAACGTCTGCTGCCAGCTGACGAGCAGCTAGCTCTGCTGCTGCCTGCAGGCAACTATCATTAATTGCCATTTAATGTCGCACGCTTTTCATTAATGTTGTATCACTTATTCACACTATTCTCTCTCTCTTTGTCTGTGCAGGTTTCTCGGATCCGTATTGCATGCTGGGCATACAGCCGGACGGCGGTCCGCCCGTGTCGCCGCTGCCGCTGCCGCCGACGCCACGCGCCCTATCGGCGGACATGAGCGGTGGCTTTGATAATAGTGCCACGGACTCACCGCCGCATCGCAAGCACAGTTTCCGTTTGAGCTTCAAGCGGCGCGAGGCCGGTCGACGGGAGCAGCGCGACTCGCTGGGCGGCCCGGTGCCGGCCAAGCTCATCAAGGCGACCAGCATCAAGCCCCACACGCTCAGCCCCAAATGGAATGAGAAATTCAAATTGTAAGTGTGCATTAAATGATTATCCAACAAATCTATACCCAAATAGATCCACCCCCCCCTTCACACACACACACACACACACACACACTCTTATATCAATCTCATCGATGTAGACACTTGTGCGGGCATTTAAATTCAATCACGTGTCCATTATCCCCTCGCTCAATGGCGGATTTGCCTAAAAAAAATTATTCAATTACGGCTCGATGCGTTTGCTCAATTTAGTTTGAAATATATCAAGAATACATTGGAATTTCGATTTGTTCGATTTGTTCGATTTGTTCGATTTGTAGGTGCCTGGAGACAGTTCATTTACGGCTCGCCGCATGACAAATGTTGCGCACACCCCGCGCTGCCCCCAGCCAGAGGCACAGCTCCAGTCTGACACAAACGCAAACATTTATCATTCAGCTGCGATCTCTGACAAACAATGGGGCAAAACAACTTCCCATTGTGGGCCGTAATTTACGAGGCAAAGGCAGAAGAAGAAGAAGAAGAAGAAGAAAAAAAAACAAAATTTAATTGCGGCCATAAAATCGACAATACATTTAACAATAGCAATTGCAATCGCTATCAAATTTATGTTGCAATTGCAATCAATATAAGCTGCAGCACAGCTGTCCTTGCGGAGCAATTCTGTGTTTTAAAATGCCAATACAACATTGAAATTTATGCAAACTGAAAAGCTGTTAAAGTTGTTTGAGCATTTGCTTAACAGGCAGTTAACTGCATGTTAAAGTTGAGCTAGCTAAATGAGTAGCTAAAAGGATAGCTAAAAGGTTAGCTAAAAGGATAGGTAAAATGATATCTAAAAGGTTAGCTAAATGGCTAACAAGAAGGTTCTAACTAGCTTAAAGTAAGGCTAAAAGCCTTGCTAAATAGCTAGCTAAAAAGCTAGCTAAAAAACTAGCTTAAAAAACTAGCTAAAAAACTAGCTTAAAAAGCTAGCTAAAAAGCTAGCTACAATGCTAGCTAAAAAGCTAGGTAAAAGGCTAGCTAAAGGGCTAGCTACAAGGCTATCTAAAAGGGTGCTAAAAGGCCAGCTAGAAGGCTAGCTAAAAGAGTAGTTAAAAGGCTAGCTAAAAAGGTAGCTAAAAGGCTAACAAGAAGTTTCTAGCTAGCTAAAAGTCTAGCTAAAAGGCTTGCTAAATAGCTAGCTAAAAGAATAGCTAAATAGCTAGCTACTAGGCCAGCTAAAAGGCTAGCTAAAAGGCTAGCTAAAATGGTAATAAGAAATTACCATGAAAAAGTTACTATAACAAACACTCAATTATTTACTTATTTTGTTTAACTACAACTTGAAGGTAAAAATATTAAACTCAAGCTGACTTTGACTGTTAGCCTTGACTGTATGTAGCATGAGGAAATTTAACATTAGCTGCCTGGCAGTACTTCATTATGCTTTCTGTTTCTATAGAATCATTAAATATTTATATGTAAAAAAAAAAATAGCTGTAAAGGCTTAAAAGCCCTAAAACGTATTAAAAACGTGTTCTCATATCTTTAAATCTGCTCGTAAACCATCAAATGAGTTCTCTTGTTTCATATGTGTGGATAATATATGTCGTAAATATAAAATTTGAGTATTTGCCATAAAAAAAAAAAGAAAGAGAAAGTAAAAGAGTTATAATTGGGAATGCCTGACTAGAAGATACCTCGACGAGCAGGGCTAATCCACCTCTGGCTGTAAATTCTAATTAGGAATATATTTGTTTGGTACGAAATCTATACTTCCATCCAATGTTCTCAGGGTATTTAGAAAAAAAAATACAGAGTTGAACAGCTGCTTCGGAGGACATGCTTTAAGGGTTTCTATTTTTACTATCAGAGCTCTTAAGGCGGCACTCAAAAAGTGTTGCCTACTTATCGGCGCCGTTACTAATTAGACAAATTAATGGCGGTCGCATTAGTGGGTCGCCCACAAACAAATAAATCAAATAAATACTAAAAGCAAATAAATTTTCGTTGCGCAGCGACATCGATGACATCAACACGGACACCTTCCACTTGGACATTTGGGACCACGACGATGAAAGCTGCGTCATGGACGCCGTGTCGCGTCTGAACGAGGTGCGCGGTGTACGCGGCCTGGGGCGTTTCTTCAAGCAGGTCTGCCAGTCGGCACGGCAGGGCTCCCAGGATGATTTCCTGGGCTCCGTGAATATACCCATTGCAGAGATACCCTCAACAGGGCTGGATGCCTGGTTCAAGCTGGAGGCGCGCAGTCATCGCAGCACGGTGCAGGGACGCATTCGCCTCAAGCTCTGGCTGTCCACACGCGAGGATCGGGGCCATGCAGCCGAAGAGAACAATGAACAGCAACTGCACAAGGTCGAAGAGCTGCAACTGGTCTTCATGCAGCACGAGGTGACCACTCACGAGCCCAGCTGGACCTGGAGCGGAGATCTGCCTGGCCCAGCGCTTACCATACTCCATCAGATGGCGGTGCAATCGGAGCTCACGGACTTGCAGTGCGCCATGGCTAGGTGAGTGAGGTATATAAGTGCTCCACAGTGAATATGCTTCCATTGCTTTCTCTTTGCAGATATGTGGCCGCTGCTCGACTGAATCGCTCAACACCGATGGATCCCAAGTTCTTGCATCGCCTGCTAAGCGATGTGGAGAAGCAGTGGAATCAACCCAATCAAGAGCCGCTCTCGCGCGACCTTGAGCAGTGGTTGGCGGAGGCAATGAATGGGTTCGTGGAACGCTCATTGAATCAGATACGACGACATCGGGACATCTTTCCGGCGCTCAACCCGCCCTCGCTCATACGTCTGGAATTTCTGCTGCGCTGTCTGGGTCTGCTCGGTTCGATGCGCGCCTTTCGCGCCGTCTGCCCATTCAACAAGGGCGTGCGCGGCGAGGTGGTGAATGCGCTGCGCAAGGGCTCCATAATGTGGGGACAGAATGTGCTGCGCGAATCGCAATGCTTGCCCAATCCATTATCGAATTTCGTAACAACATTAACCGCCGACATCCAGCTGGGCCAGACCTACTATCATGCGCTCTTCGACAAGTGAGTAAACGAGCCCTGATTACCCGACATGCTGTGCTCCCATCACCTTTGTCCAGCATTCTATTAAATATGTGCGGCACGTGTCGCATATAAAGCACGCTCTAAGGCCACCCACTCAGCCAGACCGCGCTACACAGTTCCCCGGACAAATAAAATTCACAAACAGTTTAACAAAAACAGCGCATTTAACCCAAAAAAAAGAGAAATAGAAAATTCCCGCTGCAACAGCAATGGGAATTTCAATGGCAATGAAAATGGCAATGGCAATGGCAATGGCAATAGCAAGGGGAATCCATTTACTGTGGCTCAACTGCTCCAGTTCAAGTTTATAGTGGCCACTAATCAGTTGGTTAGTTTGTTAGTTGTTTCAGCAGCTATAAACTTCATTAATTAGTAACGAAAGTTCTCTTTGACAGTTGGGTAACTGCACTTAAAATAATATGGTTTACTCTATTCGATATTGATACAGTGGGCGTTCGAAAATAGCAGCACGGGAGCTACTTGGGTTAAGGCAATGGGCAAACGAGTCGGTTCATTAGGGAGAAAACACTTTGTAATTGCCACAACAGTGCTTTAAAGTAAAGAAAATAAAATAAATATCGATACTGCTATCGATTTATAAATACGTGTGCCAAATCAACAGTCTATATGCTTCCTGCGAATATAAACTAATTTTTATGCTATACTTGACTGACATTAGCCAACGTTGCTTTTATGCCAGCATCTCATCATTGTTATCGTTATCGAATCATTGATTCTTATATTATGTTCTGCAATGCTGCATTTAATCACTCCTGTGTTATTGACATAATAATAATAATCGACAGACATATTTATAGATTGACATTTAATTACCGAAATCAATCAATTCTGTTATGAATTTATCGATTCTTATAATTATAAAATAATAAAATTTATCGAGTTATCGTTAGGTATTCAAATCAGGCATTTTTTTGCTTTACTTAAAATTCAGCTTACTATATACAGTATACGTTGCCTAAAACTGATTTTAGGAAAAATATTTTTAGCTTTCATTATTATAATCGATTTATCGATTTTTGTATTATCTTCTTCACTTGCATACGAAATACGCTCACTACATTCTGGCTATCTGGCACTAAAGATGATTGTTTTGTTTATATTTAGCGTTACGAATCACTGCAGCTGCATTAAATTGATACTTATCGATTTATCGATATCGAAACACATTTGTTAAGTCCAGTAAATGTTAGCTCCTCCAAAGGACTAACACTAACAAGCAGTCGCTCGTTGCACAATTCTGAGAGCCTTATCTAAAAAGGGGCAACTGAAAGGAAATATATATATATATATATAAGTCTGCACTTATCTAATCAGTCGCATATTTGCTAGTTAGCGCGTCCATAAAAGGTTCCTAATGAGCACATCAAGTGGCTTACACACATAAGCCTCAAATTAATTGCGCTGTCATAAAAATGCGCTCACGTTCCCCAGAGAGCCCAAAAGAGGCGCACAGACTGCCATCTTGATGGCCCATTTAAACCAGAGGGAGAGAGAGGGAGATGGGGAGAGACAGAGAGCGAGCCTGGGTTGAATTTTCACATTTGCTGTCCAGCGAAAGTGTTGAGCGTTGAGTGGCATTAGCAAATTTAGTTGAAGCAATCCCACCAAAAAGCTAATTGTAGCCTTTAAAAAGCGAGGTCGAATGGGAAACTTGAAGCTGATTTTCAGCTCAATCGATTTTCAGCTTAGCTGCGACTTAGCCACAACAAGTACAGTGAGCGCTAGGGTAGGGTAGGTTAGGGTTGGTAAATGTTTGATGTTTGATTAGAAGTGTGGTTATAACAATATTAAATAGTTTTTTAAGCAGAAATAGTTAAATCTTGGATTCCTTCTAGAGCCATTCACTGTAGTTGGCTTAAGCATCGATTCGTACATTTAACTCAAGTTGGATTTCTGGTATTCTGTTTTGTTCACAGCACGAATGGCATTCAGTACTTTAGCATTATCTACAAACAGTACGATGCCATGGTTGGCGAGGAGGTCTACACACGGATGGCTGCTGGGCAGGTGCCTGGCATTCGCATGAATCTGTCGCAGTATGCGGTGCTGGAGGGCGACGCTGAGCCGGTGGATACAAAGCCATTCGAGCTGTTTCTAGCATTGCAGGAATTCTGTCAATTGAAACGACATTTGTCCGCCCAGCCCCAGCCGCCCGAGAAGCCGCTGGCGTTGAGCAATAGTCATGAGTGGTTCATACCCATGTTCGAGCGCTGGATGATGGTTAGCAAGGCGAAGGCATTGCAGCGCATACGTGCTGCCATACGCATGGATGCCATATGCGAGGGCGAGCGCATTGTGCGCTACAGTAGCTCCTCGGTGGACACGGCCAGCACGCTGCTGAACATTAAGGAATTCTGGAAGGTCATCAATTGGCCGGACGAGGATACGGCCATTATGCTCGAATCGCAGCTAATCGATGTTGTCTGCTCGGCGGCCATGCACTATTGCGATCTGATACACACCACCCTGGCGGATAGCGGTTACTACGAACAGCAGGGTCCGTTCCGTTGCTCGGACGATATGTGCGTTACGGTCAACAATGTGGAGTATGTGCGCCGTACGCTTGCCGAGTTTCGTTCGGATGAGCAGCCCTTGGAGGAGTCGGCCGATAATTTGCTGGAATCGAGTTTAACACACATGGAGAATCGTTGCGAACGCATTCTCTCAAAACTAGCACCGCTCATGCAGATGTCCCTGCAAAAGGCCGTATTCCACTTGGCCTGGTCACCGGACTCGCTGCCCGCCAATCAGGCGATTGTGCCGCTGCTGGAGTATCTCGATTGTCATTTGGCTGCTTTGAATAGTGCGCTGCTCACCAAGAACTTTAATCGCTCACTGCGCTTCATCTGGAAGACGGTGCTGGGCGAGATGTCACGGCAAATGGAGACGGGCGATGAGACGGACAAGCCCACGCATTTCCACAAGCGTCTGTATGAGGCGCTGCAGCTGCTCGTCGACTTCTTTCATGCCGAGGGCCAGGGTCTGCTGCTGGAGTGTCTGCACACGGAGGACTTCTGGCGCATCGAGCAACGGCTGCAGTTCCACAAAACGGATACGGAACGCCTAATCGATATGTTCTACATGAATCGTTTGCGTGAGCAGCTCGTGGCCATTATGCCCGGTCCGTATGGCTCCTTGGCCGTGCGCGCCTACTTCAATCATGACTCGTTGTGTGTGGAGGTGCTGCATGCCAGGGATGTGGTGCCACTCGATCCGAATGGCTTCAGTGATCCCTTTGTGGTCATCGAGCTGCTGCCTCGACGCGTCTTCCTGCACTGCATGGAACAGCAGACCAATGTGCACAAGGTGAGTAATTAAGGCTATATTTTTTTGGGCTCACTGTAATTTTCATGTTACTTTCAACTTTCGACTTTCGTTTGCAGCGCACTTTGAATCCCATTTTCGATGAATGCTTCGAGTTCTCTGTAACACTGGAGCAATGCCTAACCGAAGGCGCCATGATTTGCTTTACGGTCATGGATCACGATGTGCTCACTGCAAATGACTTTGGCGGCGAGGCTTTTCTGGCTCTTGGCAATATACCCGGCGTTGCGGACTATAGCACCAGCGTCGATAACTTTCATGGCCTCAAGCAAATCGAGCTGCCGCTAATGCAGCAAAAGGATAAATGTGAGTAGCTAAACATGACATTTTTTCCACTGCTGCAAAGTCTTCGTTGAGGAAGGGAAATGAAGTTGAGATTGGGATTACTTTATATGTAAATATATTGTCAATCATGCCTTATTCGAGCTCTCAATTTCAATTAAAATTTATACATAACATATTCAGTTTAGAGATGAGATGAGATAGAGATGTAGAAGAGAGAAAGTTTCAAGTTGGGTTTTATTCACAATTCCGGATATCTCCGAGTCTTATATCTATTAAGCGTATTAACTTTATTTACATTCCAATCTCTATAATTGAAAAGACTAAAAGCTATGATTCCATTTGAAAATTCACAATGCCCATGATTCTCAGTTTCAAGCTTTAAAGTCATATTGCAATATTTATTAAACAACTATCTCTGTGCATGGCAACAATTTGAATTCGTTTCAGTTTGCGCAGCTTTCACACCTTAATCCTCTCGCTTTTTATTTATTTTTTTTTTTACCTGCAGGCAATCCGATTTTGCAAATACTGGAGCTGCGCGTGAATGACAAACAGGCGCAGGATTTCGTGCGCAAACAGAAGGCACGTTTCATCAACTGATTCTAAGCTGAATGGCGCCCAGGTGAGCATCGTTTGAAAAACGTAACTCAAAGAAAAAAAAAAGAAAAGAAAAGAAAAATTGACAGCATGCAATCAAATTGCATTGCATTAAAACATAATATTTAGGCAAAGTCTATTCATCATCATTATTATTATAATTATTATTATTACAATCTATTTTTTTTTTTACCCATGAGAAATGTATAAAGTAATCAAAAAGAAAAACTAAAACAATGTAACTATTTATGTATTTATGTATTTATGTACTGTGTAATGTAGTTGCTTGACCCTAAAGACCTCCCCTCTTTTCCTCTGTTTGTAAATGTTAGAAAATTCAAGATGAAATTCAAATGGTGCATAAATAACAAGTAACGGGGCTTAAGGGTGCTCACACACCCGAAACTCGTACCCAAATGTTCTAGACTTTACGTTGGCTACAAACATCACCTACATAATATATATACAATACACATATATTATATATATTAGGAACTATCTATGTAGGAGCGTAGTACTTGCTGAAAGTGTCACAATTAAGCAGAGATATATAAAAACCTATTTGTAGCACTTAAACAAACACTCAGAGCCATCATACATAGACACTGAAAACTTACATTTCTAGGCATCCAGCTGCGTTTTGAAGACTTTTATCAGAAAGACACGAATCATCTAGTAAAACAAGTTTCGGTTCGAATCGAAGCTACAACTTGCAGAGCTCATATAGGAAAGATACAAGTTATAGTATTCATTGTTCAGATAGACTTAATATTACGTAAACCCAATTTCATGTTTTCTTCTTCAGTTTTGGACTCTGCAGGTGCAAGACTATTAAGATCTATACACAAATTTTTTTGAGTCAATTTTAGCTACAACTAAATATCGTCTATCGATAAACGATAAAAACTAATCCAAAAATCTTTTCTATGAAACGCCAGTGAATGGACCTTAAAACAATCAAAATATTCGTAACTCCGAGCTTCTTTAAAACAAATCCTAATACACACACGCACACACACACACGAAAACTCTCTCATACACACACAAAGCTATTTACAACAACAACAACAAAATCATACAACTACATATGAATGTATACAAGGAATATATCTATATATATATATACATATAGTATATATAAATATATCACGCCCAAAGGACAGTGTAACTAAGTCTATAGAATATTTGTAAACTATTTTCTGAGCACGGATTTTGTATAAATTTATGGGACACACGCTTGCACACAGCACTGTGGGCACAGTGAGTGCCTAAAGTAGCCTATGCTTTTTATACACTTGACTTGAGGCTTCTTAAAAACTACCAAAAACAAAAACAAAAAAATGAAAATGAAAACCTTTAAAACTATTATTTATTTTGTTGATTTCGAAATCTTACAGAAGTTTTCGCTTCTATTGTAAATTTTGTACTATATACAAATGTCTATATATATACATACATCCAAACACACACACACACACACACACACATATATACATATAACTAATATGTAAATGTATTGTGTTTGAACTGTAATTGTTAACTGTAAACTTTTTATACCTTTCGCAAGGCAACAGAGTAACAGTTTTTAATGAAAAATTGATGCGCAAAGAAAAATAATAATAAAAAATAAAATTAAATTAAAATGACAACAAAATCAAATTTTATTAAAAGCACAACAAAAATCCAAGTCAAATTATAAAGAAACAAAAAAGAAAAACAAAAAATATTTTTAATATATACACTAAAAGACGACTAACAAACTTCATTAACATTACTTACGAATAAAAAAAATGAATGAGTATTATATTATATACACACCATATGTATTATAAATAAATAAATATATATTTGTGAATTATGCAAAAAATAAAAAACAAATAATTTAGTTTTTAAGCTAATTGTATTAGAAAGCTAAATTCTTTTCATTTTCAATCACTTTTCAAGTTACATCAGGGTTGACGCACACACAACAATCAATTAAGACAATTGACAACCCTGGCTGATTGTAGAGTTGCCACATCGAAGTGTAATTCAAAGCTGCCTAAGCCGCTGCTTAGGTAGGAATATTGAAAGTTATAAAGGCTTGATATGTGATACCCTGGACCTTAAACTATTTTCTATACTCAATCATAGCTCTGCTTAAACTTGTTTCAATTCCAGGCATTCCATTTAATACTTTTAAATTTTATTTGTTTTTCATTTTATACTTTATTCGCTGGTTTTACTTAAAGCTGTTTCATTTTCAAGTGTTCCAGCTTTAACTGTTTTTTGCAGCAAAAGTTGTTTCACTATCAACTGTTCCACTTACATTTTCCAGAGTTCCATTGTACATTGTTTAAATCAGGCTGATTTTTTGTTAGAAACTCGCCTTATTGTTATTCAATTGTTTAGTTATTCCAGTTTTTCATTGCTTGAACCGTTCCATTCCCATTTGTTTCATTGCTAGGAGTTTTATTGAATTGATTCAATTGCTAACTGTTTCTTGTATATACCGCTTAGCATCAATGAACTAATTTTGAGTGCATCACTTTAAGTGTTTCACTTTGACTGTTCCGATTTGAGTATTCCACTAAAGAGTTAGGCTCTCCCACTCTCAATGTTTCAATATTAAACTTGCAACTGTTTCTCTCCCACTTTCATTTGTTTCCCCGCTCTGACCTTGTCTTTACTACACACTAAACTGCTCTCTTCCATATCTAAGTAACAAATAGTTAATAAATAAGTAAATCATTTTATGCATATAAACAATAAATAGGCAAAATATTTGCCATACTAAGAAAATGTAACCAAGCAACTACTGTGTTGATGATATGTGTGTACCTCTCCTAACTACGTTAATTTCTTATAATGTAAAGCCAGAAAACCAAACACAGACAAAGAAAACGAATAAATCAAATCAAATTATCCATGTTACATAGTATAACGAGCACTAGAAAACAATTTATTGCAAAAAAAAAAAAACAAAAGAGAAAATTTACATATAAAAGAAAATCAAATTTCAAGCAAATTAAAACCAAAAAAAAAAAATGCTAAAATTGGCCAAAAAAAAACCAAAAAAAAAAAAAACAAAAGAGACCAAAGGCATTTACAAACAACACAAGAAAAATTAGGAAATGGAATAAGCAGATCAGAAATATGAAAAGGCCAAAGGAAATGTTGAAATGATTAATATGGAATAAACATGTATAGATACATACATACATATATATATAAATTTAAAAAATATACAGAATTGTTAAGCTGGTAACAAATGCAACAAGAACCTACAATAAGCCCTCCTACAAGATTATACTATGATATACATACATATACATATATATATATGAAACTTATACAAGAAAACAAAACATATGAATGCTATATACAAGCAAACGAAACAACAGGAACAACAGCAACTATTTTTCTTGATTTATCTACACACACACACACACACACACACACACACACAAAATACACACACACACATATTTATAAATTGTTACTAAATGTTGTTTTTGTTTTTTTTTTATATTTATATATATTTTACTTAAATAAGCCAAGACAAACGCAAACGTTTACCGCCGAAACCAAAAAGCAAAAGCTACCTAGCTAAAACTAAAGCAAAGTTAGAGAATCATATATATATATATATATAGACATACATATATCAATTATATATCATTTTTTAAATGTGTGCTTTAAGTGTGTTAAGTGAGAACTACTAAAAGAGCCACGTGCCGGTTCCTAAAAACTCCAAATTAAATATGTATGTAAAATTACACTTACAAAAAATACAATTTTAAAACTTGCATCAAAAATAGCAAAAATTTCATAAGTCCTAAAACTAAACAATAAGTGTGTGTGCAAAATTGTTTTAAATGCCAATCAATAACAACAACAACAACAAAAGCATAATCAAAGCAAACCAAAAATTTAACTAAAATTCATATTTAATATATGTGAAAAAAAAAAACGAAAACAAAAACAAAAACAAAGAAAAACTTATTAAATTCAATCAATAAATGTCAATGAATATTTAAAATGATTATTTTATTTATATAACTGCAAATTTGTTATTCTAGAAATTTGATTGAATTTCATTGAATTGAATTCAATTTTGGGTAAGTATAGGTAACAAGAGTTGGTAAGATTTATAAAGAATCGTTGTGGCATTTACATATATAGGCATGCATATATGATAATATATATATATATATATATATATATATATATATATATATATATATATATATATATATATATATATATATATATATATGCACTTTTTCGATTTAGCCTTTTAGGTTCTTTTAGCTGATCTATTTTCCATTTAAAGCTTATCTAAGGCTTGTTTCGTAAGCTCATCACAATGCCATCAGTTTTTCTGTTAATTTTTCACATTTTCCAAGCTTGTTTCCTTAACTCTCCTTGTTTCATTTACATATGTTGTTCACGGTAAGCTTGCAGATTTTTTTGTTTAGTCAATTCACAGATTAATGTTAAGTCTCAGCCTCATGATTAACTTGTGAGTTGTCGTCGGTTCTGCAAAGGCTTGACTTATGACTGATTCAGTGTATGATTCAAACTTTTGCAATAATTGAAGTTTTGTTTCTTGAACTTTCGTTGCATCTGCTGCAATTTAAGACTCAAACACATGTAGAATTCGTTTGTAAACTTCTTCGGCTCCAGCCTTTGCTTCAATATACATCTCTACACATATCTAAGATTGATTAAGCTTCAAATGAATTTTTGATTGATTCTTAGACTGCAATTGCTTTAATTTGAAAACCTATTCTCTCTCTACAATTTGTTTCATAATTCACTTCAGACTTAAAACTGTGAATAAACGATACTGATTTTAGTACAGCTCACTAATAACTGTAATCCGTTGCACCCTTTACGCTCTATTCACGAGATCAACCGAAGATCATCATGCTCACTCAGTCTCACTCTGCACAAGAGCCTTCGGATCTTTTCGTTTTGGACTTCGGTTGAGCGTTTAACTATTCGTGTGATACTCTTTACACGAAAATCGTTTAGGGAGCGATACGCCTGACGCTCGCTCAATGGAGGTTTAGTAAGTGTGCAGATAACCCAGAGATTATGTGCATTCACATTCACTTACACATGCACATATACATACTGATGTATGCTGTTGATGTATTTAGAGAGGAGAACTCTCGCATACACACCAATACCTAGAAAAAAAAAAAGACTTTTTACTTCATAAACGTTCGGGAAAAATTCAGAGCGAAAAAATGCTTCGGTCCGATCGCGAACGAACTCATTGAAGACCCGATGCAATTGATTGCTCTCTGAGTTTCTTCTCAAATTATGAGTGAAGCTAATTTATTTGCAGCAATTGAGAAACGTTCAATAGATATTTGCGAACTCTGTTTTTTAGTTATCGTAGCTCAATTCTTGGTTCAATGCTTTTCGTTATCCTGGTAATTGATTTCACCTTACTTTCTTCACTTTAGTAAATCATATTTGAGCATACGTTTACCTTCATAAATCATTTGCTATTCATATACTCATATTTTATTTTACTATATCTTTTTTGATGAAATTCAACTTTTATTCAAAGTTTTTTCATTTTTAAGCCGCTTTGCAAGCAAATTCAAAAGAAATTTCTTTAAGAATCTGGCCTCACGGCAAAGCTATTAGCTTGATACTGCGTAATAGTCTAATCCACTTGCTCTTCTCATATCATCAATGGGTTTAAACCGTTAAGTAGATATGGTGTGTGCGTGTGTGCGTGTGTGTGTGCTTTGGGTTCATGAAAATAAATTGTCGTCGCTGGCAAAGGTTGCGGCAAGTGTTTATGGAATTGATTTCAGTGCAATATGCGTGTGGTCGGGGCTGTTGGCTGTTGGCTGTTGACTGTTGGCTGGTTGCAAAGCTTTTATCTAAATTAAATCCAGGCCAAGACACATGCCAAGTCCATGTCGAAGCTGTTACACTCACTCAGTGTCTCCTCACCAGCTCTCCCAAGCACTCTCCCTCCCACTCTCATTGTCTACGCTTGACGTGCAAATGATTTGCCATTTGGCGTGTCATCAAAGCTAAAAAGTTAATGTGCAGTCCTCTCATAAGATTGCAAGTTCACACAGAGAGAGTGAGAGAGACTGAGAGAGAGAAAGAGAGAGAGAGAGAGAGAGAGATACTGCACATTGTTCAAGAAAAATCTGTATAGTTTCATGCAACTTTTATGACAGCAACAGCGACAAAGTTTTTACGACTGACAACAATGCGCGAATGAGAATAAAAAGTAAACACACACCAACACACACACACACACACACACACACACACACACACACACACACAGTAACACATAGTCACACCCACAACATATAAACAAGGAAAAGTTCATTCACTATATTCTAACCGGACCCAGTGCTTACCTCTAGAGGCCATACCTTTGGGCTTTGCTTTGCTTTGCAAAGTTGCGAGTCGAACTCCTTAACAATTATAAAGCTGTCACCATGACAATGACAATAGCCTACGCACACACACACACACACACACACACACATACATAAATGCATGTGCGTCAGCCCACGGCAGATTTTGGCATTGACATGTTTTCAGCCTCGAAAGGCGCGACAACTTTTTGCCTAAGCCACAAATATAAATTGCAATTCAAGTTTTGGGCTGCATTCAATGAAAAGGTGTGCAGATGATGAGGAAGTGAGTGAAAGACAGAGAGAGAGAGAGAGAGAGAGAGAGAGAGAGAGCGTGAGTGTGAGTGTGAGTGAGAGTGGGTAGAGATACTTAAAGAAAACTGTCGCAACACTGAGAGCAAGCAGGCAGAGCAAAGATTCAAGGCTAAAATTAAATTTAAAGTGAGAATAACTAAAAATATAACTCACTAGCAAGAGTCACTGATATTTCCCAAATATATATATATATATATATGTCGGAGGTCAATTTCCATATCTTTAATTACAAATAGCCAGGCTATATCACGAATTGCCTGTTACTCTCTTGTTCTCTGCAATATTAATTATTATTAATATGAGGCTTGAGCAACTGCCTAAACATATAATTAAATATACATACACAAGTACATAATTACATACATATTATATATCATCTTAAAGGTATTAATGCGTAGATCATATATATATAGCTCCATATATGATCTAGCTCCTTTGTATCAAAAGAGTTTTCAATTTGATTTTTATTTAGATTTTTAAAATACAAATCAAAGCATAATTTTTTTTTTTTTTTATAATAAAAATTGAAAATAAAAGTAATGATTTGATTTTTATATAAAAATTAATTTGCAATAATTATTTTTGATTTTTATCATAAAAATCAATTATAATAATTAAAAATAATTTCATATAAATAACTCAAAAAATAATTATTATTTCTTGATTTGTTTTTATAAAAATTATAATTGTTACAGTCCCTGGCAATATGTTCAAGTTATCATCTAGACTGGCCAAAGCGATCTTTTGTCAGCATTATCAGGGACTATATTTGTCTTACAGCAGCTATATTTGTCTCACTCTCATGAAGTACCAATTTGAGCTTATCAGGAAGAGTTCTATCAACTTGGGTAATAACTTCGATAACTACTCTAATAATATTCGGAGACGTTATATTCATGCTACGACATATATATAGCATAGGGCATACCTAGCATGCAATGTTTCATATTTTACTTGAATCTTTAGCTTGGAAATCTATCCACCTTATAGACAGACAGAAGGACAGAACAACAGACAGACGTTCGCATAGAGCGGACAGTCGCACAAAACGGAAAGTTGGGCAACGCTCTATCGACACAGCTCGTCGAACTGATCAAGAATATATAAAAATTAAGAAAGTTCGTATTATATAATATTACGATTATATTTATTGAAATGCAGCACTGCGCCAATTGAGTTCACTCTGATTAAGTTTTACGTGTTGATTACCGACACAATTTATTTCCAAAGTTGAACTGACAACTAAGATTACAATTTCTTATGACTAAGCCTAGTTTTATGCTCTAAGAGTACTGAATTTATTATATTATAAGGCGACTCATGCAACATTGTTCCTGACTGATGCTGATGCTTGATCCTCCGATCATGAACTTGATATGTTCGTAATCTACACAGCAGTTGTTTGTGATCCTATTTACTTATATACTTTAAAGGATTAATCACCTCCTCCTCCTTTTGCTTGTTTTCCCTAATTTCCCATTTCCCAAATGGGTTCAGTCTAGAAGTTTGCTTAATTACTCACTTCGCACAGCGCATGGCTTGAACTGTTAGACTCGACTACAATATGCTCTGCTTTTAGTCACTCTCATTGTTTTTTTTTTTTTTTTTTTTTTTTTTTGTTTAGTGTAACCGGAACTATAAACTACGCGTTATTATTTTAAGCACAAATTGTCTGTTATTTGTTTTTTCTTTTTTTTTTGTGGGTCTTCCGCTCTTATTCAGTTTACTTTATGCCCTTTACCTCAACGCCTTGCGAGAGAGGCATATAGGTTCTAAGTGAGCTATTGTTGAAGACTGCTTTGAAATGATATAGGCATTATATATATGCTTCAATTAATATGTATAGTCCAGCTATATCTAACTACTGTTGTACTCAAGTAGAATCCAGGTATAACATTCCATTCCATCAATATTGAATCAAGCTATATCTAACTACTGTTATACCCAGAATGGAATCAAGTATAACATTTCATATTCTATAAAGTTTTTAGCTTATCCATTCTTTCTCATTTTCTTTCTTTTTTTTTGTTTCTCCACAACTCTCCTTTAGTCGTGCATACCCGCTTGAGTCACTTAAACTTTCTTTCTTTCTTTCTACATTTTTTTTTGCGGCTTTCAACGCTCTGCCCTCGAGCTGTTCGCATAAATTTGAATGCGAATTTTTATTTACATGCCAGCAGCTAGCAGCGATGCAGCAGTCACTGATGCTGCATGTGAAAGCTGCAGCAAGTGTGGCCAATATTTCAAATATGCCTCACACACACACCCTCACACACACACACACACACACACACACACACATTTGGAGAGTCCGTGTTCATTATCGATGGCATCCGCTGGCACTTTCCGTAATGACTTGCCACGATGCAAATTAGGCGTTAAGGCTGACAACGTTTTTCCACAGCAAATGCACTCTGTGGTGGCCACGCCCACCCACTGCCGCCCACTGTGGCACGCGTTGCAAGTCACGTGCAGAGCAACCAGAGCGTCTAATGAAGTGGCCTATGTTCCGGCGCCTGCGGCAGGGCGTGTAAGGTAAGTTGTGCTAACTGCCACACCCACACGCCCCAAAGCAGCTAGCCCACTGCACGTGTTGCAGAACTTTCGGTTAACGGTTATTAAATGCAGTTTGACAACAAAAATGTGGCAGCAAAAGTGCAAAGTGCAGACGCAGCGACGCGCTGATGCGAGCTCTGCCCCTCTCTCTCTCTCTCTCTCTCTCTCTCTGACTGGCCCTGGTTCTCTTACTCTCTCTCTCTCTCTCTCTCTCTCTCTCAGTTGATCACCAGCTCGAAAACTGGTTTTGCGCTCAGTTTTTAGACCAGTTTAGACCAAACGCAGGTGCGCTGCGCCCAAGCGCCAATCAGTACGAGCTGAAACCGCGACGCGATCGCCACGCAGCCGCGCTTCAACTAAAAAAAAAAATAAATAAAAAAAATATAAAAAACTTATTAAAAATCCGAATAAACTCGAAAAAAAAAGAGTAAGCAAGCAGCAGCAGCAATATATTCAACTATTTATAGCGCATTACGTGAGTGTCATACGAATTTGGCAGCCGAGCGAAAACAACAAACAGCAAATAGAAATGTGCTAAATAGTGTACACTGTACTACAGGCCCCAAAAAAAAAAACATATATATATAAATATATATATATTTCTAACAAGCGCTGCCCTTTGCCTCTCTCTCTCTCTCGCTCTCTCTCTCTCTCGCTCTCTCTGTGTGTAGGCGCATAGCTCAGCTCAGCTTGAGCCAAGCCAAAAAAAAAAAAAAAACCTGCTGCTATTATTAGCTTAAGCCAAGATTATGGCCGATTTGGCTTTGGCTCTCTTTGCCCATTGTTGGCTGGCTTAAAGTGCCTTTGCCAGCGCTCTGCCTGCGTCTCTCTTAATGTTGTGTGAAAATCTGCAACGCCTTTCATTCATGCCAAACGATTATATCACACATGTGCATGTGTGTGTGTGTGTGTGTGTTGGCTGTCGTTTTGGCCAGAACCAGTAAGGCAAAGCATCCACACACACACACACACACACACATCGTTAGAGCTAGGCGAACACCAACACAAAAATTTGTGCATAAATCAAGACGTCATTGATATATTATTAATGCAAATATTTGACTATATAGCAATCTATTATAAATATATATATATATATGTTTGTTTAGCTTGACTGACTGCCTGACTAATTGTTATTTAATGCCTCAAACTAACCGTTAAGCATATAAACCTAAATTCTTAGCTACAGTTAGTTGATATCAAAATTGATTTCGCGCCAAGACACGGCAAAAAACAGTTGTAAAGCAGACAGAATTTTGAATATTTATGCTTAAAAGTTAATATCAGGCATTATATTTATACTATATATATATATATATCTGAAATATCTGTGCTCTGTAATGTGAAGCAAGCCAGAATCTTGCATAAGTTTCGTTCGTGGTTTAAAAATATTTGTAATAATTTCTCAAGTGGAGCTCAGCAATAACTCAACTGGCAAATATTGGAATTCTAGCAAAAATAATTTTAATAAACATAATCTTCATTTGGTATGATCCTATAACCTTTTAATATATGAATTATATATTTTAGTATTATTTTTAAAAATATTTTAATATATTTTCATCTCTACGCGAATAACTGAATGCAAATCTTCTTAACTAAAAACATTTCATTGATACCAAATTGAATAGTTCCCTGACTAACTACATATATTGAGTATAAAAGACGCTAGTATGAAAATATATTTACGACAATATACTCGTTTCACTTCATGAGCGAGTATAAAAATAAGGCTAAAATGGAAATTTATTCAAGTATTTTCAGCAAAATGAAACTTCACGCTAGAACTTGGTTGATTTATGTGTCAATGCATGGCATAAACAACTTCAGTTTATAACTAGATCTTTATAGAGCATAGAAAATGCCATGAAAATCGTGAAAAAAAAAAACCTCATTGCAAAGAGCCTGGTGAAAATGCCTTTGCGTAAACGTTTTACACAGTCTGCGGCTAAGTCAATGCCATTTGGTAAAACTGAATGAGAATGAGTATGAGAATGAGAATGAAATAAGTCAGGCATAAAGCCACTAGCATATAGCATAGATATATATAGATATATAGATATATATATATATAGCTATAGCAATATCTATATCTATAAATTTGTTTATTTTTCTGTACAACAGACGCCAGTGAAGTGACAGTGCAATGAAATGTGTGCAATAGCTATAAAAACAACAACAACAACAACAAAGGCAACGAAATACTAACAACCTGTCGTTGTCGCTGGCAAAGCGTTAACAATAAATAAGCAAAACAATAGCAGCAACAACAACAACAACAATCAACAAACAACAACAACAACAACAACAACAGTTGACTGTACAACAATGAGCAGAGAAGGTAAGCCAGTTTTTTTTTTCTTAGCCCACAATCGTACATTGGTATACATTTATGCATATACAATATACAACAACAACAACAACAACAACACACATACACACACTCATTCACACACTCACAATATAACACATTTAAGCCATCCACACACGCTTCAAACATTTGCGCATTTATTGCCATTAATTTTATTTAGCTTTAAATGAAGTGCAAGTGTCAATAAGACTTGAATATATATATATATATATATATATATATATATATATATATATATATATATATATATATATATATATATATATATATATATGTATCTATAAGATACGTGTGCGCTTTGTGAGGTACGAATGAGATAGAAGTTAAGAGATTTCCTAGAATTGCAAAGAATTGTCTAGCTAATAGAATAAGCTGCAGAGTTTATGCCATTAAATGATCTACAAAGCGATCTAAGCGAACAAGAAGGTATATAATTCTCATATGCAAAAAGTATCTTAAAAGATAAGTTAAGAGTTCTTAGAGATATGTATAGAAAGTGATTTAAGCGAACTTATGATATCATTTATGAAAAGTATCTGAAAGATACTTTTGCACACATTTCAAGAGCTCGCAAGCTAAGCTAAGTTCAAGTGTTATATGCAAGCCATTGAGTTTCGCATATTATCAGAAGAATATATTTTAAATATGAGATACAAGTTATATGAGATTTGAGTAGTTTAAGATTGAGATATATGTATAAAATAAGATACTTTGAAAGAGGCTTTAATTGAGATGCATTTTATAGGCATTAGAGATCAGATTAGATCAGATATGATTAGATCAGTTATCAGATGAATAATGTAAATATAAGTTAAGATAAACAAATATAAATCAATTCAACATTCTTTAAAGATAACTTACTATGATAAAAAGACTCAGCTCGATAGTGAAGTCAATTGGAATAGACGCTTAACTGAGTTGCACTGAATTCAAGTGCAAAGAATTACTCGATAGACATTTCACCAGAAACACATTATAAGACACATTAATATTGCAAAATAAATAAGATACTCTAAAGGTTTTCAGCGAAAGAAAGGGCGAAAGATAAACAGTCACAGTTCGTGATGATTTACAGATAGCACGATCTTTAGCCCAGTAAGCCAGCATATATTAACTGAGAAGCAACACTCTCATATACACAATATACATAAATAGATATATTAGACAGACAACCTCTAGAAGATATATCCATTCAAAAATAAATCACTTAAAAGACCTTAACTCTAAATTAAAATATCATAGTCTAAGCTTTGGTATATCTTTAATCTAATTTAGTTATCTCAGCTAGCAATTTTTCTGACTGATATACGACTATCATAGAGCATAGAGCGATCTACACGCTCACACATAATAAAGCTCTATAAAAAACAAAACTCACTCTACATAAAGACACACAGCCTATAAATCTTTAACTTTGCGCTGGAAGGTCACGTGCTTGAATTTCGTACATCTTCAAGATAAACGCGCTCCCAGATAAACACTTCATGGCATAAGGTCATGATGCAGCTGTTCGTTTCCGCAGCTCTTGAACTCTGAACTGCAAAAGTTTACGGCGTGGGTGCTGAAAAAAAAATAAATAAAATAAAATACAAAAATATATTTAACAACAAAAAAGTGAAACTGAAACTGAGACTCAGACTGAGACAGAGACTGAATTCTCGCATTTGGTTGACCGTGAAAAGTCAAAGACGCAGCCCGAGCTGTTGCCTTTTATGAGCATGATTCAGTTTTTTTGCTCTCTCTTTCTCTCTCACTCTCTCTCTCTCTCTGTCTCTCTCTGTATTTCTTATTTACTCATTTCTCGTTTGCTTATGTCATTCAGGCAACGATTTGTCAGCGCAACGGAAATCCAAGCAGAGCCAAATTAAAACTCGAATGCAGGAAAATGTTGATTAGTTGGCCAACGCATTTGGCCAATTGCATGGGTCGCTCTAGCCTTATTCATAGCTAGTCCTAGCCATTTGCTTATTGATAATTATCGTAGCAATTGCCAAATCAATGCAGACGAGGAAATTAATTGAACAACTTGCAATGCACTTATACGAAACTCTTAGCTAATCTGAAAAGAGAAACTCGAATTTTGTTTTTCTCTCTTTATAAGACACTTTGATTGAGACAGTAAGAATGACTAACAATAGAAAATATATTGAAAGTGCAAGAGTTTCAGATTTGACAAACTAAAATAAGATAGAGAGATATGATTTATAGATCTATCTGTGAATATGATTCTTTTTCTCTTTTAACGGCGCCCATAAACGTTTATCTTCACCTTTCATCTGAGGAATCTCTTTAGCTGTGAATGCACGGAATGCAGCTGTAAAACGAAATCATGAACTGTGAAAAAGTCATGTGACTATATATATATGACAGCTAATCTATTTATAATAAAAACCAGAGACGTAACATCCATTAAAGTGTACCGAAAATCAAATATACGAGCCTCTTACTTAAGATATTATCATAATCTAGAGTCACATCTGTAAGACAATAGACGCATTACGGAATCTGCATACATTTCAAGAGGTTGTTATTGTCGTTATTGTTGTCTTGTAGTTTGTTTGTCGTTTGCTCTCAGACAGTTAGCTTTTCACTTCCCAGACCCGCTCAGACCCACTGTGCATAACAGAGAACTGGATTTTGCTTCATTTTTTTTTTTTTGATTCGTTTTTCGTTATTTTTGCTGTTGTTTTTTTTTTTTTTTTTTTTTTTTTGGAGTAGTCGCTGCGAACAACAAGGGCCGCTGGCGATGTTGATGATAAAAAATGAAAAAAAAACAGTCAACGATGCTTGGCGCACGCCATGCCTCATGCCCCGTGCATCGTGCCCCCAATTCCACATTGCCCAAACCAATAGCAGACAATAAAACGAAGGAGCAAAGAATACAGATAATGATAATAAATGCTTGGTCAAAGGATACCCTGTGTGAAATTCAATTGATGGTTTACTAGATGAAATTATACATTCTTTCTTTTAGCTTGTTCTGATCTCTAAATATCATCTCTAAATGTCACAGATTTATTGATTGAATTCAATCAAAAAGAAATTATCAAATGAAATTTGGAGAGAAACTGTGAAAGCGAGAAACTTTTAGAGATTGCTCTTATCATAGATATTCATCATATCCATTCTGTCAGCTCTAATCTTTATAGGGTATATCAGCAGCTAGAAATTTAAAACCAACGCCAACGGCACAAAACTATTTTATTTCACTGATGACAATGTTTTGATAGTACATAATAATTTTTTGACTTTCAGATTTATAAATTTATATATGTATATATATTTTGTATATATTTTATATATATATTTCTTTTGGGGTCAAATCGCATTGGTAATTGGACGCAGCGTCAATTAGTGCAAAAGAGCTGTAAATTAGTTTTTGACAGTGTATGCATTAGGTCGTTACGTACATACATACATACATGCATACATACATACATACATGCATACATACATACATATGTGCATACTTACAATATTATGCGACAATTCAGTTTCAGCTTCAGCTTCAGCTTCAGCAACGACAACGAAGCGCCAACAATTGACAGGGAAAGTTACGTAATTGCGCTGCATATACTTGTTGTTGTTGTTGTTGCTGTTGTTGTTGTTGTGGCTATTTAAGACAGGTTTGCAACAACAGTATCTGTTGCAAGCGGACAACGCTGCGTATGCGCATTATCATCAGCTTGACACGAACATCAAATACTGAAGTTTGTATTTTGCTTTTAATGCAAATATGCACAAACATCGAAATAACAAATAGAAACTCGTAAATCAATCAGCGCTAATCGCCAGTCAATGCAAAGAAATATATATATACATATATACATATACATATGTATTTATATATAGATATATATTCGCATTAGCTTGAGTAATCAACACGTTGAGCGCGCTTTTCCACTGCATTGCGAAGCAAGCCATAAAACAGAGACGAGAGATGCTTATAAAATGATTGCTTAACAACATTAGCTCAAGTGGGGTAATGGCAGAACGATAATCATAAACTATAATTATTGGAAATGAATATATATAATATAGTCTATATATATTAAATATATTATAATATTGAACTGAACAGTAGATATAGCATTAGAATAAACAGAATATATAAATATGTTATTATGTGATATATGATATATAAATTAGATTTATTAACAATTTGAAAAATATATATATATATATTAATGTATGACACAATTTACTGAAAAGTCAGACAATTAATATAATTTAAAAAAAAAAAATTGAATATCTATGAAAATCATAAAAATTTGATTTATAAATATGTTATGTGAAATTGATCAATAGAAAAAAAAATTTATATAATGAATGTATTAAAAATTTAGATAATTTTCTAATCAGAGAATGCAATTTTTTATTTTTTATATTCTATTTTTCTTGTAGTCGTAAATATATATCTCAATAGCAGTTATAATAGTTATAGTATAGTAGTTCTAAACAAGATTAATGAGCTAAGCAAAATAGTTAATGCATAATTATATAACACACACAACACCATATAAACTATAATTAATTAACTTAATTAATATTTAGATTTTAATATTTAACGTTTAGTCAATTAACTACTTGTCAATCAACCCTCGTCAGTGTTTATCGAAATTCAATTAATTTTTTTTATTTTTGTTAACATTTGTTATTGTCATTTGAGCTCTGTGCTCTGTGACTTGGCCAATTGAAATGCACAAATGATGCTGATGCTGATGCTGATGTCGATTTCATGATTTCATCACGTAATTAATATCGCGTGTCATTGCAAAGTCAAAGTTACATAAAAAAAGTTGCAGCTTGAAATGCCTCAAATCAAATGTCAGCAAATGCGACGACTATGGAATATATTGATTAAGCAGATATATATATATATGAATGTATGTATGCATAGATCTCTATAGGTATTTGACTAGAGAATACATCTATATATAATGATATATTCTGATGAATGTAGATACTTTTGCTCTTAGAGCTTTATTCTAGAGAATAAATATATATTCTAATAATAAATACCTGAACATACATACATACGTATATATTTATATATCTATGTGAATGCCCAGCTTCATTTCTTTTTTTTTTTTTATACACATATACTATTTATGACTGATTTGACTCTTTGTTAGTTTCATAATAAACAAAGACCGGAATCAAATTAACTCACAAGCAATCAAAACATTAAGAGAAAAAAAAATGAGTTTAAAGAAAAAACTATAATAAAACATTTCCGGGTGCCGTTGATTGAATACCCTAGCAAATAAATGTCAACTGAACAACATATATATATCAATAGTTAATTCTACTGTTGATATATATCAACCATATAAATACATCACAAAGATAATTCCTGTCCATTTCGTGACTTAATTATAATGCCATATGTTAACGTTTAAAAAAAAAAAAGTAAACAACAAAAATCTCATGACTTTAGCAAACACAAACTTTTTGCGTCTCAATTGGAGTAAACAATGCTAGCCATACATAAGTACAGCTGGTACATACATACATACATACATACATACATACATGCATACTCCAGCTAGTCTGTCATATAGCTTATGAATACAACTCACACTCACAATACAATTCAATGCCCTCTCGAGTGAGTCTCGGCGTCTCAGACTTGCCCCTTGCTCAAATTGTGATGTAATTGAGGCAGATGAAACTTGTTTGGAATGCCGCCTTACACAAGCTGACAAACTCGGACGATCCACACTTGACATTAAGACAACTCCAAATCTACGCCCACAAATCCATAGTTGAAACGTTGTCGACACATTGCCAACAACAGCTGGCAAATTATACACACCTCTCTCTCTCTCTCTCTCTCTCTCTCTCTCTCTCGGTGTGTGTGTGAGTTGAGCAAAATAACAAATATTATACAATAATTACTACAACAATCATAAATGGCTACACCCTTTCCATAAATCGCCGTGTGCCTCGGCTGCCAGAAGACCTTGAAGTTGGCGAAAAGTAAATAAGCTCGATAGCCACATACCCTATAATGTGCTGTTTGTTTGTATACGTTAATTGTGGTTTCTGATTGATGAAGTACGAGTGCATGGTGTGTATGAATAGTATAGATATAGTAGATATATATGTATAGTATATGAATATAAGTAAATAAATGCAGTAGAGACGACAGAGTGTTTACATATACTGATATTTCCAATGTACTTATATTTCTAATGCTTATATACATACATACATATTGAAATATCCCATCTTATGAATACATACATATATCCATGTATACATATATACATTCATACATCTATATATCCATATATATCTATGCATACATCCATACTTACAACAATTCATTTATACATTTGTATATCAATGCATCATTACATGGATCTATTCATACATCTCTTCATACATCATTGCATACATTCATCTATACGTCCATTAGTTATTGCATGGATGCATTGGCATACAATACTTCCATGCATATATCTATTAATACATCCATAAATACATCAATACATCAATACATCCATACATTCATATATCCATAAATTCATTAATACATCAAAATATCTATCAATACACTCAACTATATGTACATCCACAAATTCATTATTACATTCTTATATCTATCATTCATCTTTACATCCAACCCAATGTCTACTTCTATACACATCTATACATCATTACATCTTTCAATGCTTCCATTCATACATCAACCCATATCCATATACATATATCAACTTATACAATTCTATATATACATATGTACATCAGCTATATTTGCTATGTGTTTCTTATACCTTACCAACACCAAATGCTATGCTCTTTTATTACATATATCTACTCATACACATAAACATATGATGTAACATATCTCATGTATATTCATATGCATATATGCATACATATACTATACATGATGTACTTGTGTATGTAGAGTACATATGTATATTAATGAATCAACTCATACATACATACTCATTTACTCTTCAAGTACAGATGTGATGATGTACACATGTGATGTAATTATGAATGCACAGCATATCTATTAAAGTGTACATCACACTGGCCGTAGTCAGTGTGTGTTTAAGCTTAATTTGAAACCAGGTGCAACGTGGTTATATTAATTAATCGGCATTTGAGCCGGATTAGAATATTTGCAGGCAACAAGCGGCTATCAATTGGGCAGCAGCTGCAGAGCCGCCATGAAACGAGCGTGGGAAACTTTCGCAAATTGGTATTGGCCAAGCCGGCCGGCCTGTTGGCTGGTTGCTCGCTCATTCCGGCTAGCTAGCTTGCCAGCATGAGTTTGCATATCTCTCAGGCTCGCATTGAACTGAACAGTTGATTTTTAACTATCTTTTATTTTCCTTCTTTTTTTTTTATTGCTGGCATCAAGTGCAAAAAAATAAATAAAATCAAACTGTCGGCATTGTCAATGTGCCGTTATAGTTTGCAATTAAAATATTTTGCCTGCATGCAGCTAGAGAGATAAATGTATATAGAGATTAAAAGTATCTTATGGATACATATGTTAGGCTGCATATACACTCAAATCCTGACACAATGTTTGCTTTTTGCAAGTCTCAAACTTGTTCACTCGGTTTTATGAATATGCTTTTTGCATTGTGCTGACAAATAAACTTTATGCTGGTCAAATTTTTGAAATATATATATATATATATATATATATATATATATGCTTGTTTCCTTACCAGAGAACATGTAAATGCCAAAAATATTCACATTTGCCTTTGGCTGCAGTTGTAAAAGTAATCAAAATGCGATTCCAACGAGGCAACAGAGTAAAGAATTTTTGTTTCACGTCTTTATAGATAAGCCCACACACACACATATATATATATATATATATATATGTCACTTGCAGCCCACCTGCACAATTGTTGTAGAAGAAGCACTTGTTCATAGCTGAGTTATTCACAGTCGAAAAAACCAAAAGTTATAACGGAGTCTGGCCACAAGAACTAACTAGACTCCCCGACTCCCTAGACTCCCTAGACTCCCTAGTCTAACATCCACCCACACATTTACACACTTTGCCGCCCACTTGACGTGCCACACACGCTGCTTGCCGCACCATGGCATAGACAGCACAACTGGCCATAAATATGCCTCAGCTTCGACTGTGAACAGGTTTATGTGCAGTACCCCCAGCTCCTCGACTAACCCCGCCTCCTCCACTCTAGCCATATTTCTAACGCGCTTTGATTTTTTTTTTTTGTTTTTTTTTTTTTTTTTTGGCTTTGCCGCCTGCCATTTAGACCGTGCGATGCGAGTACTTAAAACCGTTTGCCAACAATTACCGTTAGTCTGGTTGGTGCACCTGTAAGTGAAGCAGCACTCGCAAAGAGATCTCTTATCATCGAGTGAGTTCTGGCAATTGTAATTGTTGTGCATGAATTCAAGAGAGTTTGCTTCAAATGAAAATTTCATTCTTTTTTCCAAGTTTAGCAAGGCAGCTCGTTGAGATGAGCATAGCGAGATCTTATTCTGATTCATGACATATATCTTGGGATTCATGTATATATAGTCAATATGCTAAACTCGAAAGAGAATCAGCAAATTGAATGGACAAAAAGATTGAAGCAGAGATAAGCTGAGCAAAGTTGATTCAACTTTTGTTTACAATCTTAAATATCTAAATATATATCTATATACTACAGAAATTATCTTTTATTTATTATTATTATTATTATTATCATCATTTATGCATCAAATTTAGTTATTTTTCATAATTTTCATTCATTGTTTAGCCATAATTTGCTGCTCTATCGATTTACCTATTTATCTTTATATGAATCTATGATTATTCATGATTCATTAAATTCAAATTCACTTAAGTTTCGTAAATCTCACGAGCCTGTTAGCTTAGCTTTAATTTAGTTTGCACTCTTGCTTGGCTCTTGATTCCATATGCTCTATGCGGCTCTATTTCGT